>CM060989.1:126414385-127631885 GCA_030765065.1 Deroplatys truncata
ATGAACTGGTTTTATTAACTGAGATATATATACACTTCGGGTGTCTTCTCATTCTGCAGATTGGTAACTAGGCAATTTTACTGATTGATGCAAATCAATCAATCATTACTGGTGATGCGAAATGCAGCTGCTGACACCGCACTCACCAAGCCCACTGATTAGGACTACAGTGGTGCTCGTTGTTAACATTGCTCTAGTAGCACAATGCTCAACATGCTGGAAAGTCATGATGAAGGTCGGAAATTCAAATCATGCCTGCGAATAAATGAGTTTTTTATTCATTTCTTTCTCTTATTTATGATATTCATTAAAACACATTCTAACAGTCACAATTCGTGTTTTAATTAAATTCACATAATTAAACTAATTAATGGAAACAACACTTACATGGCAAACTATCAGTTTTCGTTAAATTTACTAAACATAAAAAATACCTTCAAGTGGCAGTATTTGAACCTGGGACCTTCTCCACTGAAGGCCAACATGCACACTGTTGCACTACAAGTGGAAGTCACTGCACACATAGTGGTGCAAAGCAGTCATTTCAGCAAAAACTGATACAACATAATGCACTGGACAGTGTTTACGGCATAGCCTGTACAATATCAGGACTGCATGACTTCTAAATCCGTAGGCTGAGAAGACTCACCCAGTTTATATAGGGTGGAAAACCACAAGTTATTTACACAGATTAAACCACTCTCCGCCCAAAATATACTATTGTTGGAGTGTGGCTAGCCAAACTGGGTGCTCTCTCTTACTTGCAGATTTGCATGGGATGAGTCCAGGTTAAATAATTGGTGAAATGACAAGCCTGTATGATGACAGAGCAGGCAGAAGCACCCAGTGTTAGACATGTTTTATTAATTTTCATAATATATTTCTATACTTACTTTTTAACTGATTTTCTCCTCTAAGCAGTGAACACTTGCAATATCTACAAGAATTTACAATTTTAATAGTATAAAGAACAATATGAATACACGCAAACAAAAACACAGCTGATGTTTCATCTGAAACAGGGGTGTGGCAAAGTTGCACCACCAAGGTATTTAAATTTGGTGACACATCTCCCCTTAAATGCTGTGCACATCCATTTCCACAATAAAGCTTTAGGATATCAATCTAAACAGTGTAAATAATAAATAAAATACAAACAAATTAAAATATCAAAATATTCTAGTAACCTTGCATAATAACGTACTCTTAATATTATGAAGAGAGAAAAAGTTGTGTGCTCACATCAGCTGTTTCTGCAAAAAATATAATCATTCTGATATAATTCTTTCACCATTGAAACCCCTGGGTCTTCCACAGAGACAAATGAAGGTAGTTTGGAATGTGCTGGACATTACACAGACATGGAGCTGGCAGTGCCAAATAGCAAGGTTCCTGCTTTAGTAGTATCCTTTAGACAATGAAACATGCACTTTCATTTGTTTTGTTATTATGCTGCTTCAAAATAAACAAATTGGGTTATCTTCTGAAACTGGATATCATTAATTATTGTTTGGCAGTGATTTATACTTATGATTTTAAGGTCAAATGAAATAAAAATGTAATGTGATACATTCACATAACCTTTTCTACCCTCAATTGTTTATTAGTTAGTATACAAATTATTCTTACTAAAGCTTCTTTTTATATCCACTACATCTTAATCCAATAGAACCTTTGCAGAAACAGCTACATTACACATTTTGTTATAAATACAAAGAAAACAGTGAGTCAAATGTTTAAGAACTGAACGCTATATGCTGGCCTTAAAATTCTATACAGTTTAATGACATCGCAAGAAACAACTGAATGTTGAGAGGACTTTAAAGAATGACCAAGAAATGAACAATTTGAACCATTAATAACACATATCTCAAAATGGCTTGTCACAAAAATACTTATTTGAAATAAATTCTGTGTTTTAAAGAGATCTACATTTTTTGAGTAGCACATTTCATCTATCAGTTAATGTTTACCAATTATACAAGATTATACAAAATTCCTTCCAAATGAAGAGGACTATTCCCAGAAAACTTAAGACATACATTTTATTTCTCATGTAAATATCCTTAATATGAGGTATGATCAAAAAGTAACAGGATTTTTTTTTTCTTAAAGAAATTTTATTTAATTAACATCAACTTTGTCCCCTTCAAAGTAATCCCCCTCAGATATAATACACTTGTGCCAGCACTTTTTCCAATCTTGAAAGCACTTCTGGAACTCACTTTTCGTTATGGTGTTCAGCTCCTTCAGCGATTCTGTTTTTATCTCATCAATGGTGGCAAAACGTCGGTCTTTAATGGTTCTTTTCAGCCTCAGGAAAAGAAAGAAGTGCAGGGGCCATGTCCAGCGAATATGGTGGCTGAAGCAGCATTATGTTTTGTTTTTTGTCAAAAAGTCATGAACAAGCATTGAGGTGTGAGTGGGTGCATTATCGTGATGCAATTTCCATGAGTGGTTTTGCCATAGTTCTGGTCTTTTCTTTGGATTGCTTCAAGCAAACGGCACATAACTTCCAGGTAGTATTCCTTATTGGCTGTAGACCCATAAGGCAGGAACTCCTGATGCACTATCCCATTGTAATCAAAGAAAACAGTGAGAAGAACTTTCACATGTGATCGAACTTGTCGAATCTTTTTCGGTCTTGGTTCTTCAGGCAGTTTCTATTGGGACGATTGGGCCTTAGTTTCAAAGTCATACCCATATACCCATGTGCTATTAACTGTTATAACCTTCTTTAGAAGATCTGGATCGTTTCCGACTTCATTCAGCAATTCCTGAGCGATGTCTACACAATGTCATTTTTGGTCAAAATTCTTCAATTTCAGAACAAACTTTGCTGCTGTATGTCTTATGCCCAAAACATCCAAAACAATTGCTTAGCATGAGCTAAAGGATATGCCGACATCATCAGCACCTCTCTGATGGTGATTCGGTGATTTTCCAGAACCATTTTCTTTACTTCTTCCACATTGTCATCAATAATTGATGTGTTAGGGCATTCAGGGTGGTTATCGTCATCAATGTCTTCTCAACCATCTTTGAAGCACTTGTAAACTCTATTCTTACTTATAGTAGATTCGCCAAAAGCCACAGTCAACATTTTGAATGCGGTGCTCACTTTATTCCGTTTTTCAAGCAAAATTTAATGCAAATTAAATAAAGTAAAAATTTGCCATGCAGTCGAAAACATGTATAACGTTTTAGACTGTCAACAATAAACTAAACATTCAAAACAGCTGAAAATGCAAACATACATCAGGAACATGTGTACCAACAAGATAAAACAAAAGTTTTGAACATTGGATGTATAAAGCTTGCAAAATTAAAAAATTCCCATTATTTTTTTTATCATACCTTGTATACAGTATTTTAATCAAAATCATCACAACCATTTTTTAGAAAATCAAAATTGTTGAAAGATGTTCCACATAAAGGGTAGATGGGGCGGGGAGATTTTCTTGAAAATCTTTGTGTTGCATTCTTGGAAGATACTGCATATAAATATCAAGTTTGGTACTTATTCGACTTTTTGTTTTTTGAGTTATGCTGTTCACAGAAACACACATGCACGCACACGTATGCGGACCTTTTTTTCTGGAAATGCATACTTTTTTTTATTTGGGGTCCTCAGAATCAATATTTTCAGTGAAATCTTGACAATGAATTTTTAGGTGGTATACAATACTTCCCCTACTTACTATACATAGTACATAAGGAATTCCATACTTCTTCTAAGCATAGAAATGGGCTGAAGAGTTCAACTGTGCTTTTTGCTCCATTTTTTTTTATGAAGAATGTTCATAACATCCAACTATATCCACAATGCCATATTAAATGTATGTGGGTAAGTTGTCAGCAGACAGCTGATGGGTGAAAGTGCATGTTCCATCAGCAGGAAAGGTGATGGATGACCACTGTTTTTTGGTTTGTTTGTTGACTAGCTTGGAAACAGACAAAAACCTTAACTGAGAGTACTATACAGCCATGCTGTGGAAGATGAAGGATGCTATAAATATCAAATGTCCACATTTGTTAAATAAGACAACGCACCAGCACACTTCAAACTGCTGCCACATGCACATATTTTACTCCCAATGACTTCTTACAGTTCCAAAATTTAAAGAAATGCTTTTCTGGACAGAGATTTTCCTCAGATGCAAATATCATAAGCCATTTAAACTGCTACTCTGCTGAGTTTCACAAAACATCTTATACTGAACTAAAATGTGACTTGAAAAAAAAAAATGTTAGGCTATAAATCCTGTGATTCTTTAAAACAAAAGCTAAAGACACCATACAGTACTTTTAAAGTTTATTTTTATACTCATGTCACCCAATTTCAATGAGTTTCATAGAATATTTAATTAAACAGTTTTTTTTTTCACACTTTATTGCAAACATGGTGGATTTTTAATGCCTTCCAAACCTAAAAGATATAATAGAAGGTTAAAATCTAAAAATTGAGTTTTTGAAGGGGGCAAAATTGCATATGGTTTTTATATTAGCAAATTTTCTCTGATTTACATCCAATACTGTAATTTCAAAAGCTTCTGCTACATTTATTTTCAGCTCCTTGGATTAAAATTAACATTATATGGTGTATCTAGTCAAAAGTTTGTACACTTATACTACTGGACACTATGAAAATTATAAGCTAACTTACAGTGCCTACATTTATATGAAGAAAAATCTGCACTGCTTAACATTCTCGTCAACATGTTGTACAATTATACAGTAGGTTCCCTTACAACTTTCAAGAACTACACAATACTTATTCAATTCTTAATATTATGTAGCTGTGTGGGGTTATGTTGAATACATTTCAATGATTGATTAACTGATTGACCATTCTAAAGCAATCCAAATATTTTGTGAAGTTTAAAATAAAATAATCCAAATATGGTAGATTTTATGCAAACCTTACCTTAATTTCATCACAAGCAGATGAAGTTTCTGTTTCTGGCCAACATACTTCTTTAATTTCTACTTTGTATTCCACTTCATTATCACTGTTGTAATTAATGTTCATCACAGGATCCTGCGGAGGTCCTTCTCCCTCATTCTGCAAACAAGAGTCTGGAAAAGGAGTCTCTGATTTAATTTCCGTTTTGATTGCCACGTCCCAATGATCATCCAGAAGCACACCATCACAGTTTGTCTTCATTGTACCATACTTGGTAAAGAGCTCTCTCTCATTCTGTCCATCTGAGAGAGCAACTTCTTCTTTGATTTCTATTTTGGTATCCATTTCAAACTGTAGCCTCTGGGGAAAGAAAAATACTTATAGTAGACAGTATATAAACTGATGGAAGACAAGTGCAGAATAACTGAAGAATGTTGTATAGTTAGGACACAGGTGGCACTAGCAACAGAGTTACATATGAGACAGTAACAGGTGAGACACATACAGTCAATGGTCTATCATATGTAAACATTAAATTTAGTTTTATTTATGGGCACTCTTTGACTACTATGATTCTTAGCATCCCACTCTATATTGGGCATGAAAGACTGGGAATTTTGCTGAGAGGCCTCTTGATCAGGTTTGAGGTTCTTTTACATGCCACAAGTCCATGACATGGGGCCACTAGCTTTACTTCGCTACCAAAGGATTTTACACCCGAAAAAATCCATCGCGCACGGCCAAATTTGAATGCGTGACCTTGGGAACCAGAGGCTAGCAGGCAGACCACAGAGGACAACAGTCTATCACATGTAGCTTTGTCTAGTTACTACACATGTGACATGAGCAACACAGTTACAGTAATATGTGAGACTCACATACAGTGAATGGTCTATCACAGGTGCAGTGTTGTATAGTAGATAGATATTTATTTCTCCATTGGAACATTAGGTACCATAACTATGTGTATACACAGCCTACTACACAATATAATATAATGTGCCAATGTTACCATTTCCTTAAGTATCTCCTCTCTGAGGAAGCTTGTCCACACTTAAGTCTTAATACTTGCATCTCCAGGTTATTGCCGACCATAATAATTTTTACTGTCTTAGTTATAGTTATCTAACCCATTTCTCTTCTATAATTGCTCACCATCTACCCTTCTCTTCATGTTTCTTATCTATTTCTCTCAACTTTGACAAATATTTCCCTAAAATGTTATAATTTTCTCTAGTTTTACAGTTAAAATCTTTATAATTAACTTCCCCATAAATTATTCCATTTATGTGGTTTCCTTTGGAAGGAAAGTAAAGCCGGTGGTCCTGTGTTATAGATTTATGGCACATAAAAGAACCTCAAGCGTGATAAAGAGGCCTCTGAGCAAAATTACTGGTCTTTCACTCCCAATATAGAATGCGACACTAAGGACCACAGCAGTTAAAGAGCATCCATAAATAAACTCAATTAAATTTTTTATTTATGTTGCTATGTCTGTTCTCACCATAACTTTGTCTTACTACTGATAACAATGGAAATCTCTCATTTACATGCCCAAATTCAAATTTTAGTTACTCTAGTTTCAATTTATACACCAATACTTATTAGTAAAACATGTTTCAGAGGCTGTTCTCTCCACAATCCACCTGACTCACTGACATGCTTACTCCTGTGGCTTGTAGATGGCATTTCTTGGCTGGATGTACTGCACAAGATCTTTTCATATGGCACATCAAAATTTAAAAACCATACAGTAAGGCTTGTATAATAGTCTTAAGGAAGAAATTTCACCCGATGTTTTACACAACACTTTGCTGAACATCTCTTTGTTGGTTTTTGCTTGTAAATCTCAATAGCCTCCTGCTAAAGCCTACTATAATAACAGACCAAAGTGTTAAGGACACAGGTGAATTTCCACTCTTTGGCACGTGACTTAAAACCTCAGAATCTACATTTTATTAACACTGGACCTGAAAGCATATATCTGTGTGTGTGTGTGGTGTGTGTGTGTGTGTGTGTGTGTGTGTGTGTGTGTGTGTGTATGTGTGTGTGTGTGTGTGTGTGTGTGTGTGTTAACAAACTGCTAATTTTTTTTTAAATGGTTTTTTCCAAAATTGAGATTTGAGGTTTTGAAAAGGCTTCTAAATGCTTAGGTTTTTCCTTTCAGCTAATCATATATGGACCAAAAATGATCTGTATCTGCTGATTTATCACTCTGTTTATATTTCACTTTACTCATGTGTTCTTTAACCCTTGTTCATGTTCCTCCTTGTCTTCCCTAAGTACATTTTTCCACAATAATAGCATCCAACTTCATAACAATACTGAAGCTTTTCCAGCTGGAATTTTGTCCGTTTTATTGATCCTGAGTATGTTTTTAATCAATGTTTATTGACTGATACCACAGTTATAACGTACATTTTGACAAATTTCTGGAAGGTCACATATAAGGGTGGGTGGGTGGGTGGGTGGGTGGGTCGGTCGGCCGGTCGGTCGGTAGGCCGGTAGGCAGGTAGGCAGGTAGGCAGGCAGGCAGGCAGGCAGGCAGGCAGGCAGGTAGGTAGGTAGGTAGGTAGGTAGGTAGGTAGGCAGGCAGGCAGGCAGGTAGGTAGGTAATTTATTTGTACTTTTTCCTACATACTTCTTTTTACAATGTTCCACTTATAAACTAACTTAACATATGTCCAAATTTCCCTACCAGCTATGCTGCTCTTTTTGCCTGGCACCCTCGCCTTCTGGCTCCTCTAAACATTCCTTACTACCTTTTATCCATATTTGCCCATCTTCTCCTTCCTCCATTTGCCTTTCTACCTTTCTTATCTCTCTTACTTTTCTACTCCATTTCTCTTTTACTTTCTTTAAGAACTCCCCCATATTCTTAATTTGCTTTTCTTCTTTTCTCGTTAGCATTTTAATTGCTACTATTTTCCTATCCATTTTTTCCCATTTTTCTTCCCATACTTCTTGTCTCCATTCTGCTAATTCTTTGCATTCTGACATATAATGCTCTGTGCTTTCGCTATCGTCCCATAATTCACAAATTCCATTTTTTTTCCTTAACCCTCTCAAATACATTGCTCCTGTTCTCATCCAAGCAAACGCTTCTTTTCCTGCTCTATTACAATAATCTACATACCCTTCTCTTCCCCATTTCCTTTTTACTAATCTATAGAACCCTAGTGACTTTTTATTTTCTAAGCTTCCCCAAATCTCTTGTCTTTCTATATCCTCCACTCTGTTTCTTACTGCTATCCAAAAACCATCGCTATTTCTTTCTCCTATTCTCCAAATATCTCCCATTCCTATCTTCTCCATAATTTTTTCTACCCCTGTCCACCAGCTATTTTTATTTTTCATACTCTTTTGTTGTTCCATGCATATCTTTAAAATTTCCTCTTTATCTTTTCTCAGGCACCTAAACCAAAATTTTAATATCCTTTCCAGTATCACTCCCTTTCTTCTTGTTCTTCCTAATTCCACTAATGCTACTTCCCCTGGTGCTGATCTTGTTAGCCCCAATAGCTCTTTACAGAACATTCCGTAGCTCTGGTCTATTTTCCTACTTAATTCAGATCCTCCCCAAATTTCTACTGCATATAACATTCTTGTTTCCACCAATGTTTCATACATTCTTTCTAGCCACTTAGTTGGCATTTCCAATTTATATTTGCACATCCTTACTCCTGTCATTGCTGCCTTTCCTTTAGCCATAACCTTCCTACTATGTGCCCCCCATTCACCATTACTGCTCAACCTCACCCCCAAATAATCCATCTCCTTGACAACTTCTAATTTTAAACCCCCCATCTGCCATTTCTCTTCTCTTTTTAGTTTATTTCCTCTTTTAAATACCATAACTTTTGATTTATTTATATTTACTTTTATTCCCCATTCTTCGCAGTATTCTTGTATTCCATTGACTGCTTTCTGTAACCCAATTACCGTTATAGCCCCGACCATAAGATCATCCGCATATAGTAAACCTGGTATCTCTGTATTTGCTATTATGGGGCAGTGCAGATTTTTTCCTTTCACTCTTTCTAATATGTCATCTATGAATATATTAAATAGTATAGGACTCAATTTGCACCCTTGTCTTAATCCTATTCTTTGCTCCGTCATTTCTGTAACTCCATTATTTTTACATCTTATACAGAATCTTACATCTTTATAAATCTTTCTGATTTCTTTTATAAAGTTTTTGCTTACCCCTTTCTTGCTTAATTTATATGCTAATGCTTCCCTATTTATTGTATCAAATGCTTTTTCAAAATCTGCAAAAAACATATATATCCTTCCTCTTTTCCTGCTCAAGTATTTATCTATTATAGTCTTTATTATAAATATATTGTCTATTGTTTGTTTACCTTTCCTAAACCCAGCTTGATATTCTGACAGTATTCCTTCCTCATCAACCCAGCTTCTTAATCTATCGGCCAGTATACCTGTGTATATTTTTCCTAATATTGATAATAAACTTATTCCCCTGTAATTCTCTGGTCTATTTGCTCCTCCCTTTCCTTTGTAAATTGGTACCACCATACTTATTTTCCAACATTCTGGTACATCATTCTTTTCTTTAATTTTATTTAATAATTTTGTCATCATTGTTAACCCACTTTGCATTTTCCCATATATTTTCCAGAATTCCCCTGGTATTCCATCTATTCCTACTGCCTTACCTTTTTTTATATTCCTTATTTGCTGGCTAACTTCCAGCTCTGTGATTTTACTGTCTAATTTCTCATTAAATATTCCTGCTTGTCCTACCTCTTTCATGTCTAACTTTATTTTCTTCCCATCTCCAATTAGCCTTCTAAAGTACCCTATCCATTCATTCGGTGTAATTTCATTTTTGTCCTCTCTCTTCTTATTCATCATCCTCACTATTTCCCATATTTTTTTTACTATCCTTACTCTCTATTGCTGCCTTTAGATTCTTTTCTATACTTCTCTGCCATTCTTTCCTCTTGGCCTCAAGCAAACCTTTATATTCCCCCTTAAGTTTCACCAGATTTTGTCTATCCCTTTCTTTCTCTGACCTCCTCCAACTAATAAGCTCATTAAATACCTCCTTTTTTTTTCTACATTCTTCATCAAACCACCCCTTAATTTCTTGGTCTTTTCTATGCCTTCTTTCCATCCCTACTCCTGCTCTTGTTAGTAATAATTTTAGTAACTGTAACACTTTTTCTGAATTTCCCTCATCCATAGCCATTTTTATACCACACTCCACAATCTGGCTTGCCTTTGACTTTAATTCTTTCACAAATTCCTCTTTTAATACTTCTCTCCATTTATACACCTTTATTGTTTTTATTTTAACTGTTTCTTTATTCTTTACCCTCTGTTCCAGAACATTTATTTCCATCATTAGTGGGAAATGACTACTACCTACTACTTCATTTATTATTTTAAATGTGGTGATTCTATCCTCCAGTTCCTCACTGCTTATCACGTAATCTACTACACTTTGACCGTTTGCATTTACGAATGTAAACTCCCCCTCCTCGTCTCCTTTCATTAATCCATTACATATTAGCATGTTATTTGTCTCGCAAAATTCTAGTAATTTTTTCACCTCCTTATTTATAGCTACATCCCTGCTTTTCCTTGGCCTTATCACATCCCTATCTTCTTGTATCTGCTCTTTACTTAATAACCTTCCATTCTCTTCTCCTATTCTCGCATTCAAATCTCCCATCACAATAAATTCTATCTCTGGCATCTTTTCTTGTATTTCTTCCATCTCTTCTTCTAATTTACTATAAAAGTTACTATCGTAAAAAAAATGATATTTCTGGTGGGTTATATGCCACCCCTATTCCTAATCTTACCCCATTATTTTGCTTAATTATTGACCATAGCACATTGGTGCCTCTATTCTCCATTTTTTCTATATCAATAATTTTTTCGGAATCATTTTTTACAAACAGACCTACTCCTCCTGATGCTCTTCCCCTACCGCATCTTTTCCTTGCCTTTTTCTCTAGAAACTTGAAACCTGCAATTTCTACTACCTCATCCTTTCCTAACCATGTCTCTGCTACTCCTACAAAATCCATAGAACACATAACATTTTTCATTTCCCCACTACCTATCTTATTTCTTAGCCAATAAGGGCACATAATAATGTGACACGTATAACTAAATTACACATGACCTGCAACTCTAAGGAACACAATATGTAATAATAGTATAGAGCTAACGAGGACAGCAATCTCTGAAACATGTTTGAATAAGTTTTTATATGGAAAGTAAAGCTAGAGTGTGGTTCAAAATTCATTCTGAGTATGCAATACAACAAAAACATCAGTGTTGTTATTAAAGAGACAAATTCAAGGATAACAACCTTTAGTATACTCCCCATTTAGTGAAAAACTGATATATTTGTACATATATAGGAAAGACAAATCAGAGAGGACCAGCTTTCCTACATGAAGATCAGGAAGGAATATAAAGAAACAATAAGTTAAACTAAAAAAAAGTGCAACCTATATAACATTGATACTGCCAATAATAAATTAAAAACTTGGAATTTGATAAATTATAAACTAAACCAAATATAAGAAATGTCATAGGGTCAGTCCCAAATGACATGAATGATTTTGGTTCATTAACTATAGAGCCATTAAATCTGCAGTAAAAAGATTTGTAAAACAAAATCTGATATGTTACATTCACACGACTTTCTCTATCCTCTATTGTTTATTAATTGGTATACAAACTACTCTTACAAATTGGAAAGGTAGAATCAGACTGAAAAATTTACTGCTATCGCCAGTATATGAACCACGGATCTTCCAGTTTCTGTCCTGTTGCTCTAACCACTGAGCTACCATGGCAACATGCCAGTACAACATTAAATTCTCCAACTGATTCGCATTTTCCCCAGTAAACCACAAGAAGATCTCAAATTGTATTAAGATGACATACCCCAATGGCGACTTACAATGCTGTAAGTACTTTAAATCCTGTGCTTCATAGTTTCAACCACTATTTGGTCAATTAATGAATTAATTGTTCTTTTACACAAGCCATGTGTTGGACAAGGTTGGAAAGGTACAATCAGATGATTGATAAATTCAACGCCATTGCCAGAATTTCAACCACGAGTCTTCCGATTTCCGTACGGTTGCTCTAACCACTGAGCTACCATGGCAACATGCCAGTACGACATTAAATTCAACTGATTCACATTTTCTGATTCTACCTTTCCAACCTTGTCCAACACATGCCTTGTGTGAAAGAACAATTAATTCCATATTCTTACAAATGTATATTTTTTCTAATATACTTATTTTAATTGAAATAAACTTTCACAGAAATAGCTAGATTACACATTTCTTTATAAATACAAAGGCAAGAGCTATAGTCAAATGTTAAAGAACTGGATGCTATATGCTGGCCTTAAAATTCCATTCCTCTTTCCATGCAGCCTTATGAAACGCCTGGATATCAAAAGCACTTTAGAAGAATGGCCAAGTATTGAACAATTTACACCAATAATAACACAGGCCTGCGAAGATTTTGCAGCATAGAATATTTTACATCATAATAGTCAAATTGGATGCTCTGATTTAAAAAATAATAATAGTTTTTGCATATCACATCAGATTTTGAAAAATTCTGTTTCAACACAAAATTGAAAGTTTAGTATGTTAGTATTAACATCACTGCATGGCTCATTAGAATATGTAAGCATGTTAAATCATATGATGTCATGTTGTACCACTGTCTATCTCTGTTTACAGGATCGTCCTCTGTGGTCTAGAGGTACCAAAATTGTGGGTTCAAACCCCGCAGAGAGCAATGGATTTTTTGGGCATAAAAATCCTCAGTATGGCTACCTTCAGAAGGAAAGTAATGCCGGTGTTCCATGTCATAGATTTACAGCACATAAAGGAACCTAAGCCTGATAAAGAGGCCTCTGAGCAAAATTTCCAGTCTTTCACGCCCAATATAGAATGGGATGCTAAGAAGCATAGTAGTTAAGAACGTCCATACATAAAATAACTCAGATCAATTCTGTTTACAGGTAATAATGAACGTATCTCATAAACATTTATTGCCCAAGATATCAACAGGAACCTATTTTAGAATACTCAGTACAGTTTTAAATTCTTCTCAGCGGTTCTCTTTTGAAGCGTATTGTGCTGTGAATTTTATATGTGGAAAAAAAATGGCAAGTTCAAGTGGTATATCTAGGAGGGGCTGTGTGAACAATACATTATCTGTTATCTGCTAAAGCAGCATAAAACAAACATTACCGCATTTATCAACAGTTTGTATCTGGCCATTTTAAAATTAAATTAGGAGATCCAGACAAAAATTTTGCTCCTTATACTGTCTGTAAAAGTTGTGTAGAAAATCTAAGACAGTGGTACAAGAGAGTTCATTCATCTATGTCTTTTGGTGTTCCTATGGTCTGGCGCAAAAAACAAAAATCATTTTAATGACTTATTTTTGTCTGTGTAAAATATCTGGATTCAATAGGAAAAACAAGGCAGACATTATATATCCAAACTTGCCATCAGCAACTAGGCCTGTGACTCGTGGACCTGATGTTCCTGTTCCATCACCAGATAGTAGTACTGATACTTTGAGTGTAGAAGATTTAAATTGGTTCCCAGACTTAGATGGCATTCCAAATACACTGAGTCAGTCAAAATTAAATGATTTGCTATGTGATTTGAGTCTTACCAAAGAAAAAAGTTAACTTTTAGTTTCAAGGCTGAAAGAAAACTATCTTTTAGGACCAGGAACAGCTTTCTACTGGTACAGACATCGAGAAGAAGAGTTCCAGATATATTTTGTAAAGGAAGGGGAACTAGCTTATTGTTGTGATATCCCTAACTTGATAAGTCATCTTGGAACAGCTTACGAAGAAAAGATTGGCATTTATTTATTAACTCAAACAAGAGAAGTCTGAAAAATGTTCTGCTGCACAACGGCAATATGTTTGCTTCACTTCCAATAGCTCATTCTACATCGCTTAAAGAAATATACCAAAATTTGTATAATGTCTTTGAAAAAATTAAATATAATGAACACAAGTGGTACGTGTGCTGTATTTTATTGGATCAACAAGCAGGGTACATCAAATTGCCATGCTTTTTATGTTGTATGGGACACTAGAGCCAGACAAAAATGCTTGAGTTAAACTAACTGGCCAAAAACAAGAGATTTAGTACCAGGGACAAAAATGTAATAAATCGCCCACTGATTGACTCACAAAAGGTTTTGCTAACCCCATTAAATATCAAATTAGGGATAATGAAACAATTTGTCAAAGCTTTGGACAAATGTGGTCCATGTTTTCAACACCTTATTCAGAAATTTTCAAAGCTGTCTGAATCAAAAGTGAAAGAAGGTATGTTTGACGGTCTACAGATTCTCAAACTCATGAAAGACATTCATTTCAGAAGTATGAGAGACATAGCTTCAAGCTTGGGACTCATTCAATGAAGTTATAAACAAGTTTTTGGGTAATGTTAAAACCATACTTGCAAAGTTAAAGGCACTCAGAAGAAATATGAGCTTAAAATTGCATTTTCTGCATTCACATTTTGAATTTTTTCCTGGAAACTTGGGTGCACTAAGTGAAGAACAGCGAGAAAGATTCCACCAGGACATAAAGGAGATCGAAACTAGGTACCAGGGTCAATGGGATGTATCCATGATGGCCGACTAATGTTGATGTTTAATTACAGACAACCCTCGTCAGGACCACAAATGCAAGTCAACTCAGCATTTGTTTTCAACAAAGTGGAGGAGAAAATAAAATCATAAGGCACATTTGAAATTTCCTAGTTCAATATAAACTGTTGCATCTGTAGAACTGAGATTTCTTAGTTTGTATGATTTCATGCACTATAAACTCTACTTAAAAAAACAGAAATAAACTCAAATATTACATATTTCCTTTCTGCATGCCAAAAAAAAAGTGCATGATACGAAAAAATGGAAAGCAGATTTGAATTCAGCGTACCAAAATTAGATTTACAGACCTGTTTAACACCTTGCCACAGAAAAAAAAATTAAATTCACAGGCCTGTGTAATGGATACCCAGGACATGGCTTATGCCACAAAAAAAGCCAATTGGAAACAAAATGTATGTTTTATAGAAAATTTTTGTGTAGTATGTTTTTAGGTAATGTTGCTTCCAGCCTGTCCCTGTCCTACGTCACCATATGCTGCCAACCCTCATACTCAAAAAATTGCTAAAAATACGCGAGTAGCAGTGCTGCAGAACATGAGTGTTGTTGAAGTTAGTAGTCCATGCCACTGAGAGGGAGAAAGCGGTGGGAAAAGTCATTGCTGTTCAATATGGCCAACTGGGGGAGTTTGCGATTGTGCGGCTTCTTTAACCAAACCAATGCAAAAACAGCCTTTTTATGGCTAACATTTGCATCATAAAAGAACAAGTAGACCTGGTTGGACTGACAATTGTTCTTAAAGTTATGATCATTATTTGTTTACTATTATTACTAATAGGTATTATTTGCTTTCATTTATCTCCGCATTTTAATTGACGACATAATCAAGTGAAGATCTGGTTGGATTATTCTTAAAGTTACGATTATTATTTACTTTAATTACAACTTTTAATGCCATATGTATTGACTTTTGGCAATACACCAGCTATTATTTGATAGCGCCATGTTGCCTATGCATTACATTCCTTAATTCAATAAAAAATAATCCAATGTAAGACTGAGCAGTACAGTTGCAGAAGAAATGAGGGTCTCTTCGTATTGTGATGAAATAACCTATGGCTAAATTATGTACCACATAACCTCAAATAACTATTTAAATCATAACCTTGCATAATTCCCCAATAGGTAAATAAATACATTTCGAAATGGGATTACGACATTTCTAATGAAATAAACTTAAGGTATAAATAAACATGTACCATACAAATGCATAAGTAATGAGTGTGTCCCACATCGTATGCCCCTATGTTATCTGCGCATTCTTACTTGCACTTCCTACGATCTGTTTCATTTCCACTTCTGGTCCTTTCCAGAATCACTACCTCCCTTCATACGTCACTTTCGTTCCTCAACTCTGACAAACACCTTCCTGTGAACCAACACATCCCCCTCGCATTTTTAACGTTACAAGGTTGATATGGTTTAGCAACGCAACGTAGGCCAGGGAGAGACTGGCAGCAACATTACCTGTTTTTATCTATTGCTTAACATATTCCAATTACAGAAGATTATACAAAATTCCTGCGGAATCAATTGGACTTCACAGACTATTCCCAAAAAATTCAAGACAAATTTTATTTATTATGTAAATAATGGGATTTTAAAGAAAACAAATATTTCAAAAAATGTTCCATGTAAAGGGTAGTTAGGGGTAGGAGAAGTTTCTTGAACATCTTCAAGTTCTTTGGAAGTTACTGGACTCAATCACCAAGTTTGGTTGTTTATGCGACTTTTCATTTTTGAGTTTTGCTGTTCACAGATACACACACACCTTTTTGTAAACATGCTTTTTTTCTTGGATTTAGGGCTTTAAAACATGTATTTCTGGTGAAATATTGGTATCAAAGTTTTGGGTAGAATGGAATACCTTCTCTACCTACTATGTACATGGCAGAGAAAGCAGTAGTAGTAGTGGTATTTATTAAGTACTTAGTATTACATTAATTGCATAACACAGCCGCATGGGTCATAAGACCGTACATGCTCTCTAGAAAACTACCTGGTCTGTATACGTGACTTGCAGAAACGACCAGAAAACAACTATGTTTATAATCACATTATATACACACATATAAAATTGAAAAACACTCTGCACACACACACACACACACACACACACGCATATACACAAAGTGCTCAAGCACCACATATTTAAAGAAAATTTACATAAACACCTTATCTCTTAGTACACGTACTTCAATTAAGTATGTGCCCAAGCTTGGCAGTTCTGACTGTTCAGAATCAAGCCCCAGCATGCTGCTCTCCGTCTGTTGGAAGCCAAAAATACTTCTGGTAATGTTTTCCTAATACTCTCCGTCTGCACGCATGCTGTCAAAATATGTGTCCAGTCTTCTTGTTCCCAGCATAATGTACACATCCTCCTGCCATCATCATCAGCAATGTTGCGAGCTTTCCACCCTCCCAGCCCGTCGTCTGTTTTATACCTAATTCCAAAATATGTTTCCTTACCCCACCTAGTTTTTATTTCATTTTGTAGCTCCAATGTTGATCTTTGTCTACATTCAGTCTCTATTTTCCGCCTGTTGGCAGAGAAAGTAAAAATCAAATGGTTGGCTATCACTTGTGAGCTGCCACAAGTTGTTCTCCAGAAAATGTGTACTTTTATGCTGCAACAGTTTTCCAGTCTCTGTACTAATACCTGCATCTTCAGTGCTACCAACATCCTCAAAACAAATTCAATACTCTCTGTCAATATACAAATCACTGTCACAGTTATTTCAGAAGCTCCAATACTTTCTACATGAGCTAATTTAGAAGCTACAGCATTAGTTGAAGCCAGGATTCAAACTGAGAGTAACAAGCTTGAAATTCCTATGCAAAACAATCTTGCCTCATTAGTATTTAGCTTATTTATATATATATATATATATATATATATATATATATATATATATATATATATATACTGGGTGAGTCTTCTCAGCCTGCGAATTGAGAAGTTTTGCAGTCCCTGCATTGTACAGGCTATGCCGTAAATACTGTCCACATCGTCCTCCGTGGACTAGTGGTACCGTGCTAGCCTCTAGCTCCCAAGGTTGCAGGTTCAAACCCGCGGAGGGCGATGGATTTTTTCAGGCGTAGAAATCCTTAGTATGGCTTCCTTTGGAAGGAAAGTAAAGCTGGTGGTCCCATGTCATAGATTTATGGCACGTAAAAGAACCTCAAGCCTGATAAAGAGGCCTCTGAGCAAAATTACAGTCTTTCACACCCAATATAGAATGGGATGCTAAGGACCATAGTAGTTAAAAGAGCATTCATAAATAAATAAAAAAATAAAATAAAACACTGTCCACTGCATTGCATTGTACCAATTTTGGCCGAAATGACTGCTTTGCACAGCTGTGCGTGCAGTGACTTGCACTCATAGCGCAACAGCATGTGCATTGGCCTTCAGTGGTAATGGTCCCAGGTTCAAATACTGCCACATGAAGTTTAGTAAATTTAACAAGAACTATAGTTTGGCACCGAAGTATCGTTTCCCTTAATTAATTAAATTATGTGAATATCATTAAAATACAAATTGTTACTTGTTAGAATATGCAAATCCACTTTCTAGTGCATTCGGAAAGAAATCATGATGAACAGAAATAAATAAAAAACTCATTTATTTGCAGGCGTGATTTGAACTTCCGAAATTCACCATGACTTTCCAGCATGTTACTAGAACATGCTAACAATGAGCACCACCGTAGCCCTAACCAGCATGCTGGTGAATGCATTGTCAGCACCTGCATCGTCTGTAAAATGCAGCATTGCCTAGTTATCAATCCGCAAGATGAGAAGACTCATGCAGTGTATAAAACATCTGGGTGCTATAGCAGGTTCTAAAGTGGTCTTACTTTAAGTTCCAAAGAGTTCTGTGAGCAACTCCATGTGACAAAGGAGCACCTCATTGCCTGTTGGCTGAACTACAACTTTTCCCGCTTGGCACGTCATCTCTTCCTCTACATAAAACAGTTTGGTTCACATTGTAACATTTTGTGGTTATTCCTGTGCAGGAAAATTTAAAAAGCCTATTATTGTAACAGTTCAATTAATGAAACAAAATGTGTTTGTTCGATTCACTTGTAACTAACTGAACCGTTATAGCACAGCATTTATGAGGCTAAGCGTAGGCGCTGTAATTCACTTCCAGATAAGTCGTCAGTGCACTCATTGCCACATAGTATATGCATTAAGAAAATATTATTTTTGGCAATGTCATGGCTGCAAATCCTCTGTTACTGTGGAGAAACATAAACGTGGAAAAGCGATAGAAGACAACTGTGTTAAAATGCTCTTAACAAACTCTCTGAAAAGTACCCCACCTTTAATTGACAATAAATTCGGTTAGTTGTTGTTAAGCAATAACTGAACTTTGTTGTTATACCTCCGCCACTGAATCTTTGCACTTGACAGTTCGTGTGGCTTCGCATAAGGTTGGCTATATTGTGGTTGCAACGTTGCCAGAATGGCTAGTAAAGAACAACAGCTCATAGTTCTTTCTATCGTGTCTAAACTGCATACAAAAAAGTGTACTGAGTGCGAACATCAATGAATAATAACTATTTTTGTATTACTATTGTTAATTGAAAATAACTTTGCATAAACATTGCAGCCTATGTAGAATAAATTATGCGCTTTTGACAATATAGAAATAGAATAATGCAAACCTGCCTGCTACAATGAGGAGAAATAAAACAAATTATAAGCATGTGATAACAGAGTTATTTTCACTCACTGATTTAAAACTACAATGGCTCAATTCCATCCAAATCGCCGTCATCGTCATCATCATGCTCATGGTCATCGTCACCATCATCAAGTATTAGCTTATTCACATGACCTACTTTCTTCTTCCACTGTCACCACACCTTCCCACAAAAGCCTTTCCACCTCGGTAATGGTAAATGGCTCCCTCACATAAACCTTAATGTCGCTCCACACTAATTCGATAGGGTTGAAGTGACAATGTATCAGCAGGAATACAGGGATAGCCATGAAGCTTTACATACTCCTTTTCCTGTTCAAAGAATTCCCAGGCTCTCCTTAATAGTTTCAATGCCTGACTATTAAGTGGCGTACCTCGGCGCAAAGCATTTTTACTTCGTGAATCATCACTCAGCGATCGACATCGTATTTCAGACATTGTCGCACTTAAATCTTGTATAAATAAATAATATGAATGAATTATATATATAAATATATATGTATAAACGAACAATAACAGAACTATAAAGCAATAACCATAACAATGAACAATATGTAGCTTGCAAAGAACTCGACGCTCGTGCTGGAGATTGACAAACTGAAGGACGTGGTTGGGAATAGCTACATCTGGCAACAGAGCTGCTTCCAGCTCCATTTCCGCATTGTCATTGACCATCCAGAATGCTGCCTTGTGATTGGCTTAGGAAGTCAAACTGTAAAGGCTTTTCATCTGTTTTTTTTTTTTTTTTTGCGAGAGTAACAACTTAAACGCTAGCTGTCAAGTGCAATGTTACAGCGACGTGATACTGAATTGTTTGTGTTGCATCTGTTGTACTTTCTAACCTATAATGCTCCTCATTTTAACTCGACGATCCATAAAAGTTTAAAACGAAAATGTGGTACTAGTTTTAGTCATTTCTGAAACCTGAAATTAACAGCAGGTGGAATCCATCACAGGTGGAATAGATACAGCTCAGGTACCACTTGGTATTACACGTTACAAGTTAAGATTGAAAGGCAAAATATAGGAATGAGATGCACAAAATGTTTAAAAGCTAATGGTCCCCATATCCACATGCTGTCATCATGGTGCTGCCAAGTGCTCAAGGTTTGTCACTTAAAGTGAAACAGATTCTAGGGTCAAGTTGTGTATTTGTCTCAGCTGATCGAGCATAATAAGCTAACTAATGCATTCATATTAAGTCTCAACCTCGTCTAAAGTCATAAACATGTATATATACAGATGTACTCTGTTGGCACAGGGAAAATGATAATCATGTTTGTGTAAGGTGATTTGTATAACACCCCTCTTTTTTTCTCCCCTCTCTTTTGAGTATTTATGGATGCTCTTTAACTACTACTACCATTATTAGCATCCCATATTGGGCATGAAAGGCGGAAAATTTTGCTCAGAAGCCTCCTTATTAGGCTTGGGGCTTTTTTACGTGCCTTAAAACTATGACATAGGAGCACCAGCTTTACTTCCTTTCTGACAGGAACTTTATGTCCAAAAAAAATCCCTCGCCTTCCACTGGGTTTAAAGGTTTATATCACGCTATGTCAGCTACAAACAAGAGAGCTTGAAAATGATAACAGACTTCAAACTAATAAGCATTTGCTTGCAATTCAAAACAAAGAGTGTAGCATTTGAGAAGAAATAGTAATAACTGTGTTAGCTCCATAAATTAGAATAAAAAACATGCCTTTCCTGGCATTTTGTACATAAATATTGCATTTAATATACTTCAATTCAGATTTTGTTTCATAAAAAATAAATAAGATATAAAGATTTCTTCTGCAAAGCAGCAGGCAGTTAAATACCTAGATTGGTTTATTGGTATCTGGAAACACCTGTGCTGGGTTTAAATGCACATTGGGCAATGGGTTAATAAGAAGTATGTAAAAGCATGTATCTGACACTAAGCTACATTTCTTTTTCTCTGTTTTGTTGGTTTCTTTTTTACCCACTGTAATCTTATATGGTGTTTTTTTTTATTTTATTTATTTATTTGTGCTAGCAATCTTCCTTAGAATATGACTATACATCAGCCCAAGCTGTTATCTTGCCATATTCTACCCATATTACACTCTTATTATAACATAAAAAATTATGATAATAATAGAAATAATAGTAAAAAATAATGGTAATGATACCAAAATAATAATCTTATAATACTAATATTATAATAATAACAATAATAATAATAATAATATAATTACATAACTTCACATCACTTGATGAAATTAATTTACATCTCTTTTTATTGTCCATAACCATTTCTTTTTTACTTTGGACAAGTATTCTCCTACCTTTTTACTATCCTTGTTAAAAATCTTGCTTAAAGTTACTTTCCTGTCCAGTTTTAACCATTTCCCATTTATACCCATTTCTCATTCCTATTAGTCTCCATACACCTGCTCGTACCCAGGCTATACTTTCTCCTTATTTGAGTTATCCACATACTGTTCTCTAGCCCATACATGTTTTATTAATATATATGATTCCAAGGAACTTTTCTTCCCAATGTTACTAAATAAATTTTGTATCTGTATATCTTCAAACCTCTGCCTAGCTTCTTTTCAAAAACCCTTAACATTATTTTCCCTCCTTCTCCAGATTTCCCCTAGACCACTATTTTCCAAATAAGTTTGTATACTATAACTCCACCCATTTTTCTTTAAGCTCCTTTCTTGGAATTCCAAACACTGCCTCAACAAGTTCTTCTCTTCTAAATTTAATAGTCTGTACCAATATTTAAGAGCTCTCTCCATTATTACCCATTCCCCCCCCCCCCACTCTCTGCATTTCAATTACAGCAAATTCCTTAACTGTAGCATTTGGCAGGCCTAAAACTTCTCTACAAAAACTCCTATGTACCATATCTATCTCTTCCCAGCCTCGTTCTACTCCCCATATTTCACTTCCATATAACATTTTTGCTTCAACTATATGGTGTTTTACTCTGGAGAAGCTGTAGTCAAGTGCTTGATATCCTTCTATTGCAGAAAAAGATTATTCATATTCTTTCAAGTATACCAGCTTTGATCATTTTTACTTTCTCTACAACTTACCTATTGTAATAGAAGAAAAATTACATTCCACCAAAAATTGCCTCCATCCTAAAATATCCTTTACCTGGAAAATTTTCATTACTTTTCTCAAAATGGCTGTAACAATTTTGATTAAAATATCATAAGTTAAAATGTTTGACTGACAAATAAAATGTACATTTTTAATTTTCTGTGAACAGTCTGTGCAGTCCTCTTTGTAAGTAACATTTTATATCCATTAACATTTTTTATGACATTAAACATTTCCAAGATATTCTTTGTTATTGGTTTCAATTTTCTAATACTTATACTTTTTCCAAGTGGTAAGTTACTATTGGCTTTTTTTCTAGTGGACATACAAAGAGAAAGGAATATCAAAGCCATCACATAGTGACATGCTTTTAAAACACACTTTGCACCTACAACAAAATGTGTAATAAACAGGAAACAGATTATTAGGTAAGTAAATCTATTTTTCTGCTTGAAAAATTGAATTTCGACTTTTATTTATGCACTCTTTTTAACTGCTATGGTCCTTAGAGTCCATTCTATATTAGCCATGAAAGACAGGAAATGTTACTCAGAGGCCTCTATCAGGCTTGAGTTTCTTTTACGTGCCATAAATGTACGACATGGGAACACTGCTTTATTTCCCTTCCAAAGGATTTCCCTTGCTAAGAATTTTTACGCCTGAAAAACCTGCAACCTCAAACCCAGCAGAGAGATTTCCACCTGCTTCTATTGCAATCATAGATTGAAACTAAGTATAAACGTTCAACGCCACTATCACAAAATACAAAATTTTATTTCATATAAAAATACATAATTTTACAATAAATATATGTAATTAAATATTTTTCCTAATTTAGTTATTAGCACATTTTATGCACTACTTAGCAATAAACCATATTTCCCATTACTGTGTTTTGCTTCTCCTTTTGTTGTGTGGGGCAAAGAACAAAAGAGCTCAGTTTATTGGAAAAGAAAATGTGCAACCTTCTGCCATATTCTGCAACCTTAGATTAGTTTAGTTAACACCACGCTGGTGTCTGTTTCAATTACACTCTATTATAAATATATATACATGGGGAAGAAGTTTCACATGTCAGAGTATTGCATCATGCACTATAAGCTCAATGGAATTTCCCTTTCAATTTGTTATTATTCTTGTTCCTTCAGTTGAGAAGTGCCTGGCAATGTCTAACATACTTGTTGAGTGATTCACATATTGTTATTGTTCTTGCCAACCGAAAGTAAAATGTAGTGAAAATTTTTGGCTGCAGCAGGGTGTTAAACAATTCTCATGTACATTCGGCATAGATGGAAAGCTTCTATATTGTCCGCCTTTGAAAAGTCTATAGAAGCCGATCAATGCTCACAAGTAACACAGCATTTATCCGCAACAAACACGTCATTGTAGTTTCTCATTCTACTACAAAGGAGGTGTTTTAGGTGAAACAGGACCCTCCTGCTCCCATTCAGGACCTTACAAGTTTGTTAATTTTATTCGGATGATCTTTCATTTTGGAAAATACTCCTCTATTTAAAGTAAACAATCCAGGAAAGCCATCAAGTAGAAATTCAGATGCTAATGCTAACAATGTGTTTCTTATGGAACACGAAAGTGAACAAGTTGGTTTGTTAGCTCCACGTATGGAAAGTCAGTTTGAAGATGATGTATTATATTTCAACTGTTGGGGAGCCGAACTTGTAGTAGTTGCAATCTCACGTATGTTAAACAGTTTCTGGTAGTCTTCGCCCCAAATGTACTTTCAGGTGGTCTTTGCCCCAAGTTTAAAAAAATATTAACTTTGTAATTTGATACTGTAACTTAATATTAACTTTGTAATTTGATACTGTAGCTTAATATTAACTTTGTAATTTGACCGTATCTTTAGATATTTATGTTTGCCTCGGCTGTGTCAGTATTATTGTTAGAGACACGTTTCTCTTAGGCAGGGTTTTGGTACGACTAAGAATGTAGGCTTACACAGATTTTAAGTTTTAATTCACTCCTTTTTATCAATCCTTGACACAAATTAAATAGCACTTCACTGATATTGAGAGCTGTGAGATTCTTTAATTAATTACTTGCACTTTTTAACACGTAAACTTATTTTTCATCTCACACGAATACGTATTATATTTCTCTAGAGGACGCATCTTGCATCCAGTTACTATCATGGTCTGCAGGCAACTGACTTGATTTCAACCATCTAAACTTGTAAATGTCTGTATTTCAAGTCTCTGATTGGCTAATCCTAGTCCAATAGAATACCTTCATTTAACTAAAGCTTTTTCTGGCTGTTGATTGGCTATTTTTAAACTGTCTCAAAATTACATTATTGCTGCTCTAATAATGACTAGTAGTATTTAAACTTCCTTACTCATTATTGCCTCAAGGTTACCTCATTGTTAGCAACTTTTAACTTATTATTCTTACAGCTCCTACATTATTAAATTACGTAATACATTCACATAACATTATTGAACATTGACTAATTTTGAAGATTTAGAAGCTAGTAACAGTGATGTGTCATAATTTATAATAGAGAGTTGAGGGTTGTTACACTACATCACTATAATATTCTTACTTGAACGCGTTTCGGGAGACGGCTTGTTCCCATTGTCAGCATTTTATCTCAACTGATTTTTGCCGGTCATCGTCTGGGGGATGTGTGTGGTTTGTGGTGTTCTCTGGTGCTGGGCTGATGAACCTCCAAAGGCTGTTGGGTGGCGGCAGTTCGAAATTCATTAGGTGATTCCTGTGTTTGACAATATGTATTTTTTCCCAGATGTCCAATTCATTGCTGTTGTTGATCGGTTTTAAGAGTTTTATGTTGTTTGGAGTGATATCATGGTTTGAAGACCAGAAATGATGTGCTACTGCTGATTTATCTTGCTGCTTTTGGTAAATGCATCTCATATGCTCTTTAAGTCTTATTTCAAGATTTCTTTTGGTTCTTCCTATGTATACCAGGTTACATTCATTACAATCAATTTGATATATACCAGCTGATTTATCGTTGGGGATAGGATCTTTTGTTCTGTTGCATAGTAGTTTCTGTATATTGTGGTTATTCTGTGGAGACAGGGTGATGTTGTATTTTTTGAAAATCCTTTGAAATTTATGATGTGTCCAAGGGTGATAAGTGAATTTTCTATATGCTTGTGGTTTTTGTTGTCTGAGTAACGTAGTCATTTGTTGGATGTATTTCTGTCTTTCAAACCTTTTTATCTTCTTATCTATTGTTTTTTTCTGGTATCCATTCATAGTGGCTATGTTGATAATGTGTTGGTATTCTTTCTGGTATTCCTCTTTCTCCATTGGTATATGTATTAACCTGTTTGTAATACTATTTAAAATTGCATGTTTGTGGCTTGTAGGATTGTAGCTATTATTTTTAATATAGTTTTCTGTGTGCGTTGGTATTCTGTAAATGCCGAACGTTAGTTTGTTGTGTGCATTATTTCTGATGATCCTGATGTCTAGGTAAGGTAATTGACCATTACAGGACTTGGACCTTAGAATCTATGAATTACACTTATGGTTACCGAAAGTTTTAGGAATACCCTTATGGGAAAATTTACGGTGTAATTTCCTTACGCTACTTAGCAAGAAAATGAGCGCCAAAACAATGAAACTGAAAAAGAAACTAAACAACCTTATATTCAAACAAAAAAACTCCCTGGAATACCGGGAAAAATCTCCTAGACATAACCAAAAAACGGAAAGCAACATATAAACATAACCTAGACAATGAACCTACCACAGGCCAATATGTAGTTAACCTCTCAAAAGAACCATTCACCAGCACTGAACTATCTGTCTTGAACAATGGCCTAAAAACCTGTTTCAACTTAACAAAAAATACAGAAAACTTTGTCACTGATATTGAAATAGCCTCCAACCACCTTACAGATAAGGATAAAAGTTTAATACAATCACAGTGTGAACCAATAGTGGACCAGATACAAGCCCAAAAACACCACTACATACCACATCAAAAAATTATCAAATCTCTAAAGTCAAAACTTGTAGTATACACCAAAGCAGACAAAGGAAACACATTAGTGATATTAGACCAAGAAGATTATGAATCTAGAGTTATGCAATTACTACATAACCCAGAGTACATAGAAATCAGCAAAAATCCATTAAAAGAATGCACCAAGTCACTCCAGAACACATTGATAGAAACCAAAACATTAACAAAAGCCGAAAAATCCAGTATTAAACAAGATTTTCCCACCATACCTAGGTTATATGCACTACCAAAAATAAACAAACTCGGCAACAAAATGAGGCCCATAGTGAATAACATAAACTCTCCCACATATAAACTAGCAAAATGGCTTTCAAATACCTTCAACTCCATGCCTATGTTCAAAAGTCTTAGCATAAAAAATTCTTTAGAATTAACCAGTCACCTTTCAAATATAAATATATCACACACAGACATGATGGTATCATTTGATGTCACTGCACTCTTCCCAAGCATACCAAAAGAAGAATTATTACCACTCCTAGAAAATTGGATATTAAACAATGGCACACCTAGAGCACAAACAGAAGATTACCTGAAACTAACAAAATTATGTCTGGACCAGAATTTCTTTTCATTCCATCACAAAATCTTTAAACAAACCTCAGGCCTAACTATGGGAAACCCCCTTTCACCATTTTTAGCAGAACTATATATGAGCCATTTTGAATCCCATATTACTAAATCTTTCCCACATCTATTCAAAACCTGGTATAGGTATGTAGATGATATTTTTGCTATTGTTCCAAAAAAACTTTCAGAAGATGCTTTGAAATTATTAAATTTACAAAAAAGATCTATAAAATTCACAATGGAAAAAGAAGAAAATGGTCAATTACCTTACCTAGACATCAGGATCATCAGAAATAATGCACACAACAAACTAACGTTCGGCATTTACAGAATACCAATGCACACAGAAAACTATATTAAAAACAATAGCTACAATCCTACAAGCCACAAACATGCAATTTTAAATAGTATTACAACAAACAGGTTAGTACATATACCAATGGAGAAAGAGAAATACCAGAAAGAATACCACCACATTATCAACATAGCCACTATGAATGGATACCAGAAAAAAACAATAGATAAGAAGATAAAAAGGTTTGAAAGACAGAAATACATCCAACAAATGACTACGTTACTCAGACAACAAAAACCACAAGCATATAGAAAATTCACTTATCACCCTTGGACACATCATAAATTTCAAAGGATTTTCAAAAAATACAACATCACCCTGTCTCCACAGAATAACCACAATATACAGAAACTACTATGCAACAGAACAAAAGATCCTATCCCCAACGATAAATCAGCTGGTATATATCAAATTGATTGTAATGAATGTAACCTGGTATACATAGGAAGAACCAAAAGAAATCTTGAAATAAGACTTAAAGAGCATATGAGATGCATTTACCAAAAGCAGCAAGATAAATCAGCAGTAGCACATCATTTCTGGTCTTCAAACCATGATATCACTCCAAACAACATAAAACTCTTAAAACCGATCAACAACAGCAATGAATTGGACATCTGGGAAAAAATACATATTGTCAAACACAGGAATCACCTAATGAATTTCGAACTGCCGCCACCCAACAGCCTTTGGAGGTTCATCAGCCCAGCACCAGAGAACACCACAAACCACACACATCCCCCAGACGATGACCGGCAAAAATCAGTTGAGAGAAAATGCTGACGATGGGAACAAGCCGTCTCCCGAAATGCGTTCAAGTAAGAATATTATAGTGATGTAGTGTAACAACTCTCTATTTTAAATTATTGAACATGTTTACAATAATATAAACATATGCAATGACTGTTACATACACATATTGCTTTAAGGTGGGCTGTTATTGAATTTACATATTATATACTTAGACTGAAATTATTTAAGTGTTAAAAATACTGCCTCAAAAGAGAGACTTCATATGACATAAAATTAGCATTTTTCTAATACCAGGCAGTGTTCTGTGACAATTGGCAGAGACTTCTAATGGACAATTTAGAGAAGACATCTCTTGTGCATTATAACTCCAAAGAATTTTCAACAAATTGACATGTCATGTAATTTCATTACTGGTGAGTTGTAAAAACGCTTCTTTTATTACAACTTGTTCTATTATGGAAAATGAAGAAAATACTTCTGTCTTTAAGTAAATATTTTTAACTATTTGATAAATATATCCCAATTTTTAAGGCATAAAAAATAAATAAATTCAACTTTATAAGCACCTAAAAATCCACTCCCTCATAATAAAACCATTTCTGCAAATGGTTAACAGGAAGCAGATAGAAGAATAAGCTTTTATAAGAATAGATGACACAGCAGTGGGTAGAGAAAGTGATGTGAATGTAATATATAAGGATGGGATTTTTTTTTATTTTTGCTTATACTGGTCAGACACACCAGACCTTTTTCTTAAGGTACTTAGTTTTGGCCTCGATGGATCTCAAAGTATGTGTTTCTGGTGAAACCTCAATACTGAATTCTTGGGTAGAATACACAGGCAGGTGGTAGAGAAAGTAAAAACCTTCCTACTGCTAATCTAATCTACATGTTTCATAACTCTTAGCTTACTAACTGGGTCACAAGATCCAAAAATGCCTCATGCACTGAACAATACCACTCTGCAACTCTCTAGCCAAGAAATAACCTTACAACAAGACATGAAAACTTCAACACTCAGTTTAGTACGTGCAATAAACATGCACAAATAATCAAGACAAAAAAATCTTGTGTTACATTCATATTACTTTCCCTACCCTCTATCTTATTAGTGGGTATACAAATTATTCTTACGAAAGCTTGTTTTCCTATACACTTCATTTTAATTGAGATAAATCTTTCCAGGAATAGCTGCATTACACATTTTGTTGTAGATATAAAGAGAATAGAGATAGTCAAATGTTTAATTACTAGACACTATATGCTGGCCTTAAAATTCTATATTCTTTCCATGAAATCACAAGAAACAGCTGAAAATCAACAGGACTTAAAAAGAATGGCTAACTACTGAACATTTCAACTATGAGGTATGATCAAAAAGTTTCCAGAATGACGTCATAAATACTACGCAACAGTTTGTTTTGTCTAATCTGCACTGTCACCCTGGAAGTAGTCTCCTTGGGAGTTGATACACTTGTCCCAGCACTTCTGCCACTGCTGGAAGCACCTCTGGAAGTCCTCTTCTTTCAACATGTTCAGAGCCTGCTGTGATACATGATGGATGACATCAATGTCCTCAAAACAGTGTCCTCGGAGCCGCATTTTAAGTTGACAGAAAAGAAAAAAATTTGCTGGTGCCAAATCTGGAGAATAGGCGGGATGGGGAACAGTATTCATCCTATTTTTATCCAAAAATTGGCGAACAGAAAGGGCTTTGTGCACGGGCGCATTGTCATGATGCAGGAAACAGTAAGACTTCTCCATTTCTCTGGCCATTTGCATCGCACATTCTCCCTTAATCTTTGCAGCACTTGTTTGTAGAGCACTTGATTCACCCTGTGGCACAAATTCCTTATGTACAATGCCTTTAATGTCAAAAAACACAATCATCATTAACTTCACTTTGGATCAAACTTTATCGGACGTGGAGATGAAGGACTCTTCCATTGTGAAGATTGTTGCTTTGTTTCTGGATCGTACCCATAAATTCATGTTTCATCACCAATAATAATTTTCTCCATAAACTGTGGGTCATTTTGTAGCTGTTCTTTAAGATCTGTGTAGGCAATCACACGGCTTTCCTTGAAAGCAGATGGGGCACGAACTTGGCGGCAATTCTTCTCATGTCCAAATTGTCTTTCAAAATGCTTTGAACACTTCCAAAGGAGAGTCCTAATGAGTCAGAAAGTTCTCTTATTGTAATGCGCCTATCATTTAAGACCATTTCCCTCACCTGATTGATATTTTCATCAGTTTTGCTGGAACAGGGTCGCCCCGAACGATCTGCATCTTTAACTGATGTCACACCACTTTTAAATTTCAAAAACCACTCAAATGCTTGAGTTTTGCCCATAACTTCCATCCCATAAGCTGTTCTTAACATTTCATAGGCTTCTGTTGCAGTTTTACCGAATTTAAAGCAAAATTTGATGTTCGTTCTTTGTTCTTCATAATCCGACATTTTTGCTACGGAAAAATCGCAGCACATGCAAAATGCATTTTCACTTCAGAGCGTCTACCTCATCACTGCATGGACACAGTAAGTCACGTGACCTCTCATTTTTATCGGGAAGGAACGCTGCATGTACAGCCTGAGTAAGAATTAAAGAAATCTCAGCATCAGCATTGTTGTGAAGCCATTCCGGAAACTTTTTGATCACACCTCGTATTAATAATGAATATCCCAAAAATAGCAGATTCCACAACAATAGTTATTTGAAATAAATTTTGAGTTTTAAAGAGAGCTACATTTCTTATGAAGATTTCAAGCAGGATACAGTACAGTCAATCACCTTCAAACAGGTAACAGAGAAAACAGCAGAATCTGTATATAGCCTTTGTGCACTACAGCAAGGCCTACAACTCCATAAAGTCATAAAATCCTTACAAACAATGGGAATAGAAAGTAAATACATCAGAGTGATAGGGAAAAATTACATCAATAGCTACACCAAAGCCAAAATGGAAATCAAAGCAGACACATTTAAACTGGAAGAGGAATGAAGCAAGGGGACACAATTTTCACCTTAACTTTCCACAGGCCTACTGGAAATCGCATTTCACACATTAAAATGGGACAAGAGGCAAAAAGATATCAACATAAATGGAAGGAGACTGTCCAACTTCTGCTTTGCGTATGTTATTACAATTTTAGCAAAGTCCTCAAAGGAGTTAGAGACAATTCTGAAAGAGCTGAACACCATCAGCCATGAAGTTGGACAACGGATGAACTCAAAGACGAAACTGATGACAAATGCTGGAAAACTAACAATAGTATTGGAAGCAACAACTATGGAGCATGCAGAGGACTACATCTACTTAGGACAAAGTATTTGATGAGGGAAAATGGCAAGGCAGAGATCAAATGAAGAATTAGCGCAGCCTGGAGAACATTTCTGGAGCTTGAAAGATATCCTACTAAACAAATACCTAAATCTGAAACTGAAAATACACGTCATGGATTCTGAGTAATCCCAATGCTCATATATGGATGACAGATGTGTGCTCCAAGTGTGCCAGAGAAAGAATGGAATGTAAAATGCTGAACATCAAGCTACAAAAGAGTACAAAACACAGAAATCAGAAGAACGACAGAATGGAGGATGCAACAGTACAACTCAAGTGGAAATGGGGAGACCATGTAATAAGGATGAACCACAGAAGATGGGCCCACATGACCACAGATTGGGACAACAGGCTCGGGAAGAGAACAGGGCACCCACTCCAGAGATGGTCAGACGAACTGCTACAAGGAGCTTGAAGGTGATCCATTCTAGCCAAGGACTGCCAACTATGAAAAGAAGTAACCACCAAGGAGCTAAAACTACACTAACATTATTATGCTAAGGATTAGTTTGGTGTTTGACTAAACTTTGATGAACAGGGTTAAGTGAAAAGACAAGTAAAAGGTTAATTTTCCTACGGACTGGCTCACCTTGGGAGCTTTTATATTAGCTACCCTGCCTAGAATAGGAGGACATTGCCCTAAACGGATATAAGGCTATCTTTTCTCTTATGTTAATGTTATCATCTATCACTTATCGTTACACAAGATTACACAAAATTCCTTCCAAATGGAGTGTACTTCACAGGCTATTTCCAGAGAATTCAAGACACATATTTCACCATGTACTGTTAATATAAGTATTTTAATCAAAATTGTTAGAATCATTTTTTAGAAAATCAAAATTTTTGAAAACTTTTTCATGTAAAGAGTAGTTTGGGATGGGGAGATTTTCTTGAAAACCTTTGTGTTGCATCTTTGTAAGATGCTGAGCTTAAATGTCAAACTTGGCAGTTATCCAAATTTAAATTACTTTCTCTACTACATACAGAAAGTAGCGGAAGTATTGTATTCCACCCAAAAATTTGATACCGAGATTTCACAGGAAATACATGTTTTGAGACCTCCTGAATCCAAAAAAAAGCATGTTTGGAAACATGTCAGTATCTTCCAGAGATGCGACACAAAGGTTTTCAAGAAAATCCCCCCACCCCAGATTACCCTTTACATGGAACATTTTTTGAAAATTTTAATTTTATGAAAAATGGCTCTAACAATTTTGATTAAAATATCATATGTTTAAGATATTTTCATGGCAAATGAAATGTATATCTCGAATTTTCTGGGAATGTCTCCAAAAGTATTCTTCATTGTGAACGACTTTTGCATAACTGGTAAACCATAAGAGAGATAAAATTTTACTACACAAAAAATGTAGATTGCATTAAAATAGGCAATTTATGTCATATACATTTTTTTTGTTGAGTGAACCATTTTCGAGATATTCCTTGTTATTCCATTAAATTTTCCAATACTTTTTCTCAAATTCATTATTCATTTTTTCATGTGCTGGTAATGCAAAGAAAATGGAATACTCCACTTAGCAACCAGCTCTTAAAATATTTGACTATCGCTTAAAGCCTACCAATTCCTCTTGCATCTACAAGAAAATTAGCAATAAAATTAACATCTCGACTAACATGAAGCATATGGAGATGAAGTGTTTGTAAAAATAGTCTGTACAAGTGTAGAGAAAGTCATGTGAGTGTAACACATCAGATTTTTACTTTCTCTACTACGTATAGTAAGTAGGGGAAGTATTGCATTCCACTCAAAAATTCGATACCGAGATTTCACCGGAAATACATGTTTTGAGACCTCCTGAATCCAAAAAAAGCATTTTTGGAAACATGTCCGTGTGTGTGTCTGTGTGTGTGTGTGTGTGTCTGTGAACAGCATAACTCAAAAACTAACAGTCGGATAAACACCAAAATTGGTATTTACGTTCAGTATCTTCCAGAGATGCGACACGAAGATTTTCAAGAAAATCCCCCCACCCCAGACTACCCTTTACATGGAACATTTTTCGAAAATTTTAATTTTCTCAAAAATGGCTCTAACGGTTTTGATGAAAATATCATATGTTTAAGATAATGTCATGAGAAATGAAATGTATATCTCGAATTTTCTGGGAATGTCTCCAAAAGTATTCTTCATTATGAACGACTTTTGCATAACTGGTAAACCATAAGAGATAGACAAAATTTTACTACATAAAAAATGTAGATCGCGTTAAAATACACAACTTATATCATATACATTTTTTTGTTGAGTGAACCGTTTTCGAGATATTGCTTGTTATTTCCTTAAATTTTCCAATACTTACACTTTTTCTCAAATTTGTTATTCATTTTTTTATGTCCTGGACATGCAAAGAGAATGGAATGCGCCACATAGCAACCAGCGATAAAATATTTGACTATCGCTTAAAAGCTACCATATTTCCCTTGCATCTACAAGAAAATTACAAATAAGATTGACATCTCGATATCTCGATTAACATGAAGCATATGGAGAATAGGCGTTTGTAAAAATAGATTGTACAAGAGTAGAGAAAGTCATGTGAGTGTAACACATCAGATTTTTTTATATAAAAATCCTGTTTTTAGGATTCATTGAATCTCAAAACATGCATTTCTGGTGAAATCTTGGTACTGAATTATTGAGCGGAATGCAATACTTCCGCTACTTACTATGTGCACGTACAATGTGGGCATTTTAAGGTAAGGCCACAGAGCGCCACTATATGTGCAGCATGCTGTACTGCAGTGACGGTACTCGCATACACACAATCCGTGGCCCTACCTTAAAATACCTGCACTGCAGAGAGGAAGTAAATATCTCAGCCAGAAATGAATGAAAAGTGAAGAGATTTCAGTGCCGAGTATAACACAATTTTGACAGTGGTGTAGTTATTTACTTTTTCTCTACAAAGAAAATTCTATCAGCATATTTTACCTCTCCCTCTTTGTGTACAAAGGAGTAGGTTTACCTGATAATTTTTCAATATTTAAGTGACTGAACATGGTAATTTCAATTCTATAAGTTGTACTACCAGCAACATTTATTGATGAACTTCTAATTCCAATTCATAAAACATAAGAAAGCAATTACAAGACCTGAGCACAAACATGAGCAGTAAGTTTTAAATATGCCCCCACTGCCATTTGATACCAACACAAGCAGATGTTCACTTGTAACATAAAACAAGTGAAAATAGCTATTGACTGAAATGCAGTATGGTGTTTAGGTTAATGTACAGTATATGAGTAAGAGCCATATTCACTATACACATCTACTGGATTATCTTTATTACTTTTATAACATTATTAAACATAAGAAACACTACTGGACGTTGTTGTTAGCATATTTAGTTATATTTTGTTCACTGTTGTTCCATATTAACATGTCACGCAACTCCCATCGCAAGCATCACACCCGAGGCATTATGGGAACATTGCTTGTGTTATCCTGCTGCCAACATTGAGGGCCCTAAACCTCAAGGTGTATCCAAGGGATTGAGCATAAAAATCCTTAGCATGGCTTCTTTCAGAAGGGAAATGAAGCCGGTGGTCCAGTGTCGTACATTTATGGCACATAAAACAACCTCAAGCCTGATAAAGAGGCCTCTGAGCAAAATTACCAGTCTTTCACGCCCAATATAGAATGGGACGTTAAGGACCACAAACAGTTAAAAAGCATCCATAAATAAAATTCAGTTTATTTTATTTTGGGATTGAGAGCCTTAAGCCGCAAAGCGTAGCCAAGCGATGTTTTTTTTATAAAAAGAGGGGTGGAGCAGTCGGAACAAGGCCAGGGCATAGCTGCAGGATCTGTGAAGTGCAACCCCAATGATCCATGTTAGTGTATATTCTTACCTTTTATTCTTACACTCACAGAACCTACCTCAAAATGTCACCAGTTTCTGCAATATAACCAACGTCACTGTAATGGGTGGGCCAACTCCTCATTACTTCTAGATTACTGTAAATATTGAATTTCCTAGATTTGGTATTTTGCATGCTTTCCCTTATTCTAATTTATGATACCGAAACCTCAAGATTCAAGATACACATTTCACATGCAAGTACCTTAGCATATAGCATTGTAACAGTATCGTTGAACACACGTTTGACAGGATAACAATCTCCATGTAATGCATAGTTTGGGGAGGGGGATTCTCTTCAGAATCTTTGTGTTGGATGCTTGGAAGATGCTAAACTTGAATACAAAGTTTGGTATGTTACCCACCTTTCGTTTTTTGAGTTAATGCTGTTCATAAACACATTTTCTGAATATGCTTTCTGTTGTCGCTGTTTCATAAAGGCACAAAACGTGTATTTCCGGTGAAGTCTTGGAATCGAAGTTTTGCATGGAATGAATTACTTCCCCTAGTTATTAAAGGCAAAAATTACAGAATGTAAAAAAAATCCTAATATTTCGCTTAACTTGCGATATCACTCACTATCTCACACTACACTGAATTTTATTACTTACAATAACGATAAAATACATACACAATGTTTTTAAAACTTTAATTCTCATATAATCGTTTCTCAAAACCGGCACGCAATTTTCAGTTTTTTTAATAAAACCAAACAACCTTCCCTTTCTTTTTGTTCCAGTTTTTGCAGCTTTGATTTTCTGCCAGCCATCGGGTTAGCTAACACGTCCATGTATCACTGTGACACAGAACAGCAAACTATTCACTGTGACACAAGAATGTGAAAAACGGCCTACATATATGTGTGTGTGTGTGTGTGTGTGTGTGTTTGTGTGTGTTTTATATAACAATTTATTTACAGCATGTTCCGTTACAAACAAAGTAATACTACTTGTGTTAATTATACGAAGTTATTTACAGTAAAGTATTTGCACAATTGTTAACATTCTATGGATGATTGTAATTTTATGAACTATTTGTTTTATTTATATGACATAAAATAACATGAAATAGTCCACTGGATTAACTCTCTTTTACTCTAGAATCTATCTAAATCTATCGACTTAATGTAGATTATTTCCTGTGTAGAGTCCTGCACTACTTTTATTTTATTTAATGTTCATTTTCCGTATTTGTTAATCACATTGTTTTTTTTACTTTCCCTACTACGTATAGTAAGTAGGGGAAGTATTGCATTCCACCCAAAAATTCGATACCGAGATTTCACCGGAAATACATGTTTGAGACCCCCTGAATCCAATAAAAGCATTTTTGGAAACATGTCCGTGTGTGTGTCTGTCTGTGTGTCTGTGAACAGCATAACTCACAAACGAACAGTCGGATAAACACCAAACTTGGTATTTACCTTCAGTATCTTCCAGAGATGCGACACGAAGGTTTTCAAGAAAATCCCACTACCCCAGATTACCCTTTACATGGAACATTTTTCGAAAATTTTAATTTTCTCAAAAATGGCTCTAACGATTTTAATTAAAATATCATATATTTAAGATACTTTCATGACAAATAAAATGTATATCTTGAATTTTCTGGGAATGTCTCCAAAAGTATTCTTCATTGTGAACGACTTTTGCATAACTGGTAAACCATAAGAGATAGACAAAAGTTTACTACACAAAAAATGTAGCTCGCGTTAAAATACACAATTTATGTCATATACATTTTTTTCGCTGAGTGAACCATTTTCGAGATATTGCTTGTTATTTCCTTAAATTTTCCAATATACTTTTTCTCAAATGGGAATTCGTTGTTCACTTTTTACTTTCTCTACTACGTATAGTAAGTAGGGGAAGTATTGTATTCCACCCAAAATTTCGATACCAAGATTTCACCGGAAATACATGTTTTGAGACTCACTGAATCCAAAAAAAGCATTTTTGGAAACATGTCCGTATGTGTGTCTGTCTGTCTGTCTGTGAACAGCATAACTCAGTAACGAACAGTCGGATAAACACCAAACTTGGTATTTAGGTTCAGTATCTTACAGAGATGCGACACGAAGGTTTTCAAGAAACTCCCCCCACCCCAGACTACCCTTTACATGGAACATTTTTTGAAAATTTTAATTTTCTCAAAAACGGCTCTAACGATTTTCATTAAATATCATATGTTTAAGATACTGTCATGACAAATAAAATGTATATCTCGAATTTTCTGGGAATGTCTCCAAAAGTATTCTTCATTATCAACGACTTTTTCATAACTGGTAAACCATAAGAGATAGACAAAATTTTACTACACGAAAAATGTAGATCGCGTTAAAATACACAATTTATGTCATATACATTTCTTTTGTTGAGTGAACCGTTTGCGAGATATTGCTTGTTATTCCCTTAATTTTCCAATACTTATACTTTTTCTCAAATTCGTTATTCATTTTTACTTTCTCTACTACGTATAGTAAGTAGGGGAAGTATTGTATTCCACCCAAAATTTCTATACCGAGATTTCACCGGAAATACATGTTTTGAGACTCACTGAATCCAAAAAAATCATTTTTGGAAACATGTCCGTGTGTTTGTGTGTGTGTCTGTGTGTCTGTGAACAGCATAACTCAAAAACGAAGAGTCGGATAAACACCAAACTTGGTATTTAGGTTTAGTATCTTTCAGAGATGCGACACGAAGGTTTTCAAGAAAATCCCCCCACCCCAGACTACCCTTTACATGGAACATTTTTCGAAAATTTTAATTTTCTCAAAAACGGCTCAAACGATTTTAATTAAAATATCATATGTTTAAGATATTGTCATGACAAATAAAATGTGTATCTCGAATTTTCTGGGAATGTCCCCAAAAGTATTCTTCATTATGAACGACTTTTTCATAACTGGTAAACCATAAGAGATAGACAAACTTTTACTACACAAAAAATGTAGATCGAGTTAAAATACACAATTTATGTCATATACATTTCTTTTGTTGAGTGAACCGTTTGCGAGATATTGTTTGTTATTCCCTTAAATTTTCCAATACTTATACTTTTTCTCAAATTCGTTATTCATTTTTTTTTATGTCCTGGACATGCAAAGAGAATGGAATACTCTACATAGCAACCAGCGTTAAAAGATTTGACTATCGCTTAAAACCTACCATATTCCCCTTGCATCTACAAGAAAATTATCAATAAGATTGACATCTCGATATCTCCATTAACATGAAGCATATGGAGAATAAGCATTTGTAAAAATAGTTTGTACAAGAGTAGAGAAAGTCATGTGAGTGTAACACATCAGATTTTTTTATGCTCTGGACATGCAAAGAGAATGGAATGCGCCACATAGCAACCAGCGTGAAAATATTTGACTATCGCTTAAAACCTACCATATTCCCCTTGCATCTACAAGAAAATTACCAATAAGATTGGCATCTCGATTAACATGAAGCATATGGAGAATAGGCGTTTGTAAAATTAGATTGTACAAGAGTAGAGAAAGTCATGTGAGTGTAACACATCAGATTTTTTTTGTCTTGGATATGCAAAGAGTATTAAGCTGTGGCAATGAGAATGGTGTTCCACATAGCAACCAGCTATTAAGAGATATGTCAATTCTTAAAGGCTTCTGTATTTTTACTTTCTCTACTACGTATAGTAAGTAGGGGAAGTATTGCATTCCACCCAAAAATTCGATACCGAGATTTCATCGGAAATACATGTTTTGAGACCTTCTGAATCCAAAAAAAGTATTTTTGGAAACATGTCCGTGTGTGTGTCTGTCTGTGTGTTTGTCTGTGTGTCTGTGAACAGCATAACTCAAAAACGAAGATTCGGATAAACACCAAACTTGGTATTTAGGTTCAGTATCTTTCAGAGATGCGACACGAAGGTTTTCAAGAAAATCCCCCCACCCCAGACTACCCTTTACATGGAACATTTTTCGAAAATTTTAATTTTCTCAAAAACGGCTCTAACGATTTTGATTAAAATATCCTATGTTTAAGATATTGTCATGACAAATAAAATGTATATCTCGAATTTTCTGGGAATGTCTCCAAAAGTATTCTTCATTATGAACGACTTTTTCATAACTGGTAAACCATAAGACATAGACAAAATTTTACTACATGAAAAATGTAGCTCGCGTTAAAATACACAATTTATGTCATATACATTTCTTTTGTTGAGTGAACCGTTTGCGAGATATTGCTTGTTATTCCCTTAAATTTTCCAATACTTATACTTTTTCTCAAATTCGTTATTCATGTTTACTTTCTCTACTACGTATAGTAAGCAGGGGAAGTATTGCATTCGACCCCAAAATTCGATACTGAGATTTCACCGGAAATACATGTTTTGAGACCTCCTGAATCCAAAAAAAGCATTTTTGGAAACATGTCTGTGTGTGTGTCTGTGTGTGTGTGTGTGTGTCTGTGTGTGTGTGTGTCTGTGAACAGCATATCTCAAAAACGAACAGTCGGATAAGCACAAAACTTGGTATTTAGGTTCAGTATCTTCCAGAGATGCGACACGAAGGTTTTCAAGAAAATCCCCCCACCCCAGACTACCCTTTACATGGAAGATTTTTCGAAAATTATAATTTTCTCAAAAATGGCTCTAACGATTTTGATGAAAATATCATATGTTTAAGATAATGTTATGGGAAATGAAATGTATATCTCGAATTTTCTGGGAATGTCTCCAAAAGTATTCTTCATTGTGAACGACTTTTGCATAACTGGTAAACCATAAGAGATAGACAAAATGTTACTACACAAAAAATGTAGATCGCGTTAAAATACACAACTTATGTCATATACATTTCTTTTGTTGAGTGAACCGTTTTCGAGATATTGCTTGTTATTTCCTTAAATTTTCCAATACTTATACTTTTTCTCAAATTCGTTATTCATTTTTTTTATGTCCTGGACATGCAAAGAGAATGGAATGCGCCACATAGCAACCAGCGTTAAAATATTTGACTATCGCTTAAAAGCTACCATATTCCCCTTGCATCTACATGAATATTACCAATAAGATTGACATCTCGATATCTCGATTAACTTGAAGCATATGGAGATTAAGCGTTTGTAAAATTAGATTGTACAAGAGTAGAGGAAGTCATGTGAGTGTAACACATCAGATTTTTTTTTATGTCCTGGACATGCAAAGAGAATGGAATGCGCCACATAGCAACCAGCGTTAAAATATTTGACTATCGCTTAAAACCTACCATATTCCCCTTGCATCTACAAGAAAATTATCAATAAGATTGACATCTCGATATCTCCATTAACATGAAGTAGATGGAGAATAAGCGTTTGTAAAAATAGTTTGTACAAGAGTAGAGAAAGTCATGTGAGTGTAACACATCAGATTTTTTATGTCCTGGATATGCAAACAGAATATAATGCGCCACATAGCAACCAGCGCTTAAAATATTTGACTATCGCTTATAACCTACCATGTTCCCCTTGCATCTACAAGAAAATTAGCAATAAGATTGACATCTCGATATCTCGAGTAACATGAAGCATAATGGAGAATAAACGTTTGTAAAAATAGTTTGTACAAGAGTAGAGAAAGTCATGTGAGTGTAACACATCAGATTTTTTTAAATAACTGTCTTTCGTTTGCTAGTTTTACACATTCAAATAATAGATGCTCTGTGGTTTGTTCTGAGTTTGCGCGTGTACACAAGACACTGTTTTTCAAAACCATAGTCATTGGTATTTATTTTCCCGTGTCCTATTAAGAAAGTGGTTATTTTCTCAGTTAAAGATAAGTTTAATTTCAGTCTGTTCTTCACACCGGATAACAAAGTTTTTGTTATAGCACAATTTGTGATATTTTCGCATTTCCACTCTGGTTGGTTTACGGCCGTAACACACTGGAGTTCTTTGTTCCCTACTGCTTGTTTCGCCAGTCGTTCCCGTTGCGTACCTGTTTTCAATATTTTTGTTTTGTCTCTAATTGATACCATTAGGTTTTGTTAGCTTTTATGGCTTTCAAGTGAATGCAAAGTTATTCTGCTATCCGTGTTTATTACTATTATTTTTTATGAGTAAGAAGATAGTTTGCTTCTAGATACTCTAGTGCTTTTAGAATTGCTGACTGTTCCACTTGGTGTTTGTACAGCGATCTTGTAGTCTGTGTTGTAGCTGGTGTTCAGGTTGTTTGTTATGTAAACGGCGATACCCCTGTCTCCTTTGTTGCTATCGGTGTATATGTCAAAATTATACGCCACATTCTTTCTTTCTGTGGTCTAAATATCGGCAGGATGTGACCACTTCGAGTGGTGTCTTAGAATGTCCAAAGTTGTTTCCTTCACGTTCCCTTTCTTCATTACGCAGAATCTTACTAACTTTTGGATCCCTATAATTATTGGAGTGTCTTTTTGTTAGAACGCATAATGCCTCACGTGATGAGATGCGGAATGCCTTGGCTATTCTAACGTTTATTAATCTCTGCATTCAATTGAATTTTACTGCATTGTGTTGCTTCCTGATGGCTTCAATCCAGAGTATAATTGGAAGTATAGCCACTTTGTAAATTGTTCTCTTCACGTCAAAGCACAGTCCCCAATTTATTTTTGTGCATTTTGCCAATGCGTGTAACAAATTAGTACACCTTTAGGTTGACGGATCTATGTGTTTGTCAAAAGTAAACTTTTTGTCAATTGTTATGCCAAGGTATTTTATATTCTCTGATTGTATTATATTTATGATCTTCACATAATGTTTTAGAGTACGTGCTACCGAGGTCTTCCTTTTGTTATAAACAATGGTCTTGATTTCTTCTCGTTGAACGTAATTTTGTAATGTTTTGCCCCACACTCCAACTTATAGAAGTCCATGTTTGCATTGCTTTCAAACTCAAAGACCTTTCCGTTTGGCGATCAGCAGAAAATCGTCTGCAAAGGCGTCAGAAAATCGTCCTAACCTTTGTATGTTCACTGTATTCTATATTCAGTAGTGAATTATACTCGATGTTCCAGAATCCCGGGCTACAGCAGAACCATTGCGAGCAGCCATTGCTGTTAGATGTTTTTAATTGACACTCAATACACTGTTAATTACATTGTTCGTCCACTGAAATAACTTTTAGAAAACTCGTATACAGTTTTGTGGCATCGGTTTCTCTTAAAGCTAAAAGTATATTTCGTCACGAGGCACTTGACATCTAAGTTGGCGAGAGTTACATGCTGTCTCTTGTACTGTTTCCTTTAATGGCATCTTTGCATCTATAGTTTCAGGTTTAAACCCAAATGGCCATTGATTTATTAAATTGTTATTGTACATATGGTGCATTATTGTGTTTTATGAATCGTTTTTCTAGCACTTTTGCTGTTACGTTTATAAGACTGACTGGTCGGTATTTCGATACATCGTCATCGTCTTGTTTTCCTGGTTTTATGATTGGCATAATTTTGGCATGTATCCACTTTCGGGGTAAGCATCCTGTCCAGAGGCATTCATTAGATTAGATTAGGACGTGCTCTGTAGGTTCTTTGATGGTCAAAAGACCTTGAACATAGGACATGTCAAAAGCTTTTATATTTCTATTGTATTGAACTTAATAAAACTTGACTTTTACAGCCTGTGCCACTGCACAAGGCATTACGTCCTTACTTGCATGCAAGGAGTATCAGGATCTTACAAAATTGTCAGTTATGTACAATAAGCTTATTCTATTTGCACACAGAGTGTACCACATTTTAAGTTATGATGCTAAATCAAATTTCTATTACTTAAAAATTGGCGCGTATACTGAATACAAAGTTTCTTCCCTTCAATGCTTAAACCTTTGCATATATGTAAAAAGTGTCACAATTTTAAGATATACATTTACAAAATATTAAATATGTACAATAAAACAATTTTTCATATAATATATATATAAAGTGCACAGTTTTAGGTTATGGTGCTGAAAATACACAGTAAATATCAAATGTCTACTACTTTGAAAGTTAATATGGTTAGGTACCGCGCATAAAACGCACTTCGCTTAGCCTTTACAGTCTGTGTCATTGCTCAATATTTACATCTTTACTTATATGAAAAGATGGTCAAAATTCAGTAGTAAGATAAAACATCAAATAAAGATGTATTAAATATATTAAAGGTACTTATTATTTGGCTTAATACAGTAACTTAACATTATAGGAATGTGTAGTACACTAGAACTTAATTGTCAACAGGTTAAACTGTGGTTTAAATATTCCCCTAGAGAGTAAAAATATTTATCACAGAGGTACTCTTTTAGGGAGGCTTTAAAAAGTTTGAAATTGCTAATTGTTTCCTTGAGATTTCTGGGAAGAGAAACTTAATTGTTTAATAGTAAATTATGTATCGTAGTGAGGAATTTAAGCTGAAAGTTATACACTTCGCGCAGGAAATGTATTTTCACCTGGTGCTTTACATGTGTCCATTGTTTTGTTCACTATTCCAATTTTTTCTTTTGTAGAGAACTATCGTTGGATGTAATTTGTCTGCTTCGTTTCGATGTGTATGTTTTAATCATTGTCGTCGCTTTTGTCATCTTTGGGAGCAAAGGATTCCACCATTAACTCTATCGTTTCTTCCAGGTCTCTGGTGTAGGTTCCATTGGGTTTAGGAAGGGTGGTCATAATCAGGTTTCATTTCAATCTGCCTGATGAGATTTTATAAGCTCCGTTCCACGGATTTTTCGATTCAATTAATGTGCACTAGTTTTTCTATGACCCATATTTGCCTCTCCTGATGGCTGCTTCATTTTTACTTTCTCTACTACGTATAGTAAGTAGGGAAACTAATGTATTCCTTCCAAAAATTCTATACCGAGATTTCGCCAGAAATACATGTTTTGAGGCCCCCTGAATCCAAAAAAGCATTTTGGAAACATGTCCGTGTGTGTGTGTCCGTGAACAGCATAACTCAGAAACCAACTGTCGGATAAACACCAAACTTGGTATTTAGGTTCAGTATCTTCCAGAGATGCGACACGACGGTTTTCAAGAAAATCCCCCACCCCAGATTACCCCTTACATGGAATATTTTTCGAAAATTTTAATTTTATGGAAAAATGGCTCTAACGATTTTGATTGAAATGTCATATGTTTAAGATATATTCATGACAAATGAAATGTATATCTCGAATTTTCTGGGAATATCTCCAAAAGTATTCTTCATTGTGAGCGACAGTAGTAAAAAGATGAGAGAACGGAGCCTCAAAGGATAGCGCCGGCTCCGCCCCCTTCCTTTGTGGGCTTAGCCTTAAAGCCGCCGAAGATGACCCCTCATTTTTGGCCTCCTAGCATGTCGACTGGATCTGTGCCGGTGGCCACACCCCTTTCCTTTGTGGCCTTACCCTTAAAGCCGCCGAACATGACCCTCCTTTTTGGCTTCACCTAATGTCACCAGGCTCTGTGCCGCTGGCCACACCCACTCCTTTGTGCTCTACTAGTATGCCGCCAGGCTCTGTGCCGCTGGCCCCACTCCTCCCCTCCCCTTTACTGTCTAACCCGTACGCTGTCTACACCCTCCCCTCTTTGAGTGTGCTGGTCTGAATGGCTCCCTGTAGAGTAGTGGAGGAACGCTGGCCACAACCCCTCATATGTTTCCTGTAGAGGAGTGTGGGTAATAGTGTATTGTTCCCGCATGCGGGCCACCCCCATCCCTCTCTTGCGGTCTGACTTATACTGCTAACGTCATGGTATTGCGCCTCTGAAGGGCTGGAGGAGAACACTCGATCGAAGTATCCCCGCCGCGTATAATGAAACGCTGCTCCTCCATCGATGAATACGATTAAGTATTTTTGATTGATTAATGTAAATAAGTGTAAATGAATTGACTCGCGCGCACCTGGTCGCCATCGTATATGTGTGCGTGGGTGTTAAGGTGATTATTACATGTGTATAATTATTACGACTAATAACATTTGTTTAATTCTACTTTTGAGGGAAAATATATTTTGGGTTTATAAGAATATTACATCTCTTGGATGAATGCATGACTAAAAAAGGTAAAAATAACGTAACGAACAAGCGATACGTCGACGCGTCTTAAAATGAATGCGAGGGCAATACTTCCTCCCTGGACGAGCCTCTCGGGCAGACTGAAGTGTCCTCTATACGGCATCACTAATTAGACCTGGTTATTCCCGCCCCACTCTCGCTAGGAGCAAGCTAGCATTCACCCCTCTCCTCCCCTCCCGCTCGGTACAGCTAGCCTCCTTCAGCGAGAGTGCCATCTAGGTGTGAGGGTAGGAAGCTGACGCTTCCGCTGAACGCCGAAGAGGGCAGTAGTAGAACATTTTAAAATTTTAACGTATGCACGGTGGCGGCCATGCTGACTCCAAGGAAAGCTAGCATAAATCATTTGAAATGTCTGATAAGGAACTTCGCGTTTCAAGATATTTCTCCAGGGTTTATTTACACATAGGGGGCGGGTCTGAAAAATAAATACGGTTAACTTATAGCCGATTATTACACATGTTATTAAAAATAAATAAGGGTCTCGCTGATCGATGAATATTACATATGTTATTATAAATAAATACGGTTAACATTATAGTTAAATATTACATACGTTATTAAAATAAATAATGGTCTCGCTGATCGATGAATATTACATATGTTATTAAAAATAAATAAATACGGTTAACATTATAGTTAAATATTACATACGTTATTAAAAATAAATAAGGGTCTCGCTGATCGATGAATATTACATATGTTATTAAAAATAAATAAATACGGTTAACATTATAGTTAAATATTACATACGTTATTAAAAATAAATAAGGGTCTCGCTGATCGATGAATATTACATATGTTATTAAAAATAAATAAATAGGTTAACATTATAGTTAAATATTACATACGTTATTAAAAATAAATAATGGTCTCGCTGATCGATGAATACCATTAAATATGTTTTATTAATTAATGTAAATAAGTGTATATGAATTGACTTGCGCATTTGATTGCTGTCGTATGTGTTCGGGTGTTAAGGCGATTGTTACGCGTGTATAACTATTACGACTAATAACATTTGTTTAATTCTAAATAAATAATGAAATATGGAGACTATCCTAAACAAGACACAATTTGTTACTCTTTCCCAAACAACTGAAAAGAAGCACAAATATATCAAGACAGACGATAAAGCACTCCACGCGCATAGGTATAGACTTTAAAACAGACGTTGACGATAAAGTACCGCACTGCCAGCGCATGCAAACGCATAGGTAGGAACTTTAAAACAGTCGTTGATAAAGTATCCCACCCGCTCACGCAAGCATAAAAATTACGATATCTTTCAATCGACATCTTTTATAGTCAGTCGATGTAAAGGAAAGTTTTACACCCTTGACGAAAAAAAACCCGACCGCTGGGGAAATAACCTTTTAAGAATACAATAGATGTCCATCATATCGTTAATGGTCAGCTTGAAAGGGTCCCTAATTGCTCTGCGCAGAATTCCCCATACAAACAGGGGACAATCCTAAGCCTGGCAATTATAAGCTTGCTACAGCATTTTTTTCCACAAATAAGTAATTTAAATTCTACATGAAGATTATTAATTATTAAGTTTCATAGTATACCACCTCTTATTTCTTTTAATAAAATATTGAATATGACTCTCCCGTCAGGAAAATTAAACGGAGAGAAGCGATATTTTCTTTTTACGCTGAAATTATAATTAAACGTATAGTGTATAGATTCTGTAGAAGTCTAAGTAAACATTCGTAGCTATTGTAATTATCTCCAAGTATTACTTCCTTCTCAGAGGCAATGGCGTTTTTATTATTATTATCGCTAAGAAAGCTTATTCCATTTTAGAAAGACTGGTGTTTCACCAGCCATATCTAAAAAATTATTTAATTACGCGGCGCTCCAACGTATACATATAATTCTCTGAGAGGTGGCGCGTCTATTCACAATCGAGAGGTCGCGACAGGATAGGTGATTTACTGTGCAAAGCAAGTCCTCCCATTAAGAGCTTTATAAGTTTTGGTGTAATATTTTCCCGTAACAAAAACGAAAATTATTCGTGTAATAGACTTTTGATTGTTTAGATATGTAGCGTCTAAAGTGGACCAGAGGCAAATGGAACTCTGAACTCAAACCAATAAATACACGGACTTTTTAAAACATGCATTATTTCATTGTTTGGAAATGTAATATTAATTTTAATTATTATCTAATGATGGCGAGATGTAGTACGAGAAAGTACTTATCAAGGACTACATAATAAAAAGGAAGTTTACCTTTTAACGCCCTTCAAGTCCCTCTTCTTAATACAACCGTACTTCTTAGTAAACATAGGACGAGAACGTTTTTAAACACCCCTCCCTTCGAGAGATGTTTTGAATATTCCAGCAGAGAGATCGAACCATATTTGTTTAAAAGCTTTTCCTTCACCGGGGATCTTCGAAAAATTCGATGAGTTATTCAGTTGCACACCCCTTGCAAAAATATTTTGTATACCCTTTGAAGACTGTATACCTGGCTGGGGGTCTCGGAAATTCCTCCGGCGACTGGCTACCGCCATATAGAACATTTAGGACCATGTCGAACATCTCATTAAGGAATCTATTGTGCTTTAAAATGATTTTTCTTCCCCTGAACAACCCGTACTTACAGGAAAATCCCTCTCATACAGACGACTGTGTAAATATCATAACTTAATTGTTTGCACGATATAGACAATTAAACTAATTTTTATTGGAATGCTAGACAAATAAATATGATTTGTAGAGGGTGATATGAAGAGTATGACATTTTAGAATTAAAATGGGAGAAAGAATTCAAATTAAGCGATCGAATGTATTGATAGATTTTCTTAATTGGTGTTTGAAGCTAGCCTGTTTTACGGTCTACTTTATAGATGAATGAAATATTTGATGAATGACAGTCTTATTTAACATGGGTAAAAGGTGTTTAAAGTCTGTTTTGATAAAAATTACGTCGTGGTAACGTGTGAGGTTTGAACTGGAGAGGTCACCGGTTCGATTCCCGGTGACCGACCTGTCTGACGTTAGAACCTGCATGGAGGTCTACGAATACATAGTCTGCCCATTAACGATTCTTATAAACGAGGATGTAGCCTTACAAGGAAAATTATATCAAAAGAAACAATAACTTCTTTATCGTTATTTTCACTCTAAAATTATTACTAAATAATACCTTGGTGCTAGCCTCAGCGTTGCCATTCACATTCATATCATGTTAGAATAATACTTTGATTGCAGACACATGATTTAAGTTTAATACATGGGCGATTATTTTGGTAATGTAACAATAATTAACAATGAATTTTAGCGGTGCATGTAAAAATATATATATATATATATTTATTTATTTATTTTATAGCGTCATATGCAGAAGCATTTCCCTTACGGAGAGGTGGCGTGATCGAGGGATTTCCCCATAACAGGTTTAGGCTTGCTTACGAAATGGCCCTGTGCGAGACTAGCATTCCCTCTCCTTCTGCTCGATGGATTGAAGTTGTCAATCAAAATCGCTGTATTATATAGCATCACACCTCTCATCCCCTTGAGCTTTTATCGGAGGGAATTATATAAAAGCAGTAGCTTCTCCGACGATTTTCACTGTATTGTGAGAACACAGCGATCTAAGCACTCTTCAATCCTTTACTTCACATCGTGAAATTTCATCGAACATCATGTCTGGCATGTTGTATCACCAATTCATTTTCATTAAAAAGTTAACTTATTACTCAGTACATTTAACTTATATTTGCGTTCTTGTTTTTAATGTCGGACATTTATATGTAAATAGCTGAGCATTCTAAAACTTAATAGCTAGACGTGTGAATTTTCTGAAATGTGAACAGTTTAGTTAAGTATTCATTTTAGGCAAGCTTATTCTACATTTAATAGCTAACTGCGCGAATTAATGTTCTCATAAAATGTGAACAGTTTAGTTAAGTATTCATCTTGTTGAGCAATTATTAAAACAGATGTTTAAATACAGGATTTCACAGAGTGAATTATATTCCTTTTGGAGAAAATACAATTACTTGAATACATTATTAACGTTTTTGCTTTAGAATGTTACAAAAGTCTGTTGCGCGAATCATTCGCTCTAACAAAGTAAATGTTAACATTATATTAAAACATTTAAATCGAAAAATACAGTACTTAATGAACTTCATTAGTGAATCAGAACCTCAATTATATTTACACATATTATCATTTTTTTTATTATTATTATTATTATTATTATTATTATTATTATTATATTATACAGAAAAAAGTTAATAATTTTGTAATTTTCAAATAAATGAAATCTTGTTATGTAGTACATTCTCTAATAAAGAATATGTTTTTTTCTGTTCCTAATGGAGAAAGTTTGGCATCTCAACTTAACACATTGGCTGGGGGTAGCATTTTCCCGGCCGTTCAAAGACTACAAGATCTTCAGCCAGAGGAGCCTTATAATATAAAAGCCTTAAGAAAAATTGATACGAGATACGGTGCTAGAGTGGTTGCAGTTTTAGGTGATAAGCAGGTTTTTCTCCCGACAAGATATTCAACCCTAACAAGCCAATAGTTGGAGGATATGCCAGGGAAGTTCTAAATGGTATATCATGGATTAGTACCAGCCGGCAAGTTTAAGACATGTAAATTGTCTTTTCTTCCTGTTAAGGTTTGTAGAAATAATTCAGCTATCCTTTCAATGTTTCATTTAGTGTTACAATCGTTGAGTTTATAAATTCACACTTCACTAGGATAACATTTGTCTAAAGTATACATCACTGTGTAAATAACGCCTAGGATGTACTCTGGGCGAGGACATGCAGAAAAAAGTTTAATAGTCTATTCACTGATTCTTTACCTCTAAGCAGATACCTACAAAGGGTTGCAAATAATTTCCAGTAGGATAGCATTTGTCAAAAGCATGCATCACTGTATTAAAACAAATATGTGTAAATAACGTCTAGATTGTGGTCTGAGTGAGTTCGAGCAGAAAGAAGTTTAATACCCCTTTCAATGATTCTTCACCTCGAAGTATATACCTACAACAAGCTGCAAATAATGTGAATGTTTGTTACAGGAATGCACAGATGAATGTAAATGAAGAGGAAGAACGAGATATCTTAAAACAACATAAACAGAAATGTGATAGGAACATTCTCAACACCTCCCAGTGATCTTATTCAATGAAGAATTGCAGCACCGTGCAGCGTGGAACATGCAAGGGAAAACATTCGCGTGTGTAGAATATAGCAATAATATATAAATTATGTACTCATTATTACTGCTATACCTGCCAATACTATTGATTTCATAAATAATTTCATAATTGTTTAAAGGAGAATGCAATATCTTAAAACATTGATGCTACATGAAATCTAAACAAAAACAATTATTGAACTATTACTGAAAGAGACTTGAATAAATGGGAATCTAGAAGCCAGAACCATCTTAATATTGGACTGTGTGATATGAGGTGTATAATAAGATTAATAAAAATGAGGACTATGTAATATAAACAACATTTATTTTTATAAACATTATCCTATTACATTCCTTAACAAAAAACCATACATATTTCCTAAAGACAAAGGTGATAGTCTAGACCTTCTAAACACTCAGTTATATAATCATATACATCACAGAGAAAGAGACCTGCATTATCCGTAAAAAAATTAAACACCTCAACAATGACTGCATGATGTATTTTATAAGTACAAGTTCTTGATATTTCAAAGTTCCTGTTAACCATGGCGTAATTGATTAACAAAATTTCTCGATCCTGTCATGCTATAATTTTAGATGCTTTCAACTTACTTATAATTTCCTCAATCACTTGTGTGTGTGACTATTATTACCAGCGTCCCTCGATGCAATTAGTAACCTCAATATATTTACGTCTATTCGGATTTTCAAGCGTAGATATCACTGAATCATCATCATCGTCATATGAAGACTTCATATTCTCGCGACTTCCGCTGTATCCAGATTCCTCCCCAGCAGTAGATTCGAGTGAAGGATAGAGGCCCGATCCGGTATAACATTTATACATATTCGTATCTTCGAGGAGAGAGAGAGTCGATCCGGTATATCTTGCTCTATGAAGCTTAAATCTTGACAAAGAACGGTTCTTAAAATCCGATCGCTATACAGCATTTAATAACACGTTTTCCTTCATGTGTAATGTATGAAAACTTGAGTTTCTCATACGTTGGTTGCATAGATTCCTCTGGCAATACCTCATGCTAAAACTGTTAAAGAAATTAAATGAATACATAAATGCTAACGCTCGAAGGAATTAAAAGCGAATGAATGAATTCATAACACGCAAATACGTATATATCTCGCATCAGCACAGCGGAGGGTATCTCGATCTATGCATAGCAGAGGGAAAGGATGCTCTCCTGAAACATTAGTTATCTAGACAGAAATTGTTCACGGAACCGGAGACGTCCGGTTGGATGGAACAGACTCCAAGTTCAAATCTTTAAACGGTAGGGGCACCCCCTTTTTGCCTGTCATGTCTCCTGAACCGCCCTTACAGCTTAACATTACGTTACAATGCCACGTAACCAGAAATTGCGAGTGCCAGCATGGGAAAAGGCTGTTCTCTGGAGACATTCGTTGAAAAGGTCGCTCTCTGGAAACACTCGTCATCCGCAGAACGGATTGTCCCTAACATTTCCAGATCTCGCACCGTTCAACATCGTGACGCGTCTCTGTCATCTACGTTTCGACGAACTGTTACCTCCTGAATTAAAGTTTGGCGGTCTGTTTAGATCTGTACAGCTTGCATTGCGCTGGATGTCCCTAACGTTTCCAGATCTCGGATCGTTCCAGCTAGTTGCACACGTCTACCATCTTCACGTCAACGATCTGTTACCTTCTAAAGTAAAGTTTGGTGGTTGGTTTAGATCTGTACAGTTTGCATTGCGCTTGATGTCCCTAACGTTTCCAGATCTCGGATCGTTCCAGCTAGTTGCGCGCTTCTACCATCTTCACGTCAACGATCTGTTACCTTCTAAAGTAAAGTTTGGTGGTTGGTTTAGATCTGTACAGCTTGCATTGCGCTGGATGTCCCTAACGTTTCCAGATCTCGGATCGTTCCAGCTAGTTGCGCACTTCTACCATCTTCACGTCAACGACCTGTTACCTTCTAAAGTAAAGTTTGGTGGTTGGTTTAGATCTGTACAGTTTGCATTGCGCTGGATGTCCCTAACGTTTCCAGATCTCGGATCGTTCCAGCTAGTTGCGCACTTCTACCATCTTCACGTCAACGATCTGTTACCTTCTAAATAAACGTTTGGCGGTCTGTTTAGATCTGTACAGCTTGCATTGCGCTGTGTGTCCCTAACGTTTCCAGATCTCGGAACGTTCCAACTCGTGCCGCGTCTCTGTCACCTGTATGTTGATGATCAGGGGCCTTCTAAATGTTGTTACCTAGCGTGACGACGTAGTAACATTGTGTGACAGCGTTTTAACGTCGTGTGACGGCGTTGTAACGTCGAGTGATGGTGTTTTAACGTCGTGTGACGACGTTGTCACGCAGCGTGTCGACGTTGTAACGTCGTGTGATGGCGTTTTAATGTCGTGTGACGACGTTGTCACGCAGCGTGACGACGTAGTAACGTCGTGTGATGGCGTTTTAACGTGTGTGACGACGTTGTCACGCAGCGTGGCGACGTAGTAGCGTCGTGTGACAGCGTTGTAACGTCGTGAGACGACGTTGTCACGTAGGGTGACGACGTTGCCACGTAGGGTGACGACTGTGACAGTCAAAGGGTAGGGGGCGGGGCCTCTACCTTTCACGGATAAAAAAATTCCCTGGTGGCAGTTGACGCAATCTATGGCTCCTCTCGAGGACTACAGACTTACACATCTCCTGAGAGGTCCAGGATTCTGGGACCACACTCATTCCATGGATGAAAGTTACAGAGAGCAAAAGCTATGCTTATGCCGAGAGTCCCTCTCCGCTAGTTTCAACCCTGAAACAACCAAGAAGATGAAAAAAATCAAATGAGGAATGAGGTGAAACGATGAGAGGAAAAATTCAGAGGTGGAACGAGCCTTCACAGCATTCGTCTAGTGAGCGGAAAACCTTGAATATAAAACCTCTGGGAATCAGGGGGGTGTGAGCTACTGGGATTGAACACGCGATCCGAATACAAGTCACAGAATTACTACCTGAGACATTCCACTGGATTAGTTAGTGTGTTACACACAAATGACTTTAGCTGTGTTTCGTCGTCCGTGGTGTAGTGGTTACCATGCTAGCCTCTAGTTCCCGAGGTCGCGGGTTGAAGCCCGACGGAGGGCGATGGATTTTTCGAGCGTAAAAATCCTTAGCATGGCTTCCTTCGGAAGGGAAGTAAAGCCTGTGGTCCCGTGTCATAGATTTACGGCACGTAAAAGAACCTCAAGCCTGATAGAGGTCTCTGAGCAAAATTACCAGTCTTTCGCGCCCAATAAGATTTCTCAAGCAAAACCGTGAACAAATTAGTTGATTGTCGGATACATGCATCTGAAGTCGCGAACTCGCTATTGTAGGCCTATGTAAAAAGCATTATCCGGTGAATGTTGCATGTCATGCGTACATTTAAGAGAATCCTCGATAAAATTATCTTAACTTTAAGAGCACCCTAAATTGCCTACAATTTTTTTTCCGAAATGTAAGTTTGGAACCTCTATTGAATCTAAACAAGCGAATAGCATACATAACGTGTCTTAAAGAGAAAGTTCCTGTCTAAGACAGTGTTTAGATGTGATGTGTTCTTGTTATGGTTGTAAACAAATATCTACATTAAAGCCTGTCATTCCGATCTGATTATGGGTTCTGATAAGCACATGACCGTATGTCTTCCTGCATGTTCGAGTACTTAGAGAGTCGGTCAGAGGCGTTTATGTGTGATTGCATGTATTCATAGGTCTTCGTATAGCTTCGCGTGCTTAGAGTGAGTGTGTAAAATATTGCAACGATAATGTATTTTTTGGTGGTGTTCGGAGGTCTCCGTACAGGTTCGGATGCTTAGAGCAAGTGTAAAGTATTGTGAAGATGTAAGTATTGTTCAGGTATAATCGCGCAGATTCGGGTGCTTAACTCGTAAGGCTGTCAACCGAGGAAGGGACAAGTATCCTTTTGAGCATGCATTCACCACGCGCAACGAAACCTAGAAGCAAAAAGGATGGGAATGAAATGAAAGATGCAAATTATATAGAATGAAAGGAAATCGTGGTAGCATACGCCACGCAGGCATTCACCTGCGGACCAGGGAAAACCACGAAAAATCTCAGGTCCGAGCAAGTGGCCGACGGTAATCCAAACAGAGCGCCTTAGAAGCACGTGTTAAAGATGCGAATGAAATAAAATGAAAACGTAGCAGCATACGCCACGAAAAATCTCCGGTATCTGTATATGCTGTCACATCAAAAACAGAAGTATAAACGGTGCACTCGAATGGCTTTCCCTTCCTGCTGCGTCTGTTTAACGATAGCACTCTATATACAGGATATTCACACTTAACTTCTCGGGATGCGTGTTTTGAGGTATTCCCTGTATTTTACCTCGAGGGTGTTTTAAACACTACGACATCCCTGTCCTTTTAGCCACATACATATACGTTTCTTTATTCATAAAACATCTGTATCACATGAGTGCCGACGTTCAGTAGTAAATATTACCGGTCAGAGCCGGAGAGATGAAAGCCTGAGTAAAAGCAGAATATCGGTGAAACGGTGTGGAGGAAACAATTCGCGGTTGTAATGAACCTTCACAGCATTCGCCTAGCAACCAGGGAAACCGAGAAATCCAGGGGTCAGAAGCGTTAGCTGCTGGGGATCGAACCCCACCGACCTCGAATGCAAGTCACGGACGTTACGACTGAACCCTTGCTTATAAAGACCGTTAATGTCTTGCACTATATCTATGTATTACCAAAATAATCGCCCAAGTATTAAACTTGAATCATGTGTCTGCAATCAAAGTATTATTCTAACATGATATGAATGTGAATGGCGACGCTGAGGCTAGCACCAAGGTATTATTTAGTAATAATTTTAGAGTGAAAATAACGAAAAAGGAGGTATTGTTTCTGTTGATATAATTTTCCTTGTAAGGCTACATCCTCGTTTATAAAAATCGTTAATGGGCAGACTATGTATTCGTAGACCTCCATGCAGGTTCTAACGTCAGACAGGTCGGTCACCGGGAATCGAACCGGTGACCTCTCCAGTTCAAACCTCACACGTTACCACGACGTAATTTTTATCAAAACAGACTTTAAACACCTTTTACCCATGCTAAATAAGACTGTCATTCATCAAATATTTCATTCATCTATAAAGTAGACCGTAAAACAGACTAGCTTCAAATACCAATTAAGAAAATCTATCAATGCATTCGATCGCTTAATTTGAATTCTTTCTCCCATTTTAATTCTAAAATGTCATACTCTGCATATCACCCTCTACAAATCATATTTATTTGTCTAGCATTCCATAAAATTAGTTTAATTGTCGATATCGTGCAAACAATTAAGTTATGATATTTACACAGTCGTCTGTATGAGAGGGAGTTTCCTGTAAGTACGGGTTTTTCAGGGGAAGAAAAATCATTTTAAAGCACAATAGATTCCTTAATGAGATGTTCGACATGGTCCTAAATGTTCTATATGGCGGTAGCCAGTCGCCGGAGGAATTTCCGAGACCCCCAGCCAGGTATACAGTCTTCAAAGGGTATACAAAATATTTTTGCAAGGGGTGTGCAACTGAATAACTCATCGAATTTTTTCGAAGATCCCCGGTGAAGGAAAAGCTTTTAAACAAATATGGTTCGATCTCTCTGCTGGAATATTCAAAACATCTCTCGAAGGGAGGGGTGTTTAAAAACGTTCTCGTCCTATGTTTACCAAGAAGTACGGTTGTATTATGAAGAGGGACTTGAAGGGCGTTAAAAGGTAAACTTCCTTTTTAGTATGTAATTCTTGATAAGTACTTTCTCGTACTACATCTCGCCATCATTAGATAATAATTAAAATTAATATTACATTTCCAAACAATGAAATAATGCATGTTTTGAAAGTCCGTGTATTTATTGGTTTGAGTTCAGAGTTCCATTTGCCTCTGGTCCACTTTAGACGCTACATATCTAAACAATCAAAAGTCTATTACACGAATAATTTTCGTTTTTGTTACGGGAAAATATTACACCAAAACTTATAAAGCTCTTAATGGGAGGACTTGCTTTGCACAGTAAATCACCTATCCTGTCGCGACCTCTCGATTGTGAATAGACGCGCCACCTCTCAGACAATTATATGTATACATTGGAGCGCCGCGTAATTAAATAATTTTTAGATATGGCTGGTGAAACACCAGTCTTTCCAAAATGGAATAAGCTTTCTTAGCGATAATAATAATAATCATAATAATAATAAACGTCATTGCCCCTGAGAAGGAAATAATACTTGGAGATAATTGCAATAGTTACGAATGTTTACTTAGACTTCTACAGAATCTATACACTATGCGTTTAATTATAATTTCAGCGTAAAAAGGAAATATCCCTTCTCTCCGTTTAATTTTCCTGACGGGAGAGTCATATTCAACATTTTATTAAAAGAAATAAGAGGTAGTATACTATGAAACTTAATAATTAATAATCTTCATGTAGAATTTAAATTACTTATTGGTGGGAAAAAAATGCTGTAGTAAGCTTATAATTGCCAGGATTAGGATTTTCCTCTGTTTGTATGGGGAATTCTGCGCAGAGCAATTAGGGACCGTTTCAAGCTGACCATTAACGATATGATGGACATCTATTGTATTCTTAAAAGGTTATTTCCCCAGCTGTCGGGGTTTTTTTTCGTCAAGGGTGTACAAACTTTCCTTTACATCGACTGACTTTATAAAATATGTCGATTGAAAGATAACCTAATTTTTATGCTTGCGTGAACGGGCGGGATACTTTATCAACGACTGTTTTAAAGTTCCTACCTATGCGTTTGCATGCGCTGGCAGTGCGGTACTTTATCGTCAACGTCTGTTTTAAAGTCTATACCTATGCGCGTGGAGTGCTTTATCGTCTGTCTTGATATATTTGTGCTTCTTTTCAGTTGTTTGGGAAAGAGTAACAAGGAATGTGTCTTGTTTAGGATAGCCTCCATATTTCATTATTTATTTAGAATTAAACAAATGCTATTAGTCGCAATAGTTATACACGCGTAATACTCGCCTTAACACCCGAACACATACGACGGCAACCAAATGCGCAAGTCAATTCATATACACTTATTTACATTAATTAATAAAACATATTTAATTGTATTCATCGATCAGCGAGACCATTATTTATTTTTAATAACGTATGTAATATTTAACTATAATGTTAACCGTATTTATTTATTTTTAATAACATATGTAATATTCATCGATCAGCGAGATCATTATTTATTTTTAATAACATATGTAATATTTAACTATAATGTTAACCGTATTTATTTATAATAACATATGTAATATTCATCGATCAGCGAGACCCTTATTTATTTTTAATAACATATGTAATATTCGGCTATAAGTTAATCGTATTTATTTTTCAGACCCACCCCCTATGTGTAAATAAAGCCTGGAAAAATATCTTGAAACGCGAAGTTCCTTATCAGACATTTCAAATGATTTATGCTAGCTTTCCTTGGAGTCAACATGGCCGCCGCCGTGCATACGTTAAAATTTTAAAATGTTTTACTACTGCCCTCTTCGGCGTTCAGCGGAAGCGTCAGCTTTCCACCCTCACACCTAGATGGCACTCTCGCTGGAGGAGGCTAGCTGTACCGAGCGGGAGGGGAGGAGAGGGGTGAATGCTAGCTTGCTCCTAGCGAGAGTGGGGCGGGAATAACCAGGTCTAATTAGTGATGCCGTATAGAGGACACTTCAGTCTGCCCGAGAGGCTCGTCCAGGGAGGAAGTATTGCCCTCACATTCATTTTAAGACGTGTCGACGTATCGCGTGTTCGTTACGTTATTTTTACCTTTTTTAGTCATGCATTCATCCAAGAGATGTGATATTCTTATAAACCCAAAATATATTTTCCCTCAAAAGTAGAATTAAACAAATGTTATTAGTCGTAATAATTATACACATGTAATAATCACCTTAACACCCACGCACACATATACGATGGCGACCAGGTGCGCGCGAGTCAATTCATTTACACTTATTTACATTAATCAATCAAAAATACTTAATCGTATTCATCGATCGAGGAGCAGCGTTTAATTTTACGCGGCGGGGATACTTCGATCGAGTGTTCTCCTCCAGCCCTTCAGAGGCGCAATGCCATGACATTAGCAGTATAAGTCAGACTGCAAGAGAGGGATGGGGGTGCCCGCATGCGGTAACAATACCATATTACCCACACTCCTCTACAGGAAACATATGAGGGATTGTGGCCAGCGTTCCTCCACTACTCTACAGGGAGCCATTCAGACCAGCACACTCAAAGAGGGGAGGGTGTAGACAGCGTACGGGTTAGACAGTAAAGGGGAGGGGAGGAGTGGGGCCAGCGGCACAGAGCCTGGCGGCATACTAGTAGAGCACATAGGAGTGGGTGTGGCCACCGGCACAGAGCCTGGCGACATTAGGTGAAGCCAAAAAGGAGGGGTCATCTTCGGCGGCTTTAAGGGTTAGCGCACAAAGCAAGAGGGAGGAGCCACCGGCGCAGAGCCTGGCGACATGATAGGAGGCCAAAAAGGAGGGGTCATCTTCGGCGGCTTTAAGGGTTAGCGCACAAAGCAAGAGGGAGGAGCTACCGGCACAGAGCCTGGCGACATGATAGGAGGCCAAAAAGGAGGGGTCATCTTCGGCGGCTTTAAGGGTTAGCGCACAAAGCAAGGGGGAGGAGCCACCGGCACAGAGCCTGGCGACTTTAGATGAGGCCACAAAGGAGGGGTCATCTTCGGCGGCTTTAAGGGTAAGCCCACAAAGGAAGCGGGCGGAGCTGGCGCTATCCTTTGAGGCTCCGTTCTCTCATCTTTTTACTACTTACGACTTTAATATAACTGGTAAACCATAAGAGATAGACAAAATGTTACTACACAAAAAATGTAGACCGCGTTAAAATACACAATGTATGTCATTTGCCCCTTTTTGTTGAGTGAACCATTTTCGAGATATTGCTTGTTATGCCCTTAAATTTTCCAATACTTATACTTTTTCTCAAATTCGTTGTTCATTTTCTTTCTCCTGGTAATGCAAAGAGAATGGAATACTCCACATAGCAACCAGCTCTTAATATATTTGACTATAGCTTAAAACCTATCAATTCCCCTTGCACCTACAAGAAAATTAGCAATAAGGTTGACATCTCGATATCTCGATTAACATGAAGCATATGGAGAATAAGCGTTTGTAAAAATAGTTTGTACAAGAGTAGAGAAAGTCGTGTGAGTGTAACACATCAGAACTTTTCTCTTCCATTCTTGCCATTGGTCTCTTCTATTATCTCTTAAGATTTCCATCATTTATGGTTCCTTAATATCTTCGTCTGAGTGTGCAAACTTTCTTCCTCAGTATGGTCAGTTCTTACGACCACATGGAAATGATTTGAATGTGGAGTACTTAGTCTTGAATCACCTCTTGCATGCGCTAGCGATCGCAATTTCAAATTTCTCTGCTAGTTTTTTATATGCGTTTCCAATGTTACGATGTTTTCTATGATATTATCTAAATCTTTTTGTTCATTGTTTGTGGAAGCCCTGTTTAAATTTTGTGTAACAAAGTAGTTTTTAACCACTTCTATGAAATGTCACCTGAAGTCATTCTAATGTTATGGTTTTATAATATGTCGTATGCCTAGAAAATTATACACATTTTTGTTTTCGTACTTTTCCAAGATATATGTAATCAATTTGTGGTCAGAGAAGTTTTCTTCGTTACAGCAATTCCAATTTCTAATCCATCTTAATATATTTTGATGAATAATTGTTACGTCAACATTGCTGGCTCCTGTATTTGACTCAAATGTTGTAATATCGGTGTTGTTCATCAAATGTAGGTTATTGTCTACAATGAATTCCATAATTTCCCCCTCTTATTAGTTAGTTTATCGTGCCATGGACCGTATTAGTCCTTTGCCTGTCGCTAGTTGTATAATTTTCTCGATTTTTTTGTAGTTGTCCTTATTATTAATAATACCACTGCGGAACAAAAAAGGTTTCTTTTCGTGGTGCCTGGAATTTTTCACCTGATTCTGGGTATTTTGGTGCTGGTGATTCCGAAAATTATATCAATTATGTTCTAGCAGCTCTAGATTATCAGATATTGATGATGTCATTATACATTGCTCTTACGACTACTTTGTTTTTACACCACCATTTGTAAATTGATTGTTTGGATATTACTAATTGATTTTGGCTAAACTCTATTCATGTTGTTTGCATATGTACTTTATTTATTCTGATATTTATTTATCCTATTTATAGCCACTCACATGACTTCATAGGCACTGACATGGCTTCATCACAAAGAAAATGTATGAATAATTCTCATGTGTTTTGTTCCATCTGTGGGGAGTACACATTCATTAAGCAAAGAAAACCCATAACTGACTTTGTAAAAAGGAGCTAATTTGTCTATTTCAAAGTAAAACTGGGAGACCGAAATAAGGCTAGAGCACCACACATTGCTTTAAAATGAGATCATCTGCGACATTGGGTAAATGGGAAACTGAATTGTTTGAAAGTTGGTGAACCAATGCTATGGCGAGAACAAATAAACCACAGTGATAACTGTTACTTTTGTTCAGTCAGTGTATAGGAAATCAATACCATACACCAGAATATGTGGATATATACCGATCTACGCTCCGCAAGACTTAAGTTTCACATTCAGAGGAAATACCTGTTCCAATATTTACCAATCAGAGTCATCAGAAGAAGATGAATCAGCTACGCTGAGCAAAATGACAGTGAGTTTGCAGGACCTTCATTAGTTGCATCCGGTTTAAACAAGCAGAATTGAACAACTTCATTAGAGATCTTAGTCTTCCAAGGAATCATCAGAATTGTTAGCTTCCAGGCTGACATAGAAAGAATATCTGTTACCCGGAGCAAAAGTCAGTCTATCACAAAAGAGAAACAGACTTCCTGCCATTCTTCACAACAGAAAACCAATTTGGTTTTTGCACCAATATTGAAGGACTTTTAGTGAAACTGGGTATAACAAAATACACACCAAATGATTGGTGGTTATTTATAGATAGCTCCAAATGCATCCTAAAATGTGTCTGTTGTATATGTTCCTTTTATGCAAAATAATGCTTTATATGTCTATGGTAGGTACTCTAGAGCTAAAGATCAAAACTGGGTGAGAAGACACTGGCCTCTTAGAGAAAAAAAATCACAAAATCTTTGGTTGACTGAAATAAGATCATATTGTCTCCACTGCATATTAAACTTGGGTTAATGAAGCAGTAAATGAAGGTGTTGAATAGAAATGGAGCATGGTTTGGCTACATATGTACAAAATCTCCTGCATTGAATTTGGAGAAAATAAAAGGTATATTTAATGGACAACAAATTCGCCATGACCAATTCATAAATAACCAGAAATTTCAAGACTCAATGAGCGATACTGTAGCAGCTGTGTGTCGTTCTATGTGGAAGTGAAGAATTTCCTTGGAAGCTATAAGGCTCCTAACTGATAAAGTAGTGGAGAATATGCTCACTGCTTTTTGTGCACTTTATTGTAACATGAGCATCAAATTCAAATTACACCACCTGCACAGTCTTTTGGACCGATTTACAGATTGTCTTGGAGATTTAAGCGAGGAGCAGGGTGAGCGTTTTCACCAGGAAATAAGTACAATGGAAGAATGGTATCATGGACAATGGGATATACATATGATGGCAGACTACTGACGGAGCATCCAGCGAAAATGTCCAAGATCATTGCATCAGGGGAAATCATAGAAACAAGGATTCAACGACTTCATGGAAGAAAATTAATGAAACTAATGTGACCAATGTATAAATAAATAATTCTGGTTAGATACAGATGTTTCATGAATAAGAAAGTGCTTGATCCATCCCAATGACTTCTATATTCAATTCTATGTGAGTGATATAGTTGTATATGTGGACTAGTATCATTAGATTGGTATATAATGTGAAAAAGCTCTATCTCAAAAACTAGAGCTGATAGGGCTAAACGTAAAGCATTTTTGGAATCAGTAACCCATATATACTCAGAAACAGGCCAAAATTGTAAGGCACCAAAGTCACTGTTCCCTAGTGTAATCATTTAATAATCACTTACTAAATACGTTTAGAGACATTTGCTTTCTCACCTCTGGTTAAAGACTTTCGTTTTCTATGTTTTGCTACTGCAGAAAAAGCATCCTGCTCGCTGTCACATCGCTTACACTCACAAGCACCTAACAGACTGATTAGAATGTGACGTGGACTATACTGCTGCAAAACAGCTTGTGTTGGAATAAAAAACTAACCGTCATTTTCATACTCTTAAGTCCCCTTTCGTTCAATTCTAACTCGTATTCTTTAGTAGTGTGTTGATATTCAATCTGTATTATATGTTTAATTGCTACTACAAATTGGTATATGCGCGGAAACTATTTCTACACGAGCAGCCAACCAGGGTCGGCTCCAGGAGTTTTGTCGCCCCGTGCGATAATTGCAAGTGCCGCCTCCCTCGCGCTTTCTGACAACCAGTTTTTATCCAAATGTCAGTTCTCCATAACTACTTATTTTTACACAAAGTAAATATGTTTGCAGGGGTGATCAATAACTTGCCTGAAGAAGAGCTACATGTAGTGAAACAATGATATTGTTCCGATTGAAAGAAAAACCACGCCATCAGGCAGTAAGAATATCTAATATTTCGGGTTTACCCCTTCATCAGGAGATTAAAAGACACACACAGATTGAAAGCACTTGTCATATTTGGGCCTGGGCTTGTTTTCATTGATGAGTAATGGAAGTTCCCCGCGTTACATGCGAGTGAGCCACTCTACCGTAGTGTTACTGTTAGTGCAAGCTTATCTACTTGATTCCTGTTTCTTCACCTCATCCCTGACCTCGGTAGAATATCCTTATTCCTGGATCCGTGCCGAATCCCCTCCACTTCACAATCCAATTGTCCATAACAACAAGAGATGTTAAAAGACCACTTGTCCTTAAAAACCATCTGTAGAAATGTAATCTCAGATATTCTCTAACAGAAGAACAGCGGGTGATCATCAAAAATGAGATGTCCCAGCATGAGCAAAAATAAAGTCCTGTGGGTGACTCCTGGGCCTTTCAATTCAATCATTGTAGCACTTTGGTGCAGTATAGCCGGCGTTTGAACACGTTTCAGCCAACTGCTATTTCCTTCAAATACTTATCTTGTATTTCACTTTAGGGCTTCAATATTAGATTTTACGTGTACTATTTTTCACTTAGGTACTTATTCAGTTGAACTCAAATCCCTCAAATAGCTCTGCTTCTTTAACGAATAACTTTGCGTGTGGCAGTATGCTCATTTCGGGTTGTGTCCTTTAATTCAAAGTTGACCATTGAGTTGTTTTGCAGTTAAAGACAATAGTTACTAAAAAAGTAGCCTGACAACACAAGAAGTAACTCACCGCACAAACAGCTACTTCCACGATTCCACTAGGGAGATAACTGACTTGAGAGGTTCATGTCTCGCCAATGTGAACAAATAAACCAAAGCTGGTGGCTTGAAACACTCTTGTTTACAAACATGATGCTTAACGTTGAACACCTGACTCGCACGGGATGTTTTGACGGCGATTATCGCACTAGTGACCAACCCTGGTGCTTCATCTGTCACCATTTCGTAACAAACAATATGCAGAAGGTAGCTAGGTTTTAAGCATGATTTGTAATTTCGTCATATTTTCAGAAAACTCGTTCATGTTTTAAGAGTTTGCCGCCCTGGGTGATGGCACGGCCCCTCCCTTTGATCCATCCCTGATTATGATGCGCGTACTTAGGTTTGTTTTGGTTCACTGATAAACAAGTACAGGGTTATTCATAAGTCAATGTCACATTTCGGAACTTTGTTGTGAAATAGGTGCTTGACATATCAGTGTGAATGATATACCAAATAAAAAGCAATCTCTCAAAGTTTGTTTGATACACCTTACAAGTGTTCAATGTGTGCGCCTCTGGTTGCACGGGAGACACCCAGGCGATAGTCCAATTCCGCCCACTTCCGCACAGCATGTCACGGTCGATCGTTGCTATCGCCATTGTAATGCGATCTCGAAGGTCCTTCAAGTCAGCTGGAAGTGGTGGAATGAACACCCTATCCTTCACATATCCCCAGAGAAAGAAATCACATGGTGTTATTTCCGGGGATCGGGGCGGCCACCGAAACAATGCGACGTCATTGTCAGCATTTCGTCCAATTCAACGTTGAGGTAAGTTCTGGTTTAGGTACGCGCCCACGAGTCGTTGGAAGTGGGGTGGGGCCGCGTCCTGTTGAAAAACGAAGTCAGTTCTGCCTGTCAGTTGCGGCATATGCCATTGTTCTAACATGTCCAGATAAGTGATGCCAGTCACTGTGGATTCGGCGAAGAAAAAGGACCCGCAAACCTTGTCCTTCGACAGGGCGCAGAACACGTTGATCTTTGGGGAGTCGCGCACATGCTCGACTGTCACAGGTAAGTGTTCGGTTCACTTTCCCCGACAAGTGAAACGTTGCTTCGTCGGTGAAGACGAGTCTGTCACCAAAATCATCACTATCTGCCTTTGCATGTCGATGGCAAATTGTGTGTGAACCTCCTTGTCACCACCTGTGAGCGCCTGCAAAAGTTCCAGTTTTCACGTTCAGTTGCTTGCGAAGAATCCGTCACACAGTCGACTGAGACATTCCCAGCTGCAGACTTGCACGATTTGTCAAATTCTGAGGGCTGCACGCAAACAACTCACGAACACTGCAACAGTTGCGTCTTACGGTCCCGGCCATTGAACTGTTTTGGTTATATTGCTAGTGATTTCTTCTTGTCATTTATCAACTAGATAAATAACGGTACTTTGTACTCCCAGTGAATAAGTGTGAGGTGATGTAACTGTAGTGTTCATTATAGAAACGTTAGTGACTTTGCAGTGATAAGTGCTGGTGATGTTGCAATGCGTCTAATCTAAAAGCTCAACTTCCGATCTTCCTTAATCAAGTGCACGAAGTGTAGTAGTCATTAATTTAGTTTGAAGCCGTTTTCTTAAGAGCCGCAGCTTAAAGGAATAGTGATACATGCCGAAGTGTGTGATGTGAGTGGAAATTGTGCTGCATGGCATAGAGCGGTAAGTCAAGACGTATCTTATGATGGTTGTAAATTACGGTTCCAGTGGTTGTGGGAAATATTAACATTGGAAAAGTGAGTTGTGTACTGAATGATTATGCAAATTGTGTAATTATGAAGCCATTCGTAAATCAAGATCTCCAACCTGCGTAAGGAACTGGAATTTGCAAAGGAATCCTATTTGGCCATATTAAATGTAAAAGGTAAATCATCAGATTTCAATGTGACGTCCAGACCAAATCGTAACAGTGAGAGATTTTCTGTTGATGAAGCAAGTCAAATAACGCTTACCAACAGGTTCAGTGTTCCTGAAGCTCTGGAACTTGATCAACATACAGATGCTCCCCCTATTAGATGCATCTTGTTGATAGGGTAGGGATATGGCATTCCTGGTAAACAAAGATTTGGGAGATGACTGGAGGGACTTCACTTCGTGCTCTCATCGAGTAAACATGGGAAAAAAGAAGACAACCGCAGCCTCCTTCTCGTGAGGAAGCCATCGCCAACGCCGTAGAAGACCAGCTTCCCGCCTCATCGCCGCCGCCAGCCGAAGCACCCAGCGCCACCTCTCCCACCAGCGCAGCCAACTACACACCGCAGAACAGCGTGCACGCACGCCACTCCGCTGTTGTCCGGGGAGTTCATCGACAACTACCGGAGACTTTACTCCTCACCGCCGCGCAGCGCTTTTGGCCGTCTTCGGCCAGGGCGACGCGAATTCGGAACATCAGAGGTCCTACGCCACTTGTCAGGCTCATCTTTTTGGAATAGGTCAATTACTTGGCGGCCCTCGACGCAGGATTGCACTTGCTAGGGCAAACCCTGCTGCTCGAGGCCAGCCGTAGTGTTCGTCCAACGCCATGCCGCCGTCGCTGCTGCTGCTGCCTGTACGGGCGCACCGACTCCACATGCGACGCCGCGCCCCGCTGCCATTACTGTGGTAGCGGGACACTCACAGTCGACTGCCGGGCGCACGACCTGACGCAACGACGCCGCTTCTGCACCTCCTGCTGTGGCAAGGGGCATTACACTGGTCAGGCTGTCTGCCCACTTTATCCACGCAGAGCATCGCCGCACACCACAGAGACTACGCAGAACTTCACACCAACATCTAACGACTCGCCGCAGATCAAACAACACCTAGCAGATGCAAACGAACTACTACAGCAACAGACAACCAGGACTACCAACATCATAGATGCCATTCAAGACCTTCACGCTGAGGTGCTAAACCTTGCCAGCAGGCTCACTGCCCTGGAAGAGCATCTCAGCGCGCAGCTCACGGAAGTCGCCAACATCGACGAATTACACGACGTCACGAAGAAACGTCTAATCAACATCAACAGCCACTTTACCGACCACGCAGATTCCATGGACAGCCTGGATCGTCACTACACGGAAATTACCAAGCAACTCACACAGCAGCACAAAGAGGCACTCTACAAGCTTAAAGAGCAGCATGAAGAGGCACTCAACTTCATGGAAGAAAGCCGCAACCAAACGGCTGACGCATTTGACAGACTTGAAGATCTTAACAAACGCATGGAGGGAAACTTGCACCATCACCTCGACAATCACCCTCCACACGCAGCATCGCCGCATCGACGTGCCCGGAGGTAAAAGCCCGGGTGCGCAACCACCGACTCGGGACAACTTTGGACCACCGCACACGCCAACGCAGTCCAGATTTCCCTGGACATACACTGATGCCCGGAGGTAACATGCCCGGGCTCGGAGCCTTCATCACCTGTTAAGTCACTCCATTTCACAGGTCCCTGCCAGGGCTTCGGCCATGTCACATACCTGACCACCACAGCGGATTTACTCCGCCACACATATATCACCCACGAGCCTCCGGGGCGCTTCGGCGGAACCGGTCACCAATTATGCCACAATAAATTGTGTCACCCCAGAATAAGATCCCTTCTATTCCCCTTCCTTTTCCCTTCCAAACACCGTTTATATATTGTTTTCCATTAGACCTTTATTCCTGTCCCCCCCCCAAAACTGGAATATTAAGCCCAGTGCTGCTATTACAGCAGATCTTGTGATTTTACAAAGAGGGATCACATTGACAGTGGGTGTGCCAGGGAATACCTGGATAGAGACAGTAAATACATCACTAAATTAATACAAGTAGAAACAGGAGCAAAGAGCTCCACTCAGACCCATAATTGTCACCATTGGATCAGCAATTTACTTACTGGCAAAACACTTGACTAGTCTCACACAGCTCCTGATTGGTTCCTGCAGCCATCATATTAAAAATTAATCCGAGTTCATCAAGGTTTTTCAAGAGATTAAAATAAGTACATCAGATACTTTGGTCAGTTTCCATGTGGAATCCCTTTTCACCAAAGTACCTCTTAACGAAAGTTTAGAATTCCTTAGCCTGCAGTTTGAAGGAAACATTATCCACTTATTCCATCACATCCTACCTTCAGCCTATTTCCTGTTCAACAATCGCTACTATGAACAAACAGATGTCGCCATAGAATTCCCACTATCACCAATCACTGCCAACTTTTATGTGCAAGAGTTTGAACATGTGGCACTTAAAAATGCGTCTCTGGCTTGTTCACATTTTTTTCTGCAATGTACATGATACCTTCATTGTTTAGCCAATTGGAACAGATACTCTGACAGCCTTACGGAACTACCTGAACAGCATCCATCCAGATTTTGCATAATACATTTCTGATAGTTTGCACAACTTTGTGGAACAAGTTCTTTCCCAAGAGGTTTAAAAACGGTTTCAAATTTATTAAATACCCAGGGATGATAGTGAATTATATTGGAAATCTCAAAATTAGATATTGGATTTGTTCTAGAGACAAATAGGTCAGGGCATGAATAATTGGAAGCTTTTGTTTTGGTCTCCATAGCCATCGCAAAATAACCTTAAAGAAATCATGCCATCAAAATTAATTGACTGAAGGTGACAAAACAGTGCAGACCCAACTTGGGTCACCACCCCAATCTGCCTGATTTTCTGTCCAACAGGGAAGCAGTTGCACTTGCTGCATATTGAAGTATAATGCTATAATGCCTTCATGCTGCTCCCCAATAAGATAATAAAACGCATTGGCCTTTAACTTTGGCATATGCAACTCTGCCATGATACTAACATGTTTTTGTCATCTATTCCAGCAGATAGTTTGTTCTTCAACAGTATGCATAACCCACATGCATCTGATGCAGGCGATGAGAATTCTATATTGAATTTGTTTATAAACACCCTACAAAATATAAAATATTTTACTTTCAGATTTGAGTCACAGAATTATTACACAGTATGTTAATATTTAGACATAACGGGGCAGATGATGATATCTCTCTGGTTAGGTACATGTATTGTTCAATTTTGGACACATTTAAAAATAATCAATTTGAATTATTCATTTTATCTGCATTAGTGGTTTTAATGTAGTTTATACTTTGTCGTTATGATTGCATGACCCTTTAAATATATCTAATTTTTGGTTTGGATATTCATACCTGAAAAATAATAATAATATAACAATTAACAACCATATAGGTTGTTGATAAAGAAATATCCAGAACTTTATCAAACTGTATACAAAAAGGAGAGATACCTTTGCGAGTATTAAGCTCATTAACATATGTCTGAAATAACAATTGACTCTGATTTTCATCAGGAAGCTAATGAAATACAATACAGGTTATCATATATAAAAATGGTAGAGAAAAAAGTTTTACTGTTGGAAAGATCGAGCCACATTAGCAAGGTCTGACTTAGGGTTATATAACCTGCATTTAAAAATTAGTGAATGTCCTAGGAAATATAATCTGGAGAAATGTTGAAGTTAAACTGTATGACGAACTTAATACGATCATGAGCAATAAAGTGAAAAAAGTGAGAAACAAAGCACAACATTTACACAAATAAAAGACATCAAAATAGTCACGATAACATGATAAAAACCACTAATCAAACGGATAATGTTGTAAACTTGTTGACTCAATCTTTTGAGGAAAAAGCAAAGAAGCTGTTAAATAAAGGCCTAAATAATATGAGTAAGTTACTCACACAACATACATTACGTGATCAAAAGTAACCGGACACCTGGCTGAAAATGACGTACAAGTTCGTGGAGCCCTCCATCGGTAATGCTGGAAGTCAATATGGTGTTCGCCCACACTTAGCCTTGATGACAGCGTTCACTCTCGCAGGCATACTTTCAATCAGGTGCTGGAAGGTATCTTGGGGAATGGCAGCCCATTCTTCACGGAGTGCGGAACTGAGGAGAGGTATCGATGTAGGTCGGTGAGGCCTGGCACGAAGACGGCGTTCCAAAACATCCCAAAGGTGTTCTATAGTAATCAAGTCAGGACTCTGTGCAAGCCAGTCCATTACAGGGATGTTATTGTCGTGCAACCACTCCGCCACAGCCCGTGCAGTATAAACAGGTGCTCGATCGTGTTAAAAGATGCAATCGTCATCCCCGAATTGCTCTTCAACAGTGGAAGCAAGAAGGTGCTTAAAATATCAATGTAGGTCTGCGCTGTGATCGTGCCACCAAAACAACAAGGAGTGAAAGCCCCCTCCATGAAAAACACGACCACACCATAACACCACCTCCGAATTTCACTGTTGGCACTACACACGCCGGCAGATGACATTCACCGGGCATTCGCCATACACACACCCTGCAATCGGATTGCCACATTGTGTACTGTGATTCGTCACTCTACACAACGTTTTGCCACTATGTAATGTTGACGCTCCTTACACCAAGCGAGGCGTCGTTTAGATTTTCCTGCATGTGTGGCTTATGACCAGCCGCACGACCATGGAATCCAAGGTTTCTCACCTCACGCCTAACTGTCATAGCACTTGGAGTGGATACTGATGCAGTTTGGAATTCCTGTGTGATGGTCTGGATAGATGTCTGCCTATTGCTCTTTATGACCCTCTTCAAATGTCGGCGGTCTATGTCAGTCAACACACGAGGTCGGTCTGTACGCTTTTTGTGCTGTACATGTCCCTTCACGTTTCCACTTCACTATCACATCAGAAACAGTGTACCTAGGGATGTTTAGGAATGTGGACATCTCGCGTACAAACTTCTGACACAAGTGACACCCAATCACCTGACCAGGTTCGAAGTCCGTGAGTTCCACGGAGCGTCCCATTCTGCTGTTTCACGATATCTAATGACTACTGAGGTCGCGGATGAGTACCAGGCAGTAGGTGGCAGCACAACGAACCTAAGGTGAAAAACGTATGTTTGTGGGGGTGTCCGATACTTTTGATCACAGTGTACATGAATACATTTTTAAGTTGAAATTATCGTGCATATGATGAAAGGTAGTGACAAAATGGCAGCCAAAGAAAAATGTAAAAAAGTGTTGGAACAAATATTAACCTTAAAACATAGTAAATCAGATCCAGGAATTGAACAAGTGATTCTTGAGCTCAATAAGAAACCTGTGAGTTACTTAAAAGCAGACAAAGGCAACAAAACAAAGCAAAGGCAACAAAACAGTCATATTGGATAAAGATGACAAATAGAGTTAACAGGCTACTACAAAATCAAGAATATAAAGATATACCCAAGAATCCTTTAAGATATTTAATTGCAGTACAGAAGACAACTGATCATGGTTTGATCATACCCAGCAATCCGGAGCTACCTAAGCTATATTGCGTTTCAAACATTCATAAAAAGGACGATAGTATGAGACCCATTATTAGTAATACAAATGCATCAACCTACTATTTGGCCAAATGGTTATTTAACAATTTGAATTCCATTAAAAGATGTGACACCTTAAGCATCAAGAATGCTATTGAACTAGTTGCTAAATTAAAAAACATGACCATTAAGGCAAACAAAATTTTAGTTTTGACATCAGCTCTTTGTTTACTAGTATCCCCACAGAGAAAATAGCAAAATTGATGAAACTATGGCCTTTAAAAGAGGATTTTTTCAGCATCACTAACTGAATACATTCCATCAGTAGATTTGTGCATCAAACAAAACAGTTTCATATTTAATACCAAATTCTATCAACTTCCCCATGTCTGCATTGCTAACAGATCTTTTCATGAGTAATGTGGAAATACATACCTATTACAATAGCATTTCCACACACATTTAAAATTTGGTTTAGATATGCTGATGACGTTTTTTGCCATTATTCCTAAAAACAATTAGCTCAAGATGCTTTGGAATTGCTCAATTTGCAAGACAATTCCATTAAGTTTACCAATGGAAATATAACAGGATGGATAGTTACCCTTTTTTGGATTTAAAAATCGTGAGAAATAAGGATAGATTAGAATGTGTCATATACAGAAAACCAATACACGTGGCGAATTACATTAAAGCAACATGCCATATTTCACAGTTTAATTCATAGATTGGTTAACATCCCATTGACACACATTGAATATAACAAGGAATTGGAGTACATTAAGCATGTTGCAAGCTTGAATGATCTTAAATCCAACTTGGTAAATAGAGTGACCAATAGATACAGAGGATATAAAACAATTGGAGATGTAAGTTAAAAAAGTAGATTCAAAAGAAAAATACTGCAAATCTACATAAAGTGTTCCACAAGTTCAATAAAAGTTTTAAGGAGATCATAATATTGAACTGGCTACACAAAATAAGTAGTGTGTGAGAAATCTACTCAATCACATGTTGAAAAATACCACCCCTATAAACAAATTGTAAGGAATATACTGAATTAATTGTCAAGACTGTCCAAAAGTATACATCGAAAACCAAAAGGAATTTAGAAACTAGATTGAAGAAACAGTTGTGAAATATTAAATTTAAGCAAACAGAAAAATCAGTCATAGCTCATCATTTTTTGTGATACAATTATAACATCAGCACAGAAATAAACCTTTTAATACCAGCCAAGAATCATTTGAAATTAATAGTGTGGGAGAGCATATGCATTATCAAGAATTCAAATAGTCATTAATTTTGAAACAGCATGTTCAGATGACATTATATGAGTCGCCAATAGAAACGGTAGCAGGTGGAACAGCAAAGGGAAGGCATACACCATTCAACCAATCAGCTGATGATGAGGAGGTTGTGCTCCTCAAAACATTTCTACAAGTGACAAGTGAATGGAGCAAAAGTGTTTTGAAGGTTGACCAAGCTTTTTTCTAGCAAATTTGAGAACCATATAGGTACACAGCTTTTTAGAATAATATTAAATTGGTCTGGTATTATTAATAATGCACACAATACATTGCAGAGCTCATGAAATAATATAATATTGTTCATTCTATGCATTCTTTTGCTCACCTGTCATTTGACCCGCAGTTAATGTCACTCACTACAGTTTCTTCCATTTTCTGTGTTTTGTGTTAGAAGGAAAAGTGCCAACAGGAATATTTTATATTCAAAGCAGTGGATAGAAGGAAACACCCATGTCCAGTAAGGATTGCTTCACTGATCTTGCAAACAAGTTTTGTTCAGGGAAATATTATTTAAACAAAAGGCTCATACCATGACAACTAAAAGGTTAAGGTGCCTCGTTGAATGGGCATGGCTGACAATGCATTCTTAGAGCCCCTTTCACGTATTATACTGTTATTTACACAATAGGAGTATTTGGATTCTCGAAATAAGGTGTAAGGTACTTGTTTTGTTTTGTTTGAAACATTTTGTAATGAATACTATACACATGGGACTTGTTTCTTGTTGACTGAACAGGAATGAGATAATTTTTTATTTGACGTTTCTTCTAGACTTATCCCATTTTGACTGAAGTCTTATTCTAAGCACAATTTTCTCCTGAATTTGTTTCCATTCCACTGAAGATCATTGCAAATATCGATAGAATTCAGTAAAATTGCACTTAAAACAACATAAGCTCTTTTCTTCAGTGGTGGACTTATCTTCTTTTGAATTCAAGCTCCACAATTGCTTCAAGTGGTATTCAAAAAGAGTTACCCTAGTTTCTGTGTGGCAATTATAAGACTACCAAAGGCATGAGGAAACCTCAGAATCTATGATTAGGGAATTCAGGAAGGATAAGAAAGTCAAACCAAACAATTGCTTTCCAGTAAAAGTTTAAGAAAAATTTATATCAGAATATGGATTATCTTCATGTTCTTGGGTAACATTTCTTACTCTGTACCATTCCATTGTTACATTTTGAACAAACATTCAATAAACCCTTCTGTCGATTTCGTAGTTTTGGTACCAATAAGTTGATAAAAATACTGCTGTATTGATATTCAGAAAAATATAACATTCAACAATATACTCCAAAAAGTTAATACCTGCACGTAGCAAATTCTACAAATATAATTACTGGATATCAGGTCATGTTTCAGCCAACACAGAACAGAAAGTAACATCAAATTGAGGGTCATGTTGCTGCATATGTATATAGACATAACACAGTCAGTGAAAAATCCAGTCTGATTGTTTATATCATGTGCTTTGTTTCACAAAGATTATAGATTACAGTCAGCATTATTTATAATCTCTGTGCAAGTGGATTATTAGCCCATTGAAATGTTGGCTGAATATTTAACCTCAGAACAAAGGATTTTCATGTTGAGAGATCTCTATGCAGTTTACAAGCAATATCCAGAGATATATATTTGCAACTTGTTCTCAGGTTTACAAAAAATTACTTTGTTAAATGCTAGATTGTTAAAAACTGGATGAAATTGGGGCAGATTCAGAACAGCATTGACTATTACAGGAATTTCTAAAGCATAAGTCTGTGTGGCAACTCAATAATGAGAGTTGTGCAGGAAATACACTCATGTAACAACATAAATCATGTAAACTTTTGTAGTTGTATTAGTATGTAATAAATTACACTGTTGACAGAGAAGTAAGAATGAGTGAGACAGCACACACCCAGGTGAAACATAACTCAATATAACAATTAGTGATGTGATTACCAAATGGTTTAATAAAGAATTGTGTTTTGTTTCCAGCAAACGAAGCATACACTGAAAATGAACCTAGCAGCATTAATCATAACTCAAGACAGAGTGAACAAGAAGCGAGGAGCTGAAGATGTAATTCATTGATCACAAAACACATTCCATTTGAATGATTTTTAAAGGATCTCTGAAGCTTAATGACCAGTATTTTATATAGATTATGTGTTTGTAGGATTATATTTTTGCAAAAACATTTACTCAGAAATTTGTAAAATTTATTTACTCTATGTGTACTTTATAATACCAAGCACCAGTGCTGATAATATCTCTATTTGCTGCTGTTCTGAGCTTGGTGCAGACATTTCACAAAAGTTTTAGGGCTCACTGAAATAAAAGAAAATACCTGAAAAGCTGAGAGATTTACATCTTTTTGTCCTCATGAATAAAATTGGGTATTCTAAAACTCAATGGAATCCTTATTCAAAATCAGCTTTGTATGCCCATTTCTCCTCATGAATTACATCTTTACAATGCAACAAAGTGTGCTGTCCTCATAAGTGTATAAGTTTCTCCACTAATTATTCAAAATTGTTCATTTACAGAACATTAAATCTGATATGATTGTAATCCTAGCAGATTTTAATGCTAGAATTGGAAACATTAAAATATTTAATTGCATGGGCAGTCATGGCAAAGAAACTTGCAATAAAAATGGTTACAGACTAATTGATTTTGCAACATACAATCAAGTAAAAATCATGAACACCTTGTTTGAACATAAAGATAATCATGGGAAGGCAAAACTGTAAATCAAGATGGTAAAAAAAGAAAAAAGTAACATCTTACTTTTGGAGTAAGCTCCTTCAGATATCCCAGTATAATCTGGCTTCACCAAACAAGAATGGAGAACATTCACCAAGCTTAATAATAGAGAAGGTGACTGGAATATACTCCTCCCTCCACATTACAAAACAATCAGCTAAAGAAAGTATAGCAACAAAAGGAAAGCTTATCATTAAATATCTACCAAGTAAAACTGAAGAAGACAAAATTATCTACCATAAGAAAAGAGCAATTGCAAAAAGAGAGGTTAGAAAAAAAGATAGAGAAACCTAAGAAAGATTTGTAGCTATGTATAGAGAATGATATAACAAGAGCTTAACCACAAACTTCTAAAATTTTAAAAATCCTGAATAAACAAGAAAGAGATAACCTTCATATTTATGACATCCCATTAGAAAAAACGTCCCAATATTTCAAAAATCTATGTCCAAAAATACAGAATCTCTTAAATTACCCTTAACTGACAACTCCTCAATGGAATCATTTACATAATATGAATTTTCTATAGTATTTTCAAAAATGAAAAACACTATAGCACCAAGAGAAGATTCAATCAAATCTGAATTATTTAAAGGGCACCTTATAGTTAATCAATTTGAAAAAAAGAAATGTTTTTCTTCTTTTCACTATTAAAATCTCCATTCTTTCTAATCCACTGATATATAATTTATGGGTTATTTTACATTTTATAGTCAAATTCCCAATTGAATACATGTCATATTTAAATATTAAATACACACTGGTTGTAGTTTTTTTGCGTTTTTCTGTAACTTAAAATCTTCTGCACTTAAGTCTCCAGAACTATTGCAGCCAGGAAGCTGAAATGTTTTGAGAAGCTAAAACATCATATGAATTTTAAAATGGGTGGAACATTTTTCCATAATTTTCAAATAATTTAGAAACAATAATTTTATGCCATGAAAAAAATTGAGCTAAGGCTTTAAATTACATATTAGCTGTGAGTTTTTGCTAAAAATTACAATATTGAAAAATTAATCCACTCATTTGTCTGAAATACTATTTTCTGGATGTAATATAAGTTTACACTCATTAAAACATATGGTTCCTTAAATAATGGCACCTAAATGAACTTCAGCAACCTAAAATTTGCATTTCCATGTATTAGCTTACATGACTATCACATGCAACTCTTTGCACCTTTTGTATTCATTTTAACATATTTTCTGCCCAAATAGTATAGAATGTGCAGTGAAAAGCTGATGGCTGTAGATTTGTTGCTTCAGGTGATATTCATATTTAAATACTGATATATTTTTCATGTGTAAATGAGTGTTTGATTATGTGGTGCCCTAAAATATGTCAACCCTATTTTCTTAACTAGGTTTCTAAACTTTTTAGAATGTAACATGGACTGGAGAAGATACCCCAACAAGCTGAACAAAATCTATAATAATATCAATATTTAAAAAAGAAGATCTAGAAAACTGTGTAAACTACAGAGGCATGCATTTATTAAGCAGTGGTTATAAAATATGCACCAATGTTATAAAATATAAACTAAATATTATATCATCAGAGAAGAACAATATGGCTTTCAAAGAGGTAGATCATGTTGTGATGGATGTTTTTCAATGAAATTATTAATGGAAAAGCACAAGAGTTTAACTTTGAAACTCATCTGACTTTCACTGACTTTAAAAAAGCATTTCATAAGGTGATAGAAATAAATTATTAGAAATTCTTTCACAAGGCAACGTGACACAATTTATAAAGAACATATTTTTTATTATGTGCAATTAATAAAATTAATTAATTATAGTTTTAATGGCTTGCCTGATTAGGGAATGTGATGCAGAGCTAGCTGAAAGGTTCAATGTCATAGCTGGGATTTGAACACAGTTCTCCCACTTTCTGTGCAGTGCTTTCCCACGACCTCGGAAACTAGAGGTTAGCATGGTAACCACTACACCATGGAGGACAACAATTTGGAAAGAGAATCTCTGTTAACTAACAATAGGTACATGCTCAGAAATAAGTCACATCTCTTCAAGTGTAGTTATAAGATTCATGTCAACTTTTTTTATCTTCAATACAAGAAAATAAAATTTCTCAAACAAAAGACATGTAAAAAGTAAAACAAGTCTGATGTTTGTGGCAATACAAGCCATGACAATTACATCAACTTTCATGTTTGCTTTAACAACAATTATTTAAAGTAATTCTTGTGTTGATTAAAATTTGCCAGTGGTTGTCAACAAGGCAGCAGCCAATAATATGTTTCTCACAGATTCTCAAGTATGAATGGAAGATTATCAACAGATTAAATATTCAAGATGGGATGTTTCAAAAACTCTCAAAATATCTTATCTTACATTCACATTCCACATTCTCTTCTCTACCCACACTTCTACAAAATATTCTGACAAAGTTTATCCTTCTATCTTTTTCATGTTAATTGATTGAAGTTGAACAATGGTTTCATTATACATTTCACTGTAAGTAGAAGGGGCACATGGGAGGCTGAAACAATCTTTAAAATCAGGTTGCTAAATACTAGCTCTGAAATTCTTTCAAAACATCATAACACCTTAAAAAGACTAAACTATTTTAATAGTCAAAATTATAACAAATATTTCAGAAATGCTTGGTTACAAAAACTTTATACTTTATTAAATTGTGTGCTTTAACATCTACATTTTTTATTTAATTTTTGCCCTTCCTTAATGATTTACCAGTAATAAGAATTATACAAAATACATTTAAAATGAAGACCTTACAGGCTATTTATAGAGCATTCAATATGTGTTGTAATTATCTGATCTCTCTGCCAGTTATTGTTCTAGGAAGTAGATGCTAGCCTTCAGTAAAGGATGGACAAGCATAGATCAAACATAAACCCCAAATTTTTTGCTAGTGGTTCCACAGTGACCAACTGATTTGCAACTTTGAATGGGTAGCCTTGGGGATGTCTGGACATTCCTCTGCTAATCCTATAGAGCAGGCCAATAGCACAACAAGCAAGCAGAAGGTACACATGTCTATTGAGCAATGTATTATCATGAAGTTTCTTGACAAGCCATCCAAAACTTTTAGAAGATTCCAGGCAATATTCCGGCATGAAACTCTTTTAAAGACACAAGTATATGAGCAATACAATAAATTTTCAGTGGTACAGGAAAACGAGCACCACCAATACCAACTGTGGAAAATATTCATGCTCTTGGGATCTTATTGAGAAGGCACAATATGATCTCTGAAGTTGCATTAGTGGGAATCAGTTACAGCAGTGAAGATCAATCCATCATTGATGTTCATCTTGACAAGTTCCTTGTGTGTTCTTCTGGAAGTCTGTGGACTGCTTACTTGCTAGAAGCAGGAAGGAGAAGAATTTTTAAGATGAAATTTGGATCTACCCCTACACATCCCAGTTTAAACAATCAAGCAAATAGTGGCAGAAGAAACGTGAAGCTGCAACAATTCAGGCCAATTAACAGCTGAAACTTGCTTGCAACCATTACTTGGGACTTTACCAGTATTTTGTAGTAGACCTTCATGAAATAAGAACAATATTCACACATAATGAGGTTGTTTAAGGTTTTAATAATTTAACTTCTTTTCCAATAGTCTGACTTTCTGTCTAAAAAATGGTATTCTACTGCTGATTTGTCAATTTGATATTTCTTTTATGCTATTTCACTCTGATAACCCAGTTGCTCTTGATCATTCCTAGGTTGCAGGTTCAAACCCCAATGGCCGGCAATAGGTTTCCTTCAGAAGGGAAGTAAAGCCAGTGGTCCTGCGTTGTACATTTACGGCATGTAAAACAACCTCAAACTGATAAAGATGCTTCTGACCAAAATTTCTAATCCTTCATGCCCAATATAGAATGGGATGCTAAAAACCATAGCACTAAAAGAGCTCTACAAACAAAACTTACTTTCATCTGATGGTTCCTATTTAACTCATTCATCAAATATGAATGTCTAGATATTAAAAATGTTAAAAATCTAGTGGAAAACATTGAACATTTTAAAATGAAAAAAAGAAAAAAAAGTATGGTGTCATGTTAAACCACTATTTATGACTATTTCTACAGAGAGAACTCTGTCTCAATTAAAGAAGTGGTTAAAACAGGCAAAAGGTTTGGCTATGGGTAACCTATTGTCACCTGATCTTGATATGAGGACTGTGGAAATGGGCAGAACTAATCTTTCCCCCACATGTTTACACTATGATTTAGGCACAGCAAATAGAAGTGCGCTCTACTGAAGGTCCACTGCCCAGATGGCACCGCTGCTGCTTGTAACGGAATGAAACCATGCATGCACTACTAACTACATATTATAAAACATCAGTAATTTATGTTTTTGAAGTCTTCAGCTGCTGAAAATCTTTAGATTTCTGAGAATATTATGCTGCCTTAGATGAAGGGATCTTCTTCCATATTTCTTTAGTGCAGAAGAAAACTCTGCATTGCAAGCAATCAAATACAAGTTCTTCACAGCAACCACTTCAGTTGAATAACATTTAACGCATTTAGGCACTCCAAAAATATATCAACCCCAGCTGTTTGTACACGGAGCTTTCCAGGGACAACCTTTTCCACACATAATATTATAAGCACTTCTTGATGCATATGACCAGGCCTTGGCAGAATCAAATTCTTTAACTAGTATTAGAGAAGTAGTCACATATTTTGTTAATTTGGGATGGAGAATACTGGAACACAGCTTGCATGTTGTTATTTTAAATATAGGTCGTATTAAACAATAAGCCAAACATTCTTTTCCAGCACAAATTTCAGTTATGTCTGGCACACTGCTTTCCCAGTCGGGAATATGAATTTCGCTGCTAACAATCTCAACTTTGTCTTTATTGCACAATTTTTATTTTCAGTAAACGCATTTTGTTTATAAAGAGATGAGAGGCAATTTAGACTTCTTATTCACAATTTCCAACTTTAGATAAACAAAGCATTGCATTTATGTTGATGGATTGAAGCATGTGTAGGTACAGAAAGTTGACGGTGGATGGATCATCACAAGTGTATTTGCGTTAACTTCATATCTGCCTAGCTTAACTTCATCAAGAATTAGCATTCCAGCATTATCATTCTGTTCCGTTTTGATAAAATAAAGTCCATTGCATTCATAACATAGTAGTTCATGCCATAAGGACATTTAAGAAGCTTTACTTATTTTCTTAATTGAGCTTCAGGGTAGAGGGGTAGCAAATCATGGCCTAAAGAGTGTCTGTAACACAGCTTTTATTTCCAAGTAGATAATTGGCAAGAAATACATTATACCTCATCTCTTTTTTAATTTACCTTTTTTTATCTGTAGCTAAGAATTACAAATCATAAACCGTCTTAAATTATTAAAATGGTGTTTTATTTTGACCTGCAATTTTATCTCTAGAAGATTTATTTTAGCTTTGGCAATTTGAAATTTATATTGTGCCCTAATCAAGTTCTTTAATTTCTTTAGTAAAGCGATCATCTCTATGACATCTTTTTCAATTCTCAAGTTCAATGAACTTCTACGAGCAGCTCCTTTGCAAGTGTATTTATAGAGGGAGTACTGTTCAAGGCAATTTTGTCCACCAGCAATGTGTCTCTTTAATAGGAGACTTGCATTCCTTAATTTTGCCTTTCAAAAAAAAAGTTCTATATATTAATGCTGTTTAACTACTATTGTTCATAGTGTTCCATTCTATATTGGGCATGAAAGACTGAAAATTTTGCACAGAGGTCTGTTTATCAGGCTTGAGTTTCTTTTACGTGCAATAAACCAATGACACAGGCTCATCAGCTTTACTTCCCTTTTGAGGGAAGTCATGCTAAGGATTTTTATGCTTGAAAAACCCCATCACCCTCCATCAGGTTTAACCCCCCAACCTCTGACACTAGAGGCCAGCAAATTTTGCCTTTGAAAAGTGCTTGGGCAAATTAGGAAACATGTGTATAAGTGCATCTGGCTTTAGTTTCCATATTTATCTTGATATTTCTACTCCTTCTCCACTTACTACATTGGCATCAAGTTTTTTAAACAGTTGGTGGAAAAGTGAATGTCCCATGCATAAGAGTTATGAGTAAGTTTTCTGTCCTTCCTAGGTCTGACCTTTTACCATTTTAAGAGAAAATTGTCTTTGGGTGGTCTAAAGAAGTGTGTCATTCCTGTAGAAGATCGATCATATAGCAAGACCTGCAGCCTGATGTGAAACACATGGGTATCTTACAATTCTTTATGCACTGTATTCACACAAAGTAATAGTTATGCACATGTTAGGTAATAAACGCAACAACCTGTACTAAGTAACAGAGATAGAATTGAGGACAGTAAACTGCTGACACTTGTCACAAACATAAGCATTTACTCAGTTGCACATTATAAAGCAATCAACATGCTTACTAATGATGGCTAAAACAGCATACCTGCCGTCGCAAGCAAATCTGCTGCCACTGATTCACGTAAGTTATGCTGGCAAACAGGAGGCATCACACTTCTCCATCTATACGCTATGGTTTAAGTACGTGTTTGCCATAGTTACCAACAAATTAAAAAATGCTTTGAAATTGCTGAACATACAGGATAAACTATTAAATTTACAACTAAATCAGAAGAAAACGGTTACTTACCCTTTTTGGACTTAAAAATCTTCAGAGACCATTAAATATTCAAATTTGGAATTTATAGAAAACCTAGACATGTAGGTTTATATTAAAAAGAACACTTGCCACACCAATAAGCAGTATTCAGAAGTTTAACAACATTCCATCAGAAGAGTATATGAATGAATTTTACCACATACCCAGGACAGCAAATTTAAATGGCTTCAACCCTACTTCCATGTTAATGGCATTAGTATTGATATTATCAACGAATGAGTAACTCCAGGCATGTTGAACAGAAACTGAGACATAAACTAATAGCACACAAGTGGCTCAGAAAATGAGTATATAATTATTTGCACTGAATGGCTGCCCACCTGGTATGCAATCCTTTATCACACTGTTCGGGATCACCACCTTTATGCGGTGAATGGAAAACAATGCAGTCTTTACGTTCTCCCAGATAATAACCTGAGACTGCAAACTTGTATACTGGCAATATCCTCAGTAATTAGAGCACTGTAGATGCTGTTTCTTGTAGACAACCATTCTTTGCTTACGGAATCTATGGTGGAACAGTAAACAGCATCTACATTTTTAACAATGATCTGGACATCATCTTCAGGTAAGCTGCTGAAACGCCTTTTTTGTGGTGAACCAGAGGGCATGATGTCTGGTAACACATCAGCATTATCAGAATCACTATCCAACATCAAATCATTTGCATTAACATTGCATTGTTCGAATAAGGCAGAGAACCACTTGCATTTTACAAACGAAGTGCACAACACACAACTGTAACTGAGGGGCTGTTTACTACTGTGTAACCTAGGCATACTTCTATAAACCACCCTGTCGAAGGAAGAAGTTGAACCTTTCCAAGGATGTGAATTCCACCAGCATAGGCTGTCCCAAAAATAGTTTTACCAAGAAGATTTCCGTAAGCTGATGTAATCGGCTGTGGTCCTCAACTACATGGACTTTAAAAGCTGATCTGCTCACATCTGGCAATTTAAGGGCTGGCAGCCACTAGGAGGGTTAATGTTTATAATCAATTACATTGTTTAAATGAGCTAGTCAGGCACAATCCTAGGTGAAACAGGACCTCTGCATATATAAATTACAATTCTCCACTTAAAAATATGCCCATTTTAACTGTCCAAAGATAAGATTAACATTAACTGCTTTACACGGAATATATGTTTCTGGGATAAATTTTTTAAAAACAAGTATCTGGAGAACTGTATGGGAATTTATTTATTTTAACATATACCTTATAACTTTTAGCACCAGTGTTGATAACAGATTGAAGTTAAATGTTGCCGCTGCTCCAAGCTTGCTCTGTTGAACATTAACACAGCTTACAGTTGACACTGAAAGTTTTAAGAAAAACAGCAGAAATTATAAGAGAAATGTAAGGAAAAGTAAGAACTTGATAACCTTTTGCCTCCATGAATGAAATTGTGTATTCTACAGCTCAGTAAAGCCTTCTTGCACAGGTAAGGTTTCTTAAGTTTTTCCTCCTCATAAATGAAATTGTCTTTAAAGGATACATGTCAGTCATCCCCATAAATATCCTACTTGTATGAGTCTTGCCCCCTCCGCTCACGATTCAAATTATGCAGTTTCAAAGTTTACAAAACAGTAAACCTCTATACAAAAATGTCACGCCTGTATAACTTTATGAGTCAAATTGTGCCTTTTCATATCTGACAACCGAGCATATCTCTTCTCACAAATTTTACACTTGTGTGGCTTTACACCCTCATGAAAGAATTTGTGCACTTTCAAAGCTGACAACCGGGTAAAACTCTTCTCACAAATTTCACACACGTGTGGCTTTTTACCCTCATGAATTAGCGTGTGCTCTTTCAAATGTGACAAATAAACAAAGCCCTGTTCACAAATTTGACACTTGTGTGGCCTTTCACTTCCATGAACAAATGCATGGCTTTTCAAATTTGATTTATTAGTAAAGCTCTTTCCACAAATTTCACACTTGTGTGGCTTTTTACCCTCATGAATTAAATTGTGCCCTTTCAAATGTGTCAGTTGAGAAAAACTCTTCCCACAAATTTTACACTTGTGTGGCTTTTTACCTTCATGAATCAAAATGTGCACTTTCAAATGTGACGACAGAGCAAAGCGCTTGTCACATATTTGACACTTGTGTGGCTTTTCACTGCCATGAATAAATGCATGCTTTTTCAAATTTGACCTATTAGTAAAGCTCTTTCCACAAATTTCACATTTGTGTGGCTTTATACCCACATGAATCAAATTATGCTCTTTCAAATATGACAACTGAGTAAAGTTCTTCTGACAAATTTGACAACTGTAAGGACTTTTATTCCCATGAATAAATGTATGCCTTTTCAAATTTGACTTATCATTGAAGTTCCTTTCACAAATTTTACACTTGTGCTCTCTTTTTTCCTTATGATTTAAATTTGGTTTCATATATAAAGTCCTCTTGTAAATTTCCTCCCCATCACCACCAGATTCCTCTGAAAGAACATGTTTTTCTACAAGTGATAGTTTTATGACATCATGTTCGTGAGTTTCATATTTACGACAATCCTTTTCATTATAGAATTTTGTGAGTTTCCTTGGGTCTTCAGCAGAAGACAATGCATGACTATCACCAAAAACTGCTGCTGAGGACAATCTGAAAAGTTAGAGGATTTAACATGATTAACCACAATAATCAAAGATTAAATCTGAAAAAAAACTCTTTAGCTAATAATAGGTACATGTCCAGAAATAGAAGATGCCTTGACAACTGCAGTTAAAAATTATTATAAAGCAACCACAATGTTCATAACAGTTGAAATTACTTCCTTAATCTGCAATATCGTTACTCAAATATTTGAAATATGAAATTTCTTAATGGTAAAACAAGTCTGTCTGTGGCAGTACATGCACGAGAATTATATCAACTTTCTGATTTGCTTTAACACCAACCATCTACAATCATATGCTGTTTACACTTGGCAAGGAAACATTTCATGAGGAGGTTATCTATATGCCAGTGGACTGTCAGCAGCCAATACAAAGGATGAAATGTGAAAGATCCAAGTGCATGTGTGCCACCAAATATGCTCACTGGAACAGAAAACTGTGGAAAATAAGTCCCAAACAAAAACGACTACAGAACACACTCTTTCTGTTTACGATTTTATTGAGGCAGATACGCACATGACAATATCTAAAGAGGCATAAGCAGTGAGAACCAGTTATGGGAGTGATCATTCCATCACAATGCTGAAATTAACCTTCAGAAAGTTTCTGTTGGGTGGTTTCCTTGTCTCCTTACTTTAGGAACAAAACTGTCTTTGCTGTAAGTCTGTCAAAGGCAGCTTTCTCACTACCAGGAGGGACAGGAGTTAACACTTGCAATGAAACTTAGTTCACCAGGGCATACTCAACTCTAAAAACAAGTGGTGACAGAAAGGGGAAGATGCACAAATCAAAGCCAAAAGGCATTTATCAGCTGGAAAGTTACTCCCAGTTATTTTTTAATTTTGTGATCTCAATGACATTTTAATGGTGGACTTTTTCATGAAAGAGGAACAATAAATGCTGCCAACTACTGTAGTCTTGTAGGGAGGCAAGAGTTGGTTATTGCAGCAAATGTTTACAACCCATACAAAATCATTTTACCAACACAACATAAGACATGTTAATGTGTGTAAAGCTGGTCAGTGTACCACACTCACCTTAGTCCTCCTTTCTTCTAGGAAGGAATTTAAAAGCTGTCAAGTCATTGGCAAATATGTACTTTGAAATAAAGAGAATAAGTACGAAAGTGACATATGATTGTTATACCCTTCAACTGGTTCAGTAACTTATTTAGAAAAACAAATTTGTATTTGATCCATCCTCATATAAGGGTATATAACCATCCACAGTACCTGTGGACTCAAATCATAAAACAAGAGTAAGACAAAGAGTGTTTAAGTATTTATTATATTCCCATCCGTACCAGGTCATGAACACAAGGGCTACTACAACATATATGCGACAGTTACACAAGATATAAGACAAGAAGCAGAAGGCTTTTGATTGATACTTAAAACAAGAGCTGAGCGCTTACCTTATACATTTTACTGAAGTGAAGTGTTCATCCTGTAACAGAAAATTCAAATATAGAACTTACAATCTCTATACAGCATTAGTTAAATGTCTTGCTCCACATAGTTATACTAGGTCTGGTTTTCATATAAACTGGCACATGGTATTAACAGAAACATACATTTACATTTCATCACGTAACGGGATGTAAAAAAGCTGAGCAATGGAGAAAGTATTTAGATTTGAATAAATTATATGGTTTAAAGAACAGATAACTGGCAAAAGTAATGTTAAGTAAAAAGTTAAATTCAGTTTTATTTATGGACGCACTTCGACTACTGTGGTTCTTAGTGTCCCATTCTATATTGGGAGTGAAAAACCAGAAATTTTGCTCAGAGGCCTCTTTATCAGGCTTGAGGTTCTTTTATGGGAATGTAAAGTAAAGGTAAATCAGAATCTATTATTCAATTAACCATTTATTTAATAAGAGTGTTTGAAAAATGTTACAGGGTACATTCACATGACACCAATGACAAATTTGATTATATATTATAGTATTCAAAGAAAAAGATATTCTTCCATGCATGCTGCATTAAAATATATGTTTTTCCGAGAATAATTCAAAATTAAGCAAGAAGTGCTTGGTTTAGTTAGAACTCCAAGGAAGGTTACATTTAGTAGATCTCATAATAGGTTGACTGGCAATAATGGGCTACAGTTGGTTTGTCTATCTGTTTGTATGTTATGAATTCCTTTAATCTTGTAATCAGGCTCTTCTTCTTTGCTCAATGTAGATTTGGCTGCAATTATAACAGTTTATTCCGCATATACCAGATTTATTGATGTTGGGACTAGATCTTTTAATTTATTTTGCCAAGCTAAGATTATGGTGTATTTATTAAAAATCCTTATGGATTTGTGATTGTCTCTGTGGTGATTTTCCGTATGGATAAGTTGTTGTGGTTGTTAAGTTTTGTAACATTCAATATTGACTTTTGCCTTTTCAATTTTGGTACCTGTTTATCTATACTTTCTCTTTTGTAACCACTGATAACTACTATGACATGATTTGATCATTTTTTTCTTGGTAGTTTTCTAGAACACATCTCAATCTTTCCATTAAAAAGTTCGCAAAACCAGAATTATTGTCCTAAACCAACATCTAAAGACCTATGTAGACTTCTCAGGCAGAGCAGAAGACTTGATTACAGGTAATAGTAACAGCTTCTGTTAATTTAAAATACAGCAAAAAATCATTGTTAAAAAGCTAAGCAAGACAAATTCACAGAACCAGCCCAATTTTCCTTATGAACAAACTCTTTAACTCGCTAAAATCCAAACCAGTCGTGTACACAAAATCTGACAAATGAAAAATCAAACTGCATAAATAGGGTGGAAAGTTTGCTAGATTTCCCAAAAAACAAAGAAATAGAAAGAGACTCTCCTAATTCCTGTATAAAAGCATAGTAAGAAATAAAAACAGTCAACAAAAGAAATAACAAGATCAAACCCACGTTACTGAGGTTATATGCACTCTCAAAGATCCATAAGTCATGACACAGCATGAAACCAAGAGTTATCACATAAACACTCCCACATATAAACTAGCAAACTGGTTACTACAGAAATTCACATTGAAAGCTCCGGCATCAGCAGCTCTATGGACTTAATCAACAGAGTATCAACCAGTCTCATGTGATGAGACAAAGCAATAAAACACTTGGAAGTATGGCTCAATCAAACAGAAATCCCAGTGGCAGAAAAGAAAGACTACTTAAAACAGGTTTAGCAATAGATACTATCAGCAAACTTCAGGTATAAATATAGGCAACTCACTTTCTCCCTTCTTGGTGGATCAGCAGTCAGCAGGTCGCTAAAAGCTTACCACTATCTTTATCACATGGCACCATTATGTGGATGATGCACCTGCCATTGTCTCCAAAAGATTCATACAAGGTTCACTAAAAACCTGTATGATCAATCCTTTCATTTCATGATGGAAGTACAAGAAAAAGCATATTTCCCTTTCCTAGACACCAACATAATCAGAGAATGGTAACATCTAACATTTGGCATATACCGAAAACCAACCCATACAGACAACTACATATAAAGCAATATTTAGGTTCAACTCCACATCGCATGAACTGGCAGCATTCAACAGCTTAACTTACCAGCTTGTGAACATCCGCTTGAAATTGGGAGAATACAAGCACATCTTGTCCATAGCAATTACCAGCAGTTATAAAACAGATAAAAGGACAACATAGCTATCAAACGTCACAAAACTGAGCAACCAAAAAGAACTTAAGCAAAAGAGGAAATTTACACATTCACTCCAGAGCCCAATGCAAATTCAATTGGATTTTCAACAAATATAGTACAAACTTAGCTCAGCAAAATTAATTTAGTATAAAAAAAATTACTATGCACAAACCTAAAAGACCTATCTCGCACACTATTAAATCTGACATAAACAAAATAAACTGTTATGATGCAGCTAAGTCAACATTGGACAAACAACTGAATGCAAGAGAGCCATAAACTACATATCAGCTGCAGAGTATCATTCCTGGTTAACCAATCATAACCCAACACAACCGTTGTAAAGGCAACGAGATACCCAGCAGAATTATATACATGGGAAAAAATACGCATGCTAAGAAACGAAGATTACTTAAACAGTTTTTATTTTCTGGCACCGAACCTGCTCTGGAAGTTCATAATGTCACCACTTCAGACAATTGCATGAATAATTCATTCCCAGGGAACTAGTCAGACACCTGCTGATGAAGGAAAAAGCAGTCCCTAAGCATGTTAATGATATTTGCATTGTGATGTTTACTGTTTGTAATTCATTAGTCATATATCTTAAAATTGTTAATGTTACCTAAATTATTTCAAAAGTGAAACATTTTATCCTACAGTACATTATTAATTATAACAAAAACAATAAATACAAACAGATTGTTACAAAATCATTGTTTGTCCATAATCAGTTGGATCTGAGTATATTTTATACAACATTCTATTCCATTTAAAACAGAGCTGGAATAAACCAAAGTGCAAAGTAAAAACCTTCATTCCTATCCTAAATGCTCAAATACCTGCATGTAATAGTTCAAACAGAATATTATAAAGACAGAAACTATACAGCTATGTATTCATTCGTAAAACAGTCCCAAACAATTTTGATAATTTCTTGAACATTGATCATGTTTTCCGTCATGACAAACATATTTTAAATACTTGATAAACATTTTTAAAATGTGCAGCTTAAGTGCCCATTCACAATGGAATGTAAACATAGGCATAGCATTAGCACACTCCAGCCTTATGCCTTGTTTTATGCATAGAAGAGGAATTCTGCATTTCTTTCCCTATGCTTTGCTTGCTATTCAAAAGCAGACGAAGTTAATGCACATACATGCTGCTTCACCACTTGGCCATGCCACACAAATTGTTGTGGGTTACCATCTCTCATTTCCCTCTTACTGAATGCTCCTGTGATTTAATGGATGAACCCACCATCTACACCTAGGTTACTTGGCTCTCACCAACTGTAAGGCACATTGACTACTATAACTTGTGCACCTGTATCATCACATATATAACTTGTTGCAGTTTCCATACTTGCACAGTAACTATTTTCAATATTTTGGTCATACAATCATGACGTTACTAACACCACAGGCAAAGTTGTGCACATGTATTTTTTTGTGACCTATTTATTTATAAATTACCGAGTGAACTTTATTTGATATTGTTGGTTATGTTATTCAATTTGAAAGCTTACAGTATGCTTGGAAGATTTCCACAATTAAATTAAGGAACCACAAGCCCAAGCCAAGTTCTTGTGTTGTAAATGGTATTCCTGTGCTTACGTTAGCGCTTACGTGTCATTGTGAATGAGCACCAAGTGTTTGCTTACTTGCATCCTCGTTTTGTCAAATATTACTCAGAGGATCTTTTTATCCTTTACTACAAATATTGCTTATCCCTTTGTGTGGCTTTGCAGTCCTAAGGGATTAAAGGACTGATCTATGTAACCGGGTTCTCTGTAGTTTTTCAATCACTGAATTTCTCTTTTATTTCATTCAGCATACTTTTCATGTTCTTATTTTAAGTTGAGCGTAATGTATAGTCAAGTTTCCTAGGCTACAACATCAAATAATATTTTTGGTTTGAATTCCGCAACACTCGCCTCAAATATTTTATAATTTTCAAGAACCACCATTACTTGTAACCCTTTAAATACACCTCTGTTCACATTCACTAACTCTTATGCCTATTAATTTTGTATTATACAATTCAAATGCTTCATCTAGTGTACAATAAACAAAAATTCTAATTGAAGCAGATTTCTGCAAATCTTACCTTAATGTCATCACAAATTTCTGCTTCTTGCCACCAAGGTTCTTCTTTAATTTCTACTTTGTTATCCATTTCATTATTTCTGCTGCATTTCTTAACCTTCATTACAGGTTCATGTGGAAGAAATTGTCTCTTGTTGTGTGAACCAAAGTCAGAAACCACAGTCTGTTCCTCAACTTCTGTTTTAATATCTATCTCACAGATATTGCTGCATGTGACAGTTTCAGACTCAATCTGATTTGCAAAATGCTTGGTAAAACATTCTCTCTCATTGTGTAAACAAAAGTGTGGTAAAGGTGTTTCCGATTTAATTTCTGCTTTGATAGGCATATTACAATCATTGTCGAGAAACACAGCATCACTGTCTGTCTTCATTGTAACATTGTGTGAGGCTACGTCGTCTGAGAGAGGATCCATTTCACAACTGTTGCTGCTGTCCTTAATTTCATTAGCAAGTCTGTGGAGAAACAAGCACATCATGAATAGCAGAAAATGTCTGTAACTTTAACTACAGGAAAAGTTGCAAGCAAAAATAAAGTACAAGCTTTTAGAAAACCCGAGGCAGGTTTACCATGTATAGTTAACTTTCTGGCATTCTTGCCCCCACCTCAATAACTCTTTCCGTATCACCACCAACATACTGAGCAATCATTGGCTCATCTCATATGTCTTTTAAAAACACACACTATATAATTATATTATTTTACAATAAATACAAAATTATGGTGACTTATTTCAAGATAAACATTTGCAGAAATTATTTCACTATACTATCACTGTAGGTGCAAGAGAGATAGGGAAGGCTGAAGCAATAGTCAAATGTTTAAAAATGGGTTGCTATATTCTCACCTTGATCCAATCCATTTGTATGACACTACGAGAAGCAAAAAACTGTGATTTAGTACTTAAAAAAATACAGAATTTTGGAAAATTCAATTTTAAGCTGCATAGAGTAACATAAATGATGCGTGCTAACAACATTTACATCTGTTGCATCATAAGCTTTTGTCTATGTTTTATGGTTTACAAGTTATGGGAAATTAAACAAATTAATTTGGCATAAACAGATCTTCACAAATAATTCGAGACACACACTTTATCAGTCATGTGTATATTTTAAAAACATATGAATGAAGTAAGAGAACAAATAAATAGATTAAAAAGAAATAAATCAAGTGGCACAGATGGAATTCCTGGGGAATTTTGGAAGCTTGGAGTGTGAATGAAACTAGATTAGGATTCTTAGTTACACATTTAAACAATGTATTTGCAGGAGGAAAGGTACCGAATAGCTGAAGATTGTCAATAGTAGTACCGATATTTAAAAATAAGGGGGAGATAAATAACCCATCAAATTATAGGGGAAATAGTTTACTATCTGTTTTAGGCAAGATATATGTGAGGGGGGGGGTTGGCAGAAATGATTCAAAAGAAGATGAGAAAAAGTTATTGGTCCTTCAGTCAGGTTTTAGATGTAATAAGATTACACTAGAAAACATTTTTGTTACAAACACAATGGTAAAGAAATATTTAGCCAACAGCGAGGGAGATTATACATGTTATTTGTAGATTTTGAAAAGACCTTTGACACGATAAATAGAGAAGCACTGTGGTTTAAACTGAGCAAAAAAGGGATGAGTACTACCTTTATAAGACTACTTCAAAGAATATATATGGACAATCAGTTTTGTATTAAAATTGCTAATAATAAATTAACGAGAGCATTCCGAATAATATTGGTCTAAGACAAGGTTGTAAATTGAGTCCTGTATTATTTAATCTATTCATAGATGATATTTTGGAATCAATTAGAGTAGAGAACAGACATGTGCCAATAATTAATAATAAGCAAATACTGGTTTGTTATTTGCAGATGATTTAGTTGCAGGATCTATAAGTAATGTGGGGTTGGCGAGAACAATTGAAGTGATAGATAAATTATTCAAAAAATGGAGTGTAAGAACTAATGTAAATAAAACAAAAATTACGGTATTTAAAAAAGAGCAATAAATTACAGAAAGATGAGAAATGGTATTGGCATGGATGAGAAATTGAGGTAGTTCAAAAGTTTGATTATTTAGGGATACAATTAAGGAGCAATGGTGGATGGAGCAAACAAAAGAGAATAGTATTAGCTAAAGGAAAAATGGCAATGAAAGCCATCAAAACTTGTATAGATAAATTACCAGAAATGCAATTAAAATGGTTAGAGAGAATTTATACTACTGTAGTACTGCTGTTATATGGAGCAGAGATTTGGGGCCTGGAAGAAGGGTGGGTAAATATAGACATGATCCATAGGACCTTTTGTAAACAAATATTGGGCTTACCAAGATCATCACCCAATGGAGTAGCTGAAGCTGAATTAGGGAGAATAGGAATTAAAGGAAAAATTGTGGAAAGAGTGCTAAAATATTGGATCAGAATTACAAATTTTGATGATCAGAACATTTTACATCAATGTTTGATCCTGCAGGAAAGACTTAATCATAAAGAGTCTTGGCTAGGTAAGATAAAGGAAACCTTGATGAAGATAGGTTTTGGGGAGATTTGGAGAGCTAAAGAATTACTATAAATAGGTTTTTGGAATGAAATTAGGACAAGAATAGAGGATATGGAAAAACAAAATTTATTAGCGAGTTTTACTTTTAAGAGCTCACTGAGATTATACAGACAAATGAAAGTAGTATGGAGCAGGGAACAGTATGTTAATATATGTGATAAAACAGCAAGAGCAGGATTTGCATGGGCTAGGACAGGGGTGGTGAATTTGAAAGGTTTGAGAAAAGAGATTGATTTGGAGAAATGCCCACTATGCCACCGGAAAGTTAAAGAGTGGCATATAGTTTTAGAGTGTGAAGAAACAAAGTTGCTTAGAAAGAGGATAGAGAAGAGAGAATGGTTAAATTTACCAATAGAAATTCAAGCTAAAAAGTTAGTAAATGTAAAGTCTAGGAAAAGTATAATAGAAGTAGGAAACTTTTGGGCAGAGTAAGAGCAAAATGGATGAGGAAAATAAGCAAGGAAGAGATAAATGAGTATTAAATTACAGTAGTTTTTATTTGATATGTTGTAAGTAGGACCCAACAACTTGACAACCTCAAGGTTTGAGTTTGTTGGGGTCCAAGGAAAGCAACTTAAGGTAGAGTTACAGTTAGTATTGGAGATTAAATAAATTTATAATTTTACTTTTAGATTAAGAGGAATGCTGGCTACCAGTAGTTAAGAGGTTAGTTTTCTTTATATTTTATTTTATTGCTATTTTTAGAAAAACTGGGTTAAGAATAAATTTGTAAAATTGTTGCAGTAAATTTGTACAATTAATTGGGTTAATAATAAAATTACTTACTTACTTAAAAACATGTTATTTTAATCACAATCATTAAGTCTTTCAGTAATTAAAAAATAAAGAAAATTTTCCCTGTAACAGATAGTTTGGGATGGGGAGATTTTCTTGAACATCTTAGTGTCACATCCTTGACAGATGCTGAGGTTCAATATCAAGTTTGGCACATGCGCACACACATATACTCTCTCTCACTCACTCTTTAAACATATCTTTTTGTGGGGCCTCTAGTGTAGGGTTACCAGATGTTTGGAAATTTCCAGACATGCCCTATATTTTACCATTTGTCTGACATCCGGAGGGAATTTTTGAAGTCTCTAATGTCCTATATTTTAGCTGCAACTGCAACTCACTATGGCTAAAGTCAAAGAGCATGCTCATGCATTAGTAACATTGAACGAGAGAAGTGGCAACATAGCATTTGCACTCCGAGGCAAAGCAAAGCAATGCTTTACTCTCACTCTTCCATTTGCATTTTGGTTATCGAAGAATAAGGAAGTGGAAAGTTAACAGTTAATTCATAGTGCTTAAGTTACAAGCCAAAATGTAGAAACGAAAATGCAAATTCAATAATGCATTATCGTTAATGTATAAGTGTTTCAAGGCAGGAAGACGTGAACACAAAGCACAATTCCTTATTTGTTCTCCAGCAACATGTTTCTGTTGCACACAAAGGTAAGGTTATAAAATGTGTCTATTTTTCTTTTTAACCTTTTGTGTTTGACTTGACTTAATTGCTATGGCAATTATTTAAAGAGTTTTAATTTCTAATTGCCAATTTTAGTACATTATCATTATTTTAATGACAAACTTTTCTCCTTAATTGCGCAAGATTTGGAAGTACACCTGTCTTCTAAGAAACATAAAGCTTCATGATATTCTGCCAGTAGTTCAGATATTAAAGGTTTCTTTGCTCAACCCACACAGTCGGCATATCGTGTTAGCACTGGCAACACTTGCATTTCACAATGCACTTGCATATCACCACACAACATACAACTCCATGGACTACACGCCTAAACTAAATGCAAAACTATACTGCAATTCTGATATTCTGAAGAAAGTTTCATGCGCAAGCACAAAGACTGAAGTGATCATTAACAAATTGCTTGCACCACATTCTGTTGATGTGACAATACAATGTCTGGAGAAATTTTTTGTTTGGGGTTAGTATCAACAGCAGTAATGCTGGTTCCCAGATAGTGTTTCCTATTTTAATACAATATTTTAACCTTAAAGCTGGCAGTATGCAGACAAAGGTAGTCAAAATTGAAACTGCTCCAAATGAAAGTGCTGATACAATATGTTCAAGATACTGCAGTAGGGTTAGTAATATAAAAGAAATATGTAGCAGTTGGATCTGACAATACAAACACAAATTTTGGAAGCTTAAGTCGACCAGAAGGTAAAATTGTATTCACCAAACTAGTCATATATTAATGAAAATTTAGTTGGGAGTGGATCGCCCAGCCCACATTCTTAACAATGCCATTCAGCATGGGTCAGATAGGTTAAGTGGATTTACAGTGTATTGTTTTCAAGCTGTACAGTTACATTTCTATATATACAGTAAGAACTGAGAACTCAAGCATTATTGTGAATTTGTAGACATTAGTTACAAACAGCTTCTTAATCACAGTACAATCAGATGGTTATATCTGTTCCCTGAATTTAACAGAATAATTGAAATGTGTGAGGCTTTAAATCCTACTTTTTGTCTATATTCAATGTTCCAAGTTCTAAAGATGTTGTTTGAAAACAGTTTGAGTAAGGCTTATTTATATCACTTACATTCATTGATGTCTGTGTTTCGTCATGGGACAAAACACTTGCATACCCATGTTGAGATGACTGCAACATTAGGTCACGTTGTTCTCTTCTTAAGAACAGTTTGGAGATTAATTTCATATCACAGACCTTTTTTTAAAGCACCTCAAATCATACATGTATTTCCAGTGAACTCTGGCCATCAACATTTTGGTTGTAACAGAATACTTCCTCTATCTGATTGAGAAAGTAACAAGTCCATATGTATATTACATGTTAGTTGCAACCATCGCACTGCTTAACAATTCCATCTCATCTTACGAAAATTGCTTCCAAACTTAATTTCCGTGCAATAACTTTAATTCTTTAGCATTGTAGTCATCACTTTCAATTTCTTCACAAAATAGTTCGTTGATATGAGGGCAGGTCCATAAGTTTCCAGCCTAAGCATTTTCTGGGGATGAACTCCTGTAACAATGGTTTGCAGAATTTCTGTCTCGTTGCCATGGTAGAACTACAAAAATGCCTGACAACACATGACTCATTACTGCTTTAACACTGAGGATAGAAGTGTATCCTGCACTATGCTTATTCATGTTCAAATGTTCAAGAGTAATTCGAAGGACTGTTGTTTTAGAAAGGCCCCAACTTGCTATTTTTCCTTCCACAAGAGCGATGTTTTCAGGACCTCCAAAGGCTGACCTACATGCTCGTCTTCAATGTTGGCCCACTCCTTTATGTAAAAACTGATGGGGAGTCTTGCTACATACACCATCCCAATCGCTGTTTAATTTCATTTGGAGTAATTCTTCTTTTGAGAAGGACTTGATACTCAATTTTGACAGCCACAAATATCCATGTTTATACAACCATGTTGAACAATTGGGGACAGTGGAGCAGAAGTTACAACAGCACTTGTATACTTAATACGAGGGTTGGGGCAAAAGTCATGGCAACTATGTTTTTACTTGTAGATATGTGAATGGATCACAAACATATGTCTCGTGTGGAAGTTCTGCAGGCATAGTGTGTATGCAGTACAACAGATGGCTCTATGATAGCTGGTAGTAGGACAGCGAGGGCTGTGAAATCAGTCAGTTGATGAGTGTCGTGCGAGATGGAAGTAACACGTGTTGAGCAGCGCGCTTATGCCCTACCATACCGTACAGTAGCACGGTGGGTAGGAAAGTTTCAGCAAGGACGTGTGTCAACCAGTGATGAGCAACATCCGAGATAATCTGTCAGTGTGCGGACCGACATGGCACGTGCCGCCATCGAGCAGCTCCTGGATGAAGACAGACGATGGACGCTACTGGAATTAGAGATGGCAAGTGGCATCGAAAACGCACCATCCACAGGATATTGCATAATGAGCTGTAACTACGCAAAATCGCATCGCGGCAAGTACCACATGCACTGAGGGAAGCTCAAAGGTAGGTGCGCTATGCAATATGCTCCGACCACCTTGCACGCTGGCAACAGGTCGGCGATCAATTCTTGTCACGAATAATTGCCATCAATGAATTTTGGACCACGGCATATGAACCAGAACTGAAACGTCAGTCCGCGGAGTGGCAACATGCTGGATCACCAAAGAGGCAGAAGTTCCGTCACAATCCTTCCCCAGTCAAATTGATGCTTATCGTCATGTATGACGTAAGGGGTGTCATTGTTTGTCACTTTGTTCCACATGGCAGAACAGTAACCGCACAGTACTACAGGGAGTTCTTGGTGTGACAGGTACGAGGCATTCAGGAGAAACGTCCGGATCTTGTGGACAGTGCAAAACCACATAAAGCAGAGTGTATAGGGCAGCTACTGTGACATTGGGGATGGGAAGAATTGGAGCACCCACCATACTCTCCCGACATTTTGCCTGTGACTTTGATCTCATTCGAAAGATTAAGGAACCACTACATGGTAGGCGGTTTGCAACACGAGCAGACATTCCTGTGCGCGAACAGGTGACCCAATTCACACATGGTACGGCAAATACTGAGGCAGATGGTATTCAGCGCCTCCCACATCATTGGCAGCGTGTGGCGACAGTAGCAGGGGACTACTTTGAGGGTCTTTAGGCCCAGGTTTGTCATGTCCACTGTATGTGTACTGTGAAGGCCATATTGCCTTGTTACTACGGTAATAAATTAGTGTTTTATGATATTTCAGTGCTATTCGTTGTCCACACATGTAGCTAACACCTTGTCCTTTCGTCTGTATACGTCACATTTTCCAACCGGACTGGTGTCTTCAAGAAAATAAATAGTTACCATGACTTTTGCCCCAACCCTCGTAGATATGATACACACAACAGGATTTTGTAAAGACAATAATACTTATTGGTGAGGCTGGAGACTTACAGACCTACCGTCGTATATATAGCGTATATCAAAAATATTTTAACAAAGTCCATTTAAACATCTACACAAAAATTTTTAGTTTTTTATTTATTAATTAACGTTATAGCTCAAATTAGAAAGCGATAACAAATGTCTTAATATCCCCCATTGCTTCTACACACATCCACTCATTCGAACACTGACTGTCCAAACCTTTTAAATATTCTTGAGCAGTGTTGAATGATTTCACAGACATCCATGACACAATGAGGTGCCTTAACTTTAGGACTGTCTTTGGTATAAACTACAAACCTTCAATTTTAACTACTGAGCACTTGTATTCATGCAAAAGATGTTCTTAGTAGAGGCACTTCATAATCATGTCATGGACCATGAGGGAAGTATTTTAAACATCTGACAAGCGTATTTGTATGTAGAAGAATGCAGAGGACCTTTTCAGCATTCACTGAATTTCTGATTTGAGATCTAAGTTTTGGTAAAATGAAAAATAAAGGATTTTAAGGTAGATATTTATATGGGCTCCATTTCTTGTTTTGGACTGAGCAACCTCCCACAGAAGTTTGTAAAAGTATTTCAATACATTCTGCATATTTGATAAGGTTCCTTCAAACTATTACAAGTCTGTAGGCAGAAATTGGAAAGTTGAATCCAACTTGTGCCTGATAAACCTTTAAGGTGATCACAAATACTCAAGATATCATTGTTCAAAAGTGACTTGCAATGTTTCAAATGATTTTATAATGATTAGTTCTTTACAAAAAAAAAAATTTTGAGTTTTATTTAGGATGCTCTTTAACTACTATGGTTCTTAGCGTCCCATTCCATATTGGGCGTGAAAGACCGGTAATTTTTGTTCAGAGGCCTCTTTATCAGGCTAGAGGTTCTTTTAGTGCCGTAAATCTACGACATGGGACCACCGGCTTTACTTCCCTTCCGAAGGAAGCCATGCTAAGGATTTTTAGAACCGAAAAAACCCATCGCCCTCCGCTGGGTTTGAACCAGTGACCTTGGGAACTAGAGGCTAACACGGTACCACTAGTCCACGGAGGATGACTGTTCTTTACACTAGACATGCATGAATATTAAGTTGGAAAGTAAATAAGACTAGATAAATTGCTGGGATTTAAAGCAAAAATGTTTAAGTCTACATCTGGATGCTCTTAACTACCATGATGACATGATGGATAAGACAAATTCTTAAACATGTGGGTATTGTAATAAAAATCATTAGTCACTCTTTCAAAAAATAAAAATAAGGGAAAATGTTTCATTTAAATGGTTTTGTAAGGTTTTCTTAAAAATCTTCATGTCACATTCTAGAAGATAATAAACATAAATCTCAAGTTTGGTATTTATCCAACATTTTGTTTCTGAGGTATATAATTCACGCACCAAACTTTCTTAGGGTTTTTTTTTTATCTAGCAGAGCTCAAAACATGCATTTCCAGTAAAATTTCACATCGCATTTTTTGGTGGAATGCAATGCATTTCTCTACTTACAACAACATAGATAAGTGGTTCATAAAGAAAAGATAGGTACAAAAATCAACTGCTAGATCCAAAAATAAAGAAGTTCGGAAACACAAATGTTAAAAGAAATCGCACATCATCCATGGGCATACAAAAGAAATCCATAAAATATTCACATGAAAGCCAATCATACACAAATAGAACCTCCCAACAGAAGTCAGTTAGCTCAAAATCCATTGCATGGATTGTGAAAGGATTTACACTGGACAGACAAAAGCCAGATTAATAGAAAATATCTGGAATATAAGATTCAAACAGGCAGACACTGCAATAGATTTTTGGGAAAAACAATGTGATGCATAAAAAGACACGAAATTAATAAAACGTATGAAACCGGCAGCTATCAACTTCGGAAAAACTTTATAAAGAAAAAATAAAATAGAATTTAATGAACTTTGATTGAAACTTGTATTAGAGACTTGAAGCTTTCCCAGCGTTGATTATTGGTGATTCCTTCCCGGGAAATCAGCCAAGTCAGTACTGGGTTACGCTCCAAAGTTTCGATAAGTCACTCTGTCGTCATCATCAGGGCAACTGAGACAAGCTTATCATGACTCCGGCCGTGAAAGTTTTCGTTTATTTAAATATAATTTGTCCCCACTAGCGAATTGTGGCAACAAAACATGTTATACCATGGTACGCGTACCTTAACTCGGTGGTCGTAGCCTGCACTTTGCTACCTCGTAAGCAGTCTGATCCAGTTCATACACACCCTAACCTAATCTAGGGTTAAACTTCGAAAATACAAGACCCTGTGCGCGAATGGTATCATGGCACAAGAGCCACTAGTACCAAATGTAACAACCAATATTTCTAAAATGCTACTATATTAAAACTTAGGAACGCGTAAATTATATTTTGTTCTTTCTGCATATTAAACATGAGCATTTTTACTTTGTTAATTTGGCCTTTATAGAACGTTTTAATGTTGACACGAATGCTCTTAGTCACTATATAATTATCGGAATTCAAACTTCCAGTCACATAAAATACCCACCTCATTGCATTGTAATCACCGAATGCACATTCACGTTTACGATTTAACACCGTCACAATCTTTAGCAAGGATATTTATATTTAAAACTAATTCTGTATTCTCGATTTTAAATTTTATTTTGGTTAACAATTTCATCTTAACTCTACACTACCATTTTCATTTTTTGGGATGATTCATTAACCCATTGTTCATTTGAACAAGGAAAGATTCAGGGAAATCGGTTAGTCATAGCCATTGCTTACTAGATAATATTATAAGCTGGCAGAACAGCGTGAGAATTGACAATAAAACAGGTTCCTGCTCAAAGCGAATTTTTGCCAATAGAGGCGCTCAACTACTCCCTGAAGTTCTAAAATTAAATTTAGTATTATTATGGACGATTTTTAACTAGCATGGTCCGTAGCATCCCATTCTATATTGGGCATCGAAGACAGGAAATTTTGATCAGAGGCATCTTTATCAGGCTTGAGATTGTTTTGCCATAAATCTAGGACACAGAACCACCGGCTTTACTTCCTTCCAAAGGAAGGATTTTACGTCCGAAAAAAATACCCGCTACCACGGTACACCTAGACCGCAGAGGACGACCTAAATTTCTAGCAGCTAGCCCTATAATGACAATGAAGTCCTGGTGACTTATTTCAAATAGTGTTTATATATATTCAATGTTCATGATGCTATATAGCACTTGAATGAATCCTTATTGGTTGTAGATTCAATGATACAATAATAAATGGTTAACACTTCCGTTATTATAAAAGATGACGTAAATAAACATATGGATATCCCTCGCCAAGTAACTCTCTGCTATACCGATGCAAATATATCGCAAATCACAGAAGTTGCGGGAAGTAAATGCATTGTTTTGAGTTTTCTAATGAGCAAACATTTCATTACATGCAACACATTTAAATTAAGTAGCAGTTATTTCAGCGTTATGTATGTGTATTAAGATCTTTAAACTTAAATGTAATATTTGCATTTAGTCGACAATTTAATAAAAACGGTTTATTGCTATGCACCTTACTCTAAGTCAAGGCAAGAAAAAGAATATGGCTTGCCAATTCATGTCTTTCTAAAAGACAATGAACTAAAAACGAATTTGTGCAAAGTAATTATCGCCCAGGAGACAAGCTGGGGTCTCTTTGGATACCAGGCGAAAAGTCTGTTATCTGAAGTAGGCAATTCAAACTGATTACAGCATCAATACATCTACCAAGTGTCTACCTCCTAAAGTTGTGCCATCAATATTTCAAGGTTTCACGCACATAAAAAAAAGGGTTCAATCTTCAAGATACGCAAACAAATTAAAACAAAACACGGAAATGCATTTGCATTTTCTTTCTCTTCGAAATCATCTTTGGAAAATTGTCCTCCATCATGTCAAATATATGATTAATGGCGTCAGTTAGGGGTGGGACAAATACCATTGCTTACTAGATCTTATAGATATCTATGTTGATTCTACAGGAGTACATAACACGATTGTCAATGTGCGCATATTTTATTGCTGTATATGGTGTTAAATTTAGAAGTTGTGAGCAAAGTTTACAAGCATTAATATCTAAATGTCAATTACATGGGACCATTAAACATCAATAACTACAGAATTTTCGAATACGGTTAATAACATTAAAATAAAACTGATATAACCCGACTTCATAACTTTTATGTTCTGATACAATTCATTAACAATTTTACAAGCTGCTTTAACCTCCAAATATGTGACAATGTGGGGCCATTATATATCACAGCACAGAAAGTTACGAAGGTACATTGTCTTAACGCAATTAGTAATCCTTGAAAGTCATAAATATATACTGCAGTAAAAACAGTTTTCAAATTTAACAACAATCTCTCAGGTGGATAAATGGTTTAGCATCTTTGAGAACAGTCTTTATATAATATAAAACTATGGCTCCACCTTCACTATAGATATATCACTGTTTAATTTTGTCAAGCAAAACACAACATTTTAATGAAAGGAATCAGATATGTACATGGCTCAAAACAAACTTAAACAGCTACAAGTATACTGGATTAAGCCTTCATAATAAAATTGCAGTAAGCATTACAACTCAAGGCTACGACTATTTACAAAACAATATTAAAAAGCTTTTTGATTACGAAAGTCTTCTATACTCTAAGTACAGAAATTTGAATAAATTACAGGCACTTTATAATAACATATAGCTGCATGTCAATGATTTATAGGCTCTACTAAGTATTGTAGCTTGGACTGTGAATGAGCTGAAGTTACACATAATACAGTGCACTTTGACATCTGATCTTTGTTTTGAATATGGCTGTTATCGACCCTGTCTTTTTTGCATAAGTTCTGTATGGTCCTTACTTTATATTTCATACTTTTTGTGTTATTGCTTTTAACACAACACTTGATTGATAGATTGGTTCTATTAAAATGTTACGTCTGACTTGTATTTGTGTAAATATTCCATTTACTTTAATTGTAATTTCTCAGTGTTATTCTATTATTGTTATCGTTCTGTTGTCTCCATTTATTTTTATATTATTCTGATAATTTATATATATATATATATATATATATATATATATATATATTTTTTTTTTATTTTTGTATTTCCTCTTTGGTTCTCCATACTTGTTTATTATTTTTTACATTCCTAATGAAATGATAGAAATTTATTGCAAAAATTGTTTCCCTAATGATGAAAAAAAGCGTTCTTATTCTTACTCTTAAAATGGAAAACCTGCAATTTCCTCTTAAGTTAAAAAAAATTATGAATACACAGAACATAAAACCAACTGAACATACGAAAGTGTGGTATATTATATTAAAACATTTTTAAGATATGTTAATACAATATGCCCCTTGTATCAAACTATACTGTATTTATTTAAAGGTGAGTCGGAATTGTTACACTAACATCACTTAAGTTTACTCACTTAACATGTTTCGGGAAACAGTTGTTCCCATCCTCAGAAGGTTAATTCGACTGGCCCGTGTTGTTGGTGTTTCCGTTTTTTGGACTGGATCCTGTGGTGGCATCTTGTGGTGGAGAAATGTACTTCCAGAGAGGATTTGGTGGCGGCAAATGAAAATTCATTAAATTTGTGTTGTGTTTTAGATTGGTGATCTTCTCCCATGCATCTAATTCGGCTGCAAATTTGGCTGGTTTGACTAATGTAATATTGGGTTTGATGTTGTGATTAGTGATCCAAAAATGGATCACAACACACATCCAACATCACAACATCAAACCCAATATTACATTAGTCAAACCAGCCAAATTTGCAGCCGAATTAGATGCATGGGAGAAGATCACCATTCTAAAACACAACACAAATCTAATGAATTTTGATTTGCCGCCACCAAATCCTCTCTGGAAGTACATTTCTCCACCACAAGATGCCACCACAGGATCCAGTCCAAAAAACGGAAACACCAACAACACGGGCCAGTCGAATTAACCTTCTGAGGATGGGAACAACTGTTTCCCGAAACATGTTAAGTGAGTAAACTTAAGTGATGTTAGTGTAACAATTTCGACTCACCTTTAAATAAATTCAACACACATCACTGTTTCTAGCTTCTTTTCATTACAATATATACGTATACTGTATTTGTTCAACATTTTACTTTAAACTTAAAACATCAATATAAAATATCTTTTGTGCTGGCAATAATTTACTTTAATTAATGCATAAAGGGAAAATAAAATATTTTGTGAAAGAGATAGAATTAATTCTTCAATTTTAATAACCTGAACTGTAATTATTTAATTACAAATGAACTACACAAACTGCTTTGAAAAAGCACAGGAATTTTTAAAGTCCTTATTATCAAAATTTCAAGTGGTAAATTAAAAGTTGAGATGTGCAGAGAACTTTGAATAGTGGAAGGAGGAAGAGGAGGAGAAGAAGAAGGAGAAGGAGAAGAAGGAGGAGGAGGAGGAGAGACAAGTAGTCTTTCATGTTTAACACAGTGCTGTACCTAAATCGCTTGGTGTCATTTGAATCGACATTTGGAATTTTAAAAACAGGTGACATTAAAACTATAGGAGTACATTAATATGAAAGTAAAAGGATTAAGCATCTAAATTGTTGTTATTCTTTATGAAATTTCATGAATATCTTGCCTTAAACTTCCCGGGCTGAAGCCGAGTCTGGCAGCTCATCTATGTAACACACAAATAAGCTATTTCTTTTTCTGCAGGTGCTTATGAAAACAGAACATTTAATACTGATTTAAACAGTTCAATGTTGTCTACATATTAGAAGTAGGGAAAATTATTATTTTCAGTAACAGTGTCAAACAAACACTGGATTTAAAACAACGGCCAATTAATGCATAGCTTTAACAGCAAGATGATATACTCATTCTTGTGCATGAAAATGTCTTGCTGTAAACAAATGAAAGAGCATTTGCTGCAACACATTTTCAAGCTAATTGCACATACACAAAGTATCTAATGTACTACACTTGAGCGGCTAATGGATTTTCATTTGCCGAGGTTATTGATATGCATTTGATTTATGGGGAAGCTAGAGGACAAGCAACTGGACTTGTATAAGGATAGATTTCCAGGCACTCGTCATCCTTACCATTCAACATTAGAAAATGTTCATTGGCATAAGCAGGAAACTCAATCTTAATGGCACACACACGCAACGCTGGTGCCAGCCAAAAGGATTGTACTTCAGCATTTGAAGAGGTGCTTACCAGGGCTTGGATGGAACCGTCCACCAGCAAACATTTAATTTCAAGGCCACGAATATAAACACATCCAAAGTTGATTGGGTCCTACAAGACTGTACCCCTATCATCTGCTCAAAGTGCAGACATTGGAGATGTCAGACTTCGGTCCCAGACTAGAGTTCTGGAGGTGGATACTGGAATGAACAGCCTGACAGTTTGTTTCATAATGAGGCCATGTTCACAAGAGACACGCTAATTGTGAACAGTCAAGTATGGGAGTATGACTAGCAACTTGCTGTGATGGAGGCTGCTTATCAGCATTCAAGTGTGGGCAGGCATCGTGTTCAACCAAATAGTTGGACTATGTGCTTTCTACAGGGTAAGTAAGTAATTTTATTATTAACCCAGTTAATTGTACAAATTTCAACAATTTTACAAATTTATTTTTAACCAGTTTCTAAAAATAACAATAAAATAAAATATAAAGAAAACTAACCCCTTAACTACTGGTAGCCAGCATTCCTCCTAATCTAAAAGTAAAATTGTCAATTTATTTAATCTCCAATACTAACTCTAACTCTACCTTGAGTTGCTTTCCTTGGACCCCAACAAACTCAAACCTTGAGGTTGTCGAGTTGTTGAGTCCTACTTGCAACATATGAAATAAAAACTACTGTAATTTAATACTCATTTACCTCTTCTTGCTAATTTTCCTCATCCATTTTTTTCTTATCTGCCCAAAAGTTTCCTACTTCTATTATATTTTTCCTACATTTTACATTTACTAACTTTTTAGCTTAAATTTCTATTGGTAAATTTAACCATTCTCTATTCTCTTTCCAAGCAAATTCGTTTCTTCACAACCTAAAACTATATGCCACTCTTTAACTTTCCGGTGGCATAGTGGGCATTTCTGCAAATCAATCTCTTTTCTCAAACCTTTCAAATTCAACACCACTGTCCTAGCCCATGCAAATCCTGCTCTTGCTGTTTTATCACATATATCAACATACCGTTCCCTGCTCCATACTAATTTCATTTCTCTATATAATCTCAGTGAGCTCTTAAAAGTAAAACTTGCTTATAAATCTTGTTTTTCCATATCCTCTATTCTTGTCCTAATTTCATTCCAGAAACCTATTTGTATTAATTTTTTAGCTCTCCAAATCTCCCCAAAACCTATCTTCATCAAGGTTTCCTTTATCTTACCTAGCCAAGACTTTATGATTAAGTCTTTCCTGCAGGATCAAACATTGATGTAAAATGTTCTGATCATTGTAATTGTAATCCGATATTTTAGCACTCTTTCCACAATTTTTCCTTTAATTCCCATTCTCCCTAATTCGGCTTAAGCTACTGTTGGGTGATCTTGGTAAGCCCAATATTTGTTTATAAAAGCTCCTGTGGATCATGTCTATATTTACCCAACCTTCTTCAAGGCCGCAAATCTCTGCTCCATATAACATTTTTGCTCCTACTACAGTAGTATGAATTCTCTAACCATTTCAGTTGCATTTGTGGTAATTTATCTATACAAGTTTTGATGGCTTTCATTGCCATTTTTCCTTTAGCTAATACTGTAACGCCCCTACGGGGGTGGTTACCCAGCAGTAGGTGATTACACTAGGGGGGTGATAGCTCAGAGGTAGGGGGGATGTCGGTACTGGGGTGGTAGGTAGTCCAGGGTGGCGTTCTAGGATGGGGTTTGGGGACAGGGGACCCAATAAATTATATTATTACTTTAACGTGAGTACATTGGCCACTCAGATTGGGGTGAAGCCCAACAAGTAAGCAGAACTTGGAGGAGATACATTCTTACCTGCTAATCTGGTGTTGCGTTGACGACTCGTGTAAGGTAAGCGGACCTGAGGTCGTCGATGTTACAACTCTCCCTTCAACTACAGCGATTCCTGCAATGATTCAGACAAGGGTCTCGACGACTCATGACAATCGATTACCCTTTGATAACTGCTCCCGACCGAGTTAAAACCCTGTAGTATAAATACGTACAGAAGAGCTGACGTGGCGTTCCTTATCGTGGTCGTGTTATGGTAGCTTGCTGGTTTACGACATACGCTGTAATACTCGGTGCTCAACCTGGTCCGCTACAATACTATTCTCTTTTGTTCTGCTCCATCCACCATTGCTGCTTAATTGTATCCCTAAATAATCAAATTTTTGAACTACCTCAATTTCTCTTCCATGCCAATACGATTTCTCATCTTTCCGTAATTTATTGCCCTTTTTAAATACCATAATTTTTTCTACAGGGTTAAATAGATGCATTCCACACATATGTTTTGTCTGTGTGTTTGGGAGATGTTGTTGCAGCACAATGGAGCTCCTCCCCATTTCAGCAAGGAAGCACAAGATTATGTTAATGGCATGCTTCCAGGGCAGTTGATTGTAAGATCTCTGTCTGAACATCCAACATCACATGTTGTTGCAGCACAATGGAGCTCCTCCCCATTTCAGCAAGGAAGCACAAGATTATGTTAATGGCATGCTTCCAGGGCAGTTGATTGTAAGATCTCTGTCTGAACATCCAACATCACATGTTGTTGCAGCACAATGGAGCTCCTCCCCATTTCAGCATGGAAGCACAAGATTATGTTAATGGCATGCTTCCAGGGCAGTTGATTGGAAGATCTCTGTCTGAACATCCAACATCACATGTTGTTGCAGCACAATGGAGCTCCTCCCCATTTCAGCAAGGAAGCACAAGATTATGTTAATGGCATGCTTCCAGGGCAGTTGATTGTAAGATCTCTGTCTGAACATCCAACATCACATGTTGTTGCAGCACAATGGAGCTCCTCCCCATTTCAGCAAGGAAGCACAAGATTATGTTAATCGCATGCTTCCAGGGCAGTTGATTGTAAGATCTCTGTCTGAACATCCAACATCACTCCTCCCCATTTCAGCAAGGAAGCACAAGATTATGTTAATGGCATGCTTCCAGGGCAGTTGATTGTAAGATCTCTGTCTGAACATCCAACATCACATGTTGTTGCAGCACAATGGAGCTCCTCCCCATTTCAGCATGGAAGCACAAGATTATGTTAATGGCATGCTTCCAGGGCAGTTGATTGGAAGAGGTTATTCTGTGAATTGCCCATGGACCTGAATCCTCTAGATTTCTTAAGAGCCTCCTGTACAAATCATTAGTTAACACTGTAAGCTGTTACCAGCATGGGTCTGGCTGCTTGTAATAACACTCCCATCCTTTTAGAGGATCAATTCTTTGCAGGGATGTTGCAGGTCATCAAATTGAACAATTCCTCCAGTGATCTCTGTATTACTTTGTGCGCTTCATTTTTGTCTTAGTTCTCCAACTTTATTTGTTTCTCAGGGTGAGGTGAAAACCCAGAATAGAGTTTACTTATTTTGTTCTAAATTACCTTCATTCCGGTCCATTTTTCTTTCACTCTGGAGAAAATCAGTTTATTTCTCCACACATTATATATAAAATACTTTATGTACTTACTGTACATAGCAACTGTTTTGATTGGGTAATGGCTTATACCCTTGCAAGTTTTCAGCTACTTTGTTATTTAAGGTCTTACTGTTAAAATACTTTGTAATTTGGTTTTGCACAATTTGAGTGAATGAGTGGTTCTGAACAATACAACAAAATAAAATGGTAACTAAAACACAAAGAAGGGAAAAAAAAAGTAGTGAAGGAAGTCTGAGCCTCCTCTTCCTCCATTATTGATATCTTTAAGCTCAGTGGCACTGATGGTCAGCAGCTTGAGCTAATGAGGTGTCTTTCCCTTTCCCCACATCCTGTCGAGGATTGATCAGTGGTGTGCTGGCCATTAACAGATTGTACGCTATTGCATGTAGCTTAAAAACCACAAACTATAAGTTCTCTATCTCAAAATGCTTATCTAAGAATCCTCTGCAATTGTGACAATTTGTATATTCAATTTCTGGGACAATCATTATAATAATATATTTTTCAGAATTTGTTCTATTCAAATGCAATATGGTATACAGAAGTCTGCTCAAATGCAACAACCTCAAACAGGTTATTCTTGAAAATCTTTTGTGTCCCATACTTAGACGATATTGAACTTAAACATGAGATCTAAGTTTGTTTCTGAATTATGCAGGTCAAACACAAACATGAATTTTTTTTAAAAAAATACTTGTTAACTAGAGAATGTAAAAGGTATCAATAGTATTCAAGTTCCCTCTTTTATTTCAGCTTGCTTTGTTAATGTCAATGTATTTAAACAATAAATCAAAACATGTAGCAGCAAGATAATGAATAGCAGAAAGTTAAAAATGCTATTGCAGCCGATTTTTGTTTTCTTTTTACAAAGTGATTTTAAAGTTAGTGGTACCTACATCTACAAGTGGTTAAGATATTAATACAGATTAAAGGAAGCTTTGTTAAATGATATATGATATGATATCTTTATTGAGTGTTGAGCTAATACAATACATTTGGGCATGATCAGCGTCGCGCCCTGGCTCCTTTTGCCGATCGTACCCAAGCTTCCGCATTTACAAAGCATGTGTGTTGAGTTAGCTTCATATCGCTAACGTTTCTCATTTAAATTCACTATACTGCTTACTGTTCTTCTCCCCTTCCCATCTCCTTCCCTTGCTTCCTTCGCCGTCTTTAATACTCCCTATCAGTGGGAAATGGGAACTATTAGATGCAATTTAGAGAATGTTTACTTGTACCCCGCACTAATCGTCCATAACAACACTTGCTCGTTCATACTAAGAAATGTACCTCTCCCTCCTAGCCCTCTCGTATTTACCGTCCTTTATATCTAAATCATTCACTTCACGATTTCATAAAATCTATCACTTGCTTATCAATACCTTGTCTTTACGTTGATATTGTAATGAAAATAAGCTAGAAACAGTGATGTGTATTGAATTTATTTAAAGGTGAGTCGGAATTGTTACACTAACATCACTTAAGTTTAAGTTTAAGTTTAAGTGATGTTAGTGTAACAATTCCGACTCACCTTTAAATAAAAACCTTGTCTTTACTTTGTCTACTTTGTTCCTTTCTATACATTCTATAGTCACTCTCCCTCCCTATTCTATATACTTCCTCATTTTTACTGCTTGTTTTCCCATACTTTTCACAGAGCCTGCACTATTTCTATATGTATGGCACGCTTTCCTACTCCATAAATCTATTTCTGGTGGCTCCTCTAACGGTCCCGCTTTGTTTCTGTCCAAACATTGGGTGTCAACACAATACTTTCTTCTTCCACCAATTCACCACTCTGAAACCACGCCTCTGCCCTGCCCGCAATCATGTGACGATTGAACTCCCTCCCTCCTCGATGATGCCACTTTCCTAACTTTGCCAGCTGTTGTCCATACATGACTCTGATCTGACGTCACTGCCTCGGCTCCTAATCTCTTCTCTGACTCAGCTATCTTCTTCCCACCAACCCCACGTAGCAGTGACATAACTTCCATTTTCCTTGTTTCGCCAGCTGATACCCTTGCATCACTCTGATCTGACGTTCTGCCTGCATCTTGGCCATGCCTACCCTCTAACACCATCATCTTCTTTCCGCCAGCCCCACGTGCCAGTGACGTAACTTCCATATGTCGATCCTTATCCTCTGGTCTCCGATTGCTCTTTGGACTTCCTCTGCATTCCTTCTCTCTAGTCGTAAATGTATTTCACTGAATCATATCCTGCCCCTGCGATCTGCTGTTCCTTGTGTCACTTTCGTATCCCATCACCATACGCCCATCGACCCATAATCGTAAGTTCTTTATGAAGGCCCGTTTCCCTTCCATTCTTGCCAGCATCATTTGTTGTACTAAATCCTTCTTCAAGACCCGTTGTTCCACCGATAAATCTCTATTTATAAAGATATTTGTTCCTTTTAGTAGCTTTGATTTCTTCAATACTTCATAAACAAACTGCACTGACGTAAATCTTGCAACTATCATTCTGGCTCCTCTTGATCTCCCCACTCTAAGTGCTTCTCTAATCTCCCAGCCCTGTAGCTTCAAACCAAGCTTTCCTTCTATAATCTCTCTCACCTCATCTACAGGCCATACTCCATTCCTTTCTTTCACTCCTGCTATAACCAAATTAAATCTTCGGTGTCTCTCTTCCAGCAGCTCAACTCTTCTTTTAACTTTCTGTACCTCATTTCGTATATGTTGCATTTCATTTTTAATCTCTCCCTTAATATCTATTAGTTCCTTTTCCATTCCATTGAGTTTATTTCCTAATCTCTCGTGCATATCTTTAATGTATGCAAATGTTTGTTCCATGACGTTTCGATCCCCATTTGGCCCAGGGTTGATTTCAACTCCACCAATTACCAATAGGATACCTATTACACATGTGAGAAGAAACCTGTTTACCATCTCTTCTACACCTTTGTTTGTTTTGAAATCCTTCCATTTTAATTTATTAAATGCTCCAATTCTTGCTCTGTGCACCTCAATACCAATTCCCATGGTTACTTAAGCCCTTCTTTCTTCCATTCCAGGAGCTTCCTCCACACACATCCACTCTCTTCCACTGCTTGCTTAGCACTCCTTTGTTAAATATGATAACATCACTTTCATTTCAGGATGGCATACTCAAGGCAGAACTTGAACAATTGTTCCTCACTATTTGACTGACCAATACAGCTTAACCAATCATAACCAGCATAGAACAATCTCAGCGAGGATTTCATAATTGTTTCAAGTGAAACTCACGAAGCCACACCCTAATTTATAGCAGCATTGATGAAACTCCAAAAGGAATAATGAAAACCTGGAATCTATAATTAAGGAGTTGAGAATGTATATAAAAGTCAAATCAAAGAAATTGTCCACCACACAAAATTGTATTAAAAGCAAAGTTTTACAAACATGAAAATCAAGCATATAGATTACATGTTATAGTTCTTATTCTAAAAAATGCCACTCTAAAATTTTAAATATGTAGGAATTGCACTTTCGTATAATGAATTACTTCCTAAAAATATTAGTGTGGTACATAGAATATTATAAATAACACAATATTCAGCAATAAACAGCATTAAACTTTAGTAACAGTGAAGCAAATTCTACAAATATATTATCTACTGAGCAGTTATGTTATGTATCCATTGGCAGAGCAACTCTGTAGCTTCAGGGTCATATTCGTGCATATTAATACACCATATTTTAAGCAAAGTTTGAAGCTGTACAATAAGACATGCCTGAAATATATACATTTTCTGACAACAAATAAAACTTGTGTTAATTTCTGTGATTAGATTAGTTTGCAATAGGCAATAAATTACTGTGTTGATGAAGCAGTAAAACCGAGTGAGGCAGAAACAAACCACTGTAAACTACTCCAGTGCACTCCAAGATGAAACATGATCTATCCTCTCTGTTCATAAACTAGAAATGTTTGCCGAATGATTGCATACACACTTATTTTGTTTGCAAAAAATGGAACATATACCACAAAAGTTCTCCACTTGATAACAACATGAACATAACCATGCAAATCAATACAAAGTGAATCTGAAGCAAAGTGCCACAGATATGATTAACAAAAAATACTTCCTTTTACCTCAAAAAAGATAAGTCAACATCACTGATTTATATAGATTATGTTTTCATGGGATAACATTTTGGAAAAAAACAGGTATTTACAGAACTGTATGGAAATTTACTTACTTTATGTATACCTTATAATTCCTAGCACCAGTATGCATAATAAAACTGAATTAAATGTTGCTGCTGCTCTGAGCTTGGCGCAGAACATAATCTGTTGGACATTCATACAAATTATTCCTTACACTTAAGCACTGAAAGTTTGAAGTTAAAACAGCAGAAATTATAAGAGAAATATAGGAAAAAGTGAGAAGTTTACAACTTTTGGCCCTTATGAATCAAATTGCGCATTCTAAACGTCAATAGTCGTTCTTGCAAAGGTCACATTTGTATAGTTGTTTCTCCTCATGAATAACATGTCCTTAAATCACATATTGCTGAAGTGCTCATAAATGTCTTACCTGTATAAGTCCCCCGCCCCTCATGTTTCAATCTATGCATTTTCAAGCTATACAAAAGAGTAAAACTATGTTAAACAATGCCACATTTGTATGGCTTTATGTCTGATGAATCAAAGCATGGCTTTTCAAAGTTGACAACCGAGTAAATCCCTTCCCACAAATTTCACATTTGTGTGGCTTTTTACCCTCATGAATCAATTTATGGATTTTTAAATCTGACAAGCGAGTAAAACTCTTGTCACAAGTTTCACATTTGTGTGGTTTTTTACCCTCATGAATCAATTTATGGCGTTTTACATCTGGCAACCGAATAAATCTCCTCTCACAAATTTCACATTTGTGTGGTCTTTTACCCTCGTGAATCAAATTATGCCGTTTCAAATGTGACAACCGATTAAATGTCTTCTCACAAATTTCACACTTGTAAGGTTTTTCACCATCATGAATCAAATTATGTCGTTTCAAATTTGATAACTGATTAAATCTCTTCTCACAAATTTCACACTGGTGTGGCTTTTTACCATCATGAATCAAACTATGGCGTTTCAAGTGTGACCACAGAGCAAAGCTCTTCTCACAAATGATACACTCATGTGGAGTTTTACCCTCGTGAATCAGATTGTGGACTTTCAACTTTGACATGTGAGGAAAGCTCTTCTGGCAAATTTTGCACTTAAGTGGCCTTTCAGTCACATGGCTAAATGCATGTGCACTCAAATGTGACTTCTTAATAAAGTTCCTTTCACAAATGTTACACTTGTATGACTTTTTACCCTCATGAATCAAAATGTGCTCTTTCAAATGTGACAACTGAGCAAAATTCTTCTTACAAATTTTACACTTGTGCAGATTGTTACCCTTATGAATTAAATTCTTTTGTTTCAAGTATAAAGCCTTGCTGTAAATTTTCACCCCATCATTACATTTACTAGATTGTTCTGAGTGAATATGTTTTTCTAGAGGTAGTGTTTTTGTGACATTTCTTTCTTGATTTTCACATTCAGGATGAATCATTCCGTTATAAAAGCTTGTATCTTGCCCTAAGCCTTCAGCAGAAGACACTGGTGACTTACTGCTGCTATCACCAGAAACTGCTGCTGAGGACAATCTGAAATATCAGAGGTTTTAACATCATTAAGTACAATAATCAAAGACTAAGATCAAATTAAATCCGTAAATAGTATCTGTTTGCTAATAACACTGGTTGGAACCAAAATCCTCTTGGGGAAAAGAAAAGGAGTCATTCTTATGGTTTTCACAATGCTGAATTTGAAAAACAAATTGCTCTATCATGTACCTTTTTCAAAAGAACCATAAATTTATACAAACAAAATTAAGATTTTGTCTGTACATTTGAAGTTTTGGCCTGGTGCTTTGTTTTCATCTCAGATTGGGTAAGTTATGACAGAATATCATCATATGTGATGTAAACAAATGAATGTGCATTTCAAAAATGCATAAATAGAGCTAATTTCACTTTTATCGCTAAAAATAAATCTGTGTTACATGCAGAAAGAAACTACTGATATGCAAAATCTAACAATATATTAAGTAATATAGTTAAATAATGCTCACAATACTAAAAGCAATGATGAGCTGAATTATTTCAGTTATGAATGATCTAGTCAAAATTTAATAAAAAAATTAAATTGAGTTTTATTTATGGATGCTTTTTAACTACTGTGGTCCTTAGCATCCCATTCTATATTGGGTGTGAAAGACCAGAAATTTTGCTCAGAGGCTTCTTTATCACGCTTGAGGTTCTTTTACATGCCATAAATCTGTGACACTGGATTCACTTCCCCTCCAAAAGAAGTCATGCTAAGGATTTTTATGCCCAAAAACTCCATTGCCCTCTGCCGGGTTTAAACCCGCAACTTGGGAACTACAGGCTAGCATTGTACCCCTAGACAACAGAGGACATCAAAATTTAATGTTATACACCTGAACACCACTAAATATACTTAGTAACATAAATGTACATGTAATATACACTGCACTTTCATTTGTTTTTGTATTTTAAACCCTAGTTCTAATTTATCAGTGCCTTAACATCAACATTATTACAACTGAAGAAAATTTCCACTTTAATGGAAAACTTATTCTGTTGTCCCTTTTCTTTTATATAGTTCATCAGCTGTCTCTCGCACAAAAGTCCAGCAGTAGTTGGTTTTCATTCTATTTCCCACTGTATTTCCTTTCCATTTCAGCTATATCTTGGTGAAATCTTTCATCAAACTCATCAGAAACATCTCTCATATTTGCATTGAAAAAGTCCAAATGAGAACTTAAAAAACGCAGCTTCAGAGCAATATTACAGTCCATGTTACAAAATAAGTCAAGTAGATACTCCACAATTTCTTCATAATTTTTACATTGCTTGTTTCCCTAAAGTTCCAACATGCATTTTTAAATACATTCCAGGCTCTTCGTTCAATTAAATTCTATTTATCTTTGAATATGGCACCCGGAAATAGTTGCTTTATTTGAGATTCAATGAAAACGCCTTCTTTTATTTTGGCTTCACTAATTCGTGGAACTTTTCCTTCAGGTAAGTGAATTCAGAACTTTCTTTATCCATTCCCTTCACAAATTGTTTTATTAAGCCAACCTTAATGTGAAGAGGAGACAATATAATTTTTGCCCAGTCAACTAACACTTCATGTGCCACTTTTTTTACCTAAAATGTTTTCTTCTCAGGGTGGTCATTTTTTCACATTATAGTGTTTTTCCCTCATGCAACTGTCCCATTCACACATGAAGCAGTTGAATTTTGTATACCCCATTGTAGGTCCGTCAGCAATGCTACAACTTTAAAGTCAACACGTATGCTCCATCGGTGGTCTTCGTAGTTTAGTTTATGTAAAAGATGCTGCATACTTGCATATTATGTTTCTTTTACATTAATTGAATGTGTGAGAGGTATTGATGGATGCATGTTACCAATAATATGCTTCCTGTTTGTTATCAGGCAGACTGCAGTGGGCCGCGCTTTCTAAGTTCCTATTGTAATGTCAAAATTTAATTTATTTATGGACGCTCTTTAACTACTATGGTTCTTAGTGTCCCATTCTATATTGGGCATGAATTACCAGAAATTTTGCTCAGAGGCCTCTTTATCAGGCTTGAGGTTCTTTTACATGTCATAAATCTATGGCAAAGGACCATGACTTTGCTTCCCTTCCAAAGGAAGCTATGGTAAGGAATTTTTACACCCAAAAAAAATCCATCATTCACCAGGTTTGAACCTACGACCTTGGGAACTACAGCTGGCTGGTACCCCTAGTTGCAATGTCAAGGTATTCATCCAGGCACCATTATAAAGCCTTTATAATCCTATCTTAGGATTAAATTATTGGTAGCAATTATCATTTTTACATTAAAACAAAAATCATAGACACAAATTGCTAATAACATTTACCAAAAATGCACTTTTTCCCTATTGCGGAGGTACCTGCCCCAAAAATGGTATGTGTTAGAGAAATATGAATAATATATTTGGATTCGGCAATGTCAAATACATAAGGTAAACATAATTTTTTTCCAAACAGGATTTTTTTTTTATTTTTTTGCCGAACAGTGTAATAGGTACACGCCCAGAAATAAGTGATGTCTCGTCAACTATAGTTACAAATTCTTCATATAGGATAACCACATTGTTCATTACAGCTGAAATAACTTTACTGCTGTACAGTATCAATAGGTAATTAACCAAAACCTTCAAATGAAAAACATGTTAATGGTAAAACCAATCTATTTGTGAGTCAGTCTGAGTGGCTAAGTTAGTTATGCACGAGCCTTCTGATCCCAAGATCGTGGGTCAAATCCAGCCTAGATCGATGGTTTTTAAGTGTGCTTAAAAGTAACAGCCCCATATTTGTAGATTTACTAGCATGTAAAAGAACTCCTGCAGGAGTTTCGGCACACCAGCAGCGCTGATATGATCCTGCTAATTGACCGCATCGTTAACAAACCAAATATTTATTTCAGTTTATTTGTGGCAGTATTCAATCAACTTCCAGGTTTGCTTTAACAGCAACCATTTAAAGCAGTTTTGCAAGCAATTCCTGTATTGATTAAATTTGGCAAGAAAATATTTTTATAACAAAGTGATTATCAACAAGACAATGAACAGTCAGCAGCCAATACAAAGGGTGAGGTGAATAAACAGCATTTGCTTTTACTAGGCAATTTTAAGAAATTGCTTAAGATTTAGTGAATAAGATTCTAGCAAATGCTTATTCAAAATAGCAAATGACACTGGCTTTAGCAAAAGCTGAATTTTCCAGCAAATGTGCGAATAAAACCAAGCTTTTTCTTAATTCAAATAGCAATTGCTAGGCATGGGTCATCCCATTGTAGTGGGATGTAGGGTTGCATTTATGCAATTACGGGCTCCAAAGTTCTATTGAGAACACATGCATACTAGGGAAGCTGATTACCACACTTTATAGAGATTTAACGAGGAAAATTTCGAGTGGATTGCCCAACATTAAACTCCTAAAGGCTGTTTGACTTCAAAGCAAAAAATTTTATTCACTTCCTAAGTGATCATGGATATCAGTCTGGGATTGGAAAGAACATTGGGGCACACAGGCTGATAGTCTGCAAAACTGTGCATTTTGTGCTTGAAAAAATGCTAGAAAAAGCAAACTTCTGGATTAAATTCCCAAGGGGCGATGAAGTTAACAATACAATTTTCCTTGTGTTATAGAAGTAGTTGACCATACGCATGTCTGTATTATGAAGCCACTGTGCCGTGGTGATGAATATATAAACAGAATGGGCCATGCTTCTTTTACATTTCATTTCAGTTTTATTGATCCAGTTAATTGCTACGTACAGAAGTACAGTCAATGTTGGACACATCAACATCAGTGTACAGGCAACCTGCAATGCTGAACAAAAATTCACTAGCGTAGACGTGCAATGGCCAGGGTCTGTGCATGTTAATATTAGTAGATAATTAATTTTCAACCTACCTGGAACTTTATGACATACTGGATTTCTTTCAGCAGATATGAGGTTCAGAAAATCCTTCTCCCAAGATTTCAGAATGATTTTTCTATTCCCCATTGTTATTTTATCACTCTTCCTTTTAACTTATTTTTTGTGTTATGTTTACTTTATTAGCTGCTTCCTGAAATTATCTTGCTGAATTGATGTTGATGTTCAGCTGTAACTGCTTTCTCTTTATCCATTTTAATTTTTGGTGTCTGAGATCTATTTAAAATCACTGGGTGATTTCTTAAAATTGATACAAATTTCCATTGCATATTCCTGGAGTCTTCATTGTCTTCACTTCGGAAAACATGATTAACAAATAACAATCAACGTGGCACACATGCTAGAATCTCAACAATCAAGCAGTCTGGCTGAATTCCCAGTCATTCCTTTGACAGCACATGCTTTAATTTCCCAGTATTTACTTACTAGCATTTGGAAAGATTATTCACACCAAAACAAGCTATTGCTAATGCTTGTAAGCAATTGCTTTTTCTTATTCTTAATGCTTCTAGTATTTGCTGAATCTTTATTCACTTCACCCAATGAATGTTTCCTACAGTTTAAGTATGAATAGAAGATCAACTACAAATCACACATTCAACATAGAATTTTCAAGAATGGCTAATGGTTTTTAACAAAATCTTGTTACATCCATGTGATTTTCTCTAATCACATTTCTATCAACCATTCTGACAAAAGTTCATTTTTCCTCCTTGGGATAAATGTTTCAGACACATTTTGGTGAGAGAAAACGAGGGATTCAGCAGACTGAAGTGAAAGTCAAATCTTTAAAAAGCAGGTCATTATATTCTGGCATTCAAATTTCATACTTTCTATGACATCACCAGAAGCAAATGAATGCCATATAACACTTCAAAAATATATAAATTAATTAAATATTCATACCAATGGCAACAAATATCTAAGAAGTGTTTTATAAGATAAGAAAAATAAGTATTTCAGATAAAAATATATGTTTTTCATTTAGTAAGAATTGCCTCTCTTACAGTTTATCAGTAATATAAATTTATGAAAAACTCATTCAGATGAAGCAGACTTCACAGAAAATTTAAGATAAACATTTTATGGTTATAAAAATAACTTGCCCACATGACATCGTAGTCAAAACTATTAAGAACCATTTTTGAGAAAACAAAATTGAAAGGCTAAGCTTTTCCATATAAAGGGTTATTTATGAGTTCTAAAATCCCACCAATGGGCAGATTCAGCAGATTTATCATGCTCACTTATGACTCCAGCCCTACAAATGTCACCATCTTCATAACCTAGTTCCAAATTCAGCACTACATGTCACCAATACCAGTCAACCTTCAAATGAAGATGAAAGCAAAGGCTTTCGAAACATGTCCAAATTTTAATAAGTGTATGCAAATTTTGTGTCACAAATTGACTCAACTATTACTAAATTATTACAGGCTTCACCTTACAAGCTTCTTTCAGTTTGAAATTAACACATATTTGGATTCAGAAGATGTTTAATATGTACAAGGCCGGATGTAAGTCCATGACTTTGACGGGAGAGATAGTGTTCTAATCACAGGTTTCTTGTTTGCACCCAAAACTTACATCTCTTCTGGGTATAATCGCAGAAATTCATCATCATTGGTTTCTTAGAACATTGTTGAGAGCGTCTAAAATAAGCAGATGTGTGTTGCTTCATATAAAATGGAGAAAAGTGAATTTCGTGTTCTGATAAAGCACTACATTTTGCGTGGTAAGATGGTGAAGGAAGCGGAAGAAAAACTGAACAAGTATTATGGGGACTCTGTCCATCGCATGACATGGTTCACAGAATTTTGATGTGGCCGTTTGAGCACTAGAGATGCCATGCGCACAGGATGGCCAGTTGAGGCCACAACAGAAGAAATGGTGAACAAAGTTCACAAATTGTTGCAAGACCACGAGTGAAAATCCGTGAGATAGCCAAGATCATAAACATCTCGAGTCAATGGGTATATGACATTCTGCACGAATTTTGGGGTATGAGAAAGCTGTCAGCAAGATGGATGCCACGACTGCTCACAGTTGAGAACAAGAAGAATCGTAAGATCATTTCACAGGGATGTTTGAATAAGTTCCAGCGTAACCTAAATGAGTTTTTGCGGTGTTATATCATGGTTGATGAAGCTTGGATCCGTTATTATAAACCTGAAACCAAACAACATTCAAAGCAGTGGATTTCCTTCGGTGAACCTGCTCCAAAGAAAGCAAAAACCATTCCGTCGGTAGGAAAAATCATGGCAGCTGTCTTTTGGGATACACAAGCGGTGATACACATCCACTATCTGGAAAAGGGTAAAACAATCACAGGTTCATATTATGCTGCAATGCTGGATTAGTTTCACAAGGAATCGTTAATGAAACGACCCTATTTGGTGAAGAAAAAGGTTCTCTTTCACCAAGATAAAGCACTTGCACACTATTAGACATTGCCATCGCAAAATTTGTGGAATTGGGCTATAAACTCCCCTCACCCACCATATTCTCCAGATTTGGCTCCGAGAGACTTCTTCCTCTTCGCAAACCTGAAAAATTGGCTTGCTGGGAAGAAATTCAAGTACAGTGAACACATCATGGCAGAAACAACCTCATATTTTGCACTTTGAAAAATCATATTTTTTGGAAGCGTTAAAAAAATTGGAGGAATGGACATGTATTAAATTGAAAGGAGACTATGTTGAGAAATAAAATTGATTTTTTGTTATTTTCTTTAAAAAAACTGTTATTTTCTTGAAAAAGTCATTGACTTATCAATCTGCCCTCATATTTCGTTAAAACCTAAACACTGAATTTTTGTGAGGTAAAGGATTGAGAAGGCAAATTATCACCCCCACCACTCTGTTTCTTATTTAAAGATAATGCTTCAATATAGCATCTATCAGAATCGATACATTGCAATAATAATAATAATGTAAAACAGCGATAAAAGAGTGACAGTCTTGTGTCAACTTAAGATTATGCTTTGCATTGTTGACTTGAACCTGTAGGCATCCAGACTTGTTTTACAATTTTTAAAAATATTTTGGTTATCACAGTGAGGTATTTATAAATGCACAAATTAAGACTGTTATTATTCTAGCTTCACTTTTTCACCAGAACTTACTGGGACATGTTTCAGAGACCATCATCAGCCTGGATTCATGCCATTGTTTTACAATGTTTGCCCTTGGGAATGCACAAAGAGTAAGTTAATGCCCACTCGATTGTTTTGTGGTCGACTCTGCACATCCAAGGATTTGGTTTTTGTATCACTGCAATGCTATGTGCCATAAACAAAAGACTGTACTAGGGATGAAGTCTTGTATTTGACATCCATATTAACTCTAAGTTTTAACACCAGAAAGTTAATTTCTAGAAAAAGTTACATGAAAGTCAGAAGCATAACTCAAAGGCTAACACCATGTCCACTGTGTAACGTGAAGAATTACATTTCATACAAGAGAAACAATTGTTTACATGAAAAAAGTTTCACCTTTCACTTTCTCACCAAGATGTCCTACTATTTTGATTAAAATACTTCATGTTTCAGATATCAGTATAATAATTAAAATACATATTTTGAATTTGCTCCAAATACCTCTCCATTTTCTTTGAATTTTATATAACTCCAGAAGCTATAAGAGAAAGATCTAAAGTTTACAGCAGAATCTCTTGAATTACAATTCCTGTATGTAATTTTTTTACTTCCAAACATTTGCTAACCTGAAGCTGGGTGTGATTTAATGCACTTAAAAATATGTGATTCCTTTCTTTTCCCTTAATAACAGCTCCTTATTATAAAAATCAGCTTGTGATATAAATTAAGCGATTGTTGTTTCTGCATATAGTAAGTCAAAATTTGAAAATATTTATAGTCAAATAGTCACCATGTAAACTGGCCATGAGCAGACTAAGTTGCAACATCAACACAATGCTCCCTACCAAGAAACAGATCACCCAATCACACATCAGATTGCAATAAGACATGGATGTGGGTGGATCAAACAAGCTGGAATTTTCATACATGGATTAGTGAGCAACCTGGTTTGTGGCCTTGAATGGAGATATCTGGAGGCTTTCCTCTGTTGCTCATATAGGGCAAGTCACTTCTCTGTAGTGGCACAATGAGAGAGCAGAGGGTACACATGTCCGTTAAATAACACATTTATCATTAACTTTATAAGATATTATAAAGTCATATAAAAGTTTGAAAAGCCTCCTGGCACAGCTTGGGTGAAAGATTCAAGTGCATGAGTACCACAAAAAATGTTCAGTGGGACAGGAAGCTATGGAAAATGAGTCCCCACCAAAGCTAACTCCAGTAAACACTCTTGCTGTTTGTCATATTATTAAGGTAGATGGGGACATAATGATATCTGAAGTTTTACCAGCAATGAGTATGATCAATCAATCACCGATTATGAAATTCTTCTAACACAAGACCACATACAAAGCTGGAAGAAATTCTCTGGACCACTCATGAACATACCTTACAGTCTAGACTATCATTTGTTTGGGTCACTTAGGCACGGGAATAGCAATTCCATGATGACGCAGCAGTGGAGGAGTTCATGTGCAGTGCCAGTGTTCACTTCTTTCTTGAAAGAAGGAATAAAAAAGTTGCCAAATCACTGGCAAATGCATACTTTGAAGTAAGGAGAATTTGCAGAAAATTAAATATAGTTCTGTTGTAGCTTTCCACTGGTTCAATAAATCATTTAAAAATAAAAAATCCATTTTGTATTTGATCCATCCTCATTTAAGGGTATATAACCCTCCACAGTTCTAGGAATTCAATCATATAACAAGAATGAGACATGAAACAAATTTGTTGGAGTGCTATTTGTATCAATTCAAGAACACAACATAAAGTGGCATTTAGGAAAGGAACAGAAGGCTTCTCAATTGGAACATTAGAAGGAGCTGCATCTTACCTTGCTGAATTTACTGGAGGGAAATCCTCATCCTGTAACAGAATAATTCATATGTACAAGCATCCACTACTTAACTATCCTGCACTATATAGTTATACCAGGTTTGATTTATATATAAATCAATATATTACGCAGTTACGCAGAAACAAACATTTGTCATCATGTAATGAGGTGTAAGAAAACTGAGCAATGGAGGAAGTATTCATCTCTGAATAAACTGTGTACCTTAAAGAACATAGAAATGACAATAGGAATACTAAGTAAGGTAAATCACAATCTGAGATACATTTAACCACTTATTTAAAAAGAGTATTTTTAAAATGTTACTTAACGTGTTACATTGCACACATATACATGATCAGCAGCTCTGCACTATAATGGACACTCTGTAAATTATATTATTCATACAAAAAGTTATTCTTCTATCCATGTTGCATTAAAATATATGTCTCTTCAAGAATAATTTCAAATTAAGCAAGAAGTACTTTACTTAAGGCTGCAGAAACAGCATTGAAATATTTAAAAGTTGTTGTTGGAATCCAACACAGTGAAGTAATTCATAAAAAACACTTAACAGTGAAGTCAACTTAAACACCCTTAATAGCTTCACTCACCCATTTATTTCAAGAACATCTATCACAAGCCTGAGCTCACATTGTCAGCTGCCTGTTGACTGCCGGAGCCATTCTCGAGTCATTTACTTGATAGCTTGGAGTGTCCTCTGGTAACTGTTAATTAAACTAATTAAGGGGTTTTCTGCTGTGGCCAAATCAAAGTTCATGTTGCAAGTTTCAAATTCTTGTTTGTAAACCTTCTGCCATACTTCTAGAGCTTTGGATTTCCGACATGACTTCAATAATTAGATGTTGGTCCCTATTTATGATTTTGTGTGCAAAAGTGAAAATCAATGGCCGATTTCTTATGTATTTATATTTGATGCAATGCCAGTGTTCCTTGAAGTAGGTACCCATGTTCCTTTGTGCTTTTCTGATGTATACTTTCACACAATTTTTACATTGGTTCTGATAGATTTCTGAATTTTCTCCTGAGATATAGAGTAAGATTTTTCTTAATTTAATAAGGTTCTTAACATTGTATTTGTCGTAAAGTGCCAGAGTGATGTTCTGCACAATGCCCAGAGTAATTAACAGCATAGAAAATTCTCAAGGGGCCCTAAGTGCATTCAGTTAAAACTAGTGTTGGAAGCACCTAACCGATTAAACAAGTTGTCTTTCAACAATCTGCTGTACACACTAAAAGTCTCAAGAACACTGCAAGTTACACAACAAATTTGGCAAAATAGATAAAAAAACGAGTTACAATGTGAAGCGTGGCAATATATTACAACAATAAAGAATAAAGAACACCAAAGCTTACTAAAGATTCAAAATAATTTCACAAATTCCTCATCTGAAGTATTTCTCACAAACAACATACCTGAAATTCATCTAAAATTATGCTTCTCATCAACAGCAGGCACAGAGTCCCCCTCAGATAAAATTGTTCATGTGGAGTGCCCTTTACAAATACCAAGTAATGCAACATAAACAAAATTGCCAACAATGTTCTAGAAGGAGTTAGTAGCATGACTCGAATGGCTCCATTACCACCCAAAATCATATGAAGTATTCAATCTTAAAGCCACTCGGAGAATGACGGAGTAAATCCAAGCAGAGGTACACACTCACGATAAATAGATCCAGAGTAATAACTGCAATGTCATTTGGAGGACAGTGGGATCAAGAGCTTGGAAATAGGAATAATGCAACATTTATAAATATGTGCAAGAATTTAAATAAAAGAAGTTAATTTAAAAGTGTGATGTCTACAATAATTGTCATACCGCACCCTGCATAAGATACATGACTCTAAAGTAAGACTGACGCAGCTGAGGCAAATTCAAACAGTAATATTATGTAAGCATAAAATTCAAACAGATGCCCAAAGCGTGTTACAAACTACAAAGCAACTATTATTACATAAAACAACATAACTTTCTTTAAGTTTACGTAAACATATATTACGCAACAACAGCAGCAAATCAACTACTTCAGGTTAACTTCCAAGCGTGTGGCTAACAACAACAACAACAGTAGAAGAAAACAACTACTACAAGTTGGCTCCCAATTGCGGGACAGATAAAGTAAATTACATATTTTTATTACGTGAACCAAATAACAGTTGAAGAACATTACTTCTTCAAGTTACAACTATGTGCTCATTCATGTCATCCAGTTTCAACAAGCTTTGCCAAACATTACCTATTCTTGCCACAAATACTGTCCCAACTTTTGAGGGTGTGTGTACTTCCGCCTGTTCAAAGTTGCAGCAGTGGTTTGGTGAAGCGTCTGTTATTGTTGGATGAGCTGGAGAAGTGTAAAGTTGTCAGTTTTAGGTTTTCAAGATGGTATGGGGAGATTGTGAAAATCGTGTGGCCGTGATAGCGCTGTACTAGGTAGGCAAATCAACGGGGGAGATTTTCAAAACCCTCCAGAAGCTCAAAATCAGCATGAATTTGTTTACAGGACTATCCTGCACTTTGTTGAGACTGGAACTGTGAAATTTCGACTGCGGCAAGGAAGACCACACACAGTACGAACACCAGAGCTTGTGAAAGCAGTGGCGGCACTTGTGCAACAAAATCCAGTAAGGAGACAGTCAATTATGGCTCATGAGCTGAAGATATTGAAAATGTCTATGTCTCGCACATTAAGCAGTGATCTGGCACTCCATGCTTTGAAGATGTTAATTTTTTGTGTGTGATGTGAGAAGCCCCACGTTTTGGTGCCACTTTGAAGAAGTTGTGTTCTTCAAACTTATGGAGATGATGAAGTTTGAGTTTTAATTTAAACTGCCCACGTAATGAAGATACACTTTGAAGTTGAATGATGCTTGTTGCTTGGGACGCCAAAACTTTGAAGTGTTGGAGATGATGCTTGTGTTACGTAATGTTTACACAATGTTGCGCAATGTGATTTTTACACAGAAACTTGAAGATTTTATATTTTAATTTCTTGCTTTGTGCATAGGTTTCAATTAATTAAGCTTACCTAATATTATTTAAATCTTCCTCGGCTGCTTCAGTCGAACTATAGAGACACAAGGTCTTGTCCAGGTCGTGATATGACAAAAATATTAGACGTCACAGAATTACTTTTAAATTTCACTTCTTTTTTATTTCTTTATACTTGCACATTTATAAAATACAACACTTTATAAAAGAAACTGTGAGAAATTTTACACATTCTTAATGTATTTACTATAAAACCTTGCTCGTGACTTTTCCATCTGCACTTTATCACATCATGTTCGCGACGGACTAATTCCAATGGTAAAAACCTTAAAGCTTTGGTATTGCCGGTCTCTTATTGGCTAATTCTAGTCCAATAGAATTTAAGCATTCAAACTAAAACTTTTCTTTACTTTTGATTGGCTAATTCAAAACTGTAAGCGAAATTACGTCATTACCAATCTTTTCATAACCAGTACTTTTCAAAATTCCAGACACATTATTGTCACAAGATTACATTATTACCTTATTGTTAACAACCTAAAACATATTATTCTCACAGTTTTTGCACTATTAGAGTATATAGACATTTACATAACATTAATAAATACGTTTACAGTAAAAAATAAGTATTTGCAATGACTTTACATACAATTTAAATAATAATTATATACATATTGTTTTCAAGGTGGGCTGTTATTGAATTTAATTATAATAAAAATACAATTAATATTATTCAGGCATTAAAATACTGCCTCAGATTACAAACGACACAAAGGACCTCTCTTGACAAATGAACTGAAGCGCCAGAGGCTCCTAAAATCAAAGTAAATAGGCACCATCGAATCCTTTTCACTGATGAAAAGATTTTCAGTATTGAGGAGGCTTTCAATATCCAAAATGACAGGATATATGCCAAATACTCCAAGGAATCTGTGGAAAAGCTCCAAGGGTCCAGAGGGGTCATCAGTCATGGTGTGGTGGGGTGTGGGCTACAAGGGCACAACAGAGCTCCATTTTTGTGAAAAGGGGGTCAAAACTTCAGCCTAAGTATACCAAGAGACAGTGCTTGAGGGTCTAGTCAAGCCTGCAAGTCCAGATTTAAACACTTTGGACTACAAATTGTGGTCCAAGCTTTAGGAGATGGCTTGCAAGAAGAGACATCCCAATATTGAAAGTTTAAAGCGGTCTCTTTGGAAGGCAGATGCAGATTTTCCACGTGATGTGTTGCACAATTCAACTGATGAGTGGTCACAAAGACTTAGGGACTGTGTGTGTGTGTGCTAATGGTGGCCATTTTGAATAATTATTTGTGATTTTGATTCCTAATGCATCCACATAATTCATATTATTAGGATATTAAAATATCTACAACCATTTTGTGTCAATTTGCTTAAAATTTTGGGACAGTATTTAGGGTAAGATTAGGTATTATCAGATAATTTTTTATCGCAAATAATGGGATACTTTTTGTGTGATTTTGTAGTCCTGAGGAATAAAATGGAGACATTAAGCTTTATAACTGGGCAATTGTCAACTGTGAATGATTGAATTTCCTGTTATTTCATTCAGCATTAATTTTGGTTTCCATTTCGAGTTGGGTGTAGAGTATAGCCAAGGTTCACATGCTACAACATCACAGAATATTTTTGATATGAATTCCACAAAACATTCCCTCAAATATCTTATAATTTCCAAAAACTATCACCACCATTACTTGCAACCCTTTAAATACAGCATCTACAAACACTGTACACATTGACACAACTAATGTTGTATTACATGATTGAATGCACAATGAGGCAGTATTTTAATGCCTAAATAATATTAATTGTGTTTTATTATAATTAAATTCAATAACAGCCCACCCTGAAAACAATATGTATATAATTATTATTTATATTGTATGTAAAGTCATTGCAAATACTTATTTTTTATTGTAAACATATTTATTAATATCATGTAAATGTTTATATACTCTAATAGTGCAAAAACTGTAAGAATAACATGTTTTAGGATGTTAATAATGAGGTAAGTATGTAATTTTGGTGACAATAATGCGTCTAGAGTTTTAAAAAATACTGGTCATGAAAAGATCGGTAATGACGTAATTTCGCTTACAGTTTGGAATTAGCCAATCAACAGTAAAGAAAAGTTTTAGTCTGAATACTTAAATTCTATTGGACTAGAATTAGCCAATAAGAGACTGGGATTACCAAAGCTATAAGGTTTTTACCATTGAATTTAGTCAGTCGTGGGTAAGATGTTGTAGAGTACGGATGGTAAAAATTGTGTTCTCTGCTAGAATGTATAAAGTGCTCACAGCTTTCTTTTATAAAGTGTTAGTTTTATAAATGTGCAAGTATAAAGAGAAGTGAAATCAAAAAGTAAATTCTGTGACGTATTTTGATTTTTGTCTTATCACAACCTGAAAAGAACTTATGTTTCTATAGTGCGACTGAAGCAGCCGAGGCAAATTTACATAATATTACGTAAAACAAGCATCATCTTTAGTACAAAGTTTGGTGTCCCAAGCATCAACCAACTTCAAAGTGTATCTTCATTACGTAAGTTAAATACATTTTTAAAGTGACGCACATACGTGAGGATTCTCACATATCATACCCAGCATCCAGCTAAATAACTTCTTCAAAGTTGGCAACAAATACGAGGCTCAATAACATTCTCAAAGTGGCATACAACTGTGGGGCAAACTCCTCCAAACAACTACCATCATCATAACAACCGCAACAATAAACAAAAAGTCTAACTGAAGCAGATTTGTACAGAACTTACCTTAATGTCACCACAGACAGAAGAAGCTTCGCTTTCCATCCACCAACGATCTTCTTTAATTTCTGCTTTGTTACCCATATCATTACGGCTGCTGTTTTTCTTAACCTTCATTACAGGATCCTGTGGAAGAAATTCTCTCTCGTTCTGTGAACCAAAGTCAGGAACCAGAGTCTGTTCCTCAATTTCTGTTTTAATATCCATCTCAGAGTTGTTAATGCATGTTTCAGACTTAATGTGCTTTGCCAGATGTTTGCTGGAACATTCTCTCTCATTCTGTGAACAAAAGTCTGGTGAAGGAGTTTCTGATTTGATTGTTATGTTACAATCATCATCCAGAAGCACAGCATCATTGTCTGTCTTCACTGTAACATTCTTGGCAAAGAGCACTGTCTCATTCTGTGAGGCTACGTCATCTGAGAGAAGATCCTCTTCTTTTATTTCTATTTTGGTACCCATTTCACAACTGTTGCTAATTTCACTAACAATTCTGTGGAGAAAGAAACACATCATTAATAGCAGAAAATGTCTGTAACTTGAACTACAGGAGAAGTAGCAACAGTTGTATAGTGCAAGCTTAAGGCAAGTTTACTGTATATAGTTTACTTTCTGATGCGCTATGGTAGAGGAGTGGGGTTGCAGTTTAGGATAATCAACACATATCTCTGCTGGCAACCACAAACCACCAAAAAATAAACAAAGGTATTTATACAATGAGGCAGGCTACAGAGATAGAACTATGAAATAAGTGTATTACGCTTTTATCTACACTCACATAAAATAGGAATAATAATAATTATAATAATAATGTATTCATATAAATCTTGTACAAGATATTGGCATCGTCAAGCTTACAAATATTACAAATACGATAAAATGTTAGAATCCGAATTGGATACATAAAATATTTACATAAAAAATCTGATGTGTTACACTCACATGACTTTCTCTACTCTTGTACAAACTATTTTTACAAACGCTTATTCTCCATATGCTTCATGTTAATCGAGATATCGAGATGTCAATCTTATAGCTAATTTTCTTGTAGATGCAAGGGGAATATGGTAGGTTTTAAGCGATAGTCAAATATTTTAAGTGCTGGTTGCTATGTGACACATTCCCTTCTCTTTGCATGTCCACGACATAAAAATAATGAATAACGAATTTGAGAAAAAGTATAAGTATTGGAAAACTTAAGGGAATAACAAGCAATATCTCGAAAATGGTTCACTCAACAACAAAAATGTGTATGACATAAATTGTGTATTTTAACGTAATTTACATTTTTTGTGTACTAACATTTTGTCTATCTCTTATGGTTTACCAGTTATGCAAAAGTCGTTCACAATGAAGAATACTTTTGGAAACATTCCCAGGAAATTTGAGATATACGTTTCATTTGTCATGAAAATATCTTAAACATATGATATTTTAATCAAAATCGTTAGAGCCATTTTTGAGAAAATTAAAATTTTCGAAAAATATTCCATGTAAAGGGTAATCTGGGTTGGGGGATTTTCTTGAAAACCTCCGTGTTGCATCTCTGGAAGATGCTGAACCTAAATACCAAGTTTGGTGTTTATCCGACTGTTCGTTTCTGAGTTATGCTGTTCACAGACACACACACACACAGATATGTTTCCAAAAAATGCTTTTTTTGGATTCAGGGGGTCTCAAAACATGTATTTCCGGTGAAATCTCGGTATCGAATTTTTGGGTGGAATACAATACTTCCCCTACTTACTATACATAGTAGAGAAAGTAAAAATTCAAATAAACAGTAATATAAAAATTAAGAGACATTACTGTGGAACTGTTGACTTAAATATTTTTCCACTGAATAGTAACAACCTTCTATTAGTAGTGATTTTAAAGCTAGTTTATATACTTTTTAGGACTTAATGTTCTTTATGTTATCTGGCAGTTTATTAAATAATGATACAGCATTGTGCTCGAAACTATGAGTGAATAACGTTGTACTGTGACTTAAGACACTTAGGTCAGTTTTATTTCTTGTAGCTAGGGAAAAATTGATGGTTCAAAATCCTGCACATTAGATCAACAACACCACATTGTCGCATAAGCAATTTTTACTTTCTCTACTACGTATAGTAAGTAGGAGAAGTATTGCATTCCACCCAAAAATTCGATACCGAGATTTCACCAGAAATACATGTTTTGAGACCTCCTGAATCCAAAAAAAGCATTTTTGGAAACATGTCCGTGTGTGTGTGTGTCTGTGTGTCTGTGAACAGCATAACTCAAAAACGAACAGTCGGATAAACACCAAACTTGGTATTTAGGTTCAGTATCTTCCAGAGATGCGATACGAAGGTTTTCAAGAAAATCTCCCCACCCCAGACTACCCTTTACATGGAACATTTTTCGAAAATTTTAATTTTCTCAAAAATGGCTCTAATGATTTTGATTAAAATATCATATGTTTAAGATAATGTCATGAGAAATGAAATGTATATCTCGAATTTTCTGGGAATGTCTTCAAAAGTATTCTTCATTGTGAACGACTTTTGCATAACTGGTAAACCATAAGAGATAGACAAAATTTTACTACACAAAAAATGTAGATCTCGTTAAAATACACAACTTATGTCATATACATTTCTTTTGTTGAGTGAACCGTTTTCGAGATATTGCTTGTTATTCCCTTAAATTTTCCAATACTTATACTTTTTCTCAAATTCGTTATTAATTTTTTTATGTCCTGGACTTGCAAAGAGAATGGAATGCGCCGCATAGCAACCAGCGTTAAAATATTTGACCATCGCTTAAAAGCTACCATATTCCCCTTGCATCTACAAGAAAATTAGCAATAAGATTGACATCTCGATATCTCGATTAACATAAAGCATATGGAGAATAGGCGTTTGTAAGAATAGATTGTACAAGAGTAGAGAAAGTCATGTGAGTGTAACACATCAGATTTTTTTGTTTATCTCGGTGGACTAAGAGCTTTCTGAACCCAACTGTGTATTTCGAAGCCATTTTACAATGGGAAGGAGTGCTATTTTAAAGACAGATTGCAGAAATCAGTTCAGCACTATCAAAGCAGGTGGAATCCGTATCAAAAAGCATTTCGTGCACAGATGGACTTAGTGTTTTGTTCTGATGCTCCTAATATGTCGTAAAACCATTTTGATTAACATGAAGCAGGCAGAAGAATAGCTCATATAATAGTGGGTAGAGAAAGTCACATGAATGTGTCTGTGAACAATGTAACTCATAAGAAACCAAACTTGGATTTAAATTCAGCACCTTCCAAGGATGCAAGAAAATTCCCCACTCCAGACTATCCTTTACATGAACCAAACTTTCATTATATATTAGTTTCTCAAAACTAACTGAAAGGATTTTTATTAAAATACTGCAGTTTAAGATATGACAAATAAAACATCCATCTCAAATTTTCTGGTAATAGCCTGTGAAGTTCTCTTCATTCTGAAGGACTTCTGTATAACTGGTAAAGTTCCAGAGATAGACAAAATAAGTACACAAAAAACATATATCTGGTTTAAAGAATGCAGCGTATGTTAAATAAAAATATTTGTGGTTCTAACCATTTCCCAGATATTCTTCATTATTCATTTGAATTTTCTAGTACTTTTTTCAGGTGGTAAATCACATTTTCCTTGTGATCATGCAAAGAATATGGAACTTTAAATCCATTGTAGTGATCCTTTTCTATTGCTTTAGTCTACTGTATTGTGTAAATGTGAGGTCAAAGTTTGTATCAATCAACAAGAAGTATGATTGTAACAATACTTCGTAGAAGAGCGAGTGTGGAAGGTCATCTGAATACTACACTAAAGATTTACTTTTATTTTTTTTAACTGATGAATATTACTGCTTCTATGTATACAGTAACTGTTATATAGAAACTATTCACCTCACAGAATTTGCGAGTCCCTCTGATATCAGATTATGAAAAGAGAAATATCAACCAACATCCTTCACTTATTCTGCTCTGTAATTGTTTCAAGAAGCGGAAACTCCAGCCCTTCATTTTGTAGGCCACGATGGGGCCCTAATCCTCTACTCAAAAGTGTATTCACTGACATTTAAGCAAGCGTCTACATAGAAAACATAAAAAGCATCTGAAAGCTCAAACCATAGCAATTTGTGTGATGACTAGCCAAAGTCACTACCAACATATGAATATGAACAAAACCGTAAATATGGTAATGCTGAGTGATGCAGTTCATTTATCACCACAGCTGTAAATTTCTAACAATCGCAGTCTTGAATTACAGTAGCAATATTGGTCCAAGGTTATACAATACTATAAGAAGCATAAGATATTTAGAAATTCAATGTTTTAAATTAAAAAACATAATTAATATTTTGTTGTGTTACATCAACATGACATATGTTGAAAGAGTACTAAGTCAATACATAGTAAGTTGGCACCACTGTTAATAATAATAAAAAGAGAAGTCGCTTTAGATAGGCAACTTCACACATTTTACAGCAATTCATCTCCTGGGACAAAAGAGTGAATTTTTCCATAACTTCAAAATTTATCAAGCTCTAGCTGAAGCACAGTTTCAATGCACGATAAAAAAAGAATATACACTAAGAAAAGAATAAAGGTGGAGAATATACACTATGTTATCAAAAGTATCCGGACACCCCACAAACATATCTTTTTCATCTTAGGTGCATTGTGCTGCCACCTACTGCCTGGTACTCATTATACGTGACCTCAGTAGTCATTAGACATCGTGAAATGCAGAATGGGACGCTCCGTGGAACTTCACGGACTTCGAACATGGTCAGGTGATAGGGTGTCACTTGTGTCAGAAGTCTGTACATGAGATTTCCACACTCCTAAACATCCCTAGGTCGACTGTTTCTGATGTGATAGTGAAGTGAAAACGTGAAGGGACAAAAGCATACAAGCCGACCGCATCTGTTGACTGACAGAGACCGCCGACATTTGAAGAGGGTCATAAAGAGTAATAGGCAGACATCTATCCAGACCATCACACAAGAATTCCAAACTGCATCAGGATCCACTCCAAGTACTATGACAGGTGTGAGGTGAGAAACCTTGGATTCCATGGTCGAGTGGCTTCTCATAAGCCACACATCACACAGGAAAAAGCCAAACGATGCCTCGCTTGGTGAATAGAGTGTCGAACAGTGGCAAAACGCTGTGTGGAGTGATGAATCATGGTACACAATGTGGCATCCGATGGCAGGGTGTGGGTATGGGAATGCACGGTCTGTAGTGCCAACAGTGAAATTCGGAGGTGGTGATGTTAGGTGTGGTCGTGTTTTTCCTAGAGGGGGCTTGCACCCCTTGTTGTTTTGCATGGCACGATCATAGCGCAGACCTACATTGATATTTTAAGCACCTTCTTGCTTCCCGCTGTTGAAGAGCAATTCGGGGATGGCAATTGCATCTTTCAACACGATCGAGCACCTGTTCATACTGCATGGGCTGTGGTGGAGTGGTTACACGACAATAACATCCCTGTAATGGACTGGGCTGCACAGAGTCCTGACTTGATTCCTATAGAACACCTTTGGGCATTACTGATGGAGGGCCCCACGAACTTGTACGTCATTTTCAGCCAGGTGTCTGAAGATTTCATTTCACATGAAGACACATTTAATGGAATGAGGTAATCATTAAAAACTTACCATAAGCTACTCTCCACAACAAAACAGGGTAGCCGAGAGGATGAATAGGTGTATTCTAAACAAAGCAAGATGTCTTTTACTCAGGACCAGACTCCCCAATTGTCTGTGGGGTGAAGCTGTCAAGACTGCAGTATGATTAATAAACACAAGTCACACAAAGGCCTTAAAGAATTCTGATCCTGTTACACTGCAGTATGGAAATAAACCTGATTTCAGCAAACTTAAAGTATTTGGTTCATCTGCCTATCTACATACATACTCTTCAACAAAAGGAAACTTAGATAGTTGTGCAAGGAAATTACAACTTGTAGGCTACTGGTTATGGAATCCAGATAGTCATGAAACCGTTGAAGGATGAGACAGTTCTTTGACGTCCTTGGTTTGGACAGGCCATCCAAGCAAGCCTGATTCCATTCACTGGAACAAATCATTGGAAGAGAACAATACATGGACACTCACATCACTTTCTCTTGAAAACAAAGCCATTAACAGCAAATGGGTATTACAAATTAAAAAGGATGCAGATGGCACGATCACACAATACAAAGCATAGCACCCACTAAAGGATGTGCTCAAAGAGGAGGTTTTGACGTATGCTCCAGTAGCCAAAATGGACACTTTAGGATTATTACCACTTCCTATAAATGAACAGGAACTGTTTATCAAGCATCATGCTCCACTGTATAAAATACTGCTTAATTGATTTTTATTTATGGACACACTTTAACTGCTGCGTTCCGTGGCATCCCATTCTATATTGGACGTGAAAGACTGAAAATTTTGCTCCAAGACCTCTTTATCAGGCTTGGGGTTCTTTTACATGCCATAAATCTATGACACGGGACCACCAGCTTTACTTTACTTCACTTCCGAAGGAAGCCATGCTAAGGATTTTTACGCCCCAAAAAATTCATCACCCTCCACTGGGTTTGAACCCACAACCTCAGTGTTAGACGAAGATTTTATGGCTAGTGAGCTATGGATTTGTAAAGAATATGCGACATTAATATGAAAATGGTAAAAGTGACCCTGTTGTGTATTATTGTACCAGTTTCAAACAGCCATCCTCCACGGTGTAATGGTGGTTACCATGCCAGCCTCTAGTTCCCGAGGTAGCGGGTTCAAATTCAGCGGAGGGCGATGAATTTTTTTCAACCGTAAAAAATCCTTAGCATGGCTGCCTTTGGAAGGGAAATGAGGCCAGTGGTCCTGTGTTGTAGATTTACAGCACATAAAAGAACCTCAAGCCTGATAAAGAGGCCTCTAAGCATAATTACCTGTCTTTCAAGCCCAATATAGAATGGGACACCATGGAACACAGCAGTTAAAGAGCGTCCATAAATAAAACTCAATTTAATTTCATTTTTAGTTTCTAACAGGTTTATTGTTCCTTCATGCAAAGTTGCAACATAACAATGGGCACAACAAAAGTAAACAGTAAGACTCAAAACTTTTATCTCACAATACTACCACAGAAGAAATGGACGAAATGTAGGCCTGTATTTCGGTTAAAGAAAGAAGCCAAGATTGGTGAGAGGGAAAGTGTAGTTCACTTACATTTTAAGGAGGAAGACAGTTTGGAAAATTCTGAATGAGCCATGCCAACTTTAAACTCATATTCCAGCAGCTTGAACCATATTTATAGCACAGCAAAAAGTTTTTATAAGTTTCAAAGTCTCTAGAAGAAATAAAACATGAGCAATCAGCATATTACAATGAGATAGTAGAAGTTAGTACTCTTGGCGTATTTAATACAATTAGGTGTTTCCATGTAACAAACATTCAATCTGATCCTACTTCCTAAGTGGATCAGGTCTAAATTCAGTTTGACCTGAATCCATTGTTTGTTTGTTTGTTCATTTGGTCCCACTGTGAGCAATGCTCAGGGACATTGAACACGTCATACAATTATGAAATATGCAGCATAACTAATAAACATACCCAACACCAAGAACATTTCTCCCTCTGCACACCATGCATTATTTAAGAAATGAAAATTTGCAAACCATCACCATTCCAAGAGTAAACATCTCAACATGCACTACAGTAGGACAATAACAAATAAGTGTATGTCATCTGCCCTATGTATTGAATATTTATATATTGCACGACATATTAAAAAATTCCTCCATAGTATGTGGGGAGTGAGTATATAAGAAAGACTTTAATTCTTTCTTAAAGATGTTATGTTGATTAGGCTTGCCTAATAGTTTTAAGTAGCATGGAAGGTTATTATAAATTCTTATTGCAGAATAGTAACATCCTTTTTGGAACAGTTTTAAGCTATTTGCTGATTTATGTAAATCGCCTGCATGCCTTGTATTGTGGTCGTGCACAGTAAGATTCATCGTGAACTTATCATAATTATCTGTAAGGTAGTTTAAAAGAGAATATACGTATTCACCAGTGAGAGTAAGAATTTTTTGGGCTTTGAACAAGGGTCTACAGGAATGACGGGACCCAATACCACGGATAATATACTTGGTCTTTTTTTGTAATATAAATACTTGCTTGCTATGTGCCGAATTACCCCAGAACATTATTTCATATCGCAACAGGGAGCGAAAGTAAGCAAAATATGCTGTTCTTAAGGCATTTTGGTGGAGCAAATTTGTTAAATTTCTTAAGGCACAGCAAGCTGAGCTGAGTTTTGGCAGCATGATTTTTATTTGTTTTCTCCAAATGAGCTCTCCATCTATTTGAAGCCCAAGAAATTTTGTATCAGATACCTTATTTATGGTGTAATTGTTGTACCCGATTGTTAATTCATTCACTTGTTTATGCTTAGTTTGAAATTGAATAAAATTGGTTTTATCATAGTTTAATGAAAGCTTATTACATTCAAATCAAAAGTAGAGCTGTTTGAACACTTTATTGACAGAATTTCTTAATTGCTGATATGGCTTTTCAGATATAAGTACACTAGTATCATCTGCAAAAAGCACAGCTATTGACTCTTTAAGATAATGTGGCAGATCGTTTATAAATAATTCCCCATGGAAAAGCAGTATGTGTTTGAGCTGTTATTGTAAATGCCACTGTTAAGTTACATTGCTGTATTTAAAAATGTTTGAAGACAACCAGAATGTAAGACAGCGTTCAAATTCCAGCTTTTTGGATATATTTCCTCAATGTTCTCACAAAGGTGCAAACAAAACTGTTATGTGATACATAACTGCAAATATTAACAAGAGTTGTTGCAGCAAATTTTAGTCGTCCTCCATGGACTAGTGGTACCATGCTAGCCTCTAGTTCCCAAGATCGCAGATTCAGGCGTAAAAATCCTTAGCATGGCTTCCTTCGGAAGGGAAGTAAGGCCGGTGGTCCCGTGTCGTAGATTTACAGCACGTAAAAGAACCTCAAGCCTGATAAAGCGGCCTCTGAGCAAAATTACTGGTCTTTCACGCCCAATATAGAATGGGACGCTAGGGACCATAGTAGTTAAAGAGCGTCCATAAATAAAACTCAATTTAAATTTCAGCAAATTTTAGCAATCCCCAGTAAGGAAACAAGTGCGCTAATACAGAAAGCATATTTTAACATGGTTTCCATGTATATCTGGCCATCAAATGAAAATCTACACAGTTTTTTGGCTTTTGTACATAGCGGTGTTTTGAAGCACAATGACAATATACTCATAGAAAGTGCTCATAATCATGAGAAGGAACTTTGAGAATATGCCGGCATTTTATTCAACTCACTCTTAATATACCTACCATTCTTTAGTTTCAAAAACTCACTACATACACAAAAACTAGATCTAAAGATGAAATATATATCAATTTCGGTTCTACTGCAGTATTGGATTATGGGCTAAATTGAGGTGTTTTAGTTACAAACTCAATGGTTTTTGATGTCCAAAATAATCCTTGTGTTATGAGTAACAATTTGGTCTGATAGATGTTGCTGGGGCAGAATTAGTGGTCCCACCCAAACTTCCTTCTATGGGACCGTTCTTATATAGTAGTTTCCGGCTATTTCCAGAGTAATCCTTGTGTTATGAGTAACGTTTTGGTATGTCAGATGTCGCTGTGGCAGTAATGTGATGTCCACCCACCCTCCGTTTTATGTGCTGTTCTTATATAGTGGTTTCTGGCAGTTTCTGGCAACATTTTGAAGTTCTACCAACATGAATCATTCGAATTTTACATGCACAGATCCCTCAGCTACATCCTGCCATAGTTTCATAGCTGCGGCCTACAAAACTGCCCCCACTCCTCCCCTTCTAAAAGACATCCCTCGGCTATGCTTTGAGGCAGAGCGCCCTCAACTACGGCTTGCAGCTTAGGGCAATCAATCGTATTTTCAGCTACATCGGTATTTCAAATGTTGGAAGCAGAAAGATAACACAATCAACGTTCCCATGATGCCATGGGTGAGATGCATGCGTTGAACTTCTGGTAGTCAGTAATATGAAGAAAAGTGACAAAATATGTCATAAATTCATATAATTACCTATAGCATAAAGTTCATTGTTGTTTATTGCAAAATGATGGTATTAAAGGAATAAAAGCAGTGCAGTATATGCGCATATTATATGTGTATAATGGTTTCAGCCATAATCGGATAATGCAGTATATCAACTTCTTTTGTGACATTAGCCATTTCTAAAATTTTCTTTGTTAGGTATTGGCTAATTTACCATACTTTTCTAAAGTTCTAAGTTACCATTCTTTTGTTTCTTGAGCTGTCATGTCATGGATGGTATTTCAAACCCAGCACTCAGCCTCCTGTACCAACAACGAAATGTGTTATAAAACCATTCAGCAACTGATTAACGATGCTGAATTTCAAGGAAATCATTTAAATAGCCACAGTTTGTAAACATTAATACGTGAACTGTGTCTACATGTTATATTATGGTAAGCATACCTTAACTCGATGGTCTTAACCCATTGTGGGCACAGACGCTGCCTCCTAAGCAGATCACACACCTCTTAACCAAACCTAGGGTTTAACCTCGAAAACACAGGACCCTATGGTTAAGTCCGCCGTGCGCGAATGGTGTCGACGCACAAGAGCCACCCGTACCCATATATCTTTACTAGAAATAAATCTCAAATTAAACAATATGCACTAAAACAAATTTGTCTTACAAGGTGCTTATTTTAAAACGCTACTGCCAGCAATGAAAACAGTGTCGCCAACTCAATAATACTGAAAGTCCCTAAAAGCTTTTCAAAAATATCCCGTTTTTATGCAAAATACCCTAGATTTAAAATATATATATATATATATATATATATATATATATATATATATATATATATATATATATCGTCGTCGTCGATCTACTTGAAGGAAATTATGAGAACGGATAATTAGATACCACCTAAAAATAAAGTAGGTAATTTAAATAAAATTGTAGTCTTCCACGGCCCTGTCCATAATAATTTGACTATCTTCTGGTGAAAGCCCCGTCACGTTTGTTAAAATAGCCCACCTTTCGCCCTTCGTGTTGAGGGCTTCTTCTGGGCACTGCCAACGGACTTTTCTTTTTTTCGAGTGGAGGAAAAAATGATTTAGTCACTACCCATCCCCGATGGGATTCGGGACTGAGAGTGTTGGACTCACCAATAGTCGGCATACCCACTAAAAACTCCTCCGCCGGAAGGAAAATGGAAGAAGGAAAAGGAAGAATTCAGGAGTGATAGTGCGGTTGTACCGCTGTTGCACCAGCGTGGTCAAGGTAGGGATATATTGGCCGGCGACGAGGGCCTAAGCCAGCTGAAGGTAAGGTGCCAGGACGTAAGCATCACCGAAGCACTACTTACGACCTTGGGAATTCAGGGTGTGTGGCATATATGGGAAGTATAGTGTGAGGGTGTTCAGGAAGTAGTTCGGTGTGTTTACACAAGCGGCCAACCCGGCCACCGCGAGTCTTTGAAGCCGGAAGCTGGCTGAATGTCGGCAGGCATCGGTAGTCTTTCGTCCAGCATCGTCTGGAGAGCTGCTACTTCCTCCTTGACGAGTTTTCGGATTGTTGTGGTTATGTAAGCCACTTTTTCCGTCGCATCACTGAGGTGATGAGCGGAAACCTGGGCGTGTCAGAGTCTTGGTTACTGTTGATATCTAACCGGATTTCGGAGACATCCTCCTCGAGGGCTGTGATCTTCTCCGAGAGGTGCAGCAGTTCCGCCTGTATGTCCTCCAACTTATGGAGTAGTACAGAAAGCGTCGGATGTGACGTGCGGAGCCTGAGCCCGGGGAGGCGGTAAGAAGGTCTGCGACGTTGGAGCTCGGTGTGGACGCAGTGGGCATGCGGCCTGGCACAGAAGCAGCGGCGATGTGTGAGGTCGTGTGCCCTGCAGTCGACGGTGAGTGACTCATTCCCCAGTAATAGCAGCGGGGAGCGGCGTCACAGGCGGTGGTGAGATTACCGTACTGTCAGCAGCGGCGGCATGATATATAGCGAACACTGCGGCTAGCCTCAAGCGGCAGGGTTTGCCGTAACAAGGGCAGCCCTGCGTCCAAAGCAGTCGAGTACTCGCCCTCCTCCAGGAATTCCAATCTAACCAGTGGTGTAGGACCTCGTTCGTTCCTGATCATCCCAGCCCTGGCCAGAAGCGCTGTGTGGCGTTGAGGAGCAGGGTTGCTGGCAGTTGGCGATGCAAACCCCGGACAACGGCGGAGAAGCGAAGCGGCGGTGTGCGGTAGGCTGAGCTGGTCGGCGAGTGAGCGCTGGTTGCTTCGGCAGACGGCGGCGAAGTGGCGGGAAGATCTTCCTTTCCGTTTCGTGAGGGAAGCTTGGCGGCTGCGGAGCTGGTAGCCTTCTACTACCCCATGTTGACTGCTTGAGAGCTCGAAGCGAAGTCAAAGGGACCTTTTTTATTTATTTTTTTTTCTTTTTTCGAGTGGAGGAGAAAATGATTTAATCACTTACCCCAGCCCCGATGGGAGTCGGGACTGAGAGTGTGGGACTCACCAATAGTCAGCATACCCACTAAAAACTCCTCCACCGGAAGAAATAGGGAAGAAGGATAAAGATGTATTCGGGAGTGATGATGTGGCTGTACCGCTATTGCACCAGCGCAGTCGTGGAAAGCCAGGTGTGGAATGGAGCCTGGACGCAAGCATGACCTAGGCCCTACTTGCGCCCTAGGGAAGTCGGAGCGAGGGGTTGAGTATTGAAGCACTGTGTCTCCGGATGGAAACCTCGTCCACTTCACTTGAATTAATGAGCACTGGTCTGTTGTCCTGAAATTTAGGGCAATGTCATTAGTGTTAAGTGGTAACATTGAATTTATATTAATTGCTTGGACCTCAGGCCGTCAACACCGGCTATCCGTTCTTGGCGGCCTTCAACCCCGTCGTCAACCTGTAAGAAATTGCTTGGGTGATTATGTTATTCTTATGGCTGCAAAGCCTCGTCCATGATCAATAAATTGATGTGCATTATGTCTATATTTTTACTTAGTGATTATGTTATTCTTAGGCTGCAAGGCCTCGTCAATGATCAATAATATTGCTTAGCATTACGTTTACAGTAGTACTTTGTATTTAACTAGGCTGTGAGCCGTGTCAGTGTTTAGGAATAGAGTGTTGTTTGTAGTCATTTCCATTAGCAATGCCTTGGTTGATCTTTGAGTGCCCGCCTGCAGCGTAGCCCAACCAATCATGGCCCAGCTGCACCCAGACGTCACCCTGGTAGGGGGGCCCCCTCCCCCGGGACCGCCTTGACGAAAATGTGCAAGGACTTCAAGGGCCACTGTAGTCTAGTTAGATAGAGGGCGCCATTGCAATGGCCAGTTCACTGATAACCTTTGGTTACGTTACCAATAAGGCGTCTAAGTATGCCTGAATATTTACCTCTGGTTCCCCCAGGCCAGTGTTTCTATCGAATAGCGATAGAGGTCTTTTGTGTTTGTCCCTCTCGTTGTTGTAGGTTCCTAAATCGCGGATGAGAGGGTTATAGTTATGACCCTTTCTAGTATATAAATTGAAGCTTTGAAGCTTTATGAATTCCTCAATCGAGTGCAATTTCAACTCGTCGTGTATGAGGTGTGCAGGAGTGACCTGCGGGAGTTTCGCTATTATTCTTAATATTCTGTTTTGAAGGGTTTGTAGCCTGTGTAGGTGCGATTTCGCAGCATAGCCCCAAACCGGGGCTGCGTACGTCATGATGGGCCTTATTAGAGTTTTATATATCGTGAGACCCATGTTTAATTGAAGTTGGCTATTAATGTTAATAACCGGGTAGAGTTTGTTAAGCTGGCCATTGGCCTTTGCCCTTACGCTATTTATGTGTTGTTTCCAGGTGAGGCCTTGGTCCATAGTTACGCCAAGGTATATAACCTGGTCCTTCCATTCGGTCCTTTCGCCGTTATATGTCAGCGGCGGTTGCGCATGCCTTGGTAGTCTATGCTGTATTCTCTTGGGAAAAATTATTGACTGGCATTTGTTGGTGTTTATTTTAATTCGCCACTTCGTGTACCATGGCTCAAGCTCGTTTAGGGCGCTCTGTAGCCTTTGGTGTATTATCCTAGGTTGCGTCGATTGCGTTACTAGTGCCGTATCATCGGCATATATGTACTTTTCCGTACGCGTAAGTTCTGGCATGTCATTTATGTATAGATTGAATAGGGTCCGTCCGAGCAAACTTCCTTGAGGGACTCCCGCCCTGATAGGCCTAAGGGAGGAGGAGGAATCCTCCACCGTTGCTCGGAACTGCCGATTGCTAATGTAATCTTTGATTAGGGCGATCATAAAATCTGCAAAGTTCTAAGACTTGAGCTTGTGAATGAGGCCCGCATGCCATACTTTATCGAAAGCGCGCTCAATGTCCAAGAAGATAGCGCCCGTCGATTTATTTGTGTTGAACCCCTTAGTGACTTGCTCGGTTACTCTTAGTAATTGGAGCGTCGTGGAATGTTTTGACCTAAATCCAAATTGTTCCTGGACTAGAATACTGTTCTTCATAATGTGTGAGTTTAGTCTTTTTAGAATTACTTTCTCTAATATCTCCCCGATAGTGCTTAGGAGGCTTATTGGCCTGTAGCTGGAGGGTAACGCTAGATTTTTCTTTTGTTTCGGAATCATTATTATATTGGCCACCTTCCATTGTGGCGGAAATCTACCTTCATCAAGAGAGTAGTTGAATATTTTAGCTAGGAGCAGCAGCGCTCCCCGCGGAAGATTCTTGAGTACCACATTGGGTATTGAATCCGGCCCAGGGGCCTTCCTTTTGGGCAGGTGGGCGATTATCCAGCTTATTTCGCCCGCATTAGTTTTTCGCATTTTATTGTGTGTAATCGAGTAGTCTGTTCCATTTGTTTCATTTTCGATTTGTTGCGTTCGTTCTTGGTTGCCTTGCCCTACTACTGGGTTTGGCCTGAAGATGTTTTCGAGGGCCGCAGCAAAGACATCAGCCTTGGCCTGGGGGGTTTCAGCTATCGTATTGTTTAGGTTATTGATTAGAGGCGGTATGTTGGTTTTAGTGCGCGTGAGGCATTTCGCTATTCGCCAAACCGTGTTTGACTGCGGGTTGAGATTTTCTAATGTTTGGTTCCATTGGTTCCCAATATACTCCCTAGTCCGAGCTTTAGTCTCGTTTCTAGCTTGAATGTAATCTTGCTGGTCAATGGGATTTCTAGATCGCTGCCATTTACGTCTGGCCCTATTACGATTCTGATCTAATAATTTAATATCCGCCGGATATTGGGCGTTAGTTTTTGGTTTGTATTTTAACGGGACGCATTTAAGTGTCGCCAGTTTTATTGCTAAGTCTAATCTATCCACAGCATTATCTTGTGTTTCCGGCGAGTTAACTGCTAGCTCCGGTAGATAGTTGTCTACGGTGTTTTTGAACTCCTCCCAATCCACATTATTGTAATTGAGCCTGGGAGGTTCAGCTTCAAAAGTAATTGGCATCGCCACCTCCATAAGTACTGGTAGGTGATCTGACGTAAGTTCATTTAAAACGTTAAATTCCACATCAAATGAGATATTCTTCAATAGTGCGATATCCAGAACGTCTGGTGCATGATTGTTGTTGTATGGAATATGAGTGGGCTCTTCTGGCCCTGATATTAGGTAATTTGTACTATTAATATAATTTAACAGTTTTGAACCTTGCGGGTTGGGGTTCGCACTGTGCCATAACAAGTGCTTACAGTTGTAGTCCCCTGCCGCTATGACCTTTGGACCTAGGTTCATGATTTTGTCAACATCATTGGTATCTACATCTCCCGGAGGGTTGTAAACTGATACTAATACAATTTCGGTATTGTAGGTGAAGAGTTTGATGGCTGTGGCTTCTAAACGAGTTAGTACCGGCACATGAATTTGGTGATGTTTAATGTTTACTTGTGCGACAATTGCTGTTCCCCCTCCCCTACGGTCGCGATCTGTCCTATAAACCGCATACCCTGGGATCGAAAAACGGTCTATGTTCCCTAAGTGGGTTTCGTTCAATAGCGCAATCTGAACGGAGTTGCTTTGGAGGAAGTCCGCAAGATCTTTACGTTTTCTACGTACCCCTCGACAGTTCCAGTAAATCGTGCGAATTTTATCAGTCCCTGCCATCGCAATGAGCGCGAAGAGTGTGGATAAGTTCCGTGAGGTAGTGCAGCGTCATTATTGTGTCAGTCCCTTCTAAGAGTATTCCTTGGAGCCTTTCTAACTGTCCCTTCAAGAATGCCATGGAGACAGTGCATCCGGGCCTTCCAATGTATTCCATTAGTTTGGCCATCTCCGTGCCTTTGTTTAAATGCTGTCGAACATCCTGACCGCGATGGGGGAGCGACTCTTGGGAAGGAGGGTGAGGCCCTCCTGCCTTCGTTTTGGGTGCCTGTGTGTTGGTGTTTTTCTGTGTGTGGTGTTTTTTCGGGGGGGTCGCTCTTTCCTTGCTGGGCCCTCCTCGGTGACAGGCCGGGAAGCCTCAGCCGCAGGGTGCTCTTCTAATGGGGCGGGTCGCGTCCGGCCTCTCCTGTCTCTAGTGAGCCACCCTGCGTTGTGCATTTCTGCACCAGACCTAGCGGCAGCCTCTGCATAGCTTCTTCTTGTCCTTCCTACAGCCTGATGGGGTTGCGGCTGCGCGCGGTTTGTCGGCACGGATCTCGTGACTGCTGCGTGATAAGCGGTGCAACCGCGCCAAGTTGCACCGTGGCCCGCATAGCACGCAGTTCCGTTCCGCGGGCGGAACGGAGCACGTTCCTGAGTGGTGTTGCTGGGAGCATTTGGCGCAGACGAAGTTTGGGGACCTACAGTTCTGCTGTACATGCCCGAACTTCTGGCATTTCGTACATTGTTTAGGCTCGGGATCGGTCCTATACCTTTCTACTCTGATCCTAAAGTGTGCCAAATATTTGAGGTCCATAATTCTATTACTGCTTTCTTGGGTGTCTGCCATCTCGATGAGGTACATTGGCAGGGGAGTGCGACGCCAGTTGCGTTTGCGCATTTGTAAGGCTCTAAGCGCCTTTATTCCTGAGAGTGCCAGTTCTTCTTTAACCTCGTCCCCGGTGAGCTCGGCGCACAGCCCTTTGACTACAAACCTAGCAGTCCTATCCTGGGGGTGCTGGACAACGTGAAACTGTACGCCTTTGGACTCGAGGTGTTCTACCAACTTTCGGTAGTCACTCAAGCAGGACATTTTCACTGCAAAGTCACCGGAGTTTCTAGCGGTAGTGATTGTGTACTTGTGTTTAGGTGAGCAAGTTTTGTCAAAGTCACGTGTGATTGTGTGTATGTGTATGTTATTTGCCTGGCTCTTGTGTATTATGACCGGCGCAAGGTCTGACCTCTGTTGAGTTAGTGTATCTGTAGGTGGCGCTGGAGTGGCACTCTCCGTGGTCGTGTCCGTGTCAGGTCTCGTGTCAGTCGAGGTGCTGGCTACAGGTGAGGCTGGAGTGATAGGAGTAGGTATCTCAGATGTTGGAGAAGCTTGGGTAGGTTTCGGGGTAGGATTGGAGGTCTTAGGTTTGCTGGATGAGGATTTGGTAGGGTTACTTCGTAGCTTCATGGTGGTCGTCTCAGTGGAAGAAGAAGTGGTTGCCTTGGAGTAACCTGCCATTTTGTTTGTATTTAAGTTAAGAGTACTTTTAGTGTGTTTGTTCAAAATGTAGTAACCTTAGGTGAAAATCAAGGGAGCTTAAGCTAGATAGAATAGAGGAAAAGAAGAGGAATAGAAAGAGAAAAAGTGCAGCTAGCGAGCGCTAAAAAGCACGGGGAGGTAGAGGGCCGGACCTCAGAGAGGCGCTTAAGCAAGTCTTTCGACTGCTCGCTATGGCCGTACTTCCCCTACTCGTCTAAACTGTGGTGCGCACGCTCGGAGAGCTAGCGAGGGCTTTGGTTGAAAACCGCGGCAATGCCGAGCCGATGGCTTTGGTACCAGTACCACGGCAATGCAGAGCCGTTCCAGCGGTGGCTGCTTCTTTGCAGCGGACTGCTTCTTCTCTTTTGTCTGGGAGCTCCTCTAGTCGGTGTTGCTTGGTCCAGATCTCGAAGCGAAGTGGTCAAAGGGACCGTTGCATGCGCTCATATTTATACTGCCAAAATGCATTCCCTCCTACTCGTGCTCCTAATCGGCTGGTAGCTTGCCACTAATTTTGCGTTTTGTGACCAGTGCTTTCAATGCTGCATCAAGGGGTTTTCCACCGTCTCTATTCAATAAACTGTTATGCTTAAAAATTCCTACGCTTTCTCGTACTATTCTGCGCGAGAAGCGGTCACATAAGCTAATATCTCAATATTGTTGTCAAAATCAATATGGTGGCCTACTTGATAATCGTGTTCAGCCAATGGTGATTTTTCTGACTGTCCGTGTTTCAGGAACCTGATATGTTCGTTGCGTCGAGTTAACATTGACCTTCCTGTCTGGCCTACGTATGACTACGCAATTACATGTGATTTTATATACACCACGTTGAAGAGTGGCGAAATTTTTGTGTATAACTGGGCGTATAAAGGGCCTTAGTTTTTTAACTGACATATATCTTGTTATTTTCTGACCACGTAGCAATTTTAAAATTCTATTTGTCACTCCGACTACGTAGGGAATAAAGGCCCAAATTTCATTTCTTTTAAGTGCGTCGCCATTTCCTTTTTCCTCACTTTTATTCTTGTTCTTTTTATTTTGAAACGTTTGGATTAATTCATTGGAATAGTCATTTGCCTGAAGAATCCGGCTTATGTATTTTATTTCTGTGTTTAGTAATTCTGTGTTGTATATTTGGTGAGCTCGCTGATACAAAGGTTGGTCATTGCGCATTTAACGGACGGTGGGGGGTGTGGTGTGGTTGGCATATATCTCTTAGTATGGGTCGGCTTTCGATAAACGGAACAATTTAAGTTGTTCTTAGTTTCGTCCCGTTCAACAAGAACGTCCAAAAGAAAGAAAGCTTACCGACCTTCTCTAACTCAGACGTAAACTTGATACTCTTATGGAGATAATTCAAGTGTTACAAAATATCAGCAATCGTATGCTTTCCATGTTGCCAAATTACGAAAGTGTCGTCAACGTAACGTAACCATAATGCTGGTTTTATAGAGCGTCTCCCCAAAGCTGTATTTTCAAAATCTTCCAGGAATAAGTTTCCACTACCGGTACAGAGGCGAACCCATTGTTGCGCCCTCCACTTGTTTGTAAAATTGTCTATTATAACTAAAATATGTTGACGACAGGCAGTGGGCAATCACTTCAAACCAGTCTTCGGAAAACCATTGGCTTCCATTCTTTCTTTAATAATCAACAATGCATCTTCCACCGGGATGTTAGTGAAAAAAGGGTTCAATATCAAAACTAAGAAGAATATGGTGAGATTCTAGTTGGAAACATCTGTGTCTTTACTAAGTGTGAAGAATCTCTTATATATGTAGTAACTTTTCCTACAAGTGTTTGTAGTTTATCGGGCATGAATTTAGCTAAAGCACTAACTGTAGATCTTAGTGGTGAACCAGTTTTAAGTTTTTTGGCAGTCCATATATTATAGGGGTTCGTGGAGTACGTGAAAACAGGCTATGTTCCTTATCCTTCGCTTTAGATGAGTTTTTTTATCATTCTTTTAATTTTAAAGTACAAACTGATTCAAGAAGGCAAAATTTAACCACGCAGGTTACATTTGTGACGAGACTTGCTCATTTGTCAAAATTGAGAAACTTACAAATTGATTTATGAGGACAAGCGTTCACAAAGTATGACATTTTTGACAAGACTTTTACTTGTCTCTCAAATTTTAAAAGACATGATTCATGCAGATAAAAAGCACACTCATTTAATGCTTGTGGCGGCTTTTATTGATTTTTCAAATTTAAAGAGATACCATCTGTTCATGAGGGAGAACGCCACATAAGTGTAAGAATTTTGACAAGGCTTTCACTCATTTGTCAAAATTGAAAACTCACAAATTGATTCATAAGAGCAAAAAGGCATACACGTGTATCGTAAGCGATAAACCTTTTACTCGCTTGTCAAAATTGAAAGTTCAAATTGATACGTAAAGGCAAAAAGCCGCACAAGTATAACATATGTGTCATGGCTTTTACTGAATTGTCAAATTTGAGAAGACACACCGATTCGTGAGGGCAAAAAGCCACATAAATGTAGCATACGGACAAGACGTTTACTGACTTCTCGAACTTGAAAAAACAAATTGATTCATGAGGCAAAACAGCCACACAAATGTAATATTTATGACAAGGTTTTAAATGAGTTGTCAAATTTCAGAGAACACAGTTTCATTCGTGAGAGCAAAAAGCCTCCCAAGTGTAATATATGACAATGCGTTTACTGACTAGTCAGATTTGAAAAGACGAATTTCCACGAGTACAAACGGGCACACTAGTGACAATTGCGATAAGGCTTTTATAAAGCTGTCAATTTTGTAATGACTCAAATTGATTCGTGAGAACAAAAAACCCCGTAATTTTACACATGTGTGAAGGCTTTTATCAATTTCTCAAATTTGAAAAGGCACTAATTGATTCATGGGATAAAACGCTATGCAGTTATCAAATTTGAAAAAACAAGATTATTTATAAAGACAAACGGGCATACAAATGTGAAATTTGTAACAAGGGTTTTACTCAGCAATAAATTTAAAAAGAAAAAATAGCACATCAGTGAAACACTTATAATAAGGCTTTTATTGATTTGTTGAGTTTGAAACGACTCTAATTATGTGGCAGACCGCCATACAAAAGTGACATTTGTGACAGGATTTTCACTCAGTTATCAAGTTTGGAAATGCATATAATGTATATATTGGATCATCAAAAAACGACACCCAATTGTCACATTTGTGACAAGGCTTTTATGGATTTGTTAAAATTGAAAGAACACATTGGTTCACGGTGGAAGAAAGTCACACAGGTAAACACTTGTGACAAGACCTTTCCTGATTAGTAAAATTTGAACAATAAATGCATTCATAGGGGAAAAGCCCACAGATAATGCATTTGAGGAGAGTTCTCTGTTTTCTAATTTGGAAATTCCCTTTGATTCACGAGGACAAGCTCTGCAGGAGTGCGGTGTTTGTGTGGAGTTCACACTTTTGTAAGATTTTAAAGAACGATGTTTGATTCAGGAATACAGAAAATCTATAAGAGTGTGTAAGTTTTATGAAGTGCTTTGTCGAAGCATTGAAATTGTATAAATGTATTCCTGAATGTAGAAAGTCTATGTGCAGGTAATATAAAGTGTTTTTGTTGAGGCATGTAGAATTGTATAAATATGTTCATTAATGCAGAAATTTTATGTGCAGGTTGTATAAAAACTTTGTTGAGGCATGTGGAAATGTATAAATGTACTCATTAATGCATGCATTCTATGAGTAGCTAGTATTAAATATGCTGTTGAGACATAGAATTGTATAAATGTATTCATTAATGCAGATTCTATGCGTAAGTTGTATTAAATATGCTGTTGGGACCTGAAATTGTATAAATGTATTCATTAATGCAGAGATTCTATGTTTTATGTTGTATTAAATATCTGTTCAGACGTGTTGAATTGTATAAATGTACTCATTAATGCAGCGATTCCATGTGTAGCTTGTATTAAATATGCTGTTGAGACGTATACACGTATTCATTAATGCAGAGAGTCTGTAAGGGTATGAAGCTTTTTTATTGAGGCATCTGCAATTGTATAAATACATTCATTAATGCAGAAAGTCTATAAAGGTGTAAACTGTAAGAATTGTTTTGTTGAGGCACGTAGAATTCTATAAATATACCGCTGGTATGAAAGGGCCTATATGCTTCATACATTTTCTTCTTTTGCCAATTTTCTATAATTGCTGTAGTCTATGTTTAATACGATGAGAAAGAGAATGTAAACTATGGCATTCGTTTTTTTAGAGGGAGAGAGAGAGAGTTGATTAAGTTACAAAGAACATAAGTCTCAGTAATTGATTTTCCAACGTCCTTTCCAACTTTAACTTATCTCAAAAGAAACCCAAATTAAAATGGAGCCTATTAAGATATATTATTTGTAATTGCAGCTGAAATTTAAGTTTTAAATTGCGTATCTTATTACAGGGATATCATTAATGTCTATAATATGTCAATAATTAATCATTATACAAGGGGCAATAACGAAAATTCCTAAAACCATATGCCATATTTTACTAAATGGGTAATGAGTATAACAATGGAGATAGTCAAGAATACATACTGCTGGAAATTATTTTCAATGTTGGATAGCAATTTTGACAATAAAATAAACTTGGATAGTTTTACTTCTGGTAAAAGCAGCATCGATTTTTTTCCCGGTATTTGCAGTTTGAAATTTTAGCTCCTGGAAAATGCCAAGTAAACGTGTTTATCAGGAAGTCGATTAGATGCGGCAAGCACTGATGTTCTTTTTGGCTGATGACACAATCTGTGCTATTTTATATCCCATTTCAGTATTTTCTTCCATTACTAAGAATGGCTATGATTGGAGAAAATAAGAGGGAATGCCACTGATTGAAATGTAACGCTGCATAATTAAGGATGAGGATACTAATAAGACGCAGAGGGTAGTGTCAAGATGAAACTGAAATGTGATATAAAAAAGATACAAGAAGAAAATGCAGGAATACTTGCTTGAGCATTGGCAGGTTGATTTGTGGTAAATGTCGAGAGAGGACTTTTAAAAAAAGCGGCCAAATGTGAAAATAATTACCAAATATTAGCTGTACAAAAGCAAATTAAATACTCCAGGAAACTGTTTAACCTTTCTACCATAGTGCACTCGTAAAGAGTGCGACTGGCGTGACCGATTTCCTGTATGTTGTGTTTTCGAATTGTGCAGCATTAATACAAATACGGATTGATAAGAAAGAACGAGTTTTGCTTTCACAGCAAACGCTTAGGAAAATAGGAACATATCAGTTACATGTCAGAAAGCTATTTTGTTTCGGGACATTAGAGTTCGCCTAGAAGCTGTACCGGGTTATATGATTCATACAAGATGGCTTAATGCGGGTTCCATCACATCCCATTTTAGCAAAGGCATCTAATTTTTTAAGTCAGATTCCACCCTTTAACAATATGTATATTTTATGTACTATTTTACTGTCGTTCTAACCATCAAAATATGCCATGCTTACATGCTTGAGAGTAACTACTGCAGTATCAAAAACATGTCCTATCTTGAATGTGTAGACCGAGATTAAGACGTTAATGCAGACAGACTGCCTATATAAAGTTTTATTAGTAGTAGTATTTACGAAGTAAAACATCGAGTGTTCAGTCGGCCTAGTTGCCGATTGTCAGTTATTTCAGTCATTCATAAATAGTTCTTACATGGGCAATGGCTTGTATATATCTTATAAATTTATTATGGAAACAAGTAGCTCAGCGTGTACTCGTATACAGAAAGCGAAATACCTACGTTTATCACCCTTGTGATTCAGGTTTCGTTAAATAAGAATTAATTGGAATGAGTGTCTGAAAATACATTTCGTATATATAAACATTGTTGTAAGGGTATGAAAAAACCCTATACTATTCTCGTCGTCAGGCCAAGAAAAAAGCGTCGTCATTTATCCCTTCTGCTTCTCTCCACGTGGCAAGCTGTTCTGAGGCCAAAAACAGTCTGTTGTAGAATTTTCATTAAACGCCAAAATAGAAGCATATAAGCTTACTGCTACACAACAAACTAATGTACTACAGTGCGTTAACGTTAAGTTATTTTAATGAAACCATTCCAGATTTATCGAGCCGTGTTTGTCATTACAGAAAATACTGCGTTGATGCCAACGTTAGCCATTTATAAAACTATCCACAGTGCAAATAATGGAATCATATAAGTACATAACGTCCCTAACAGTAATTTACGATAGAAAGGGTAATGTGAATATATAAAATAAATTATATTAATACAGTATATCTCACATCTGTACGTTATGTGTCACTTGCACGAAGGCGTTTGTAATCTCATAGGTTGGCGAAACTGCTGAAATATCAAAATAGCGACAACCGTGTGTAGTGCAATGACTTCTCCCGCTTGGTATTTTAAGGCAAACAGGAGTGGTGTGAAATTAAATACTAAGTGTAAACAAAGTTATTTGAATGTGTACAGCAGACTATCATAAGAAAATAAGAAATGGACTGTGGATGAAACTGTGCAAAAGACAGCCTACTTAACGTGAGTGTCAGTTTCCACCATTTGCGCGACGCGGATTGATTTTAGAGTGCATTGTAAGGTGATTTCTCCAGCTAAAACAGTCCTGGTTAAGAGAGTGCGGAAAAATAAATATTCCAAACATATACTAAATCGCATTCAGCAGGAAGTTCATTAATTTTTTCGGAAAAACGACATCCCGATACTTAGAAAAGTGACTTCGAGACTAAACAAAATAAATGAATCAGACGTTGACAGTGATTTTCTAAGCTTTAGCAAGAGCAATGTTCAGAGATTACTCAAAGATTAAGGTTCTGTTAGAGCGGGATGATATTGAGTGGCGGCAGAAATACTTAATGCAGTATTCGTCAGTTCAGAAAGGAGGGTCTGCCGATATATTTTCTAGATGAAACTTGGGCGAATGGGGGCATACCGTAACGAATGTCTGGCTAGATTATTTATTAACTTACAACGGTTTAGAGGGCACTTATAACCGTGACTAACTGCACACTTTTAACCATTGGTACTGAATTAATTGTTTAGATTGCACACTCATTTCGTACTTCGTAAGTTGTGTTTAAACCCGAATAACTCTTAACGTAAAACAAACATATTTAATAAAAAAGAAACCTATGCACAACGAATGAATACGGTTTCAAATGCACTTTGTTAGACTTTAGGGGTAAAATAGTATTAGGTTATACTCCGTTAATCTAGAAATGGTTTACTATTTATGAGTTAATTTTCCTTCATGTGAAACTTTCAGTAATATGTGAAAATAAAGGAATTTTGAATAGTTTTTGAATGGAAATAGGCTCTTACGTACCTTTGTTTCTTCGCGGGCGTGCTTCGGGAGCCAGTTGATGCAAGTAGCGCAAATGAGGGAGAGGTTGCGGGCAATTGCGGAGTAATACATCTACCCTTTTCTTGACCTGACGAAGAGTATAACAGATTCTGCACAGGTGGTATTCAACATTTTATTAAAAATACGAGATATCTAAACTAAGCCGCAAGCGACTGATAGAATCGGAAAGGAAAACAATCTGATGTGTTACACTCACATGACTTTCTCTACTCTTGTACAAACTATTTTTACAAACGCTTATTCTCCATATGCTTCATGTTAATCGAGATGTCAATCTTATTGCTAATTTTCTTGCAGATGCAAGGGGAATATGGTAGGTTTTAAGCGACAGTCAAATATTTTAAGCGCTGGTTACTATATGGCGTATTCCATTCTCTTTGCATGTCCAGGACATAAAAAATCTAATGTGTTACACTCACACGACTTTCTCTACTCTTGTACAAACTATTTTTACAAACGCTTATTCTCCATCTACTTCATGTTAATCGAGATAAACATTTGCAGACTCTATCTTATTGCTAATTTTCTTGGAGATGTAAGGAGAATATATATTTACAACGGCAATATAGAAATACAGTAGCCTTTAAGCACATACATATCTCTTAATAGCTGGTTGCTAGGTGCAGCAATATTCCCTTTGCCACAGATTAATACTCTTTGCATATCCAAGACAAAAATAATATGATGTGTTACACTCACATGACTTTCTCTACTCTTGTACAAACTATTTTTACAGACGCTTATTCTCCATCTACTTCATGTTAATCGAGATAAACATTTGCAGAGTCTATCTTATTGCTAATTTTCTTGTAGATGTAAGGGGATAATATATTTACAAGGGCAATTTGGAAATACAGTAGCCTTTAAGCACATACATATATCTTAATAACTGGTTGCTAGGTGCAGCACCATTTCCTTTCCCACAGATTAATACTCTTTGCATATCCAAGACAAAAAAATGAATAACGAATTCCCATTTGAGAAAATTATTGAAAAATTTAAGGGAATAACAAGTAATATCTCGAAAATGGTTCACTCAACAAAAGAAATGTATATGCCATAAATTGTGTATTTTAACGCTATCTACATTTTTGTGTAGTAAAATTTTGTCTATCTCTTATGGTTTACCAGTTATGCAAAAGTCGTTCACAATAAAGAATACTTTTGGAGACATTCCCAGAAAATTCAAGATATACATTTTATTTTTGTCCTAAAAATATCTTAAACATATGATATTTTAATCAAAATCGTTAGAGCCATTTTTGAGAAAATTAAAATTTTCGAAAAATCTTCCATGTAAAGGGTACTCTGGGGTAGGGGGATTTTCTTGAAAACCTTCGTGTCGCATCCATGGAAGATACTGAACCTAAATACCAAGTTTGGTGTTTATCCGATATTCGTTTCTGAGTTATGCTGTTCACAGACAGACACACACACACACGGACATGTTTCCAAAAATGTTTTTTTTTAGAATCAGGGGGTCTCAAAACATGTATTTCCAGTAAAATCTCGGTATGGAATTTTTGTGTGGAATACAATACTTCCCCTACTTACTATACGTAGTAGAGAAAGTAAAAATGAATAACGAATATGAGAAAAAGTATAAGTATTGGAAAATTTAAGGGAATAACAAGCAATATCTCGAAAACGGTTCACTCAACAAAACTGTATATGACATAAATTGCGTATTTTAAGGCGATCTACATTTTTTGTGTAGTAAAATTTTGTCTCTTTTGGTTTACCAGTTATGCAAAAGTCGTTCACAATGAAGAATACTTTTGGAGACATTCCCAGAAAATTCGAGATATACATTTGATTTGTCATGACAATATCTTAAACATGATATTTTAATCAAAATCGTTAGAGCCATTTTTGAGAAAATTAAAAGTTTCGAAAAATGTTCCATGTAAAGGGTAGTCTGGGGTGAGGGGATTTTCTTGAAAACCTTTGTGTCGCATCTCTGGAAGATACTGAAGCTAAATACCAAGTTTGGTGTTTATCCGACTGTTCTTTTCTGAGTTATGCTGTTCACAGACACACAGACAGATACACACACGGATATGTTTCCAAAAATGCTTTTTTTATTCAGGGGGTCTCAAAACATGTATTTCCGGTGAAATCTCGGTATCGAATTTTTGGGTGGAATACAATACTTCCCCTACTTAGTATACGTAGTAGAGAAAGTAAAAAAGGTAATTGTCTCCGTCGTTGAGTAGTCAACGTTCTGGCTCCTTGAACTAGTTGTCCGTAGTTGGATTCTCGGATATACAGTTTATAGCTAGAATTCGTTCCTTACCTCCCCACAGTCTGTAATTGTGCCTGTAAGAGGAGATAGCGTTTTGCTTACGGAAATCTACGGCAATACAACGCAGCGAGAGCTAGTGAACATCATTGTGCTGTTTCCGACAACAAAAGAACCTGATGTTAACTAAGATATAAAAGGGGCACATTAATAAAAAAACTGCTATATTCCGGAATGGAAGAAAATGTATTTATATGTTGACTCCATAATTCTAAATGACATTCACTTTAATGGCTGTTTTCTGAAATGGGTACTTCCTTTGATTCATGAACCTTGCAGTGTGTTGTAATTTTATTTGCTCTTTATTTTCGCCACACAGTTTCGCCTATATTCTTAATGTGTTTCTTATAATAGATATAAATCATCTAATTCTTGCTATAAAATACATTATTGTATTATTATTATGGTGACATACTTTAAAACAAAGTGTTTTTCGAGTAGTAAGTCTGTTCAATCAGGTTAACTACTCAGTTAATTATATTGGATTATAATGTTCTCTATAAAACGTGCATCATCTCTTTGTAGCTGTTAGAATTTTAATGTTATAACTGCAGTCTCCATTAAAATTCATTCCTATCAATAAATCTGTTATGATTTGCTCCATAACTGTGTTAAGGGTATATGCTGATGATCAGCTAAAGTGGCTGCAGCGAAGGTGAAAATTCCTATGTTGCACGCACTTAGAGGATGGAAAGTGAAGATTGAAGGTCATAAGGTTAATGGACACGAGAAGACGTTCTATTTCTTTCACGGTTGCTTGTATCACGGTTACCTAAACTGCCTTCATTATCGCCATGCCGTGGTGTACTGCACGGGTAAAGAAACCATGGCCTCCAGATACGAGAGCAACCAGAGGCTCACGAAAAAGATCAAGGATGCCCGATAGCCGTAGTAGGAGTGCGGGTTTAGCGCCATGATGAACCCAAATGAGTAACTGTCGCACTATATTAAGCATTTCCCCACTCCTCAACCCCTAATCCCACAGAAGTTCTTTTTGTGCTGTACGAATTGTACCAAGACGTACTGCGAGGCAACGGCGGACATAAGGGTATTTATTATGATTGTCTGCCAAGCACCCGTTCGTGAATAAGACGAAGTCATCCAAAACTTCAGGCAGATAGGTTTTTCGCGCCTGGAGGACGTGTGGGGAGGTATCGCAAAGTGCAAGGTTCTTCCGTCACAGAACTAGTAGCATCCAGTGCTTCCCGTTTACATTAACCACAAGGTATTTCCGCTGTGCGGCAAGTGTGCAGAGGCGAGAGCCAAGAGGACTGTCTTCATGAACACAGGTTGGTCTCTGATGGGTACCTGTGTCGTCGACGATTTGAAGGTCACCTTGGATGAGGTTTACAGATTGTTGCGGCTTTACGAGCTCTGGGAAAATGACATGGTGCAATACGACCCTGTTGTCGGATACAAGGGACTGTTTCAGGACCACGTGAATAAGTTCTTAAAGACCTAAGCTTCCGGATGGCCCTTCGATTGGCACACGACAACCGCAAAAGAAGCCGTTCTTGGAGCACAAAAGCGTTACCCTTGGATCCCAGTGCCACAGCACACAACCCCGAGACCTGTAAATAGATCAGAGGTACAATCTTCCCACCTGCAAACTGATGGATTGTCAGATTTTCTAAACGATCAGGGTGTGAAGCTGTAGTCTGCAACTGCAACAAACGAGATCATACACGTGTTGTTGAGGTACTGCTAGAAGAGTACAAAGTTGAACTCCAGGACCAGCGTCGTCATTGCTGCTTACACCACGGCATGTGCGCGGCCAGTATTGTACACGTACCTGGAAAGACTGGGAGGTACTACTTCGACACCGACACGGTGATTGCAGGGGCAATAGATGCCACCTGTTCGCGAGCTTCCTGGGCGACATGATGGGCGAGCTGTGAAAGGCCGCGTATATCTCACGGTTTCCCTCAATCGGCCCAAAGAGCTATTGTCTTCAAATTCGCCGCCCCGAAACGCAAAGATGTGCAAGATTAGAGGCACAACGCTGAACTCTGATGTCAAGCGGAAGAATGCCGATGTCATGCTAAATCTTCTCAATGATAGTGCTAAGGTTATAAGCTGCAAGGCACTCAACTAACTAGAAAGCCTCTGTGTAATGACTAACTCAGTTTTATTTATGGACGCCCTTTATCTACTATGGCTCTTAGCGTCCCATTCTATATTGCACTGAAAGACCGGAAAATTTACTTAGAGGCCTCTTTATAAGGCTTGAGTTTCTTTTACGTGCTGTAAATCTACGGCATGGGACCAGCGGCTTTGCTTCTCTTCCGAAGGAGGCAATGCTAAGGATTTTTACACCCGAAAAAAATCCATCTATCTCCCGTGTTTGAAACCGCGACCTCGGGATTCAAAATAGCATGAAACCCCTAGGCCACAGAGGACGACAGAAAGCCTTTGTGAAATTGCTGACTGAACTATCAGTGAAAACATTTAGAATTGTTTTCAACAAGCGAGCAATTACAGATGATTTTGTCGCCTTGCACAACAGAGCACGCTAAGTTTACTAAATAAGGTGATAGGAGTCCCTAAATTCCATTTCTGCTCAGTCTCACCTAACACTCTCAATGCTGAGGACTTCCTCTAAAACCGGTGGTGTCGATGTTCGAAGAAGTTTAATTTCCTATGGCTTATGCGTGCTGCAGACTCTGCAGAATGTTGAAAATCGGTAGTTATGAAAAACCTTATTAGAACTTGCCGTATGCTTAATAGGCCTTTATGAAAGCTTCTGTGGATTCACCCGGAGGAATATTCTCCCCAACTAGGAGACTTTCTTGGAACTACGAGCCGCATCCAGGGTTAGCCGATCTGAATATGGTGAGGAAAACCTATCTTGTCATGTTGGATGGGGATTGTTTGGATGTTCTAATTTCTCCGCTCGAATTTCTCATCATAAGCGTTTGGGATTCAACTACTACGCTTTATATAATGTTCTTCCTCAAGGAAAGCGGCGTACTTCCGGGGAGCGCCTCTCATATACTTTGTTGTAAATTACCAGAAATAAAATCAGTTACCGAACGCTACGTTCGAGGGTTATGTAGAAAATGCTCTACCGATCGATCAATGGCCCCTGGAGGAGGAATGTATGTCAAATGCGCCAAGGAATAAGCCACCGCCGTCGAGACCAAAAGGTGACTCTCCGAACGCCATCAGGGTGAAACCGTCCTTGAATGCCTTGACCCCGGCGCCTACTCCCGTAATTCCCCAGTTACAAGGGATAGAACGCACTTCATAACTAGTTTTCTCTTGTGCCCGTATTTGGTACACATGGCTTTGAATCCTACACCAATGTCGTTCATCAGAAACAAGGAAGCATCCGTATATGGATCCTTACGAAATGTTCATCTATTTTAGTCGTCCCTCAAGTAGTAGGCGACACCTTTTCACATGTCATCGAAAGTGTGAAAATGGAGTATGAAAAGAGCAACAACGCGTACATGACCAATGGGAAATCATGCTTAACGTTGAACTGCGTCGTTCCATGAATATAGGTTTAAGAAAAGCATACGAGGTTTTCTCGTCATTTACAACTTGATTATCACGTTTAGACACGGCAACATTAATGGATCTGCATTCTGTTGCCCAGTACTACCTCAATCGGGGAGTGGAGCGTCAGAAGATCCGGATTTCATTCTCTACGGGAGAAAGTGATACCAGAAGGAGAGCGGTCTATTTTCCGCCCTTGGGGGTGTCTTCAGAATGGTCCTGCCATTTTTAAAGAACAGTGCTAAAGCGATTACGAAAATGCTTTAGTAAAGGTGGGTGCTAACATGCTATCCGACGTTGCCTCCTCGGGCAGATCTCCAAAGGAATCGTTAAAGGCGAGATTCGAAGAGGTTGGGTCCAATCTTAAGACAAAGGCGAGCTAAAAGATGGATTCAGTGATAGGCTCGGAATTGAAACGTCTCAAGAGGAATAAAACGCGCAAAACCTCCAAGGAAGAAGCTGCATAAGCCCGTTTGCAGGAGGCAAAGGTTCTGAGATTTTGTAATGGTCGAGGCACCTGTACAATGTGCTTCTAACTGGAGGATTTTAAAGACCTTCCCGTTCAAATGAACGTGAAGTACTCCCGCTTAGTTCCAAAACCGCCAGGATACGCTGATAACGAATGACCCCATCATCCTTCATTATTCCAACAAAGCGGAGGATTAACTCGGCTTGACCTACGTCGCGCCTGAACTGAAACTGTGTCTCCTAGTTCACGAGGGGAAATGCTAAGGTTGAGAATAAAGTCACCTAGGAAAACATGATGTTTCGGTAGATAGAAGTGTCCCTCAATTACGTCATCATTTCCATTCCTCAGCCAGGTTATCCCTAAAGAGCATACCTTTTTTAAGGTTACATAGGCGACTGAAGTGTCAAAATCCTTAAAGAAAAAAGATTTACAATTCTAATGAACAGAATGTTACATGGGTTTACATGGTAGCGATTACTTACGCCCTTGAATGGCTGTTTAATAGGGTAGTGCGCCCTTTAAGTGCCTGACTTGCCTTCACTTAATTTTTTCTCAAAGGTACTTTTTCTTTCTTTTATGCGCCATTTTCCTCTAAAAGTGGTGGGTCAGTCGTATTATTGTTTAAGGGCGCTCAACTGCTAGGTCATTGGCGCGTGGGTCAGTCGTAGTGAAACTTCGCAGGAACATATAAATATAATGCCTTATTATTTTGGCGTATAACCATCTGTGTATCTTGAATAATATGGGCATTGGTGCACATTATTAGTAAAAATATGCATTTTTCAAGCTCTTTTTTCTTGAATTAGAATTTTTTATGAAAGTTGTAGTTAAGCTATTGGTGTCATTCTAATTCACATTAAAGAATATGCTGCTGAAATGTTCTGTACTACAATTCAAAGTTGTGTCACTGACAGCTTCTGCAAGAAAGGGACATAAAAATCTAGTAAAAAATATAACCTCAGGATAAAAACAATGATTCATGAGAGATGCTTATCAGATGTACACAAGATTTATATTGTGTGTGTAGCAGACAATGTATACATGCATGTGAAATTTTGTAAGCTTATCTGCAATAGCTGAAGAGAAATTTGTGTTTCACCAAAAGGGTACACTTTTGTTTATTTCAGTCACCGTATCCCCGAAGATGCTATGAGCACTATGCTGAAGCCATGTGTTCAGAAGGATACGAGCGGTATCATGGATATATGGGATCTGAATTGGGGTTCCTATAGTGCCTTTCTAACCGCTCTGGTGAATATGGTGGCTTATGTTTAAGGGTGTCTGTACTTTTATGTCATTAGTGCGCTTGTAAAACAGGTAATGACAATGGATCAGCACAAAAAATAATAGCAAAACCCATCGATAAATATCAATATAAAAGTCATAAAAAATCAGAAATAAATTTGAATATGCAAGCTTAAACCAAGAAGTATGAAACACCTAATATTTGTATGACTAAATCCGCATTTGAAAATTTACCTTTGACACAAACTTAAAAACCCTTTCACTGCGGATGTCGGAACAGTTCCGTCAGCGCTAATCACTGCTCTCCTTGCGAATGACGTAGCGTTGCCGACGCGTTGATCTCGACAAAACAACTTGCTGTGCATAAAGAGCAGGTGGTCTAAAGAGTCTTATCTTAACAGGGTTGGTCTGCCATCTATTGGTGTTGTATTTACTCAAGCTGCAAATCTTTTTCTGCTGTGTGGTGCATTCTACAGCAAAAAATGTAAAGCTATGCACGGTAACATTATTTCCGACATCTGCTTGACATAGACGCCTGTCACGTGACTTTGCAATTCACGGATGTACAAAATGATGGCTTCTTCCACCAAGCAGACGTATTGTGCAGGGTCCGGATTGACTGGCGGAATTTGAAGGTTATCATCTGATTTTTTCAGATTTTGAGTTTAACAACAGTGAGAGTGAAAGTTCTACTGAAGATAATTTATAAATAGTGAGAGTGACGACGCTGATATACAATCAGAACCCATGAAACATGCTAAAAGAAGATGCATTGCTTCTTCCTTCCAGTGGCAACAGGGTAAATTCAGGCCAGTAATCCATACTTTTGATGATCATAATTCAGGTATGCAAGCAGATTTGAACGAAAATTTCACAGTGGCTGATATTTTCAAGTTATTCTTTCCGTTGCATATTATGCATCATATTGCAAACGAGAGTAATAAATACTTTATTTTCTTGTGTGAGAAATTACCACCAGGCCCCCATTCTCGTCTACGGACTTGGACAGAGACTTCTCCTGAAGAACTTTATATTTGCTTTGCCTTGACAATGCTTATGACCAGAATAAAGAAGCATACAATAGCAGAATATTGGACAAAAAATCCCCTCATTGCCACTCCGTGCTTTTCGAACTACATTTCCAGGGATCGATATCTTTTACTTCTAAGACTTTTGCACTTCATTGATAATAAAACAGAGGCAAAAGGAGACAGACTGCATAAACTGAGACCTGTTATTGAGCATTTCAGACATACTTTCAGTGAGTTATTCACACCCTTTCAAAACTTGTGCATTGACGAAAGCCTTATGCTATTCAAAGGTCGTCTTTTATTCAAACAATACATTCCTTCTAAAAGACATAGGTTTGGTATAAAAGTGTTTGTTCTCTGTTATTGTGAGACTGGGTACATACTGGACTTCATTGTGTACACAGGAATCACCACAGAAATTGTTGATGACCGTGAACTTGGGGTGTCTGGGGCTGTGGTACAAACCCTCATTACAAAGTACCTGCATAAAGGACACAATTTGTGGTTAGACAACTGGTACTCCAGTCTTTCTCTTTATAAGTGGCTATATGATAATGGGACAAATGCTTGTGGAACTGTTAGAAGGAACAGAAAAGAAATGCCAAGCCTGACAGCAAAATTAGACAAGGGACAAGTAGAATCTGCACATACAGATAATATGTTGGCACTAAAGTGGAAGGACAGCCGAGAGGTGCTAACTACTTTCCATACAGACTCAATGAGATCGACAGGCAAAGTTGACAAAAATACAAACACACAAATAATGAAACCTGAGTGTATTATGGACTACAATAAGAATATGGGTGCTGTAGACAGAACAGATATGATGATAGGATCCCTCGAGTGTGTAAGGAAGTCTTTGAAATGGTACAGAAAGTTCTTCCATCTATTAGATATGACACTCGCTATACAACGTAAAAACTGGTAAGAATGTCACATTGGCTGAATTTCAGCTTACTCTAATAACAGAAATTCTCCAAGAATTCCATATAGGAAGACTAACCAGTAAACCTGGGAGACCTTTATCTGGTGACCAACCCGTAAGACTGACTGAAAGGCATTTTATTTCCCTTATACAAGCAACACCAAACAAAACAAAGCCTGCCAGAAGATGTCATGTGTGCTCCAACACCGTCCTTGGCCAGAAAAAAAGAAAAGAGACAAAGTACATGTGTGTCAAATGTGGAGTGAGTTTATATTTACACCCCTGCTTCGAAATGTACCATACCCAAGTCAGATTTTAAGCATATTATGTAAAGGTGGCAATTCCTTAATCTGTATAATTTATAGCCATATCTGCTTTATATTTGTAAAAAGAATTCTTTATAAATTAAAATTTGTACACCCCTGAATTTTTAATAAATTTCTGTTCATTAATATTTTGGAAAAGAAAGCTTTAAAAAGTAAGATCCAACATTTAGAACGTTGTATAACTGCTTTCATTAATAGTTTCTTATTTTGGCCAATGGACAACCCTTTGTAAAGTGTGTTGCATGTGGTATTTTTCTCCTATTTTAAAACTCTTTTATTTTTTTAAACGTGTGACATCAGCAGTCATCTACAACAACTTTGGTGAGTGTTTCAGGATATTTTATGTTAATTCTGCACGATATTTTATAGAATATACAAATTAATGTTTACTTAAATTAACTCAGCAAGGAGGTTCTGTGTGCTTGCTAGTACCTCAGCAGTGAAAGGGTTAAAAACCCGATCAACCGCTTGGTAATCGTCCGCAAGATTGACCGGCAGTTACAGAGAGCACCGAAGATGTGCTAGAGCAATATACTCTGGCAAAATATGACGGACCGACAGATTTTCGCTACACAGGGTAACAAGAGCGGCAAGGTCCCCCTTAAAAAAGTAACTGTGTGTATAACTGCAGTGACCAACACGCAACCACGCCAAAATCACCTAACGACGAGAAGAAGTTACCCAGCTTATCGGATTGTGCTTCACTACTCTAAGCTTATTTCCGCGCAGAGCTAACCACTCATCGCGCCAGCATCGTTTACCGCATAACAAGCCTAAAGTCTTACGGCGTTACACAAGATATTGCAGCACTGGGTTCTGTGGTCGTCGCCAGTTCATTCCCCGGCAAGCCAACGTGTCCAGGTATCCAAGCACATTTCAAATTAACGCCAGAAGCATATGAAACATGGAGGGCATCCTGTATTCGCGGTACAATGAGATGGTAGTTGTACAGCTCACGAAGCCTCTGAAGTGCACTAAGGGAATCACTCAAAATGACACAGTCTCACTATTTCCAACGGCGCACATACAAAATGGCTCCCTATATGCCATACAGCTCTGCATTATAAATGGAAGTACTATCATGAAAACTGAATGTATGGGATTCGATTCCGTGAACATAAGCACATCCAATACCAAATAAATTAAATAACAGTTTTATTTACGGACGCTCTTTAACTGCTATGGTTCTTAGCGTCCCATTCTATATTGGGCGTGAAAGACCGGTAATTTTGCTCAGAGGTCTCTTTATCCGGCTTCAGGTTCTTTTACGTGCCGTAAATCTACGAAAACGGGACCACCGGCTTTATTTCCCTTCCGAAGGAAGCCATGCTACGAATTTTACGTCCGAAATAAGCCATCGCCCTTCTCCGGGTTTGAACCCGCGACCTCAGGAACAAGAGGCAAGCATTGTAACCACTACACCACGGAGGAAGACACATCCAACACCATTGGAGCACTTAGATCCGTAGGTGTATATAAACATTCAGTCATTATAACCTGATAAACATTCCAAAAAACAAGTGCAGATACTAAACTCAGGCATCGTAGACCTCCGATATGCCGTCATCCTAAGATCTACAAGAGATGTCGAACGTAACGAAGGGGGTAGACCCTCTCCGCCTTAGGAAACATGCTTGGCATTACAACATTGCTAAGAAGCTTCCGGAAATGAAAACCTGCAGGCCTTGGATTAATGGAGCTGTTCCTATAACGTTCAACGTCCAGCATGGTGTCAAAAAACGAAGTAAACGTTGCATGTATAGGCACACACTTAGCCCACAGCCATAATTTCTTAACAGAACATCACGCGATTTTACAGAGGAGGTTCTGCCGATTCGGTGTAAAGGCCCAAAACTGGGCACGTTAAACACCGATAGCAACTTGAATGCCCAGCTTAAAGACTGTGTCTAATCTGAGCAGAGATGGTCGTGCTGAGGAATAAGCGATACACCCATAGTGTATCTTGGATGGGATCAGTGCGCGATGTATTCGCAGCAAAACTGTCCGGTCGGCTCCCCAAAATTTTCCATTTAATATCCCCAGGATATTCACAGAACGGTCATATCGTGTTTTCAACTGCGCTATATGCGATGACCAGCTAAGTTTCCTATCAAAGGTCAACCCCAGGAATCTCGTCGAACCTACGAATGGCAGTAAATCTGGGCCCAGTCGAAGCGAAGGTAGTAATCGTCTCGTACGGCGATAGAAGTTAATGCAGATTGACTTCTCAGTTAACAAAGAAAGCCGTTTTTAGAACTCCGTTCTTGAATGTCTAAACTTGCTGCGTACGGCGTTCCAAAACTGGCGTATTAAGTACAATAGACGGTAAAGTCGTCTACAAATATGCATGACATTTCGAGAACACATTTCGAGATAGAATTGATTGTTATAGGAAACAGTGTAACGTGTAGTATCGATCCCCGAGGTACTCCGTTCTCCTGAACAACAAGTTTCGAAGAAACCGAGCCGACCCTTACTCGGAAAACGTGGTAGTTTATAAACTCCTGAATGAACAGTGGTTAACGGTCCATATATGTTCCAGGTGTGTAGGGAACGTAGTAGGCCTGCTCGGCGTATCATAAGCCTTCTCAAGGTAAAAAAAAGTCTCGCAAAGGTTTGAATTCATGAATCGTTCATGATATACGTCGATAATGACAGAAGGTGCTCCATTGTTGAACGGCGTCGTTGAAAACCGCACTGGGTGTTGATTAGTAGGTTATGAGTTTCCAACCGCCCATTGAACATGTGTACCATCACCTTGCAAACTAAATTGGTGAGGGAAATAGGACGGTAGAAGGATGGAAGTTAACGGTCCTTTCCAGCTTTCAGAATGGGTGTGGCGTTGGACTCTCGCCACTTTTATGGGAAAGTGCCGCCATCCCAAACACGATTATAGACCTCGAGTAGGGAAGCCTTACCTTCAGGAGAGATATCTTGCAACATTTGTACATGGATACTATCTGGTCCTGGTGCTGATAGTCGCGAAGATGAAGGATTTTGTTATAACTCCGTCCTGGTGGAAAGGTAATTGTAATCTTCAAGGTTTCTAGAACGAAACGTGAAATCTTGAGATTCTACCTGCGTCTTGGCTGGAAGAAACTCGGGCGAATAGCCATCAAAGCCAGATACTGAGCGAAGGCACTGCCAAATGTATCAACTTTTCCTGCAGTAATTTAAGTCCGGCGACTAACGTGTGGGTCGAATTTTCGGCCACAGGCCTTAACTTATCCCGTACGACATAGGATGGTATATGTCAAGTAAACGAAGCTACAAACCTCCTCCAGAAGTCTTTTGCTATCCTTAATAATTTGTCTAAGCTTAGCACGCATTTTCCTGTACTGGAACAGGTTATGCAGTGTAGAGCGAACCTGGAAAATCCTAGGACCTCGCCTGCGGGCACGAATGACCTTTCGACAGTCATCCGTCCACCAAGGGATCCGAAATCGACGGGTGTGTGCAATTGACCGAGGAATAGAAAGCTCATTAGCAGAAAGAATCTAACATGTTCGACTAAAACATTCAGTCATGCTCATTGTACTTAAATACAGCCAACTGAGAGAAAAGGTTCCAGTTGGTTTGATCCAAGCGCCATCTGGGCAAACGTTGGAACATATATCTTGTGTTAAGACTAATAAGACAAGGTCACTAGAATGTAAATTAGAGATGATAATGGATTATAAAGAAACTACTAACTTGGTGAACAAACTGCAATATCAAGATGTGAAGAAGTGTTGAAGGAGTCTGAAAAAATGTAGACTCTCCGGTGTTCAAAAGAGCTAGGTTATAAAAGTCCAAGAAATCGACAACTAATTTGCCTCGTGCACAAGCCCGAGGTAAACCCCAAAGCGGGTGATGGACATTGACTCTCCCACAAACAGTAAAAGTGTTGGTAACTGGGAAGGTAGAACTTCTATATCACTGGACGAAAGGTCCTCAGTTGGAGGCTGATAAACATTACAAATGGTAAATTGGATGGATGGCAGTTTAATCCTGACTGGATGTTAGTCTGTATGGATATAGATTCCACAAACATATCATCTTTGATGCGCATCATAGTGTCCCCGTGTGTAGGAATACCCTCTTCAGGTACAAGATCACACCGTACTGGGGTGCACCACCTGATTGAGAGCTATCTTGCGGACGGAGTTTAGTCCCTGGTAAACACACGCCCAAAGGCTCATACTTGTTGAGCAAAAGTTCAAGCTCTGGTCGATCTGTTCTAATTCCACGGATGTTCCATTGTAGATAGCCATTAGAATTATCCGGGATAAATTCTTAATCGTAGAAGTTTACTACGTTGTGGAAAAATTTTCCATTTTTCTTTGATGTAGGGCTAACACCTTTAACGGAGGATTTATCCTGCCTCTTTTTCATTGTGGTATGGCAGTGTGGGCAGAATTCTTCTGCTCCATCTCCTCCAGGGGGAGGACGCCATACCAATAGAGAACTTCGAATCAATTGGAAGTTGATATCAGCGAAGATGTTGATCGCCGATCAGAGTCCTTCCCAGAAGATTCCTCAGAAGAGGATCTGCGAGAGGTTTGTTGTATTTTCTTTCAGGAAGTCAGTTCGGTTATAGCTGGTCTTTAACTTTATCTGTGGTGCATTAAAAGTTACGCTTGCCAGTCTTACTGCTTGAAGTAGTTGGTTTTGATGCTGAATTTACTGAAGGGATCTTCGCAGGTGTTGCAAATGTAGATGTTGATTTCGTGTGCTTTGAAAGTGATTTGGCTACGAGAATATTTTCTGAAATTGTGACCCCGTAAATATTGTGAGGGGCATTCTCGTGATCTAGATGGATGTTCAGCACTGCAGTTAACGCATGTTGGAGCAGATGTATATGCTCCCTCGTGTGAGAATTCTCCACAGTTAACCCAGGTAGCTTCACCGTTACAGAAATCACTTGTATGACCAAAGCGCTGACACTTATAGCATCTGAGCGGTTGGGAATATATGGCCTAACTTCAATGGCTTCTTACACTGCCTTAATCCTTTGAGCTAGTTTTACCCGATCAAATGTAAGAAGCAGGGTAGGAGTAGGCGCCAATTCAGCTCCTTGTCTCCGCTGAACCCGATATACAGATGTCACGCCTTGATCTTCTAGATTCCCTTAAATCTCCTCATTGGACATACCGTCCAATTGACGGGTGTTTACAACACCGCGCGAGGTGTTCAAGCTCTTGTTCATCTCCGCTCTAATTGGATAGCTTCCTAACAAGTTGGCTTTCAAGATAGTAATTGCCTGGGATGTTGAATTTGCTTCAACCAGGAGCGTGCCATTGCGAGTTCTAATACAGGATTTTACTGCACCAGCAATGCTATCCAGATTCTTTTGGATAGTGAATGGACTACCGATTTTTTGCATCCATAGCGCTTGGATCCTCTACCATTACAAATTTCTCCGATGGCATGCTCACATTCTGGGCGCCACTCCAGCTTTGGTGAGAATCTGGCTACCTCTGCTGGTGCTAATATTCCTTTACAAAACATTCTAGATATATATGAATTTAGAACCCCTTTCCCAAATTTCTGCTGCATATCATCCAAAAAGCATTTCGCCCCTTTTAAAATTTGGCTTCTCCTTTAGATACTATCAATTTGGATTCACTTGTATACACTTTAATTCCCCATTATTCAGAAAATTCATGTATTTCCCTGATTCTTTCTGTAACCCTAATATCGAAATGGCACCTACCACAAGGTTGTCTGCATATAATAAACTTGCTATCTCTTTATTCGCTATTACCGGATAATGTTTTTTTTCTCTTTCCAATGTACCGTATGTAAACATATCAAATAATACGGGACTCATTTTGCATCCGTATTAATCTAGGTTTTATCATCTCAGTGATGCCATTTGTTTCACATCTTTGAAGACTTTCCTGATTTCTGTTATAAAATTGCCAAATATTATCCTTCGTCTTAGCAATTGTTCTAGAGCTTCTCTATGTATTGTGTCGAAGGCTTTCTCAAGGTCCACAATGGACATGTAGATACTTTCTCTTTATTTCCTATGATTCCTATTATACGAGAGCTGTCCAGAAAGTAAATTCCGCTCATGTATAACACGAGAAGTAGTAGGGGTAGCGCCGTCATTTCTACATCAGCGTGCGCAGTGGTTCAGTACGCTTCTAGCTGTGCGTGGAGCATCGTACTGTCACGTGTTTGCTAGTTATAACCTAACATGAGCGCCGAACTAACAAATCCTGCCAAGTGTGAAGTGCGGAAAGGCTAAGAGCAGCAATCCAAAACAAGCATCGTGGTCTTCTGACATCTGGTGTGGTGCTTTTGCATGACAACGCTCGCCCTCACACAGCAACCACAAATGAACTTTTGGCCAAGTTCAAATGGGACGTTTTTGACCATCCCCCGTACTTGGCCCCTAGCGACTTCCATCTGTTCCCATCATGAAAAAGTGGCTTACAGCTCAGCACTTTGGCAATGACAAAGAGATTCAAAACGCCGCGACAGGTTGGCTTAGTTCACAGAGGGTATTTCAAAGACTGAAAAGGTATGACAAGTGCTAGAATCTGTTTGTGGACTATGTAGAAAAATAGAGAAAAGCTGTAGTTTTCAGATATATATAAAACTTTTGTATGTATACCGGTTTCATGATTTCAAAACGGAGGTTACTTTCTGGACAGCCCTCGTAGTTATGAATATATTGTCTGGTTTCCTTTCCTAAATCCAGTTTGAAATTCTATACTTTATTTTCTGCTTCTCTCCACTCCCTTAACGTATCCGCTAGCATTCCTGCGTGCACTTTCCCTAATATAGATAATAGGCATATTCCTCCGCTTTATTTACTTCTCCCTCTCCTTTATAAATTGGTATCATGATACTTATTTTCCAACATTCCGGTGTATCAGTTTTTTCTTTGACTTTATTCAGTGGTTCTGTCATTCTTAATACGTTTTGTTGAATTCCTCTAGTATTCCGTCTACTCCTACTGTTTTATCTTCCTTTATATTCCTCAATTTCTGGTAAATTTCAAGCATTGTTATTTTGTTGTATAGTTTTTCCATTGATATTATTCCTTGCCTTTGCTTTTATGACTCTTAACTTATCTCTTTTATTTGATGTCATTTTACTTTTTTCGTCTCCTTTCCTGTTCACCCTTATCACCATTTCCCATTTTATTTACCTTTCCTTCTATAACTTAATTTTCGTATTTTATTGTCATTATTTGGCTCTAACAAACATCTATGTTCCCATTTATGTGTCATCTGATCTTCCTTATTCGATTCATCACCACTCTTTCTATTGTAGCCGCTAGCTCTATTGTCAAGTCCTTACCCCCCCCCTGGAATAGTTGTCATTTCCTCTGGGCTTCCACCTGCTTCTTGAATTATCGCCCCTCTTGTACCTTCTTGTGTTGGTCCTCGTATCCCCTCATTTCCTCTTTGCCAGTTGTACATCGCCTTGTACGTTGACCTAATTCTTCCATTGTTTCCATGTTTTATTGTTGATCTTAGTGCATTTTTCTGCGTTTGTTCCTCCTTACATTCAGGTTGCACTTTTGACCTTTTACGAATGCCTTTTTCTGTCCGCCCTGGTGCTTTCATCTTCCAAATTTTCCCACCTTTCTTTTTACTTTCTCTACTACGTATAGTAAGTAGGGGAAGTTTGTATTCCACCCAAAAATTCGATACCGAGATTTCACCGGAAATACATGTTTTGAGACCCCCAGAATAAAAGAATTCTGATGTGTTACACTCACATGACTTTCTCTACTCTTGTACAAACAATTTTTAAAAACGCTTATTCTCCATCTACTTCATCTTAATCGAGATAAACATTTGCAGACTCTATCTTATTGCTAATTTTCTTGTAGATGTAAGGGGCGTATATATTTACAAGGTCAATATAGAAATACAGTAGCCTTTAAGCACATACATATCTCTTAATAGCTGGTTGCTAGGTGCAGCACCATTCCCTTTGCCACAGGTTAATACTCTTTGCATATCCAAGACAAAAAAATGAATAACGAATTCCCATTTGAGAAAATAAGTATTGAAAAATTTAAGGGAATAACAAGAGATATCTCGAAAATGGTTCATTCAACAACAAAAAATGTATATGACATAAATTGTGTATTTTAACGCGATCTACATTTTTTGTGTAGTACAATTTTGTCTATCTCTTATGGTTTACCAGTTATGCAAAAGTCGTTCACAATAAAGAATACTTTTGGAGACATTTCCAGAAAATTCAAGATATACATTTTATTTGTCATGACAATATCTTAAACATATGATATTTTAATAAACATCGTTAGAGCCATTTTTGAGAAAATTAAAATTTTCGAAAAATCTTCCATGTAAAGGGTAATCTGGGGTGGGGGGATTTTCTTGAAAACCTTCGTGTCGCATCTCTGGAAGATACTCAACCTAAATACCAAGTTTGGTGTTTATCCGACTGTTCGTTTCTGAGTTATGCTGTTCACAGACAGACAGACAGACACACACACCCACCCACATGTTTCCAAAAATGTTTTTACTTTCTCTACTACGTATAGTAAGTAGGGGAAGTATTGCATTCCACCCAAAAATTCGATACCGAGATTTCACCGGAAATACATGTTTTGAGAATCACTGAATCCAAAAAAAGCATTTTTGGAAACATGTCCGTGTGTGTGTCTGTCTGTGTGTCTGTGAACAGCATAACTCAAAAACGAACAGTCGGATAAACACCAAACTTGGTATTTAGGTTCAGTATCTTCCAGAGATGCGACACGAAGGTTTTCAAGAAAATCCCCCCACCCCAGACTACCCTTTACATGGAACATTTTTCGAAAATTTTAATTTTCTCAAAAACGGCTCTAACGATTTTGATTAAAATATCATATGTTTAAGATATTGTCATGACAAATAAAATGTATATCTCGAATTTTCTGGGAATGTCTCCAAAAATATTCTTCATTGTGAACGACTTTTGCATAACTGGTAAACCATAAGATATAGACAAAATTTTACTACACAAAAAATGTAGATCGCGTTAAAATACACAACTTATGTCATATACGTTTCTTTTGTTGAGTGAACCGTTTTCGAGATATTGCTTGTTATTTCCTTAAATTTTCCAATACTTATACTTTTTCTCAAATTCGTTATTCATTTTTACTTTCTCTACTACGTATAGTAAGTAGGGGAAGTATTGCATTCCACCCAAAAATTCGATACCGAGATTTCAGCGGAAATACATGTTTTGAGACATCCTGAATCCAAAAAAAGCATTTTTGGAAACATGTCCGTGTGTGTGTCTGTGTGTGTGTGTGTGTCTGTGTGTGTGTGTGTGTGTCTGTGTGTGTGTGTGTGTGTGTGTCTGTGAACAGCATAACTCAAAAACGAACAGTCGGATAAGCACCAAACTTGGTATTTAGGTTCAGTATCTTCCAGAGATGCGACACGAAGGTTTTCAAGAAAATCCCCCCACCCCAGACTACCCTTTACATGGAAGATTTTTCGAAAATTTTAATTTTCTCAAAAATGGCTCTAACGATTTTGATGAAAATATCATATGTTTAAGATAATGTCATGAGAAATGAAATGTATATCTCGAATTTTCTGGGAATGTCTCCAAAAGTATTCTTCATTGTGAACGACTTTTGCATAACTGGTAAACCATAAGAGATAGACAAAATTTTACTACACAAAGAATGTAGATCGCGTTAAAATACACAATTTATGTCATATACATTTCTTTGGTTGAGTGAACCGTTTTCGAGATATTGCTTGTTATTTCCTTAAATTTTCCAATACTTATTTTTTCTTAAATGCGTTATTCATTTTTTTTATGTCCTGGACATGCAAAGAGAATGGAATGAACCACATAGCAACCAGCGTTAAAATATTTGACTATCGCTTAAAAGCTACCATATTTCCCTTGCATCTACAAGAAAATTACCAATAAGATTGACATCTCGATATCTCGATTAACATGAAGCATATGGAGAATAGGCGTTTTTAAAATTAGATTGTACAAGAGTAGAGAAAGTTATGTGAGTGTAACACATCAGATTTTTTTTTCAAATGGGAATTCGTTATTCATTTTTACTTTCTCTACTACGTATAGTAAGTAGGGGAAGTATTGTATTCCACCCAAAATTTCGATACCGAGATTTCACCGGAAATACATGTTTTGAGACTCACTGAATCCAAAAAAAGCATTTTTGGAAACATGTCCGTGTGTGTGTCTGTGTGTCTGTGTGTCTGTGAACAGCATAACTCAAAAACGAAGAGTCGGATAAACACCAAACTTGGTATTTAGATTCAGTATTTTTCAGAGATGCGACACGAAGGTTTTCAAGAAAATCCCCCCACCCCAGACTACCCTTTACATGGACCATTTTTCGAAAATTTTAATTTTCTCAAAAACGGCTCTAACGATTTTGATTAAAATATCATATGTTTAAGATATTGTCATGACAAATAAAATGTATATCTCGAATTTTCTGGGAATGTCTCCAAAAGTATTCTTCATTATGAACGACTTTTTCATAACTGGTAAACCATAAGAGATAGACAAAATTTTACTACACGAAAAATGTAGATCGCGTTAAAATACACAATTTATGCCATATACATTTCTTTTGTTGAGTGAACCGTTTGCAAGATATTGCTTGTTATTCCCTTAAATTTTCCAATACTTATACTTTTTCTCAAATTCGTTATTCATTTTTTTTTATGTCCTGGACATGCAAAGAGAATGGAATGCACCACATAGCAACCAGCGTTAAAATATTTGACTATCGCTTAAAACCTACCATATTCCCCTTGCATCTACAAGAAAATTATCAACAAGATTACATCTCGATATCTCCATTAACATGAAGCATATGGAGAATAAGCGTTTGTAAAAATAGCTTGTACAAGAGTAGAGAAAGTCATGTGAGTGTAACACATCAGATTTTTTACTTTCTCTACTACGTATAGTAAGTAGGGGAAGTATTGCATTCCACCCAAAAATTCGATACCGAGATTTCACCGGAAATACACGTTTTGAGACCTCCTGAATCCAAAAAAAGCATTTTTAGAAACATGTCCGTGTGTGTGTCTGTGTGTGTGTGTGTGTGTCTGTGTGTGTGTGTCTGTGTGTGTGTGTGTGTGTGTCTGTGAACAGCATAACTCAAAAACGAACAATCGGATAAGCACCAAACTTGGTATTTAGGTTCAGTATCTTCCAGAGATGCGACACGAAGGTTTTCAAGAAAATCCCCCCACCCCAGACTACCCTTTACATGGAAGATTTTTCGAAAATTTTAATTTTCTCAAAAATGGCTCTAACGATTTTGATGAAAATATCATATGTTTAGGGTAATGTCATGAGAAATGAAATGTATATCTCGAATTTACTGGGAATGTCTCCAAAAGTATTCTTCATTGTGAACGACTTTTGCATAACTGGTAAACCATAAGAGATAGACAAAATTTTACTACACAAAAAATGTAGATCGCGTTAAAATACACAACTTATGTCATATACATTTCTTTTGTTGAGTGAACCGTTTTCGAGATATTGCTTGTTATTTCCTTAAATTTTCCAATACTTATACTTTTTCTCAAATGCGTTATTCATTTTTTTTATGTCCTGGACATGCAAAGAGAATGGAATGCGCCACATGGCAACCAGCGTTAAAATATTTGACTATCGCTTAAAAGCTACCATATTTTCCTTGCACCTACAAGAAAATTACCAATAAGATTGACATCTAGATATCTCGATTAACATGAAGCATATGGAGAATAGGCGTTTGTAAAATTAGATTGTACAAGAGTAGAGAAAGTCATGTGAGTGTAACACATCAGATTTTTTTAACTTTCTCTACTACGTATAGTAAGTGGTGGAAGTACTGTATTCCACCCAAAAATTAGATACCGAAATTTCACCGGAAATACATGTTTTCAGAACCCCTGAATCCGACAAAAGCATTTCTAGAAACATGTCCGTGTGTGTGCGTGTCTGTGAACAGTATAACTCAGGAACGAACAGTCGGATAAACACCAATCATGGTATCAGGTTCAGTATCTTCCAGAGTTGCGACACGAAGGTTTTCAAGAAAATCCCCCACTCCAGATTACCCATTACATGGATCATTTTTCGAAAATTTTAATTTTCTCAAGAATGGCTCTAACGATTTCGATTAAAGTATCATATGTTTAAGATATTTTCATGACAAATGAAATGTATATCTCGAATTTTCTGGGAATGTCTGCAAAAGTATTCTTCATTGTGAACGACTTTTGCTTAACTGGTAAACCTTAAGAGATAGACAAAATTTTACTACACAAAAATGTAGATCACGTTAAAATACACAATTTATGTCATACACGTTTTTACTTTCTCTACTACGTATAGTAAGTAGAGGAAGTATTGTATTCCACTCAAAAATTCGATACCGAAATTTCACCGGAAATACATGTTTTGAGACCCCTGAATCCAAAAAAAACATTTTTGGAAACATGTCCGTGTGTGTGTCTGTGTGTGTGTCTGTCTGTCTGTCTGGCTGTCTGTCTGGCTGTGTGTCTGTCTGTGAACAGCATAACTCAGAAACGAACAGTCGGATAAACAGCAAACTTGGTATTTAGGTTCAGTATCTTCCATGGATGCGACACGAAGGTTTTCAAGAAAATCCCCCCACCCCAGATTACCCTTTACATGGAACATTTTTCTAAAATTTTAAATTTCTCAAAAATGGCTCTAATGATTTTGATTAAAATATCAAATGTTTAAGATATTTTCATGACAAATAAAATGTATATCTTGAATTTTCTGGGAATGTCTCCAAACGTATTCTTCATTGTGAACGACTTTTGCATAACTGGTAAACCAAAAGAGATAGACAAAATTTTACTACACAAACATGTAGATCGCGTTAAAATACACAATTTATGTCATATATATTTTTGTTGTTGAGTGAACCATTTTCGAGATATTGCTTGTTATTCCCTTAAATTTTTAAATACTTCTTTTCTGAAATGGGAATTCGTTATTCATTTTTTTGTCTTGGATATGCAAAGAGTATTAATCTGTGGCAAAGGGAATGGTGCTGCACCTAGCAACAAGCTATTAAGAGATATGTATGTGCTTAAAGGCTACTGTATTTCTATATTGCCCTTGTAAATATATATTCCCCTTACATAGACAAGAAAATTAGCAATAAGATAGAGCCTGCAAATGTTTATCTCGATTAACATGAAGTAAATGGAGAATAAGCGTTTGAAAAAATAGTTTGTACAAGAGTAGAGAAAGTCATGTGAGTGTAACACATCAGATTTTTTTATGTCCTGAACATGCAAAGAGAATGGAATTCGCCACATAGCAACCAGCGTTAAAATATTTGACTATCGCTTAAAAGCTACCATATTCCCCTTGCATCTACAAGAAAATTACCAATAAGATTGACATCTCGATATCTCGATTAACATGAAGCATATGGAGAATAGGCGTTTGTAAAATTAGATTGTACAAGAGTAGAGAAAGTCATGTGAGTGTAACACATCAGATTTTTTTTTATTCAGGGGGTCCCAAAACATGTATTTCCGGTGAAATCTCGGTATCGAATTTTTGGGTGGAATACAATACTTCCCCTACTTACTATACGTGGTAGGGAAAGTAAAAAACATTTTTGGAAACATGTCCGTGTGTGTCTGTGAACAGCATATCTCAGAAACGAACAGTCGGATAAACACCAAACTTGGTATTTAGGTTCAGTATCTTCCAGAGATGCGACACGAAGGTTTTCAAGAAAATTCCCCATCCCAGATTACCCTTTATATGGAACATTTTTCGAAAATTTTAATTTTCTCAAAAATGGCTCTAACGATTTTGATTAAAATATCATATGTTTACGATATTTTCATGACAAATGAAATGTATACCTCGAATTTTCTGGGAATGTCTCCAAAAGTATTCTTCATTGTGAACGACTTTTGCATAGCTGGTAAACCATAAGAGATAGACAAAATTTTACTACACAAAAAATGTAGTTCGCAATAAATACACAATTTATGTCATATAAATTTTTGTTGTTGGATGAACCATTTTCGAGATATTGCTTGTTATTCCCTTAAATTTTGCAATACTTATACTTTTTCTCAAATTCGTTATTCATTTTTACTTTCTCTACTACGTATAGTAAGTAGGGGAAGTATTGTATTCCACCCAAAATTTCGATACCGAGATTTCACCGGAAATACATGTTTTGAGACCCCCTGAATCCGAAAAAAAGAATTTTTGGAAACATGTCCGTGTGTGTCTGTGAACAGCATAACTCAGAAACGAACAGTCGGATAAACACCAAACTTGGCATTTGGGTTCAGTATCTTCCAAGGATGCGACACGAAGGTTTTCAAGAAAATCCCCCCACCCCAGATTACCCTTTACATGGAAGATTTTTCGAAAATTTTAATTTTCTCAAAAATGGCTCTAACGATTTTGATTAAAATATCATATGTTTAAGATATTTTCATGACAAATAAAATGTATATCTTGAATTTTCTGGGAATGTCTCCAAAAGTATTCTTTATTGTGAACGACTTTTGCATAACTGGTAAACCATAAGAGATAGACAAAATTGTACTACACAAAAAATGTAGATCGCGTTAAAATACACAATTTATGTCATATACATTTTTTGTTATTGAGTGAACCATTTTCGAGATATTACTTGTTATTCCCTTAAATTTTTCAATACTTATTTTCTCAAATGGGAATTCGTTATTCATTTTTTTTTGTCTTGGATATCAAAGAGTATTGATCTGTGGGAAAGGGAATGGTGCTGCACCTAGCAACCAGTTATTAAGAGATATGTATGTGCTTAAAGGCTACTGTATTTCCAAATTGCCCTTGTAAATATACATTCTCCTTACATCTACAAGAAAATTAGCAATAAGATAGACTCTGCAAATGTTTATCTCGATTAACATGAAGTAGATGGAGAATAAGCGTTTGTATAAATAGTATGTACAAGAGTAGAGAAAGTCATGTGAGTGTAACACATCAGATATTTTTTTGTCCTGGACACACAAAGAGAATGGAATACTGCACATAGCAACCAGCGTTAAAATATTTGACTATCGCTTAAAGGCTACCAATTCCCCTTGCATCTACAAGAAAATTAGCGATAAGATTAACATCTCGATTAACTTGAAGCATATGGGGAATAAGCCGTTGTAAAAATAGTTTGTACAAGAGTAGAGAAAGTCATGTGAGTGTAACACATCAGATTTTTTAACTCTTGTTCTTCTCTCTGCTTAATAAAGAGCTTGTGCCTTTAAGTTTCCTGACGTTTCTTAATATTTCCCATTTCCACTTTCTCTGCCACGTATACAGTAGATAGAGAAATTGCATTCCACCCAAAATTTCGATAGCGAGATTTCACCGAAAATACCTGCTCTAAGGCTCATGAATCTTAAAAAAAGCATTTTTAAAAAAGGGTCCTTGTGTGTTTGTCTGTTAACATAACTAAAATACGAAAAGTCGGATAAATACTAAAGCTCCAGTACCTTTCAAAGATGTGTAACGAAAATCTCCCACCCCAGACTGCCCTTTAAATGAATTTTTCGAAATTTTTATTTTTCAAAAAATGGCTCTAACAATTATAATTATTATACCATAACTTAAAAATATTTACGACAAATATAATGCATATTTTGAATTTTCTGGGAATAGCCTGTCAAGTGCTCTTCATTAGGAAGGAATTTTGTATAATCTTATATAACTGGTAAACGCTAAGCGACAGACGAAAGTGTACTACACAAAAAATGTAGATCTCTTTAAAATACACAATTTATTTAAAATAAGTATTTTTGTGGTATAAGCTGTTTCTGATATATCCGTACATATCAAAGGAATAAAGGTTATTGTTAATACAGAAATCATCCAAGGATGTGCTCAGGGCTCGATCTTACGGCCGTTGTTTCGGGACATTGTATTGGAGACGTTATTAGACAAACTGAATGGCATGGATATATAAAAAAAAAACTAATGCCCATGCCTGACGATGTGTTATTTATAGTAGTAGGAGATAATAGAATGGATTTGGAAAGGCGTTCAAATTAACCATCAAATTAAATACACATCAAAATTACAAATTGCCACCGCAAAGTCATATTACATGATCTGAGACCCAATAATTAAATTTAATCACCAGAACATTAGAAGACAGAAAGCTGTGAAGCATTTGGGAATAATGTTAGACGAAAAATTGAATTTCAGAAAAGATACTGAATATATTCAAAGTAAATCTGAAGCTATAATGTTGAAATCAGCCACAATCATTCAATCAAATTTCAAAACCCCATTAAGCATGGTTACTACATATCATAATGACATTTTTGCGACTATCATGAAGTATGAAGGAGGCGTATGCGTATTTTGAATGATGTACAAATTAAAACCTTACTAAGGAGAACACAGCGAAGAATTTTATTACGATTTACAAAGGCAACTAACACCACATCTACATTGTTAGTTTTCACATGAATCTGGTCAATAGATTTAGCGATAAAATTGAGGGGCGTAAGTTTTTGGCTGCAGAAAGGTGAATTAGATAAGGTCGAATATATAATTTGGAAAAGATGTAAAACCATAACGGAAATACAACATAATTTAAAGTCAAGTTGGCAGCAAGAACGGGAAAGTATTGATACAGGAAGGAGAACTTTTTACTTATTTAGCAACATTTCGGAACGGTTAAAATTAAAACATATCCAACCAACAAAGTGATAATACATTCCTTAACCTGATACGGCCCGTATAAAATCTATATTAAGAAAATAAGTAAAGCAGAACAACATATGTAATTATTCCAATTAGCAAGGAACTCCGGACCATGTAGTTTGAATGTGTACATTACTACGAGGGCTGATCAACAAAGACCGAGACTGATTTTTTTTCACAGATGTTTACTACTCCAATTCAATGTTTACATGATCTTTTTCAAAGTACTCCCCTCCTACTTCAATGCACTTTTTATAGCGTCTCTGCCAGTCCTTGAACACGTGCTGCAGACCATTCTTTGTCAGGTCCTTGAGAATTGCCTCACTTTTCGTGAGCTCTGCTTCAGAGTTCTCAAATCGAATACTCCTAAGCTTTGCCTTTAGTGATGGGAATAAAAAAAGTCACAGGGTGCAAGATCGGGGCTATAATGTGGATGTGGTACACAGGTAATGTTGAATCGAGCCAGAAACTGCATGACTTGATTTGCGACGTGAAGCCGTGCATTGTCATGATGAAGTCGCCACCCAGTCCAAGAAAGCTCTGGTCGTTTCTTTGCAATGTGCTTCCTCAGTGTAGCCAATACTGACGTGTAGTATGCTGCTGTAACAGTAGTGTGAGGGGGAACTGCATGCTGGTAAATCATTCCATTACAGTCAAAAAATGTGATCACCATCACTTTCCCTGCAGATGGAACAACTTTTGCCTTTTTTGGTGTTGGAGAACCTGGCGATTTCCACACTGTGCTGGCTTGTTTTCCTTCAGGATCATAATGATGCAGCCATGACTCATCAACGGTGATAATCAATTTAAAAAATGCATCACCTCCATTGTCTGGTATGCGAAATAAACGTAGGGTCTACAAAATAGAGCATTACTACCAACCTACCAATACAAGAGTGCTGCCACCTACCAACATTATATATAAAAACCCGCTCTTTTCAAATATTTATGTTACAGATACGAAACTATCATGGAAGCTACAGGAAAAATCTGATGTGTTACACTCACATGACTTTCTCTACTCTTGTACAATCTATTTCTACAAACGCCTATTCTCCATATGCTTCATGTTAATCGAGATATCGAGATGTCAATCTTATTGGTAATTTTCTTGTAGATGCAAGGGGAATATGGTAGGCTTTGAGCGATAGTCAAATATTTTAACGCTGGTTGCTATGTGGCGCATTCCATTCTCTTTGCATGTCCAGAACAAAAAAAAATGAATAACGAATTTGAGAAAAAGTATAAGTATTGGAAAATTTAAGGAAATAACAAGCAATATCTCGAAAACGGTTCACTCAACAAAAGAAATGTATATGACTTAAGTTGTGTATTTTAACGCGATCTACATTTTTTGTGTAGTAAAATTTTGGCTATCTCTTATGGTTTACCAGTTATGCAAAAGTCGTTCATAATGAAGAATACTTTTGGAGACATTCCCAGAAAATTCGAGATATACATTTCATTTCTCATGACATTATCTTAAACATATATTTTCATCAAAATCGTTAGAGCCATTTTTGAGAAAATTAAAATTTTCGAAAAATCTTCCATGTAAAGGGTAATCTGGGGTGGGGGGATTTTCTTTAAAACCTTCGTGTCGCATCTCTGGAAGATACTGAACCTAAATACCAAGTTTGGTGTTTATCCGACTGTTCGTTTCTGAGTTATGCTGTTCACAGACACACACACGGACATGTTTCCAAAAATGCTTTTTTTGGATTCAGGAGGTCTCAAAACATGTATTTCCGGTGAAATCTCGGTATCGAATTTTTGGGTGGAATGCAATACTTTCCCTACTTACTATACATAGTAGAGAAAGTAAAAAATCAGTCTGTCTTTGTTGAGAGCCCTCATATAATTAAACAATACAAGAAAGGCAAGTTTTAAGTGGATTACATTCATATATTTTAAGAAATACAAATGTATGCATACAACTAGATATATTAAGTTAAAAACTGATCAAAATAGCTTGGGGACAAGTTGTTGAACAACATTAAATTGTAACCTTAGTACCTGCAATTAATTAACAAATAACATTGAGGGATTCAAGTCCTACGTGCAACATGGACACTTATATAAACATGTGATAATCATACTTTGGAAATAAGAGTACAAAGTGATGAAAGAGAAGAGAATACTAATTTAAACTAATTGAAGGTAATAGTTTTTGATAATTCCAGACAGGAAAATGAGAAGAGAAAAGCAGGAAATTATTAAAAAAAAAAGGTAGATTGGAGGAAAAGAAAGAGAAGAGGAGGATACGGAGTCAATAGCAAAGAGGAGAATAAAGGGCGAGGAGGACTTGGAGCGATAAGGGGGATGATCAAGGGGAGGAGTTTATAGCAGACAGAAGTGGGAGGTGTGAATAGATTTAGGGGAAAGGACTGGCAGAGTTATGGTTTAGAGCGAGAGGAAGATGGCGGCGAGGGAAAGTGGAGATAAAGTGATTATGGTGTTAAGTGAAGTGAAATATTTTTATTTTAAACAGAAAGTGAAGTAATGGTTTCATAGAAGAATGAAGGCTAAATATACCGATTACTGTGTTAAGTGAAGTGAAAAGTTATAAGGTAATTATGTGTCTTAAGTGAAGTGAACGATAAAAAGAATAAGGGAAGATTGATTTAATCCAGAGTGAGTGATAAGCTTAATAAAATTATTTAGTACTGTAATCTACTTAAGATATATTAAGAAAAGTGAATGATTACGGTATACATTTTCAAGAAAGTGTATTGAAGCAACATAGAAAGGATAAATAAAATAAACATATAGTTAAAATTTTAAATTTCGATACAAAATTATTAAAAAGTTATTATAAAATACTTTATGATTAGTTGACAATGAACACATGTACTTCAAGTGTAGTTTGGGTAGTGGATACCAGTACCTTTACCTCTGAAAACAAGAGGTTAGACTGCTATGGAATATTTTATCACGTTCATCTTGTTTCCTTTATTAATTATCAGTTATTTTAAGTTGCTGGGTTCCAATAAGAGTAGTTGAATATATTTTTACTTTCTCTACTATGTACGAAGTACAGGAAGTATTGCATTCCACCCAAAAATGCGATACCAAGATTTCACCGGAAATACATGTTGCGAGGTGCCCTGAAACCAAATAAAGCATTTTTGGAAACATGTCCGTGTGTGTGCGTCTGTAAACAGCATTACTCAAAAACGAAAAGTCGGATAAATACCAAACTTGGTGTTTGATCTTAGTGTCTTCTAAGGATGCAATACGAAGATTTTGAAGAAGCTCCCCCACCCCAGACTAGCCTTTACGTAGAGCATTTTTTGAAAAGTTTTTTTCTCAAAAATGGCTCAAATATCATGTTTAAGATATTTTTATGGAAAATGAGAAGTATATCTTGAATTTTCAGGGAATGTCCCCAAAGGTCTCTTCATTTTGCATGACTTTTCATAACTGGTAAACCGTAAGAGATAGACAAAATTTTACTACACAAATAATGTAGATCTCGTTAAAACATACACTTTTTCATATACATTTACTTATTTATTGTCGAGTGATCCATTTCTGAGATCTTCCTTGTTATTTGTTTGAATTTTACAATACTTATACTTTTTCTCAAATGGGTTTTTTTTTTGTCCTGGTAATGCAAAGAGAATGGAATGCTCCACATAGCAACCAGCTCTTAAAATATTTGACTATCGCTTAAAACCTACCATATTTCCCTTGCATCTACAAGAAAATTAGCAATAAGATTGACATCTCGATATCTCGATTAACATGAAGAAGATGGAGAATAAGCGTTTGTAAAATAAAGTAGATAAGGTCATGTGAGTGCAACACAGACTTTTTTATTTAAACTTAAAATATAAATATTACATTTTGTATTTTTACTTTATTTTTTAGTTTATTCATTTTGATCTAGTTTCTTTCTATTTACTAGATTATAAATAAACATCTGTACAATGATAATAATGTATAAAATGAAAGAAGTGTTAAATAAATCACCAAATCACACATCCTAGAGTAGGAAACAAGGTACCAGGATGTCGTATTGCAGGTTTTATTATATTTTTATTCATGTTTCTGACAGTCATGCTTAGAGTAGCTATGCAATTTAAGGCCAGCGTATAATGCCCAGGTCTAAAATATTTGACTATCGCTATTCACTTTGTATCTGAACCAAAATGTATAATGTCGCTATTTTGGAAAGATTTATCTCGATTAAAACGGCAGCAACAACCGGCCTCTACAGCACCTAAAAGACCACATCAACAGGAGCAGCCAGCACACCATCACCAAGGAGCATCTTACGCCGTGGTGATGCAAGGTGCTATGCACGGAACTACGGTGTGGCGCGTCCCAACACATTCACATCCCCAAAACAGACATACACCAGCTTCAGTCACTCCTAAGCCTACCCACTCTGGAAAGACTCAAACTCAATTTCACGTTTTTCCAGAAGTAAGTGACGTGAGCCGGACTCAGACTTCGAGGCCCAGTGGGAGCAGGTATCCGCGTCATCCGAGGAACAAGCCGCATAACAGCACGCATCCTTACCCTCTCCTGCCAACCCTTCCTCTTGCTCCACAGCACTCATACAAACTGAAGTGGCTGCAAGAGCTGTTACCGAACCATGACCAGAATATCTGTTGGTCAGATTCCTGTCAACTAACAACCAGGCCGCCAAAATGGTTATTGATGGGCTCACATTCCTGATTTCAGACCGTCCAAGATGGCGGATCAAACTAGGCCTCGTACCACGGGAGGAATGCGTGTGAACTGTCCGATCAGGGGAATGATCCCTAGCACTTAGCCGGCTCGCTGTCCTAGACCTCGTTTCAGTTGGGGAAACAAACCTCCGTCCAAGCATCTCCTTCCACCTCTCAGGACCGATCACATGGGTTGCCAAGGAGGCGGCACCGCAGTCCGAGGAAGAGTATAGTCCAACGTCCAGACCAGCTCCCGCCACTTGAGACAGTATTTTAATACCTGAATCATTTCAATTGTTATTTATAATAGATAAATTCAATAACAGCCCACCTTGAAACAAATGTATGTAATAATTATTTTAAATTGTATGTAATAATTATTTTAATTGTATGTAACAGTCATTGCAAATGCTTATTTTTATTGTAAACATATTTTATTAATCTAATATAAATACTTTATATATACTAATAATGCAAGAACTGTGAGAATAATAAGTTTTAAGTTGCTAACAATGAGTAATAATGAGGTTATTGTGCCAATAATGTGTTTGGAATTTGAAAAAGTACTGGTCATGATTAGAACGATGATAACATAGTTTCATTGACAGTTTTAAAATTAGCCAATCAACAGCAAAGAAAAGTTTTAAATTAAATGCAAATATTCCATTGGACTAGAATTAGCCAATCAGAGACTTGCATTACCGAAGCTTAAGGTTTTAACCGTTGAGGTTATTCAGTTCCTGGCAAGACGTAGTAGTGTAAAGATGCAAAAATGTGTTCTCTACGTGCGTTAAGTGAGTGTATAAAAGTTTCTCACGGTTCTTTTAAAAGTGTAGTGGTTTATAAATATGTGCAAGAAGTTAAAATAAAAGTGAAAATTTAAAAGTTTAATTCTGTTACGTCTACAATAATTGTCATTACCACATAAGAATTCTGACTCTAAATTAAGACAGGCAGATTCAAACAATAATATTACGTAAGCATTAAAATTCAAACCAACGCTCAAAACAACTATTAATACAAAACAACTCTTTAAGTTTGCGTAAACATTTATTACGCAACATTACATAACAGTAGCAAATCATCTTCAAGTTAGCGCACATACATGGGGCTAACTAAAAACAGCATCCACTCAAAAAGCAGCTAAAAATAATATGTGAGCCAATTCTGGAACCAAACCACCAACACCTACAAATTGGCTCCCATATGTGGAGCAGTTAAACATAAAGCATCTACCAATATAACTTCTTCACACTTCAAACCCTGGAGGCCCGGCCGCTTGCATTGATCTCGGTGGTATGGAAGCATCTGTTTACCACCACAAAGGCCGTTTGTACTTCACAATACTTCTCCGTCCTCTCCCTATATCCCCATGTTATCCTGGCTGGGGACTTCAATGCCAAACACCCGCGTTGGCATTGCGGCCCTCGGGCAGATAGACTAGGCAATGATATACGCATGCTAGATGCGGACCCTCATCACAGATTAGAGGGCCCCTGGCAATCCACCCACCATCCATGACGTCGAGGGGGGCTTCAGTTTTCGACTTCGCAATCATCAAACATTTCCCCTTTCATCTCACTCACATCACTCAACGCATTACAATCGGATCACAATTCCGTGTTAGCAGAGGTTAACAAGGGTTTGACAATCACGACGTCCTGGTGTTGACTGAGATTGCGTCAAGGCTTGCCTTAACGACTCCATTACCACTAACCCTAGAATCAGATATCCCAAACCTGGAGGTATGCTTCTCCCCTCAACCCATCACGGTGCGAACAGTCCATAACCTCACCATACAGCTCCCCTACATCTTGACACCCTTCCTGTTGAACTCCTCCTGCTCATCCGCCACTCCGGGTAGCCCTCAGAATCTACCAGCATCACTGCACGCCACATAATTGAGCGCTTCTGAGGCATTTGCGCTGAGAGGTCTGTCTCAGAATACGCGAGTACAGGGTAGGCGCGTGAGAGGATACAATGATCCGCATAAATCTCGAATATGGCAACGTTTAAAAGATTTCCAAGAGACACTGTAACCGTGGAAATCAACAAACCTCCCCTTTCCAAGGCACCCAAAATCTGGTCTACGATCCCCAAGCCAAAGCCAATGTGTTGGCGGACGATGAGACCTTGAGATGATCCCAAGAGGATGCCTTTTCCGAACCTGTTCAGAGGGTGGTTTGCCGATATCTTCGGTATCCCCGGACGAAGCAGGTCGATTTCCTGTCATAAGACCCAGTGAACTCGAGGGCGCACTATGGCATCTCAACCCCAAAAAATCCTTGGGTACTGATGGGCTCACACCTGCCATGCCGCGCTGCCTTCCCTTCACGGCGGTGCTTTCCCTAACCAGGTGTTCAACATGTGTCTCACCTTGTGCCACATTCCACGTGAGTGGAGAGCCGGGGAAAGACCCGGTTCATCCAGCCAACTACCGATCCATCAGTCTGCTATCAGTGCTCTCCAAGGTCTTCGAGAGTCTACCGCTTGTCCCCAATTCTGGGAGACATTCAAGCCAACCCCAAACACCCCCATTCAATTTCCCAACAGAATTTAAATATCCTGCCATTCTCTTTATCGCAACACTAGTGCATAAGCCCCCTTGCTGGCAGAGTTATTGCTAATGCACACAGATAATCCAAGAACAGCAATGAACCTTGAACTGATTGTACAAGTTGCGAGAAGTGTGGCGTGCATGTCAACTCTAACACGTCCAAAGTCTTAGGAAAATGATGTGCTTGTACTTTAGATAGATCCAGAGTATATGTATGTCTAAACATACTGCAATGAAGCATGTTTGTCGAATATCCCATATGCAGGGACAAAAAAAAAAGTGTAGCATTCACATAGCTTTCTCTACTCACTCATCTTAAATCTATTCTTAAGACTTATTTCTTATTAATCCAAATAATTTAAAATAAAGAGTTGAATGTTGTAACACTACATCACTAAAATGTTCTTACTTAAACGCGTTTCGGGCGACGGTTTGCTCCCATCGTCAGCATGTTTTCAACTGATTTTGCCGGTTATTGTCTGGGGAATGTGTGTGGCTAGTGGTGTTCTCTGGTGAACCTCCAAAGGATGCTGGATGGCAGCAGTTCGAAATTCATTAGGTGATTCCTGTGTTTGATGATATGTATGTTTTCCCAAATGTCCAATTCATTGTTGCTGTTGATCGGTTTTAAGAATTTTATGTTTGGAGTGATTTCATGGTTCGAAGACCAGAAATGATGTGCTACTGCTGATTTATCTGTCTGTTTTTGGTAAATGCATCTCATATGCTCTTTAAGTCTTATTTCAAAATTTCTTTTGGTTCTTCCTATGTATACCAGGTTACAGTCATTACAATCAATTTGATATATACCAGCTGATTTATCATTGGGAATAGGATCTTTTGTTCTGTTGCATAGTAGTTTCTGTATATTGTGATTATTCTGTGGAGACGGGGTGATGTTGTATTTCTTGAAAATCCTTTGAAATTTATGTGTCCAAGGGTGGTAAGTGAACTTCCTATATGCTTGTGGTTTTGTTGTCTGAGTAAAGTAGTTGTTTCTTGGATGTATTTCTGTCTTACAAACTTTTTACTTTCTCTACTACGTATAGTAAGTAGGGGAAGTATTGTATTCCACCCAAAAATTCGATACCGAGATTTCACCGGAAATACATGTTTTGAGACTCCCTGAATCCAAAAAAGGCATTTTTGGAAACATGTCCGTGTATGTCTGTGTCTGTGAACAGCATAACTCAGAAACGAACAGTCGGATAAACACCAAACTTGGTATTTGGGTTCAGTATCTACCAGAGATGCGACACGAAGATTTTCAAGAAAATCCCCCCACCCCAGACTACCCTTTACATGGAACATTTTTCGAAAATTTTAATCTTCTCAAAAATGGCTCTAACGATTTTGATTAAAATATATGTTTAAGATATTTTTATGACAAATAAAATGTATATCTTGAATTTTCTGGGAATGTCTCCAAAAGTATTCTTCATTGTGAACGACTTTTGCATAATTGGTAAACCACAAGTGATAGACAAACTTTTACTACACAAAAAATGGAGATCGCATTAAAATACACAATTTGTCATATACATTTTTTTGTTGAGTGAACCATTTTCGAGATATTGCTTGTTATTCCCTTAAATTTTCCAATACTTATACTTTTTCTCAAATTCATTATTCATTTTTTTATGTCCTGGACATGCAAAGAGAATGGAATGCGCCACATAGCAACCAGCGTTAAAATATTTGACTATTGCTTAAAACCTACCATATTCCCCTTGCATCTACATGAATATTACCAATAAGATTGACATCTCGATATCTCGATTAACATGAAGCATATGAAGAATAAGCATTTGTAAAAATAGTTTGTACAAGAGTAGAGAAAGTCATATGAGTGTAACTCATCAGAATTTTTATCTTCTTATCTATTGTTTTTTTCTGGTATCCATTCATAGTGGCTATGTGGATATTGTGTTGGTATTCTTTCTGGTATTCCTCTTTCTCCAATGGTATATGTACTAACCTGTTTGTAATGCTATTTAAAATTGCATGTTTGTAGCTTGTAGGATTGTAGCTATTGTTTTTAATATAATTTTTTGTGTGAGTTGGTTTTCTGTAAATACCGAACGTTAGTTTGTTGTGTGCATTATTTCTGATGATCCTGATGTCTAGGTAAGGTAATTGGCCATTTTCTTCTTTTTCTATTGTGAATTTAATAGATCTTTTTTGTAAATTCAATAATTTTAAAGCATCTTCTGAAAGTTTTTTTGGAACAATAGCAAAAATATCTACGTACCTATACCAGGTTTTGAATAGATATGGGAAGGATTTAGTAATATGGCATTCAAAATGGCTCATATATAGTTCTGCTAAAAATGGAGAAAGGGGGTTTCCCATAGTTAGGCCTGTGGTTTGTTTAAAGATTTTGTTATGGAATGAAAAGAAATTCTGGTCCAAGCATAATTTTGTTAGTTTTAAGTAATCTTCTGTTTGTGCTCTAGGTGTACCATTGTTTAATATCCAAGTTTCTAGGAGTGGTAATAATTCTTCTTTTGGTATGCTTGGGAAGAGTGCAGTGACATCAAATGATACCATCATGTCTGTGGGTGATATATTTATGTCTGAAAGGTGACTGCTTAATTCTAATGAATTTTTTATCCTTAAGACTTTAGAACACAGGCATGGAGTTGAAGGTATTTGAAAGCCATTTTGCTAGTTTATATTCTGTCTCCACAGAATAACCACAATGTACAGAAGCTACTATGCAACAGAACAAAAGATCCTATCCCCAACAATAAATCAGCGTATATATCTATCAAATTGTTTGTAATGACTGTAACCTGGTATACATAGGAAGAACCAAAAGAAATCTTGAAATAAGAGTTAAAGAGCATATGAGATGCATTTACCAAAAGCAGCAAGATAAATCAGCAGTAGCACATCATTTCTGGTCCTCAAACCATGAAATCACTCCAAACATAAAACTCTTAAAACCGATCAACAGCAGCAATGCACTGGACATCTGGGAAAAAATACATATTGTCAAACACAGGAATCACCTAATGAATTTCGAACTGCCGCCACCCAGCAGCCTTTGAAGTTCATCAGCACAGCACCAGAGAACACCACTAGCCACACACATTCCCCAGACAATAACTGGCAAAATCAGTTGAAAACATGCTGACGATGGGAGCAAACCGTCTCCCAAAATGCGTTCAAGTAAGAACGTTTTAGTGATGTAGTGTAACAACTTTCAACTTCCTTTATTTTAAATTATAACACATCACTGTTACTAGCTTCTAAATGTTCAAAATTAATTAATAATCCAGATAAACTTTCAACCCACATTTACACATTTCATGCAGGACATAGCAGGTAAAGGGTAGTTCTTATAGTGTGTCACTATGTGATGGCTTTAAAATAAACATAAGCAGACCTTTTTCTAACAATGCTTTTTTTTAATTCAGGGAGTCTCAAAACATGTATTTCTGGTATTAAATTTTTGTGTGGAATGCAGCACTTCCTCTGTAAGTAAATAGGGGCTTAGAATAATGCACTGAAAGAACTATAAATGTTCAGGTAAAGCAATATCTTTTATAAGGCATGTGACCGGCCTACTGACTGAGACAAGATTATACAGATGCTGTGAACAGCATAACTCAAAAACCAAAAGACAGTTAAGTACCAAACTTAGTAGCAGCATCTTCCAAGCATTTTCAAGAAAACCTCCCCCCCCCAACTACCCTTTACATGAAAGATTTCCCAAAAATGGCTGCAACAATTTTGACAAGAATATCATATGTTTAAGATGTTTTCATGGCAAATGAAATGTATATCTTGAACTTTCTAGAAATAGTCTGTGAAGTCCTCTTCATTCTAAATGACTTTTGTATAACTGTTTAACCATAAGAGACAGACAAAATCTTACTACCAAAAAATATAAATCTTTTTAAACCACACAATTTATGTCAAACATTTTTTTTTTTTTTTTTTGTGGAGGTTAACTTTTAACTGCAACATTCCTTCACTTTTCTCATCTTGTACTTTTCTCGAACAAGAAGCTGTCACATGTTTTGTTGTCCAGGTCATGCAAAGAACGGAATTTCAAAGCTATCACATAGCGAACAGCTGTTAAAGGATTTGACTATCACTTAAGTCTACTGTATTCCCCTATTACCTACAATAAAACCATATCTACAAATGTTTATCTCAATTAAAGGAACAATAAGCTTGTGTAAGAATACTTTGTTGAGGAAGTCTAGTGAATGTAACACACCAAAGTTTTTATGTTGCACAACGTTGTTTAAATTAATCCCTGTACTTTTATTGGCTTCTTAAGTATATAAATAAGAATTATGTTTTAAACTTACACATTTCCAACTACAATTATAGAATTTTTAATATAATTAGCGATCTTAACTTTTAGAAACTATATCCCAAGATGTAGATATATTGGTGAAACAAAGGCAAGTGGAATTTAAATCCCATAAGAAAACAAGAGATAGACACACTTTGACAGCAAATATAAGTTATCAATTAACATATGTGTTAAAAACTGCTAGTAAAACACACAGTAGAGTTTCAAACACAAATGCGAGCCTAAATCCCTGCATCTCTAAACAATTTCTTGAATTAATCAACAAAGAAAAAACAATTTATACAAAACATCTAATGTGATACATTCACATAACTTTCTCTAAGCCCTATGTTTATTAGCAGGTATACAAACTATTCTTACTAAAGGCTAATTTTCTATCTACCACATTTTAATCCAAATAAACGTTTACAGAAACAGCTACATTACACATTTCGTTATAGATACAAAGAGAACAGCGAAAGTCAAATGTTTAACAACTGGACGCTATATGCTGGCATACTGTTTCCATGACATCGCGAGAAACAGCTGAATGTTGACAGGACTTGAAGAGAATGACCAAAAAATTAACAATTCAAATCTTTAATAATGGATATCTCCGAAACGGCTTATGCCACAAAAAGACTTATTTAAATTGTGTATTTTAAAGAGATCTATGTGTAGTATGTTTTCATCTATCGCTTAACGTTTGCCAGTTATACAAAATTCCCTCCGAATGAAGTGGACTGTCCTCACAAACTTCAAGATGTAAACGTCTTTAATATATGGTGTGTTAATAAAAATCATTGCGCTATGTTTTAGAAAATAAAAAATTTTGGGGTGGGGGGAATTTTGTTGAAACATTTTTATGGTATCTTCGAGGATATTGAACCTAAATAACAAGTTTGGTATTTATCTGACTTTTCGTTCTTGAATTATGCTGTTCAGACACATACACTGACAAGTTTGCAAAATGCTTTAATTAGATGCAGGGTGCCTCAAAACATGTATTTATGGTGAACTGTCAGGATTGAATTTTTGGGTGGAATACAATACTTCCTTTACTTCTGTATGCAGTAGAGTTAGCACAGGCCTTATGAGGTCTACCAGAACAAGAGCTTAGCCCAAGCCTTCTTCAATACCCAGGGTCTACACCGTAGGGGGGGGGGGGGGGTTTCCCATGAGGCCAATACCTAGTCTAAAAAGGCCCCCTCACTTACGCGAAGATGGAAGTGGATATTACGCCACTTATGAGCATCATCCTCGCAGGGGCGACTACCAATAGTAGCCTTGGTAGGGCCGACTACAATCTAGCATGCCATCTACCAGCTCTCTCACATGGTTGGTGCTGAAGAACATCAGGGCGTCTCACAACCCCGCCTGGGCAGATAAACCAGCCAGGCATACTCAATCTCCCATGGGAATTGGGAACCACTGCACTGCCGAGTCCAACACAATCCAAAAGCTCCCTTCCAGGAGGGGCTCAAATGTTCGACCCGGCGTACTTCTAGTAATGCCAAAAGTACCACGGGTGCACAGCACCCGCACCACACCCGCACCACAGCAGCCGAAGTGGTCGGAAACCTCCCCCCCTTATGGAAAGCAGAGTTACCACAGTCAGGAACTGCTTCATAAGAGCACACTACATTAGCTTACACAATTACTGCAGCCCAGTATCATGGAGTCCCACAAGGAAGTGTTAGGGCCAATATTATTAATTCTTATGTTTATTAACATGGGAAATGTCAAATTAATGGTAAAATATTTCTATTTGCAGCTATCATTTTGTTATTCTATAAAAATAAATCAGAATTACAGGAGTAAAAGATTTGCAAACTGACCTTACAACCTATTTACATGGTTCACAATAACTTAACGCTTAATTTAAAAACTGTATATGCTATGTCAATTAAAATCAAAGATAACGTCATAGAAGTGGTAAACAGATTTACACTGGACTCATGCCTGACTTGCACATCGTCAACAAAACAAACTCGGTTATTCACCTATTGTATGAGTTAGATAACAGCTATAAAAGAAGTCTTTATTTTGCACTCCTGCATCCCAATTTTCTGTATTTAAATTATTGTCCAATAATAATAACGAACAACTAAAACTGTTTAGAAATCCTGCAAAAGAGAGCTATTTTAGCTTCAATATTTTTAAGCCCTCCACAAGTGTTTAAGGAAACAAACATCCTGCCATTCTCCTTTTTCTGCAAATATAGTGAATCTTTACTATGTACCAAACTGAAAGTAATCTCATAAGTACCAACTTAGTTATCGCTCCTACAAAACAAATTCAGTCTATCACACCTCCAGTTAACTATACCAAACATATATTACAGTGTTGGCAAAACATACAGCAGCCTCCCATTTGACATCAAAGCATCATTAAATTATCTCAGTTCAAAAACAAACTCTTGAACAATATTGTAATTCCTAATAACTCGACAATAGAAACATCTTTGTGGTGCTTGTTGAAATATTTAATAAATGTTAAAAAAAACACAATATATATACGGAGGGTTGCCCCACTTAAGCTTGGACGAACTTGAATCACCCTCCCACTCTGTCATTGCTCAAACTGCTTATGTTTATTATTGCATCAGCTCACTGGATGTGCCAACTGTCTGCTGGGCCAGCCTGAGGCAAAGTTTACTCGTAATGGCTTCAACAATCGCTGACTTGTGGCAGGGGTACATTGTTGGGCTTTCCGATGCTGGTTACAGCCTTTCAAAGATAGTGGAAAGGTGCAAACAAAAAGGTCTTACCATAAGTAAGTCATGTGTGGGGCGTATAACACAGCTGCATAAAAATGGATTCCCACCTGAGGCTCAGTGTGCAAGAAAAAGGTCACAACCAACACGACCTAAAGCAGTAGTAGTCAAGGTGAGTGCAACAGTGACTCAAGAAAACCCACCAACCCAAAGAAGCATTTCCAGCCACATTGGAATATCCAAAGGGACTGTCTATCGGATAATACACAACAATTTGGGTCTAGAACGGCAACATAAAGCACGTGGACACGCCTTGAAAGAGCGGCACATCAGAGAATGATTCACCAATGCAAGAAAACTCTATGAACACCACCTGGCAGTGGCAGTGGGTGCTTTCTTTAGATGAAGCATGGGTTTATCTAGATGACACAAAAAATCCTGAGCCATTTATTACCATCAAGTGGGCCAAAAGGGGCCTCCAGCTTTAATCGGGAGAACAAGGAAAAGTTTTCCAAGGGATTCATGGTGGTTGCAGATTGTTGCTCTCAGGGGAAACTAGGCATACACAGAGTTGCCAAATGTAAAAATTAATGCAGCCTACTATCAAAGGAATGTTATGAACCCAATTTTTGATGAAGAGATTTGTCGGTTGTATGGTGAGGATGCCCCAAATGTTTGTATGCACATGGATAAAGCATTCAGTCACACCTCTTGGTCTTCCCAGCATTACTACCACCGGAAAGCTATGGAAACAGGTGTCAATGTGATACCATTTAAAAGGAACCCTGTGAAGTCACCAGACGCCTCGCCAATGGATTTTTGTGGATTTGGTCTGCTGAAACAGCGCCTTGCTTCTCAGTGTCTGACCACAATTGAAGGATTCTGAAAAGCCTGCCAGGAGCAGTGGGCTAACATCCCCCTTCCTGTTCTTAGATGCAGTCTTCAATGGAAATTGCGCTGCAGAGCCATAATTAAAGCCTGTGGAAATCGCATTGAACATAATAGGTGGTGGGAAAGGGAATCTCACCATGAAAAAATATAAGCAAAATCGTCCAAGCTTAAGTGGGCACCACACATGCGCATGTACACGTGCGCAAAATGTTTCTGGACAAACCTCTAATAAAGCCCTATATGACAATAAGAATGATTTCAGCATAGAGTCAATTATAATTTGATTTAAAATTGAAGCAGCATATCGTTTAAATGACCTGAACAGTTATTTGCATAGCTGTTAGTTACAAAACTTAATACAGGTCTACATAAACAGCTAAAACTGTGGACTCTGCTAGTGCAATTATGAGACCAGGGTGCTTTTGACCACGTTTACATCCTTCCTGGTGTTTTGTGTGATAGGGTTGCTCTTGCAACAGTTGTCTTTGTGTAGTGGAAACCTCTGTCAGTGCAGCATAATCATGGGCAAACAGGAGGAGTTAGGTGTGAAGAAACAACTTAGTATGAAAGTGAAAGTCCCTCGGTCTATAGTGTATGATACTGTTAGGAGACATGAAGAAACAGCCACAATAAAACCTTGCCACGTTCAGGAAGGCCTACAGAGACTTCATAACAAAGGGATAAAAATACTTCCTCAAATTCAAGCACAGTTGAACACAATGCACCCCAAACTTGTTCAGTTATGAAACTGTATGATCTCGCCTTATTGAAGCAGGACTTTATAGTCGTATTGTTGCCAAAAACCACTTTTGCACTCTCAAATAAGAAGAAAAGGTATCTTTGGGCAAAAGAACATCAAAGTGGAGATTAAACGATTGGAAACGAGTTTTGTTTACTGATGAATCTCAGTTTGAACTCTTTAGTCACAAACGTTGTCAGTTTGTAAGCTGTTCGAAAGAAGAGAGAATGCTTGGGGCAGCGTACTGCCAACTGCCAAGCATGGAGGCGGAGGTGTAATGGTTTAGGGGTGTTTTGGCAATAATGCTGTACGAGACTTAGTGCCAATCACTGGAACACTAAAGAAAGAAGAGTACCACAAGATCTTGTGTAAACATGCCATCCCCTCTGAAAACAAATTAATATTTATCAGGCAACAGGATAATGATTCTAAATACTCTTCCAGGCTTTGTCATGCATGTTTGACAAACAAGGAACTAAAGGCCCCCACAATCACCTCACTGAATCAGTTTGGGGTGACTTAGATCCAGCTATTAGGACCGAAGAGATTCTGTAACAAGAATGGGGTGAATACCTGTAAAAACGTTTGGTGAAAATGCCTCATGTGTGTAAAGCTTTTCTGAAGGCAAAGGGAAGATATTTTAAGGAATCTAAAATGTAGAAAATAACCAAAGTATAAATTTCAGTTGTATATTTTTGAGGATACACAAGATTTTGTTATAAATTTGTATGTTATCCCAGAAAGGAGCATTATGTTTAAATAAATTATTTTCATGTACTTGTTATGCTTAATTATAAATTAAATCCTTTCTGTCCAGATACTTTTCAGGGCTAGTGTGTGTGTATTTTTTACTTTCTCTACTATGTATAGTAAGTAAGGGAAGTATTGCATTCCACCCAAAAATTCGATACCAAGATTTCACCCGGAAATACATGTTTTGAGACCCCCTGAATCCAAAAAAAGCATTTTTGGAAACATGTCCGTGTGTGTCTGTCTGCGAACAGCATAACTCAGAAACGAACAGTCGGATGAACACCAAACTTGGTATTTAGGTTCAGTATCTTCCAAGGATGCGACATGAAAGTTTTCAAGAAAATCCCCCCACCCCAGAGTACCCTTTACATGGAAGATTTTACGAAAATTTTAATTTTCTCAAAAATGGCTCTAACGATTTTGATTAAAATATCATATGTTTAAGATATTTTTATGACAAATAAAATGTATATCTTGAATTTCCTGGGAATGTCTCCAAAAGTATTCTTTATTGTGAACGACTTTTGCATAACTGGTAAACCATAAGAGATAGACAAAAGTTTACTACACAAAAAATGTAGATCGCGTTAAAATTATGTCATATACATTTCTTTAGTTGAGTGAACCATTTTCGAGATATTACTTGTTATTTCCTTAAATTTTCCAATACTTATACTTTTTCTCAAATTCGTTATTCAATTTTTTATGTCCTGGATATGCAAACAGAATAGAATGCGCCACATAGCAACCAGCGCTTAAAAGATTTGACTATCGCTTATAACCTACCACGTTCCCCTTGCTTCTACAAGAAAATTAGCAATAAGATTAACATCTCAATTAACATGAAGCATATGGAGAATAAGCGTTTGTAAAAATAGTTTATACAAGAGTAGAGAAAGCCATGTGAGTGTAACACATCAGATTTTTTGTCTTGGATATGCAAAGAGTATTAATCTGTGGCAAAGGGAATGGTGCTGCACCTAGCAACCAGCTATTAAGAAATATGTATGTGCTTAAAGGCTACTGTATTTCTGTATTGCCCTTGTAAATATATATTCCCCTTACATCTAGAAGAAAATTAGCAATAAGATAAAGTCTGCAAATGTTTATCTCAATTAACATGAAGTAGATGGAGAATAAGCGTTTGTAAAAATAGTTTGTACAAGGGTAGAGAAAGTCATGTGAGTGTAACATATCAGATTTTACTTTTTCTCAAATTCGTTATTCAATTTTTTATGTCCTGGATATACAAAGAGAATGGAATACTCCACATAGCAACCAGCTCTTAAAGTATTTGACTATCACTTAAAGCCTAGCAATTCCCCTTGCATCTACAAGAAAATTAACAATAAGATTAACATCTCGATTAACATGAAGCATATGGAGAATAATAGTTTGTAAAAATAGTTTGTACAAGAGTAGAGAAAGTCATGCAAGTTTAACACATCAGATTTTTGTGACAGAGCTGCAAATGGCACAGCTGCGAACTACCTCTGTCGCCACCTGGGTGTTTTGGCAAATGTCCGAAAATTTGGGGTGTGTAGACATGCATTTTCTATCTTCATCTCTGCAGACAATACAGATTGTCGGTAAACCAAATCTCAAAGCATTTGCTTATCTATCACTCCATCAGCAGGAGCAGAATTATCAGCCACTGTGCCACGAGAAACTAATCCTAATGAATTGGCAGGATGCCGTCTCTTACAGCGCATTTTTCTCGTGTAACCGTCGATTTGTTTCAGTGACCTAGCTCCCCCGCAGACAAAAAACATGCTCCCGAGCTATTTCCGTCACACATGCATTGTTAATCAAGGGTAGCCTATTTTTGGAGACAGCACCCTCATCATTTGCTTCCGAGAAGCGGACATGGTCTCAAGAAAATATGTTGCCCTATCTATTTTTCCATCTGTGTGTTCAGTCAACAAAGCATTCTAATCTATTAGTTGAGTTTCTTAGAGTTATAGCTGACCTTAAGTTGCTATAGTTGCAAATAAATTGATTATAACGTAACTCAAACCCTTGAAGATGTGCATTCATTAAATTCATCGATCGTTCGCCATAGCTATCATAAAGAGGTCTTGAAAATTGATGAAAAAATAACTTTTTGTTTTTAATAATCAATTCTTTAAAGATTTCTGAATAAAAAAATGCATAATTGGCTCCCGGATGTCATTTTTAAATGCCCTACTGACAATTTAAATGTGAATATAATACTCAGCAAACAAAACTTAGTACAAGGGACATCTGACTAGCATCATGGTGAAGTTCTGCACAAGAAAAGTAGCAACTAAGGAGAGGAAAGAGGAATACGAAGGTCCAACCTAGCAATCTGGACTTATGCGACTTATGCATTAAAATTTGTTGTCGCTGTTTTTAGTTACTGGTGTTTTCAGCATTTTACACAATTCACAGAGGCACAATAAACATTGCCTTGTGCATTGCGAGATGCATTTAAGTATACTTTTGTTTTTATTTTCAAGCATAAGAAATGCATATTTTTAGGAAAAGAAGATATATTGATACTTAAAAACATTTAGAACACAAATTGCAAGAGACAGAAACCTTGGGCATTTTTTTAAAAAATCTGATGTGTTACACTCACATGACTTTCTATACTCTTGTACAAACTATTTTTACAAACGCTTATTCTCCATATGCTTCATGTTAATCGAGATGTTAATCTTATTGCTAATTTTCTTGTAGATGCAAGGGGAATTGGTAGACTTTAAGCGATAGTCAAATATTTTAAGAGCTGGTTGCTGTGGAGTATTGCATTCTCTTTGCATTACCAGGACAAAAAAAAATGAATAACGAATTCTCATTTGAGAAAATAAGTATTGAAAAATTTCAGGGAATAACAAGCAATAACTCGAAAATGGTTCACACAACAATAAAAATGTATATGACATAAATTGTGTATTTTAATGTGATCTACATTTTTTGTGTAGTAAAAATTTGTCTATCTCTTATGGTTTACCAGTTATGCAAAAGCCGTTCACAATGAAGAATACTTTTGGAGACATCCCCAGAAAATTCGAGATATACGTTTCATTTGTCATGAAAATATCTTAAACATATGATATTTTAATCAAAATCGTTAGAGCTGTTTTTGAGAAAATTAAACTTTTCGAAAAATGTTCCATGTAAAGGGTACTCTGGAGTGGGGGGATTTTCTTGAAAACCTTCGTGTCGCATCTCTGGAAGATACTGAACCTAAATACCAAGTTTGGTGTTTATTCGACTGTTCGTTTATGAGTTATGCTGTTGACACACACACAGACACACATACGGACATGTTTCCAAAAATGCTTTTTTTGGATTCTGGGGGTCTCAAAACATATATTTCCGGTGAAATCTTGGTATCGAATTTTTGGGTGGAATACAATACTTCCCCTACTTACTATACGTAGCAGAGAAAGTAACAAATTGGACCATAACTTTTAAACCATTAGAACAAAATGAATGAATTTGAGTTGTAAAATATTTGCATTATAATACATTTAGAGTATACATTTCAAAAGCTAGTATTATTAGTTTAGCATTTTAAAATTTCGGGCATAAGTATCCAACTTGGCAACATTTCTCTTAAGCTTTCAAAAATAAACATTTGAGCATTGTAGAAGTTTTCAATGCCAGCCTTCTTTTGGCAGAGAGTTGCTGCAGAGTAATCTCTTAACGAAGGGCAGAAAAACATCTGCCAGGAGATGTTCGCGATGAATTGTAGCGTTTGTCTGCATGCAATGCGTGCAGCAGGAAGTGTGGTTTTTCCCTACCATAAAGTCAGTAAACGTTATCTGGTGCACGTGTGCAATAGCAAGGGAGCTAGCGGTCTCTAGAGGGTTGTTTTGACATTTTTGTGGTCACGCCCAACCTGTGCATTCCATCCAGTTTAGATTAATGTGAAATAAAGTTCTGTTGTGGATAAGTAAGTCTGAGAAAGCTGCTAAAAGAATTTGCAGATTCAAGTTACAAATATTTTTCAACTACTTATTGATGGAATTGCCAAGTTGAACCCACTAAATAGATAAGGTATCTTTATTAGTTTCAAATGATTGAAGTTATTGCACAAGTATTTAGTACATGGGTCATTGACCATACATGCATATTTAAGATACAAGGTATGGTGACAAAATAAACAGAAAAAGAAAACAAAATAAAAAACAAGAAAAAGGAAAATACAGAGAAATTACCTTTTGACTAACTGAACAGATTTGGCCTAGCTTCGCACACTTTAGCCAAGAAATTGCCTATGTTTTGCCAGTTGCTCTGGTCAACTAGTAGATCTCAACATGCCAATCTTCTAGAAGTACTTAAGCATTTTTCTTTGAGTTTAATTGTTCGCTGGTTCTCCCACTGTACTCATTCCGGCAAAATACATACCCAGTCCTCATCCAAATCACAGAATGGACAGATTCTCCTGCCAGAATCGTCAGTCATTTTCTGTGCCCTCCAGCCCCCCGTCTAAACCAAGCCATTCTTGGTCTTTCCTTTCTTCCTAGGTTAAGTATATATGCCTCTTTACCCCAATTTAATTTTATTTCATTTGCTCGACTGAGAAAAGGTTTAATTTTGCAATTAGTTTCTATTTCCTGTTGGTTGATCAAAGTAGATTTTGGCTTTTATGCCTGTAATTTTGGAGAGTGTTATGATTCTAGTATTGCTCCCAGTATTTTTTATTTCTAGTAATGAACATAAATCTTATTAGATTTAAATGAATCTAGTAACCATAAGAATATTTTTACTTTTTCTAGCATTGCTTATAGTGGAGAAAGTATTGTTTTCCACCCAAAAATTCGCATCCGACATTTTAAGGAAAACGTTTTGAGGCCCCTAGATAAATATATAAAAAAAAAAGGCGCTTAAATACTGAAGTTGGTATTTAAATTCAATATCTTCTAAAAATAGACACAAAAATTTAAACATAATTCCCCCACCTCAAAGTACCCTTTGCATGCCAAACTTTTCGTATTTTTTTTTTATTTTCTCAGAAATGGCTCAAAGATTTTGGGTCATCCTCCGTGGTGTAGTGGTTACCATGCTAGTTCCCGAGTTCGCGGGTTCAAACCCGGCAGAGAGCAATGGATTTTTTTCGGGCGTAAAAATCATTAGCATGGCTTCCTTCAGAAGGGAAGTAAAGCTGGTGGTCCCATGTTGTAGATTTACGGCACCTAAAAGAACCTAAAGCCTGATAAAGAGGCCTCTCAACAAAGTTATCGGTCTTTCAAGCCCAATATAGAATGGGACGCTAAGGACCACAGCAGTTAAGAGCGTCCATAAATTAAAAAAATAAATAAATAAATATAAAACGATTTTGGTTAAAATATCATTTAGTTTGCTTACATGACAAATTGTGTATCTTGAATTTTCTGCAAATAGCTTCTGAAATTCTCTTTATTCTGAATGACTTCTGTGTAAACCATAAGAGAGAAACAAAATCTTACTACACAAAAAATGTAGATCTCCTTAAGATGCCGCTTTGTTAGTTTTTTTTAACTTTCTCTACTACATATAGTAAGTAGGGGAAGTATTGTCTTCCACCCAAAAATTTGATACCAAGATTTCACCGGAAATATGTGTTTTGAGATCCCCTGAATCCAAAAAAAGCATTTTTGGAAAAATTGTCTGTCTGTATGTCTGTGAACAGCATAACTCAGAAACGAACAGTCGAACAAACACCAAACTTGGTATTTAGGTTCAATATCTCCAGAGATGCGACACGAAGGCTTTCAAGAAAACTCCCCCTCCCCAGATTACTCTTTATATGGAACATTTTTCGAAAATTTTAATTTTCTCAAAAATGGCTCTAACGATTTTGATTAAAATATCATATCTTTAAGACACTTTCATGAAAATAAAATGTATACCTTGAATTTTCTGGGAATGTCTCCAAAAGTATTCTTCATTGTGAACGACTTTTGCATAACTGGTAAACCATAAGAGATAGACAAAATTTTACTACACAAAAAATGTAGATCGCGTTAAAATACACAATTTATGTCATACATTTTTTTATTGTGGGAACCATTTTCGAGATATTGTTTGTTATTCCCTTAAATTTTCCAATACTTATACTTTTTCTGGAATGGGAATTCGTTATTCATTTTTTTATGTCCTGGACATGCAAAGAAAATGGAATGCGCCACATAGCAACCAGCATTAAAAGATTTGACTATCGCTTAAAACCTACCATATTTCCCTTGCATCTACAAGAAAATTAGCAATAAGATTAACATCTCGATTAACGAAGCATATGGAGAATAAGCGTTTGTAAAAATAGTGGGGTTTTTTTTTTGTCGAGTTAGCCATTTCCGAGATTCTTTTATATGTTTGAATTTTCAGATAGTTCTCACCATAATACAGTAATTCATTGTTTTTAAAAATCTGACTATCGATTTAGCTACTGTACCTACTATTCTTATCGCTTCAAAAAATGTGTAATAAAAGTTTATCCCGATTAACAAGAAGCAGATAGAAGAATAAGCTCTTGTAAGAATTGTTTGCAGAGGAGTGAGTAGTCATGTGAATAGAACACACCAGGTTTTTTATTTATTGTTCACTTTAAAGCTGTATGAGCTGAAAGCTGCTAGGGAAGAAAGCTTGATGTCTTGTCAAGCAGTAATGATTAACGAATAACCCTGATCGGTATCGCATGTTGGAGGCTGGTGATATTGTATTAGCAATTGATGTAATGACTCGGAGGTGATGCAGCTGCCCTAACGACATTGTTCCCTCCCCACCCTTGTTCTTTACTTGTGTACTCTTTCTGTGTGTTTATTTTTGTTTTATTTTGCTTACCGTTTCAATTGTAAAGGGCAGTCCCTACCTAGAGCAACATGCTTATTGGTACCTTCTATGTAAATAAATATTGCACAATTATTTTCAGAGTAGAAACCTTCTATTCCTTAATTATTGGTGGTAAAGAACAGCAATCTTCTTCCCCATTTTGTGCTCGGACTTTCGTTTGTTTTAATCATATTACATTCTTCACAAAGAAATGTTTCAATGTCTTGCTCCACACTTCCTCTGATGTTTAAACTGCAATATTCTGGAAAAGTTTCTCCACTGAGTTTCATTCGCTTTACTGCAGAGCGATAACACTTCCATGGTTGAGGCTCTATGACTAACGTTTTACATGCCCGTGACAAACTTTGGAGGAACATCTTCAAACCTAGATCCCCGTGATTTAAATGAACCCACATTGTCACCGAAAAACAAAATATAACGTCAAAATAATGTTTGTTGTGAATGTTTAGGAAATGTGATAGGGCATCGTTATCCTGCATTAGATCAGAGCAGATATAAGTGACATTTAAGGGATGTTTGTTTGATAAGTTTGCTCTTTCAATAAGCGTAGGATCCAAATCAACACCAAGAATGTGACAGTCTGCTCCCTCTTCTGTGGAAGCTACAGCCTTGCACAGCAGCTCATACAGCAGTTGAGTCAGTTCCTGAAACAATTATCACCATTTACCATGTCATTTGTTCCCTCTGCTCAGGCATGATCAGTATTGCCATCAATTCTGTTTTACTCAATATTTATGACAGAGTAATAAGCTTTAGTAAGAGTAGTTTGTATACTCAGTAATAAATTTTCTACTGATCGTTAAATACTTCTGTGCAAAATGTGTGAGCAGTCAGTGAACTATGAAAAGAAATATTTTAACATATCAGCACAACCAAACACAAAACTGCACTTTCCAAGGCTATTGGGAAGATTTCTTTGCTTCCAATCGCAACTGCAACACCAAGTCGAAAATCACAATTTGCATTTGACTTATGTAAAGCTTTTATAGATGCCATAATACCTTTGTGAATCCTACATTAAGACAGTTGTATGGATGAATCTGTGCCCAGTGAGTCAAGTTTGTGAAAATGTTATTTAAGTGAACGTTATAATGATGTAATGAAAATCATTAAACATGAACTAAAAAGAAATCTGATGTGATACATTCACATGACTTTCTCTACCCTCTATCTTTATTTGTGGGTATACAAACTATTTCTACTAAAGCTTATTTCTCTATCTACATTTAATCCAAATAAATGCAAAACATTACACATTTCGTTATAGATACAAAGAGAAGAGCGATAGTCAAACGTTTAACAACTGGGCGCTATATGCTGGCCTTACTGTTTCCATAACATCGCGAGAAACAGCTGAAAATCGATGGGACTTTAAAAGAATAAGTATTGAACAATTTGAACCTATAACAACGTACCTCAGAAACGGCTTATGCCACAAGAATTATTTTAAGTAAATTGTGTGTTTTAAAGAGATCTATATTTTTTGTGTGGTACATTTTCGTCTATCACTTAACGTTTACAAGTTATATAACATTATACAAAATTCCTTCCAAATGAAGATGACTTTCTAGGCCATTCCTAAAAAATTCAAGATATACACTTTATTTGTCATGTAAATATCTTTCATATGTTATATTTTAATCAAAATTGTTACAGCCATGTTTTAGAAAATCAAAATTTTCATAAAATCTTCCATGTAAAGGGAAGTTGGGGGTGGGCAGATTTTCTTGAAAATCTTTGTATCACATTTTTGGAAGACAGTAAACTCAAATACCAAGTTCCGTATTTATCCAACTTTTTGTTTTTGAGTTATGCTGTTCACAAACAGACACACACACACACACACGGACATGTTTGCAAAAATGCTTTATTTGGATTCAGTGCACCTCAAAACATGTATTTCTGGTGAAATCCCAGTTTAAATTTATAGGTGGAATACAATACTTCCCCTAATTACTATATGTACTAGAGAAATGTAATAAAACGACCTGGATTTCAGTCGACAAGTGGGTCCCAATATCCTATGGGACGTTTTATTGCCAATGTCATTGTCGGACTATTAGGTCCTTCAAAAGGTGAAACAATAAAAGCATTCCTGCTTACAACAGTGTGTCTGGAATAAGTTAACAGTTCAACTATCGCAGTTATTTACCAATTAATTACAGTTACTCTGGCCTGAAGAAATTCAATACCTCAATGTATTAATTTTCATATCAGACGCTGCACCATATATGAAAAAGGCTGGGACAACTTTTAAAGTGCTATTTCCAAACATGCTTCACGTGACCTATGCAGCACATGGTTTTCACAGGGTGTCAGAAGAGACACAGAGATGACAACAAACTCATTTCCAGTATTAAGATCTTGATGAAACCCCGTCAAGGATTCAAACATTTACAGACATTGCACCAGTTATACCTCTGCCCCCTGAACATATCATAACGAGATGGGGAATATGCAGCAGTTTACTACACTTCAATTTGCCTGAGTATAACTGAGGTGGTCCCTGCTCTGGAGTATGAAGCATTTGAACTTCTCGAATCCTTGGAAGTGAGAAATCACTTTACTTTCATTGTGGCCGAGTTCAGTTTTCTGTCAGCTTCAAAAAAGAGTCAGTGAAAATTGAGGATGATGCAGTGCAAAGATTGGAGAGTGTGTCAAGCAAACTGGAGTTCATTAGCTAAGGAAAAGTGTAAAATGGTGTTTTCAAAAAATCCTGATCTTGGCAAACTTACAAACATTTAAAACACAGTACAAGGTAACAATTCTATTGCAGTAGAAAAGGACCTTATAATAGTTCAAAGTTTAGATTTCTTCTAATTACCTCTGTAAACGTTGAGACGCCATTTTCTCCGATGAAAAATGTATTATTTGACAGGAGACACAACATGACTCCAGAAAATTAAAAAAAGTATTTGGTTGTCATGTGCGCCAATAAGCTATTGTAATGCATAAGCCTTCAAGAAACATTTTCATTTTGCTGTCAAGTACAATTAGCATTTTGTTTAAAACTTTAAAAATATAATACAATACAATGTTACCTTAAATATTGAGGCAGTATTTTAATACCTGAATAATTTCAATTGTATTTTATTATAAGTAAATTCAATAACAGCTCACCTTGAAACAATATGTATGTAATAATTATTTAAATTGTATGTAACAGTCATTGCAAATGCTTATTTTTATTGTAAACATATTTTAATAATGTTATGTTTATACACTACATACTCTAATAATGCAAGAACTGTGAGAATAATAAGTTTTAATTGCTAACAATGAGTAATAATGAGGTAATTGTAGCAATAATATGTTTAGAGTTTTGAAATGTACTGGTCATGATTAGAGCGATGATGACGTGGTTTCTCTGACAGTTTTAAATTAGTCAATCAACAGCAAAGAGAAGTTTTAAGCTGAATGCAGATATTCTATTGGACTATGGGTTTTGACCGTTGAGGTTATTCAGTTCCTAGCAAGACTTGGTAAAATGTAGATGGAAAAATGTGTTCTCTACGGGTGATTAGTAAAACCAGATATACACGCTAAGTGAATGTATAAAAGTTTCTCACTTCTTTAAAAAGTATAGTGGTTTATAAATATGTGCAAGAATTTAAATAAAGAAGTGAAATTTATAAGTTTAATTCTGTGATGTCTATAATTATTGTCACACCGCGCCCTGCATAAGATACATGACGCTAAAGTAAGACTGACGCAGCCGAGGCAAATTCAAACATAATTAATATTAAGTAAGCATAAATTATAAACCGACGCCCAGAGCGTGTTACAAACTACATATAACATTTCTTCAAGTTTTGCGTAAATATAATACGCAACAATATTTTACTTCAATATGCTGATTGTCTGAACAGTGGAATCTAGTAAATAAATTAGTCATAATGTAAGGTTTTTCTATATTGCCTATTTTAGCTATTTATAATACCTAAATTTTCAGTCTCTGGTTATAACCTTTAATTCCTATCAGTTCTGCCCGAGGAACAGTTTCATATGCACTGCAATATGTGAGAAATGTTTAGAAAGGGAATGAACAGGAACAATCATAATATATGTATATAATGTTCATATTTGTTTTGAGGCTCCCTGAATCCAAAAAAAGCATTTTTAGAAAAAGGTCCTCTGCCTGCCTGCGTACATGTGTGTACACCAGAACTCAAAAACAAAAAGTCATATTAAGTACCAAACTTGGTATTTACGTTCAGTATCTACCAAGGATGTTGCAAACATTTTCAAGAAAATCTCCCCCACCCCAACTACCCTTTACGTGGAATATTTTTCAAAACTTTCAATTTTCTAAGCAATTGCTCTAACGATTTTGATTACCTTACAATAATATATATCTTGAATTTTCTGGGAATAGCCTGTGAAATCTTCATTCGGAAGGAATTTTGTATAATCTTATATAACTGGTAAACGTTAAGCTATAGACGAAGACATACCACATAAGAAATGCAGACCTCTTTAAAACACATAATTTATTTTAAATAAGCTTTCTTGTGTCATAAGCCATTTCTGAGATATCCGTTATTAAAGGTTCAAATTGTTTATTTCTTGGTCATTCTTTAAAGTCCTTTCAACATTCAGTTGTTTCTTATTATTGCATAGAAACAGTATGGAATTTTAAGGCAGCATATAGCGTCCAGCTGTTAAACATTTGACTATCGCTGTTCTCTTTGTATCTATAATGAAATGTGTAATGTAGCTATTTCTGCAAAAGTTTATTTGGATTAAAACACAGATATATAAAAATAAGATTTAGTAAGAATATTTTGTATACTTACTAATAAAGATATAGGGTTCTGTTAAGTGGTTTAAAAGTGGCTAAAGAATTGTGGCTACTGTGTGTGACAAAGTAAACAAGAATTTGCAGTGTAATGTCCAGAAACAAAAGTATGGAGAGAGGAAATATGAGGCTTAAGTTACAGACAGATACTGTCCTTTTTTAGAAACAATTATGTAAATTTGTAGGGAAAGTAAGACAGAAGTGAAATTATTAAACAACTTATCTGCACCAATGACAATGTACGTAATTCATAGAGGTGGTAAATTAATTGAAATTGTGATCAGTTAGGTCTCACAAACCCACACGTCAAATTTAACATTTTAAAACGAAAATTTTACAAAAAAGAAACAAAGTTTTCAGCTATTATTGTAGAGGGTCTGATGTCATTGACGTAAACTTTAAATGGCAACATATTATTTTTACATTTTTTTTTTACTTTCTCTACTACGTATAGTAAGTAAGAGAAGTATTGTATTCCACCCAAAAATTTGATACCGAGATCTCACAGGAAATACATGTTTTGAGATCCCCTGAATCCACAAAAAGCATTTTTGGAAATATGTCCATGTGTGTGTGTCTGTGAACAGCATAACTCAGAAACGAACAGTCGGATAAACACTAAACTTGGTATTTAGGTTCACTATCTTCCAGAGATGCAACATGAAGGTTTTCAAGAAAGTCCCCCTACCCCAGTTTACCCTTGCCATGGAACATTTTTCGAAAATTTTAATTTTCTCAAAAATGGCTCTAACGATTTTGATTAAAATATCATATGTTTAAGATATTTTCATGACAAATAAAATGTGTATCTTGAATTTTCTGGGAATGTGTCCAAAAGTATTCTTCATTGTGAACGACTTTTGCATAACTGGTAAACCATAAGGGATAGACAAAATTTTACTACACAAAAAATGTAGATCGCATTAAAATACACAATTTATGTCATATACATTTTTTTTTGTCAAGTGAACCATTTTCGAGATATTGCTTGTTATTCCCTTAAATTTTTCAATACTTATTTTCTCAAATGGGAATTCGTTATTCATTTTTTTGTCTTGGATATGCAAAGAGTATTAATCTGTGGCAAAGAGAATGGTGCTGCACCTAGCAACCAGCTATTAAGATATATGTCTATGTTTAAAGGCTACTGTATTTCTATATTGCCCTTGCAATTACAAAACAAGGGGAACATAGTAGGCCTTAAGCGATAGTCAAATATTTTTAGAAACTGGTCGCTATGTGTAAAATGTAATTCTCTTTGCATGTCAAAAGATCTTTCTCCAAATGTTTATCTCGATTAATATGAAATAGATGGAGAATAAGAGTTTGTAAAAATAGTTTGTACAAGAGTAGAGAAAGTCATGTGAGTGTAACACATCAGATTTTTCTGAAAGGTATTTTTAGTGCATGAACAATTATGCTTGCTTCAACCTTTGGTTGCTATGGGAACAGACTGGCTTAACAACTTGCTCCACAGCTATTTTAACAAATGAAATAACAAGGTGTTCTCCACTTATAAAATGGCAGTGACTAAGTCAAAAAAGCGTGTTGAACATTTTCAATCACTGCTAGTGGTATTGTTACGCTACCTACTATATTTAAACACAAACCTGCAACTGTGGGGCAACAAGCGCTGACACTACACAAAAACATCTGATGTGTTACACTCACATGACTTTCTCTACTCTTGTAAAAACTATTTATACAAACGCTTACTCTCCATCTACTTCATGTTAATTCAGATAAACATTTGCAGACTCTATCTTATTGCTAATTTTCTTGTAGATGTAAGGGGAATATATATTTACAAGGGCAATATAGAAATATAGTAGCCTTTAAGCATATACATATCTCTTAATACCTAGTTGCTAGGTGCAGCACCATTCCCTTTGCCACAGATTAATACCCTTCGCATATCCAAGACAAAAAGATAAATAACGAATTCCCATTTGAGAAAATAAGTATTGAAAAATTTAAGGGAATAACAAGCAATATCTCGAAAAAGGTTCACTCAACAAAAAACAATGTATGACATAAATTGTGTATTTTATTGCGATCTACATTTTTGTGTAGTAAAATTTTGTCTATCTCTTATGGTTTACCAGTTATGCAAAAGTCGTTCACATTGAAGAATACTTTTGGAGACATTCCCAGAAAATTCAAGATATACATTTTATTTGTCATGATAGTATCTTAAACATATGATATTTTAATCAAAATCGTTAGTGCCATTTTTGAGAAAATTAAAATTTTCGAAAAATGTTCCATGTAAAGGGTATCCTGGGATGGGGGGATTTTCTTGAAAACCTTCGTGTTGCATCCTTGGAAGATACTGAACCTAAATACCAAGTTTGGTGTTTATCCGACTGTTCATTTTTGAGTTATGCTGTTCACAGACAGACAGACACACACACGGACATGTTTCCAAAAATGCTTTTTTGGATTCAGGGGGTTTCAAAACATGTATTTCCGGTGAAATCTCGGTATTGAATTTTTGAGTGGAATACAATACTTCCCCTACTTACTATACGTAGTGGAGAAAGTAAAAAGTGACCCTTAAATCCTGTAATTCTCAAACTCAACACATCACACAATGTTGCATCAAGGCATGTCGACAATAATAATAGATTAAGCTGAAATCAAAAATATCTTACATATTTATTGATAAATCATAACATTTACAGTGTGCATGGTCGCAGCTACACGTCCACACAGCACGATAGAAGAAGCCTCAAGGCAGACATACACAGTGATGGGCTTCAAGTGAACACTTCTAGCTGGGAATGGGACCTTGATACTTCAGTACTCTCAATACTCTGTCATATGAAAGTATATCTAATACTTTGGAATAAACCTTCGACAGTTTTAAGTTTTAAAGTTTTGCATTATTGAAAATTGTTGTGTGTAACTTTATGCTACATAAGGAATGAAAGTAGTCAAGTCTTCACGTTATTGCCTCATGTGTCTCCAAACAGTTGGTGGACAATAGTTCTTGATACACCTTGACTGTGTTTTCCGTAGATGAATCACGCAACATTCCATAGACCCTTGTGTCTAAATGAAAACATGCAAAACAATGGGGAAGCAGTAGAGGTGGTCATGTAACGTGATGAAGCTGATATAGCTGATGCACTAAATCACATTTCTGCAATAGCATGGCTTGGTAACACTCAGCAGTATCATTCACGCACTCTGGTGGCTAAAATCTGTTAACCCACAGAAACAAATCAGAACTTAAGACATGAGATAATGCAGCGCATGAATATATTTGTCCTTTCCTTCCATCTGTTATACTCGCTGCCAAAGAAAAGAGGGGTTGACATTTTGCGGAGAGATAGAGGCAGCATTACTGCTTATCACGACCATGTGGAGACAGCATTAGAAATATGTGTACAAAGCCGATTGGGTTGCACCTGCATTGCAGGGCGGGTATTGTTTATATGATGACAATTATAAAATAATGAATTTACATACAAAGGATAGAGCATGCAAGAATATATCGGTGTAAATATCTGCGTCAACAAAGGAGACATGCCTGTAAATATTGATACTTATTCTAATAGGAAAATGCCACTGATTCTCTCACAGAGCATACTATTTCCTGCCTTGTCCTTTAATTGGGATACCTTTAGCAAATAAAGTTTTATTCGGTTACCGAGTATGCTTGGTTTTTCATTTGTCTCACTGTCTTTGTCACCATTTCTGGATATTGATAAATATGCATTAAAAGTGTTAACACAATTTGCAAATGCTCACAACAAATGCACAGATACACAAAGTTAAACACACGTAAACACAAAATACATTCCATTCTTCAATGGTTCTACTAACGTTGGTTCTGTGCCTTCTTCCCTTAATTTTAGACAAAAGATCATTTCTTCGATAATATGTCAGGTTCTCCAAATCTTTCGCTAACATCCACCCATGCATTTAAACAAGCATAAGCTTTAAATAATGTGCATAACCGATGCCTCTTATGCCAAACTTTTAAAGGCTCCCAATGAATCTCCTCCCCTTTTGTAGGCCCAAAATATTTACCTCTTTTTATGAATTTTATAGCCCTTCCCTGTATCTTTCCTAACGAATCAATTTGATTAATTCTATATGGGTCCTAACATGCTGCTCCATATTCCATAACTGGACACACTAAAGACTTACAGGCAACTTCCCTGGACTTTGCGCTCCCCTTTTTCAGTAAAGTATAAATGGTATAATGAATACCATTTTCATGACAAATAAAATGTGTATCTGAATTTTCTGGGACCACCCTGTGAAGTCCTCTTTATTAAAAAGTAATTTTGTACAATCTTGTGTAAAGGCTGATTCACAACCAATGAGAACGATAACCAGAAAGAGAACGAGAAAGTTCAAAAAGCATGTATTCAAATGGGAGGGTTCACAACCGATGGGAAGCCTTCCCGGACCCCAGGAATGGGAAAGAAGAGTTGCCCAACTTTTAACTTTCTCGTTCTCGGGCACAGCATATTAGATCCCTATTGTGCATATTAGACTCTTTACTCTAGAGGTTATTCTAGGCGGCCGTGACATGAAACAGCCACTAGTGCTCTCTATAGTTGCGAGCTGGAAACATGAAACTGGAAGGAATTAGTAGTAAATGTGCTTCCTAATCTCATCCCGACACCCACAAATCTAATCAGCGTTGGTTCCTCTGGTGAAGGGGTCATTTGTAGTTTGTTTATATGCAACTCAAAACTGGCTATTACCTAAAAAACAATGGAAAAAGCTACAAAGAACAGCTAAAACCAGTGGAAATGAAAAAAGAACAATAAACAATTTTAATGTATGCCATTAAATAAAGGCACGAAAGCTTGGCATAAGTAGAGGGATCGGAAATGTAATGGATATACATTTAGATAATGTTTACTCTATCGAATTTTGACGTTGGCTGGGCTAAATTTGGAAGTAGGTGATAAAATGTCATTGGTCAGTTAAAAACAAATGAAATCCCAATGCGCTAAATCGACTTTCACTTTGTGTTCGATATGCATTCCCGTTCTCGTTACTGGGCGGTTGTGAACCAATATCTTGCATGGTGCATTGCTTCCCGTTCTCGTTTCTGTTCTGGTTACTGTTCTCGGGTGGTTGTGAACAGCCTTAACTGGTAAACATTAAGCGTAACATAGAAATATACTACACCAGAAAACGTAACCTCTTTTAAACACACAATTTATTTCAAAAATTAAATTAAATTTTATTTATGCATGCTCTTTAACTGCTATGTTTCTTAGCATTCCATTCTATATTGGGCATGAAAGACCTGTAATTTTACTCAGAGGCCTCTTTATCAGGCTTGAGGTTCTTTTACTGCCGTAAATCTACAACACGGGACCACCGGCTTTACTTCCCTTCCAAAGGAAGCCATGCTAAGGATTTTTATGCCCAAAAAAATCCATCGCCCTCCGCTGGGTTTGAATCCACGGCCTCGGGAACTAGAGGCTAACTTGGTAACCACTACACCATGGAGGACGACAACAATTTATTTCAACTAACTTTTTCCATGGCAGGAGTTGTTTCTGAGGTATTTGTTATGGGTTGGAATTTCTTAATACCTTGTTGCTTTTCTGGAAGTCCTATTTATTCAGTTGTTTCTAACGTCATAGAAAGAGCATGGAATTTCTAGGCCAGCATGTAGTAACCGGATTATTAACTCAGTTTCATCTTGTACCTACATATAGCAAAAGGTGTAATGTAGCTATTTCTGTAAAGGTTTAGTTGGATTAAAAGTGGATAGGAAGATACATTTTTGGGTAATTATGCAGAACTACGGCCGCTCGAAAAAAACAACGAATTCCGGTGTTAATGGTAGATTCTTTTATGCTGATTACGTTTTTACCAATTTGGTTTGTCGGAAAGGTTCCGTAATGGTGTTACACGTTAATTTATTGCATGCGCGTAGCGACGCTTATTTGCGGATATTTATTAAGAATGCTGGCTAGAAGGAGCAGGATATGGATAAAGAAGCTTTATGACACATTTGAGATGTAAACATATAGTTAATATACATTTGTAGTACCTAAAACCTGGGTTTCATTGTCGGACTTAAGCTTATATAAAAAAAAAACTAACCTAAGGCTAACCTTCCGTGAATTCAGAAACTTAAGCTTATCATAACCAACGTTAAGGAAGCGTGCGAGCGTGCTTTGAGGATAGCTACGCCTGCTAATTAACCTAAGTTTTTATAAAAAAAAACTAAACCTAACCTCCCGAAAATCACAAAGCTTAGGTTTTATAAATAGGTAATCATAACCATCGTTAAGGAACGCACGCGAGCGAAGCGAGCGTGCTAGCGTCGCTACGCGCATGCAATAAATTAGCGTGTAACACCATTACGGAACCTTTCCGACAAACAAAATTGGTAAAAACGTAATCAGCATAAAGGAATCTACCATTAACACCGGAATTCGTTGTTTTTTTCGAGCTGCCATAGTTCTGCATAATAACCCATTTTTGTAACAATAATTTGTATACACTAGTAAGTGATAGAGGTTAAAGAAAGTCATGTGAATGTAATGCATCAGATTTTCCGTATCTGATAATAGCATAACTAAAAAATTACAGCAGTACATCAACCATCATTATGGCCTGCATCTTTCAAATGCATAATGCAGATGCTTTTACAAAATCATCCACAGTACCCTAAGATGGAAAACTTATTTTTACTTTCTCTACTACGTATAGTAAGTAGGGCAAGTATTATATTCCACCCAAAAATTTGATACAGAGATTTCACCGGAAATACATGTTTTGAGACCCCTGAATCCAAAAAAAGCATTTTTGGAAACATGTCCATGTGTGTGTCTGTCTGTGAACAGCATAACTCAGAAACGAACAGTCGGATAAACACCAAACTTGGTATTTAGTTCAGTATCTTCCACAGATACGACACAAAGGTTGCCAAGAAAATCCCCCCACCCCAGATTACCCTTTACATGGAAGATTTTTTGAAAATTTTAATTTTCTCAAAAATGGCTCTAACGATTTTAATTAAAGTATCATATGTTTAAGATATTTTCATGACAAATAAAATGTATATCTCGAATTTTCTGGGAATGTCTCCAAAAGTATTCTTCATTGTGAACGACTTTTGCATAACTGGTAAACCATAAGAGATAGACAAAATATTACTACACAAAAAATGTAGATCGCGTTAAAATATACAATTTATGTTATATACATTTTTGTTGTTGAGTGAACCATATTCGAGATATTGCTTGTTATTCCCTTAAATTTTTTAATACTTATTTTCTCAAATGGGAATTCGTTATTCATTTTTTTGTCTTTGATATGCAAAGAGTATTAATCTGTGGCAAAGGGAATAGTGCTGCACCTAGCAACCAGCTATTAAGAGATATGTATGTGATTAAAGGCTACTGTATTTCTATATTGCCCTTGTAAATATATATTCCCCTTACATCTACAAGAAACTTAGCAATAAGATAGTGTCTGCAAATGTTTATTTTGATTAACATGAAGTAGATGGAGAATAAGCATTTGTAAAAATAGTTTGTACAAGAGTAGAGAAAGTCATGTGAGTGTAATACATCAGATTTTTTTTTCTCTCTCCTCTCAAAAATGGCTGATGAAATGATTAAAATATTGTGCATATGAGATCCTGCTACAGCATATAAAATGTATACCTTGAACTTTTTGTTTAAGCCTTTGAAATTCCACTTTCTTTTGATTGAATTTTGTATAAATTTAATTGGGGGTAGCTGCTCATTGAAATATACAATACAATCCTATTTCATGGTATTAATTGTTTCCAAAATATTTGTGGCTGTATGAATTTTCAAGGCTGATGTTCATTTCACTTGTTAAAGAGCTCCTGCAAATCAAATGACAGGCAAAATATGCAAGTTGTTAGGTAATGCTGCAGCAGCGATGGCATGGCCTAAATGGTTGCTACCAATAGTGCAAACAGAAAACAAGCTATAAGCATGACATCTTGCCAATAGTTGAAACACACAGAGGACATGAACATAGCAGTATCTTAATGCAATGCAGCACACAATTACATGGAACTAATTTCACGAGACTTAAAACTGCAACTGTACTGCTTAAAACCACCCCATGTGTATGAGAACTGGAAAACAAATAAAACTTCAGACAAATACTTCACGTGATAGTTTTAAACTCGTTCATTTTTAAGTTCTATTGTGAGGGAAAAAATCTCTTTACCAGTAAATGTTTCGGACATCATTCCATACGCGGATAGGCGGTACGAATGTTAAGAAACTGACTGGGATTTCAACATTGTAACATTGAGGGCCCTAAGCCGCAAGGCGTAGCTGAGGGATTGAGGACCCTCAGCCTCAAAGCGTAGCCGAGGGATTTTTTTTAGAAGGAGAGGAGTGTAGCCGGCCAAGGGCGTAGCCGAAAGATCTGGGTGTCTAAACTCGAATGAGAACCCAGGAAACTACACAATTAACTCTATCTATTAAAAAACCCTAATTCCGCAAGTTTAACATTTCATACCTCCTACCCTGGAATAATGTCCAATGTTTCTTCTTCAATTTTACAAACCACATCTCCAAAAGTTTCAATTCAAATGTCACATGTTACAAGTGTACATTGACCTTTATGTAAAGAAGAGCGCATTTTTAGACTCTTAACATATTAAATGCATTAATGTTGTTGTGGTATGTGTATTAGAAATGGGTTAGTAAATGTTGCATACAAAACATAAATTTGGGTCTCTGACACATAACAAACCTTCAGAGGGTTTTATTTCTCTATTACAGAATCCTAATTTTGCAGAATCCCAAAGTGTAAATATTCAGTCCATATCTGTTCATTCTTACTTTCTCTTCCAGACACATAGCAGATAGAGAAGGTGTTGAATTGCACCCAAAAATTTGATACTACAATTTCAACAGAAATACAGGTTCTTAGGCACCTTGAATCCAAAAAGTTAAATATTTTTAGAAAATGATCCATGTGTGTCTATGAACAGCATAACACAATAACGAAAAGTAAGATAAATATCAAACTTGCCACTATTCCTGTGTAATAATTTGTTTACTCTGAAATTAGTCCATTTCCACTGGGTATGAATCAACATGCAGTGTTTGATCACTTTGTATAATGATTAGTCTTGGGTGCAATATAACAAACAACAAAAGAATTTCTTAATACCGAACTTATTCCTGTTTTGACTTAATGACCTTTGTGTCGAATTTCCTAAAGCTTTTAACAGTATCAAATAACAAACCAAAATATTACCGTATATACACATTTTTGTTTGTCCTGAATAAAAGACGATTTTTTTTTCAAAGACGAAATCTATGCTTCTTATTATTATGATGCTTATTTCATGCCACAATTTTATATTTCCTTAATGCATTCCTGTATGGCCAATTTAAGGCATGTTACAATGTCATGTTATGCGCGTTGATATTCCTTGGATTGACAACGTTTGAGACACACCACGCCCTCAACACCCCAAGCAGAAGACCAGCCGTTTTCATACATTACCAAATTCCTGTTCTAAATCTAAGCGTTTTCACGATCTGCATGCAACTTAGAAAATCCAATTTGCAGGTTAACAGCTCATATAATTTGGATCGGACATATACATTTAACAACACTTAGTTTCGAGATGCTATATTAACATATCTCTTTAATATGCACTTGGTAAACATTTCAGTTACCCCTGAATTGCATCCAACATCCAAGCATACATTTTGCCTAGGACCAAGATACCTCAAATACGACGAGAGGATTTCCACTCTTTCTTGAGGAGGGTTGAAGTTGTAATAGTTTATAAAATTCCCATGCCTGACAGCGCCGGGATTATTTCCTTTAAAACATAATTCTTTTTCCATTTTCTGGTATCCAATTGTAACATTTACGAACTATAGCAATTGAAGTGTTACACACATGAGTATCAAAGGCTACATCAAATGCCAGCATCACAGAACAGCAAACTAGCCAGCAGCCCAGCATAGAGAAAAATCGGAAGATTTAACATGGGAATGGTTGACGACACGCGACGGTATCGCCATCTAGCGTAGCGGGACTAGCGGGTTGGATTTCACACATCAGCTGATTAACTCAATGGAAATGATGCTGAATAAATATACCAGTTTATTAATCTTCATTAGTACAGGTCACAAACAACGATGCAACCCTTTCTACTTTCAAGTGTGGATTCAGTTAACCTTTACACGTCACACAATATAATTGTTTATATTAGCCTTTATTTAGGCCGATATTAGAGGGAAGTGTATCATCCCCAATAATTACAAGATATGCTTTGAAGTTCGATGGTTGATCATTCGTAGGTTTTGCAGTGCTGCCAAATAGAATACCATTTTCACACAATAGTTTGCGCTGAAAATACGGTTCTCATGAGCTTTCAAAGCGTATTTCGTTGTAAAGTCGATTTTGACCCGGAGAATCTGTCAAAGCTTAGAAAAGCTGAAATCGATCTTGTATACCGTTCAAATTATGCTTAAAGCACAAGACTTTGAGTTTTTAATTTACTCCACTCCTTTGCAGTCTGCAAAATGCTGTTAGACCTTCCTTATGTATTAATTTCGGAATGTGACAGAAGGCACAGACAAAAACATTTGTAATTGTAACTTTGCAATTCCCTCTAAGCTAAGACAAACGTTGCAAGCATAGATATAATTTGACTATAACTATACACAAATATTTATTTGAACAAACAGCTGCAATTTTCCATATTGTACTTAATTGGTTTTAATTGGAAACATTATTGCAAATTACGTTAAAGGTGTAAGTGAGTTTGTGGTGCACCGCTCGTTTCTTTTTTATGTATGTCTGTCGAAAACTAGTACTTCAAAACAGTAATAATTTACTTTTATTGTTCAGAATCAGTTTTGATATATGCATAGCTTTAGCTCCAGCAACCATTGACAAAAGTTTCTGAGTACCCAAAATAAAATATATTGATCCTCAGATGTATATGGAACTCTATAAGGAAGAATAAAGACAATTCTCTGTCAGGAAATAAAAATATAAATTTTCTTAACGCAAAAAAAGGTAACATAAAACAAAAATAATTATTAATATAACGTTTCACTTGATATTATTGTATGTATATATGTATGTATGTATGTATGTATGTATGTATGTATGTATGTATGTATGTATGTATGTATGTATGTATGTATGTATGTATGTATGTATGTATGTATGTCGAGAACTGAGAAATAACATTCTGTGCGCATAATTATTTTACCCCATCCTGAAAAATGTGTTTCGTTTTAATTAGTAAGGTTATGTGCAACTAATTTTTCATTTCCTTGGCGTATTTTCATAACATGTTATATTTGTAACTTTAACGTAACGTAAAATTGTGGAGATGCACTGATTGTATGCTTTAAAACAGTACTTAATTGCCTTTATCTCCAGGATATCGAAAGAAAGAAATCGCATTCTTTTTCCAACTATAGGTCTGACAATAAAATACCCCACATAATTTCCCGTCTTTGAAAGCTCATAGCTAGAAACCGATAAAGCAAACCTTGACACCCAATTCTCCACATTCCCCACACAGCTGATTCAACCGTTCAGCCCGCTGCGCTAGGAGCGCTAGCATTCCTTATCCACGCTAATTCGGCCGAGTTTACTGTATTGGTGTTTGATAACACTTTGAATTGAAAGTAGGTTGACAAGCTATTCAGTGGATTTGTGTTATACATCTCCAAAAAGTTGTACTCCGTGGTCTAGGGATATCATGCCAGCCTCTGGTTCCCGATGTTGCGGGTTTAAATCCGACGGAGGGCGATGTATTTTTTCGGGCGTAAAAATCCTTAGCAGGTATTCTTCGGAAGCGATGTAAAGCCTATGGTCCCGTGTCGCTTGTTTTTTAACGTGATTTCTCTTTTTCAAGATCCGCGTTCTAAACGTGATGTCTGTTAGCTTCAGGAATCAATATAATATTACTGACATTTTATGAATTCGAGAGCTATCTAAAACGTAATATACGTCACACCAGTTAGAAGTGGTTTTATTTGGTTCGTAGGGTTGTGAAACGAAGACTCACAAAATTAAATCCTACTTTTACCCCTTGGACCCATAATCTACTATTTTTAACAAGAGAGAAGGAACGCTGAATATAGAAGGGTCTTCACTTTCTTTAAGAACTATATTTTCGTCCTAGGGCCTCAGCTGTAACAGTCGTCTGTAAAATGACTACTACAAAGCTTGCTGAATCTTGAGGGATTTGTTTTTTCTTCGAACATCTTTAACCCGCTTAACTAAAACATGAGGCCTTGAATATGGAAAGGTATTTAAATATTAAAATGATACACTAACTGCTAAGTACGCTTATACCATGTTTCTTATATTAAAATAATTACGTATAAGTTATATTGACACATGTGAAGTATATGCCAATAATTTAAACGATGAACTATCTATGGTGTTTACTTAGGTGAAAAAACTTTTGTTTTCAGGCCTTTGGGTGTTATGACAGCCATACACATTACAGCGTATTCCCATGAGGTGACCTCAAATTCCATTAAAATACACTAGAATGATATACTCCACAATGGAAACTAGGTACACGTCCAACATGGCTCGATTTCATTTGTAAGAAGTTAGCACTCACTTAAGTTAACACCAGGGCCGTATTTAGAGGGGAGTTTAGGGTTCAAACCACCCCAAAAATTCTGACAGCCTTATTTATTTAAATTCATATCAAACCAATATGAGAAACTGTCGTTAGATAACAGAAGGTTTACTGCTAGTAGCACATTTACAAGAAAAAGGGAAACTTAATGTTTTTACCTTACATAGGCGATCAATCAAACGTCCCGGTTTTCGAAGCAGTCTCAATGTTTTGTGCTCTAAGGTAGAATATATTCATTCTGGTGAGTTTTTCCTGTCTATATAATGTCTACAAGCAATTTTCCTATCACATAACATCTATATACCACAGAGTAGGTACATGGTAACTGTGTGGGGTACTGTTAAGTTTAGATCTAGTTATGGAAAACCCTCCCCGAAATTTGTTTCTGGCTACGGGCATGGTTAGCACTCTCTGCAGTAAATACTTACCTTCATTAAGACGTGGAGATTCAGAGATTCTTCTTCTTCTTTTTCTTCTTCTTGTTGTAATGTCCATTGGCCTGAGCCCAGGAAGATAAGCCTCCTTTACGGATTGTTGCTACGCTTGTTGCAACAGCGGCCGCTAGGAGCACTAAAAGTTGCATTCTATTAGATTTGTAAGAAGGTCGTGTGTACATGATTAAAGCTTCGAGCATTAAAGGCTATTTTATTATGTCTATTACAATCACAAATAGAGACTGCTGTGTAAGAACATCTGGTCCACAAAACAATAACAAAAGTTTTCATTAAGTTTGTTATGTTTTCCCACATAGATATACGTAATAATAATGCTCCGGATTCAAATCTGTTTTTAGCTTTACTGTAACGGGCTAAGCTTTTAAAACAAGATAAAATAAAATGAAATACTGTACGTATATTTAAAAACAAAGTATTATACGTATAAAAAGCATTTAACTTAGACAAAACTGTTTCTGAAGGCTTATCTTTAACATAAATACCTAATGAATTTACTGAATAAAGAGAGCTGTGTTTCAGTAAATATGAATTTCCAAATTTTTTTTTCATTCTTAGGGAGAAGAAAACTGCCCCCGGGGCTCTGATAGATCCTTCACTAGTCTCTCTTTTCAAACACCAGCAGTAATAACCAACGTTGACACTTTAAATGACCTTGATAGCGGTTTCTATTGTTTTAATGTCTTTATGAAAACACTGACCTCGTTTTTCATGCATTGCGGTGCGAAATTTACATTCCTTTCGAAAACACAACCTTAAAACAAAAATTCCTGCAGAACATAAACATGCTAGTGCTCATTTCGCAGGTTAAGCCGCATAGCGGCTCGGTACTGCGGCAACTGACACACGACCGAGGCGAAGTCCCCGATCGTCCTGACATTCCTCTGGCCTCCTCATGCATTGCCCCATGATTCGCACGGAAGTAATCAATATGACTGTTGAGAAAATGCATCTTAACACTCATTTTGCACTCAAGATTTCTAAAATGTTTAACATTTCCTCCATAATTTCCTTATAGCTCTTAGATTTCTTACTGCCAAGAAAAGTTTTTTTCACGTTTTTATATGCCAACCATGCTGATTTTTTAATTCAGACATCAACTGGATAAGGATCCAACCCTGAGAAGTTCACCAAAATACCTGTTGTTAGCTTCAGTTTTCTGTGGGAACTTTGTAACAAGCAATTGTAAGAATCGTTCTTATTCATATTGCTTCCCATCAGAACTAGTTTAATATCGAATGGTTGAGGACATTAGAAGGAGAAATCAATGGTTCATACTTTCCATTTTTTCCAGTAACCAAATTACTTCTTCGTGGCCATTTTCCCTGCTCCAATCCTCTGATTTAGCGCTACTGTCCTATTCACAAAGGAAACAGAAATATTAAGTAAATCCCGATTGCTGGCCTAGAAGAATAAACAGCACTTTGGATCACCGCACGCGTCCCATTTATATTCCATATACTTAATCTTCTCTGGCAGAGCTTTCAAAATATCATGCGATTCTTTTAAATGGATTGCATGACGAAGGTAGTAAATTACCGCTGTACAACCGATCCGCTTTAAAACCATCTTTCAACTAGCTATAAAAGTCTGCTCATGACGTTTATATGAAACATTTACAGCATTAAAACACCAGCTATGTTGTTACAGCACACCAGTTTACCAGCGTGTGAAAAGAAAGATAAGAAATATTTTTCCCTTTCCCTGTAAAATGTAATAGAAGTTCCATGTGCTGGCATGTTTTCTTTCCCCTTTAGTCCCGAAGCAAGCAATCCCGAGCCGCTTTTCGGAAGTGTTTTAAATTGTAGCAGGAAAATAAGGACGTACTTGAGGAATCATGCAAATCATGTGCTTTAGTTTGAACAGTCCTATACACAGATGCTTCATTGGAAAGAGTTTTTTCGTGTTTTAAAGAATCAAATCGGCCTCTAGAAGCACTATATCATAAGGCAAACTCACATCATTAGCGAATATGTCCATCCATAAGGAAACCTTTGTGAACTTATAAGAAAACAGCCATGTTATGAGGACACCACAGATAAGTTTGCTGCTCTCAAAGACCCGAGGATTGAAGGAGATAGGTGAGTCTCGTATGATAATTATTATGTAGCGAAATAATATTTTTTTAATCTGTTAACTTTCTTTACTAAAGTCTACAGCCCTTTAACTGATTTTTAAAGCATGGGACGCCACTGTTATTGAGGGATTCAACTCTTAACTCTTCCGATTCACTGGTGAATAACAGCTTTGCAGAATGAAAAATGATTGAATAATAGGCCTAAGAAAATATGAGTTGGAACTTTTTTCGAACAGGTGCTATCTATTTGGGTGGGTGATAAAACCGGTGGTCGTTTTAGCATTTAAAGTGCAATATTACTTATTTTCTAGATTTATGTGGAGGCGTATCTCAATCATCCAGGAATGTAGAATTAATAGTGCTATTTGCAGAGTGGTTCTAGTTTGTACGCCATTTGTACCACGAAATACTATTTATTGCTCAATTCAATGAAAATGTTTGTTTGAATACACTATTTTTCCAGCTCGTTATAGATATTGTGCTATACTTGAGTAAGCAAGAACCACGATGAAACTCTCACTTCAATAAATTGCGGAAGTTTCAAGGAACTTCTTGCTTTAATAGTATTCAGGAGTCCATCTAAAAAGGCACAGAATTATAATCTTTGTGGATATAAAAAAAGAAGAAGAGCATCAACCGCCTCGTTCCGGTAAGAAGTTTGAAGTACCTACCCACCCACCGTTGAATGTCCCTCCCTACAACTAAAATGCCATGTTGAGAATTATAGTTGGCTCTCCAGCCAGTATTGTAAACAGATGTTTTTCTGAATAATATCCGAAGACGACAAGTTCCTATAAGCGATAATTGTGTAATTGTGTAGGTGATCTTCCCGGTTTTAGAACAGGAAGAGTATAGAACTCCTAAGTAGGAAGGATCGCTGTAAAAGAGAGGAAGTAACTACAACAGTACAGAATTTGGAAAGCTAAAGAGCTTATGCATATGTTTAAGCATATCGTAGGTATACCATCCGATCCAGGGGAAATATATTTATCTAGAAGAAGGACGCAGTAACTTTCTCAAATGTAATGGGAGAAAGTAACTCAAGTACATACGTTGAATCTGGAGAAATGAGGTTTGGAGATGAAGGAACAGAGACTGATGTAATGAGATTTAGATATGCATTTACCAGTAAAGGAGTAAGTGTATTGAATATTTAGTTAGCCTGTCTACGTTGAAAAGGGCGGAAAATTCTCCGAACTTCATGAGTGCTGGTGATTTTATTAAAGCTGCTAATTTATTTTACAGAAACTAACCTCCTGGTTTTACGGGTAAAAGGTTTCACTTCTGAAACTGTCTGCCTGTAAAGGTTATACGTTTGAGTTGTTATATTTAGTCTAAAGGTAGATACAGATCGTCATCTATGTGTAGCACATAGCGAGCACAGAGGAGCCCACCAGATAGTAGGCCTTCTGCGGATAACAGTGGAAAAACAGAATGGATAATTGAGGTCAAGATATGTGGTAATGAGATGAGTGAATTGATAATCTTTATATAATCCTTAGCTTGAGTTATTTGAGCTGTGATCTGAGTGTGTAAGCGTTAGATATACAAAACTGGTTAATTGTGAATTTTTGGAGAGTCTGTAACGGATGTTGTTGCCACATTAGTTTATTTTGTAATTTCTCTGTGTGTTCCCTTGAGTGAATTGTAGATTGGTTGTGAAAGTTGACACCAAGATATGGGATGCTATGTTATTCCAAAGAGTGGTGCCGAATACTCCACTTTTAACTCAAATGCGTTTCGAAGCCTTTAAGTTAATATTAAGTCGCATTTCTTTAAAATTTTGATCTGCTATATTGGTAAGCTTCCTGGCAGAATCCATACTGTTGGCTACTATAACCACGTTATCTGCATATCCCATTATACTAAGCTTGGGAAGGTCAGGGCTGAGAGAATGTCCATATATACATTGGGCGCGAAAGACCCGAAATTTTGCTCACAGGTTTCTTTATCGGACTTGGGATTCTTCTTTTACGTGCCGCAAATATACGACACGGCTTCACTTCCCTTGCCAAGGATTTTTACGCCAGAAGAAATCCATCGCCCTCCGCAGGGGTTTGAACTCGCGACCTCGTCAACTAGAGGCTAAGGCTAGCATAATACCACTAGACCACGGAGGACGACATCATCTGGTCAGTGGCACGTTATATTGAATAGATGCAAATGGTGATTCTTGCATTATTCTACTTCGTATAGTAATAATAATAATAATAATAATAATAATAATAATAATAGGTTTTTATTTCTTTTGGTTAGCCTCTAACCGGTGTTGTACTACTGTATTAAAATCCTATGATTAGGTTCATTAGTTTAGTTGGTAAAGTGCTGCTGCCACATTATGAAAAGCTTTGCTAAAGCTAAAAAAATACATATATAACACCGATATTTTTATTTTCAATGTTAATTTGAGCACCTGGTTGGTTTGTAACACCTGTTTGATTCTTATTAAGTTGACTAATATGTAACAAGAATTGTTTCCTTGGCATGTTCCATGTCCCTCTGTGGTCACCAGTGCACCCACACAATGCAATCCAATATAAATCTAACATTCGGAGGCATTTATCAAGTACTCGTTCTATAATTCTTCTGATAGCTGAACGTATTGTTATCGGTCCACATTGCATTAAATCCGTTGGATGGCCATATTTAAAAAGTAACACTGTACTAGCCTGCCTCACTTAAACAATGTGGAACAATTGTTCGTTTAACGTAGTTGTGGGAATTATGGTCAATATATCACAACACACGTAACGTTTTGAATCTCTAACTAAAACACAATTTGATCCTGGGGTGAAATATCTACTGCTATCTGTAGTAGACATTTCATGTTTGCTGATACTTATATTGTCCATTTCTTCTAAAGCTACTTTTTTGTATCGAGGAATAGTCATGTCTCACAAAGTTATAGAATATAGAGAACTGGTTGCAAACATGATGGTAGTTTTTGTTGATATTAAGTTTACATATGCCTTGTTTAGCGTTGTTTATTATCGCTCATGAAGCTTTCCTCCGGTAGTTGTAATATATGAATTGTGTCTTTTGATATAATACTTTTCACGTCTCGTTTGCTTATCTCGCTTAGTAAATCTTTCTGGTTTACTGTATATTTTATAACTCTTAGAATTTTTCAGGCTTCTTTCGTTTTTACTTGTCTAAAAATATGCGCATCAGGGTGTTTCGGACCAGAAATTTGATGAATAGCATTTGCTAAAATTATAGAGAAGTCACTGTATTACAAAATGTGATTGTGTTTTCTCTTAAATCGTTTAATTCAAAATTCCATTTTAATACTAAACTTTATATGCGTTTAGGTTACGATTAGCCATCTTGTAAATTATAATTTGTGTTAGTAATGGAGGTGCTGTTTAATTTTTCTGAAAAGAAAAAGTTGCTATATGGGTGGTGCGTCAGTCATCATGATTGAAATTTATGTTGAAAGGAACTAAAATTGAGTATTCTTAATTGTTAGTGTAATCCATAATTACTTTCTTTTCTTATTGGTCATTGTACAGGTGTCTCCTTCAAACCTCCCACATTTTAAGCAATCATTGCTAAGAAAGTATACGGAGTAGTACTAAACAAAAGAGGAACTCAAATAATTTATTAAATTTCACTGTTACACACTAAACCATTTCCATATGTGCATCATTTGTAGCACGAAGAATATCAAGTCTGTATTCGATTTCGTGTCACGTTCCGTCCAATATGTCCTTGACGTGGTGTAACGGATACTGGCTCGTAAATTTGGAAGATCTTATACTGAAATTGCAAACACACGGTCTTTTACATAGCCCCAGAAGTAGAAGTCTAGTGGAGTGATATCTGGTGAACGTCGTGGCCACCAAATTGATCCGCCGCGTTTCTATCCAGCGATCTGGGAATATTTCTGTAAGGGAATCCCGAACATCCTGGCTCCAGTATGGAAGGGCGCCGTTTTGTTGAAAGATTGCCTGAGGTTGCAAATCAGCTACCTGGGGTACAAGAACAGTTCGAACATGCTTTGGCATATCTGGCCATTTATGGAATTCTGGTGGAAGAAAAAAAAGACCTTAAGATAAAGGATAAAAGAAATTTGGTTCTCCATCAGACCGCATGTGGCTTTTGCATACCCCGGATCCTTACGTTCAGTCAATTGACAGATCCTGATACATGAAACGTTGCATCGTCTGAAAACAAGACGTTTCCAGGAAATTGAGGGTCCCTGTCAATATGATCCGGCATATCAATAGTGAATGCTTGTCGCCATATCCTGTCATCTGGTTTTATTTTTTTAACAAATTCTATTGTAGGGGTACAAACGAAGCCGCTTATAAAGCACTCGAAAAACAATTGATCTCGACACATTGAACTGCCGGGATGCATGGCGAGTTGATTTTTGAAGGCTTGGAAATATTACTCTAATTTCTTCAATCTTCTCTTCTCTAACACTTTGACGAGAGCCTTTGGATTGCTTCTTAACACCTCCAGTAGCCAGAAGTTTCTGACAACACGCCTTAATGGTTTTCCCATTAGTTGCATCTCCTTCTTATTCTCCCCGGTAATTTCCTTGAACTGTAATTATTGATTTCGCCTCTGCATACTATAAAACAGTTTGTGCGCATTTCTGCAGAGTTGCCATTTTGCTTTATTTTATATTTACAGCGTAGCGACAGGACAGCTAACTTCTAACTAATGAAACAAGAATTCTTTGAGTTTCTATTTTGTTTAGCACCACTCTAATTTCATAATTCCGCATACTTCGTTAGCAATGATAAATTAAACTGTAGGCATTTTGAATGGGGACATTCTGTATAGTTTTATAAGTACGCTTTGTTTCGGCTCGGAATATTTTCCATTGTAATTTTTTCTAATCTCTTCTGGGATTTAAACGGAAGACCAAAATGACTTAGAATCGTCCTCGGTGTTCTAGTGGTGTCATGCCAGCCTCTAGTTCCCCAGGTCGCAGGTTCAAACACGGCGGAGGGTGATGGATGTTTTGGGGCGTAAAAATCCTAAGCATGGCTTCCTTCGGAAGGGATCCGTGTCATAGATTTACGACAATAAAGGAACCTCAAGCCTGATAAAGAGGCCTCTGAGCAAAACTTCCTTTCTTTAAAACCCAATGTAGAATAGGACACTAAGAAGCATAGGAGTTAAAAAAAGAAAACTGAATTCAATTTAAAATGGCTTAGAAGAAATTAACCAAGCAAGGATAAAAATTAAAACTTTGATGTTGAAAGTGATATGGAAACTAATGAAAATATGGTAGATAACAGGAAATTATATTACATAATTACAAAAATGCTGGTCCTTTTATTGTTAATAATATGGGAATAAATAGGATGTGAATAAGATGCAAATATGGCAATTGCTGCTTGAAATGACGTGAAATTTATATAACCATATTTATATTACTATAAATAGGAAACAAAACTTAAATTAGTTTTAATACTTTTCAAGAAGCTAACAATTTCCTGATATCTGGCTGTGATTCAAAATATTCAGTGAATTCATTTGTCCGCCAAAAATGAAATGGAGTTTTCTTTATTTTTAACTGTTTAACCTCTAAACAACTATGGTTCTTAGCGTCCCATGGTATATTGGACATAAAAGACCGAAATTTTGGTCAGAGGCTTCTTTATTAGGCTTGAGATTTTTTTACTGCTATAAATCTACAACGCAGGATCACCGGCTTTACTTCCCTTTCGAAGGAAGCCATGCTAAGCATTTTTACACCCGAAAAAACTCATCATCCTCTGCCGGGTTTGAACCCGCAACCTCGGTAGCTAGAAGTCGCGGGTTCAAGAAAACTCTTATCCAGAGCAAAAATTGCCAACAATTTGGTTTTTTCCGTCAAACTGCTGGAATATAGCAAAATATGTTGCTTGCGGTGAAGAAGAACATAATCTCAAAAAATTCCCAGCTTCAGTTTTTTCTGCAATTTATGTAAAGGAGATCATACAGCCAATAATTGTGATTCCACAATACTGAAATTTGAACAACGGGTTCATAAAAGAGAGATATAAACACAAGACATCTAGATGTTAAGCTATCAGTACCATTAAAGACAGATCATTCTATTCTGATATTACAAACATTACAATTTCATTAGTTAATAACCTTACTTTGCTAAGCTTCTCAACGTCTTTCTTCTTCTTCCCAACATGATTATGGCAAAAATACTAATACGTTCTAACTTTCCTGGATTGTCACAAGAAACTCCAAAGAATAGTAAAACTACCATCAGCACAAATAAAATCAACATACTAAGAATCTCAATGTGAACTCAGCTCTAATTTGTCAAAATAGTAGATTACCTACATTTGCAATAATGTATACTTCAGTAACTCCAGTAAATAGAGTGAGGACACACAAGAATTTTGCCAGTGCTTCTAAAACTCTACTTGTGTTAATGCTTCTGACAAGCAATTTCAGAGGAATATCCCTATTGGTTCAAGTAGCAGTTATAGTAATTCAAATAGCACTCCAACAAGAAAGGAAAAAAATTAAAGGAGAATATTCAAATGACTAAAAAAAAACATGGAATATTTGAATAAATTCAAGATATCTCATAAAAGTTTAAACGTATTAATTTGGAATGCTTAACGTTTTAAGAACAAACAAATCTTTAAGCATATCTTATGAATATATATCTATGTGTGTGTTTTCATTACAAAATTATCAGATCTATAGACCTACCACCGGTGGTAGGGGACTGTTGCCAGGAATTAAAATGCAATTCACAGAAATTTCATTTGAAGTCTTAGAAAATTATGTTTATTTTATTCAACGAATATCACTAATATTGGTTAACCTGAAAATCATTTACATCCATAAAAAACAAATACTAACTTTTAAATTCCCTATTTAGACACTGTTTTCCAACCACAATCTCATAAGGATTTATTCAATGTATGATTTTAACCTTACATTCTCATTGGGTATAATCTCAGCTTCTTCAGTCTTCCTTTGGTAGATTATTTGGTTTCACATATGTATTTTTATTGAACGATGGCTATCAACAAGAATGAGAAAACCGGCATACATAATACAATGAATAATTAGAAATTAAAGGATTTGTATACTCTTTAAGAAGCAATTCCACTGCAATCAGTTTCGACCTGATAGTAAGATAATTATAATATCCTTATTTGAAGAGCAAGGCTCTTCACCTGGTTTAGCTTTTGCGTCACCATCACTAGTAGAATAAGATCTAATGAGAAGTTAGTTTTGAAACATTAGGAAGTAATAATATGATTTCAATCCTAGTGGGAAATAATTCTTTTAATATTCTGGAAAATTCTTGTTCAAGATAAAAACAAACAAAAACTGGAGTTGCTTGCTTTGGGAACTTGCCACATGATTCAACTTATAAAGCACAATGCATAAATTTTACCCTGATTCATATAAAAAGAAAAACACACCACGTAAGTGATTAATTACTCTTTATATAGATCTGTGTTTTATACATGTGATAATGAATAATTAATATCGAATCACTAACTACATTGGCGGATATACATTATCTGTTGTTTCTGCAAACCTAGTTCGTGCAAAAGAATAGACATCCTTGTAGATGGCTCCACGGTCGCCAAATAGATGATCTTGAACTTGGAAATGACGTTCACCTAATTAAATTAAGCAGTTGATAGCAGTAAAGGTAAAGACACGTATCGCTGAGGGGTCCCCAGACCCGGGGCAGAGCACCGCAAGTAGGCCAGTCGGCCCTTTTGCTCCCAACGTGACCCCTGGGAGGAAAGGATGTGGGGATCGACCCGATAGGCGACAGATCCGGATGCCGATGGGCGCAAGTACGGACCGGTCTCATAACATTTCCAGATAGAAAGCATCCAACCCGCACGGTCCTTGCCCACAAGCCACCAACCTCCCGGAGTGGAGTCCCACGCTGAGGAAAGACCTAACTGAGCAGTGTCGCAGCGACGCCAGTGAAGAAACCTTTACAGAGCGCAAGCTACCGCCCAGCCGCAACCCGCCGAACACCATCGCCTGGTCCTACAACCCTGAAACTCATGACAAGGGAAATAATGGTAAAAAATAAGATAAAGGAGAGTCGTGGTAGAAGATGAACCACCGCAGCATTCGCCTGGCGACCCGAGGAATCCACAAAACACCCATGGGCCAGAGTGGGCGGTAGCCGGGGATCGATCCCAAAACTTCTCGAAGGCGGTCCACAGACGTAACCGCCTGAGCTATCCCGCTGGAATTATGTTACAAGGAGCCCCCATTTATAATTAGTAATCCGAGTCACCTTAAATTATGTGGATCGTACATCATACAATAGTCAAAGGGGTAAATTGATTATATTTTGGAAAGGAAAACTTGTACCTGACTTTTACTTGAAAGTGGGAATAGAAATTCTTCAACCAAATCACTTTATTAAATTTCTGGGAATTACAATGAATTACAAAACCCACTACTTAAATATTATTTTTGATATAATCAAGGGTATTTCACATGATTTGTCTTATATTTAGGACACTCCCAGGGGAGTTCGTCCAAGCTATGCTAATCATGTTTAATAATCTGATTACATTAGTAGTTGAATCTGGCTGCATAATAACAAAAACGTTATAAAGTTATGTTTGAAATTTTAATTCATATGTATACGACATTTTTAAATCTATATTAGGCATCAGAGGTAAACCATCTACACAACTGACATTGTAATAAATGGAATTTATTAATTATCAAGACAGACAACGTCTTTTGAGTTATAAATTCTTAAGCTGAAAACAAACTATATAATATTCTCCCTTAATTAGGTAAATTGGTCGGTACTTTCAATATAAAGGAGTAATAATTGAATATTGAATGTTAGGATTGAATATAATCAATTAACTATTAATGTTAAGAACCCATGTTACCCTAGACACTGTGTCGAATGGAGGGTACTCTGGAATACCTTTTATACTTTTATCTGTACTTTCAACAAGGAAGAATCATGCCACATTCTTCTCTCTCTAGAAATCCAACACAGGTTCCTTTAGAAGACATGGAATTTAGTTTTTACTGATAGGTAAAAGAAAATATCGGATAGAGTTGGAGGGGTAGTTTATCATCATAATCTGAATAAATGATTTTCATTTTAACTCAATGATTAAATGGTCTATTCGGCTGAAATGTTAGCAATAAAGAAAAAAGTACTAATGATTAGAAGAAGAAGAAAAAAGAATGCGTGAGACTCACACGCGTTAGAAGTGAAAGTTCTTAGATTGTAGCATTTGTTGACGATTTTATTATCTCAAAATTAGAAAATGGTTATGCAGAATTTGATTAAAGAGAATCTCTCTTAATTGAATGAAGCATTTATTTTATTCGCCAATTTCCAATAATTCGCACTCTGTGAAAGAAATTAGGGGTTTATGATAAATGAAGAATGATACAGACAATTTAGACTGTAAATTTTCTAAGGAACGAGAGAATACTGCGTCGATGGTAGTGCCTGTTAGTTGTAGACAAAGCTTTGTCTGTGTTCAGTTTTAACTTGAATATTTCATCCAAAAATCTTATCCGTGGTTGAGCTTCGTCTGAGTTGAAGTTGATGTTGAAATCACCACTCATAACCATTGGTACTCTGTCCAGGCCTTTTTCCAACAATGCTGCACCTTCAATAGTGTAGGTCTATAAGACTTTATGAATGAGTTCAATTACATAATTAACTTTTGCTTTGTTTGAGATGTAGATGACCACCAGCATAATCACCTTACAATTTTCCAATTAACATTTGGTTGTACAAATAGATATCTGTAATGTAATAGGTATCTGTTAGCAGAAAGAATTCAGAAAATGTTTCTTAGATTTCTTTATTGGAAGAAATATAACAGTGGAAAGACATGCCGGTTATACGGAGCGGAATAATAATAATAAAAAAACGTCAATGCACGATCACTTTAAAACTTTACTTTATTTAAAACAGGAAGTTCCCTAATACAATAATAATATTACAACGTGTTCATTTACAGTAGAAACGATGGTTTTGTGCCGGTGACCTTGTTTCCTCGCGCACTGAAGCGAGTCTATGTCTAATGCCAGGCAGCTCTTTGTAAATGTGGTGTATGGAAACGGTAAACAGACAGTAAAACAGAAAACCCGGGAAAATAAACCGGCAAAAGAATAACTAAGTAGTATACTATCATGTGACTCACCGTATTGTTGTTCATTCCTAGAATGACGGCTGCTACGGGCGGGTGCGAGATCGCGCTGCTCACAGAACAATGTATTGCACTTCGTCTCTAAACTTTTTAATGGCACCCAAATATGACACGCGCCAATCTCTTATCTCATGTCTCTCCTGTAGCAAGACCTTATTGTTCCTTGTTTTCTTCCACGCGAAACCCATGTCACGTAAGATAATATTTAAACTAGTGCTTCCCCCTTTAAGGTTAATGGAGTCCTTAAGCTTCAGGAGCAGATTTCTGACAGTGGGCACGGTTTTCTCCTGAATATAAAAATTGTAAATTGTTTGCCGAATCACACACCTATCAGTCATCAATGTCTGTGATCCATTTTGGTACACGATGTACCTTTCCAGGTGTCCCAAAGGACACCTTTGTCCCTGTTCCTCACATGTTCCCCCTTCTTTAATTATTTTACGTATTGTCCTCTCAGATACTTTTGTTGCTGCACTCACCCTCCCTTGCACTTTCTTCAATGGAATTAGAATATCGCCAGAAGCTGCTTCCCGTTTCATGAAGAAATGGATGTTATTAACAACTTCACGTGTTTGACTGTGCAGTGTTTTTCCACCAAGTTTGCTTTGAATGGGAGGCATTTTAGTCTAAATAAGCAAATACATATACACGCGCACACACATACACACAAGACACAAAACACTAATCACGAATACGATTAATAATCACTTTCTAAAACTTGTAGAACTTAACGTGCTGGCACCGAAGCGGTAGAAGACGGATGTTGCACGGTCAAAGCTCTCCACGATACTGGCCATTTCAGTATACTGCGCATGACCGAGAACATAGGCTCGGCAACTGGGCTCTAAACGATTGCGCACCCAGTCTTCACCGGCACAAATCCATCGATCCTGCTGTAATATATAGTATAATACGCAAGCATCTGCTGATTCCATATGCTAAGTATTAACACAGTACACGCGGCGCATGCACGTAGACTGTCCATGACGTATGCGACGGGGAGAGTACAGATGATTCTCCCTCTCTTTCTTCTCAACAGTCGGTTGGAGTCCTTCGATTTTGTTTCATGCTTTTAACTTGATTGATCCAGCCAATTTTTCCTGCCGCGCCTAAGGAAGTTTCACTTCAACAGTTATACATTTAATGTTCTCCTCATAACAGTAAATCTTCTCTTGTGGATCTAGAAAATATTAATGTAGAGAAAGATCTAGGTCTTATGGAAGTGTAAATTAAATTCATAATCTATCAAGCTCAGTTGGAGAAAAATGCTATTAGATTAATTTGATTACCGGTACACAAAGGTATTGTTGCAATGAAAATCTGGCTTCTTGTCAAAACCAGCAAGATATAAGGTAGTACCTATATCAGATTAACTTCTTTTCAAGGATGCAAGAAATGTTATTCTTAATACATAGTTAATAATAATAATAATAATAATAATAATAATAATTCCTCCTTATATAGAACAAACCTTGGTTCTTTAGTGTATTAGAAAGATCTGCCTATTTCGAAAATACGGTTAGAATTAATCCTCACTCTAGACCTTTAATATAAATTAGGCCAATCAGATGGTAATAAGTGATTTATGACCAATTTTGAAATTGTTAGATCATGTATTATTTGGATGTTGCATTCAGTGTACAAGAAAATACCCAAGTGTTATTAGAACTGTATAAATTAGACTTTTATGGGTCTATCAAAATTACAGATCTTCTTCAGCAAGCTCCTATCAAAGTATTTAAAGAAATATCATCAATCATATTCATAATTTCTTCGGTTTCAAATAGATGGAGAGCTCAGCTGGAGAAATGAAATAAAAACCGTGCTACCAAAACTTAATTAGGCTTGCTTTGCCTTAAGGAAACTTAACAAAATTGATTCATGAATATGCCTTAAGAACAACACTTTTTGCCTACTTTCACTCTGTGTTGCGATATGCAATAATGTTCTGGAGTAACTCGGTATACAGCAAGCAAGTATTTATATTACAAAAACGCCCATATTTGTGGTGTTAGGTCCCGTCATTCAAAACCCAAAAATTCTTACTCTAACTAGTGAATACATATGTATATTCTCCCAGAGCTACCTTAAAGATAGTCTGACTTCACAACAAACCTTGCTGTGAATGCAAGCGATTTGCATAGACCAGAAAATATCTTAAAGCTGTTCCAAAAGGATGTTGCTATTCTGCAATAAATTATAATAACCTTCCTTGCTACCTAAAACTATTAGGAAAACCTAATCAACATAAAATCTTTAAGAAAGAGTTATAACCTTTCCTATATACTCACCCCCCATATACTATGGAGGAATTTTTCAATATGTCGTGCAACATACAAATATTCAATACATAGCGCAGATGGCATATGATGGTGACTTACTCTTGTTTGTTATGGTTGTCTTACTGCAATGCGTGTTGAGACGTGATGGTTTATAGATTTTCATCTCTTAGATAATGCATATGGAGAGCAAGAGAGAGAGAGAGAGGAGAAATGTTCTTGGTGTTCGGTATATTTATTAGTTATGCTGTATATTTCATAATTGTATGACGTGTTCAATGTCCCTGAGCGTTGCTCACAGTGGAGCCAAATGAACAAACAAACAAACAATAAATGTTAACTCAAATTTAATCAAGAGTGGCATCAAAGAAACGCCAGAACGTCTTAGAAGAAGAAGAAGAAGAAGAAGAAGAAGAAGAAGAAGAAGAAGAAGAAGAAGATAATGATGATGATGATGATGAAGAAGATTGGTTGCTAGGCGTACTATATTCCTGGTATACGGTTGTCTTACGAAAATTACAGATCTATGTTATTTGGGAAGTGCTCTGCTAACTTGAATTTTAAGTTCGTGTTTTCGTTCACAATTTGTTTTGCATAAAATGAATATGTTTAATGAATTAAAATACTGTTATTTGCTCTGATATTGGCACATTAAATAATAAGTCGTTATTTTGTTCATCAGTTCTTTTGTTCATCTTCTGTTATTATGTTGACATATATAACTTAAGACATTTTCCAGGAAATAATGGTTAATCTTCTGAGAAAGTAGACAAAATATTTAAAGAAACTCAAATATATAATAAAGAGTAGCTAAGCAGTAAATACACAAGGAAATGTATGTTATAATCCAAAATAGTGAGATAGATAGGCGCTCTTCTTGCTTAAGTTCTGACATTAACATGAGAGTATATCGGTACTCCTGATGTCAGAGAGTATACTTTCCATGTTTTTGAAAGTTTTAATAACATTATTTATTGTGGAAGAGTACCCTCATAGGCTTATAATCTTTCCTTCATCAGCTGACCAATCACAATGCATGATACGATGGAGGTGGCAAACTCTAGTTGGGAGAAGAGTAGCAACAAAAGTTGGTTGGAATAAAATGTAATAAATGAAATTTGTCTGGCTAACATGCCAATGGTTTTAAGCAAAATCAGCGTACTTCCACTATCTGGCGGTCAGAATTGCGGTGCTTCGACGCAGTTCACCATGTACATTACGAATCCACAAATGTTCAATTATATGATCTTGATGAAAGTAAACGAACTAAACATTAAAGTATAAATGTATGTCTGTTTTTTCCCTATAGAGATTTTAGTGTTTTGCTGAACTGTTGGCTAAACTGTGCTTTTGTGCTTTCACGTGTTGAGTCATATTGCACCTTGGGAAATGCGGTGGCTTCCTAGAACCAATACACATTCTCAACTTGTATTCTTCCGCGTTACCAAAGAAGTAAATTTGCAGGTAAGGTAATAAATTTAATGGAAATTGAGAAATCAGCATTAAAATACTGATAAACATATACCATATATTCTATTATGGTTAGTAAGTAATACATAAACCTATGCAGTTTTTGTATACTAAATTTAAGTGTATATATCTTTTGGCGTATGGATACATTTCAGGGCCTTACCACAAGATTTTCTTTTCCGTCGCGCTAAGTGTGTGGAACATGTCGTATACAACGGAAAGAAGGTAAGAGCCCGATTACGTACAGAAATAGTTTATATGGTGATCCTATTTCCTTGTTAAAATTAAACTGAGTTCTTGTAGGTTTATTAATGGTCTCTAAGAAAATGCCTCCTTAATTTTGATTAAAGTTAAAATTATCTTCAAGGTTTCTCATAGGAAGGTAAAGCTGCCAACATGGCGTGCGACAGTTTTGTCATGACAAATTTGGGAAGTATTCCAGGTAATTTGTAATAATGGTAAATTTGTGGATATAGTGTCATAGGTAATGCTTAAAAATTGGTATTGATCCCTCCTTGTGTAGTGTTCATAGTGGGATGGTAATTGGCTATGTCGGCTAGTGTGCCTTAGTAGCACGTTGTCCTGAAGAATTTAAAAGGTGGCGAGATCGTGCGTGACCAGAAAAATCCGATAGACCATTAAACACTTATTAGCGAGGGTTGAGAGTGCTTTGCCTGGTGAAGGTACAAATAAAAACCTGGTACACCAAAAATCTTTCCTGTGCCAAGTTACCTGGTCGTTTACATACAAAAATTGTTGCCAGAGTAGTGACTTAAGGGCCAGAAGATAGGTTTCTGTTTTGGTATGTGAAGTAAATTAAAAGTGATTGACAATTGACATGGCCCCAGAAATTGTTAGATCTGTCAAGGCTATGTCATGTAGTTCAGTAGGTCAAGATCAACATTCACTGCATTGCCATCTGTTCTCTGGTTTTGAAATGGAGTTAAATGTGAAAGCATTTTTATGTAAAATGATGGGTTTGCTATTTTTTGAAACTAATACTGATGGGCGAGAAGTTATTAAGAAGAATTAAAGACTGATTTTCACATGACAGCTGTTGCCAATATACCACCTTTATGGTTAGGTAATACACCACATTTCCCAAGTAGTTATTAACTTTGCTTTTATCTTGATGTAAGGCAAACGAATTGCTGATAAGGTAGGCATGAAAGCATATATTATTAAGGAGGATTTTTTACTAAGAATGCAGCATAATTAGTTACCCACCGAAAATACACTTTTTAGTTCACTCATCACACATGTATGCTGATCCTGTTTCTCAAGGAGTTTAATCACATGCTTGATACCAAATTTTATTCAAATTATTGGATGGTGAAAATCTTCTGCATGTAAAGTCAAGCATATGGTGTGCTCTTAAAATTAATTTGCAATTGTGTTACATCTAGGAAATGCAAGTTTTGAAATCACAAGATGACAAGTGTCGGTACAATTGTATGAAGTATTTTGTTTCCTTTACTTTAATATTATGTACTGTTTATTTTTTTAAAGAAATGATGATTGGTCTGGCAGTGAATCTAAAAATGGACCAAGTGAAAAGGATCAAACTTATGATGGACCTCCAGGAATGGACCCAGATGGTATCATCGAATCGAATTGGGAGGAGGTGAGTAAATCGGAAAGCTGCTGCGGCAATTTGAGCTTTCTAGGTTGTAATTAAAAGTGAAGGAAGATTGCATATAACATACCAAGCACGAAATATTAAACTTTGTTTTTTAAACAAAGTGTTGGTATGGTTATCCAGGATGTATTTTGTACAGAAGGGATATTTGGCTCTGCTTTCCTTTGTTCTGCAAACCTTTTTTTGTTTTGCTAATTTCCAACCTGAGTTGCAAATGTAATGCTCCTGAAAGGGTCAGAAACAAGTAAATTCTTTTGAAATAAAACTTATGTCCAAATGTACTTGATGAGCATGCACCGTTGTCAGCAGACAAGTTGACTTGTTGCCAGCATTGCTGCTGCAATTAACTCGGTCTTTGTCAAGTTTCAAAAAGCCAATGCACTGAAGCCAATGAATTGAATCAAGTTTTCACTTATCTAAACTGTGTAAAAAGATTATCTAATCCAAGCTAATCTTTTATGTGAATATATTGTCGCACCTCTAATTATTAATACTTAATTCTTATATGGTAGAGCAGAAAGGTATCCGGAATCTTTACATTTTACACATTGAACACGAGGCCGACGGGGTCGAGCTTAAATAGCCATTAAAACAACCTTGATAACTCTTAAATTACAAGGACAATAAGGGTAAGGACACCTATTCCATTAACTCATTTTGAATTTGGATGGTTATTGTATTGTATAAAAAGATTAAAGTTACCTAATTGTCTCGACTCAGGATGCCATACCAGACCACTTCTTGCCTCTTCAAGACCGTTGCACAAAGAGGAAGACACCTACTCGCCTCCCCGCGATTCTAGAGTTAGCCCCTCCCTGTTACAGCACGTCCCATCCTGTCCGTGTTGCCAACATGTCACAATATGATCTAATGCAATATTCCATACACCGCAGGTGTAGGTTCAATGCATTACGTTGGCATGTGTTTATAGATTCTCAAACTAATGCGGAAATCTTTCAAGGATACCAAAAGCTTCAGGTTCAGTAACATAATCAATACTACATGAAATTTGACCCAACTTTCTGAATAAATTTGACATAAAAAGCGTTGTCAAGCAAGCTTCAGATCAACATCTGGCACCAAATGGTTGTACATAGATTACGTAAAATCTTGCATCACAATCATGTGTCCAGAAGTTGGCAATGCATTGAGAAAGAAATGCAGAATTGTTCCTCTCTTCATACAACGCAAGCACAAAGCCTAGAGTTTGCAAACTTTTGCTTTGCATGACTATATGTGAATGCTTCCATTAACATGGGTGCAACGTCCTGCGCTTATTTTTCATTGCAATTGGGGCTAATGGCTGGTTCACAACTAACGAGAACATTAACCAGAATGAGAACGACGATTGAAATACAGGTACTCAAATGCGAGTGTTCACAATCGACGGGAAGCCTCCCCAGGAATGGGAAAGACGAGTTGTCAAGCTGTAACTTTCTTGTTCTCTTCCCAGTCTCAGCATATTAGACTTTTCGCTGTAGAGGTTATTCTAGTGATCGTGACACGAAACAGCTGCTAGTGCTCTCTATAGTTGCAAGCTGGAAACATTAAACTGGAAGAAAGTAGTAGCGTATGTGCTTCCTAACTTTAAATTCATGACACCCCAAATGCACTAAATGTTGGTGTTGGCTTTTTTTTTTTAATGGATGCTCTTTAACTACTGTGGTTCTTAGCATCCCATTGTATATTGGGCATGAAAGATGGAAATTTTTTTGCTCAGAGACGTCATCAGGCTTGAGGTTCTTTTATGTGCTGTAAAGCTACGACACTGTACTACTGGCTTTACTTCCTTTCTGAAGGAAGCCATACTAAGGATTTTATGCCTGAAAAAATCCATCGCCCTCGACAGATTTGAATCCGCAACCTCTGAAACTAGAGGCTAGAGCACGGTACCCCTAGGCGACAGAGGACATTAAATGTTGGTTCCTCTACTGAAAGGGTAAATTGTAGTTTGTTTATATCCAACTCAAAACTGGATGTTGCCTCAGAAACAATAGCAAAAGCTACAAACAACAGCAAAAGCCAGTGGAAATTAATAAAGTACAATAACTTTAATTTAAGCCATTAAATAAAGGAATGAAAGCTTGATACGAATAGAGGTATGGGAAATGTAATAAATATGCAGTTAGATCACGTTTATCTGCCGAATTTTGATGTTTATGTTGGCTGAATTGGAAACAGGTGAAAAATATTGTCAGTGAATAACAAATGAAATCCTAGTGTGCAAATTCGACCTTCCATTTTGTGATGGATATGACGTTGATAAGCATTGCCATTCTTGTTTCTGTTTTAGTTACTGATCTCGGGGTGTTGTGAATCAGCCTTAAATCTCCCAGCTCATGAAAAAATGGATTGGCTAATCTGTTTGTGCAGTCTTGGCACAAGTGCTCTATTTGGCTGGAGAGATTGAAAGCGCAACTCAGTGTTTTTGTGGGCATGTGTTATGGGTCCATAAAATGCTGGCATTAGTTGGCTGCAAAACTCCTAGCCATTAATCCATTGTATGCACCCCAGAAGTCGGTGTGGATTGTACTGGTTGACTCCACATAATCCTCAGAGCAAAGAGTGCATCTCTACTACTATTGGGGCATATTGTTATCAGCAGCCCAACAGAACCAGTCAGTAACAGTTCTGTGACCGATGTTGCTGTCTCTTTGTACATAGGAAAATTACTTGCACAAGTGGTAATGTAGAGTTCTTGAACCAAGTGCCCTTTGCATTGGACTGAGAACTGCTCATGCCCTCACCGACAAGAAAACAGCTGATCTCTATGATCGTTTCCTAACAGGGTGAAGGGCGACATTGAACTATCGACATAATGTTCATCTTAAAGGAACTGGATTCCTTGTTCCTCATTGTTACACAATAGTGCCAGATCATCTAGCGAGAGCCAAACAATGTGCTAGTTACTGAATTGCAGAGACCCGACATTTATTTTCAGAATAAACAGTAAAGGTGGTATATATTAAAATTAAAAAAGTATGTGATTGGAAAATCACAGTGAGATGACACATCATTCTGAGCTTCACTTACATTAAAATTACATACAACTAGTTTCGCTGGCAGCTGAGGAAAGAGTTCCACATTATTTCAGTGTAATGCTATGAATGGTGTGTGTGCAAGTCATGTCTAGACTGTTGGCAGCAAATGCCCACACAACTATCAGGTTCCAAGAAAAGATCCATTGACAGTTGTTGGGTTTTCTTACTTCTTTTTTAAATTTCTGGTGACATTTTTGTTAAGTTCATGGTTGATGGGAAGTTGAACATTTATTAAAAGCTGCTGATATATCTGAATCCTGTATAAGAATTTTGCTGTTGCATATGAAAGTGTGTGGGTCTTCTTTCCTCCCTCCCTCTCCCTCCCTCCTTTTTTTTGTGGATGCTCGGAAAGTTTTCCAAAACTTTTTTCCGGTTTGACCAAATTTGATGAAATTTTTAGCATATATTCAGACAACATTAATAACACTAGTCTGCATTTTCAAACGTTTTGTCAGATGATTTCTTAAAATGCGTTTTTCTGTATCACGTCAGGTTTTTACACAAAATATGAAGTAATGTTTTGACAATTTCACTAATGAGCGTAGAAAAGTATTCAGATACCATTTCACATAAGGTAAGTGTTTATTCAAGAAACATTTTAAGAATGCTCTCAAGAACTCCCCTAATTTATTTCATAACTACATTTTAACAAAACAAGAAGCCAAAGTGTTTCATTTAATTTTTTTCAAACTTTCTCTTCTTTGACTTCCTTGCAGATCCTTGAAGATGACTCCCTCCTCAACATCCAACAGTAGTCGGCCATCATAGTTTCACTCCATCTCCCCTGGTACCTTGATATCTTGGTGAAAACGTTCACCCTGCTCTTCACTATAATGTCCCAGATTTTCTGGAAAGTAGTCGATATGTGAATGTAGAAAATGCACCTTTACATTCATGTTGCAACCCATCTTCTTGAAATTTTCCAACATTGTTTCGACAATGGCCTTGTAATTAGGATCTTTGTTATTGCCTAAGAAGTTTTCAGTAACTGATCGGAAGGCGGTTCATGCTTCTATTTATCTCTCATTCATTGTCTTCTCAAAATCTTCATCCTTCATCAATTTCTTTATTTGAGGACCAACAAAAATTCCAGCCTTTAATTTGTCTTGTGTAATGAAGGGAAATTTCTTGGAAAGGTACTTGAAGCAGGGTCCATCCTGTGGTAGAGCCCTTACAAATTGCTTCATCAAGCCCAATATCTTTATATCTCTATTTTTGAAGTGAAATTGTGAAAAAACTGTACATGATAGAAAAAACTAAATGCAGTTCTGAAATCAGCATAAAAAAGTGAGTCAGAATTACTTATTAGTTTTTAGTCATCTGATATCATGCAGACTAGTGTAATTGATCAGGGTTTCCAGCGACCTGAGAAATCAGAGAAAGTGAGGGAAAGTCCGAGGAGGAATATTTAGAGAATTGGCACTATAAGGGAAATTTGTTAAAAGTTATCACGTGTCTGGTAATTCATAACAATGAAAAACTACATATTAAGGAGCATAACAACACTTTTTGCTCCTTAAAATCCCCTCCCAACCCTTGAAGTGACGAGTTTCAAATTAAATGCAGAGGAACTGATATTATATAAATGCTTTCACACATGTTATAGAGATAAGGTTGTTCAGCTTTTTGTGACAAGCTTTGGATTGATTTACTCAATCATAAGACTTTGGTACCCCCTCCCCCCAGAAAAGGGGCTATCAGTGGCTGGATTCATCATTTAATCCAGATTTTCTAGAATGGCTTAGTAATTTACTGGGTAATAAATTTGAAGCCTACTGTAAACTGTGCAAAAGAACTATTAAACTCTGTGATGAGGGACGCTGGGCATTACTTAGGTGTGAAGGAGGCTCTTAGAAATTTCAGAAATACAAAATTATGATAAGGGAAATACGGTATTTAGTTCATTTGACACCTATTTTTTTAATATCAGCTAAACTCACATGCTTTGGATATGTTGTAAATGTAAAGGATGTAGGTCCAAGTATTGGTTTTTCAAAATATAAATTTAAATCAATATTTTAAGATTTTATATACTTCTGTGAGGTAAAATGTCATAGTTAAAATTAACTAATTCTGTCTCTAATGTTTTTAAAAAGTTATACCTGGTATTATTCATACAAGTGAGCTAAATTTACTGTAAAAATTTAAGACAGGTTGTATAATATTTGCTATAAAAAGAGGGGACAAAACTGCAGATGAAACTTTGCAAAGTAGCATTCACTTGAGTCATGCCCCCTCTTGGGCTTATGCAGGCGTTTAAATATTCTAATTTTATCACATTTAGGGTAGCGTGCAACAACCTGGAGTAAGCTCTACTTTCGTAGTAAACTGCTATACGAGTCAACACTCGGCAACTTGCATGTGAGAGTAAACTACTTCCGAAGAATTTTACTCCTTACAGATACTACCAGATTAAGTTACTGTAGAAGTAAATGTCGGAGAGTACCATCATGTAGTATGTTACTGCGGAATTAAATAGAACACAAATATAGGTTAGAATTTACTCTTGTCACCTGGATGGAGTAACAAACCTGTCGATTGAACTAGAATACCATATCGTATTTGGAGGAAGATATTTTTGACGCATTCATGGATTACTTAGATAACATTGATCTCGAAGAAAACAGCAATTACTTAGGTTACATTGATCTCTACGGCAAAAGAATAAAACAACGGAAATGCGATAGTGCTATGCGAGAACGATATGATATATATACAGAGAGAGAGAAAGTTCAATGAACATTTCGGTATTAGGAAAGAATCTTATACATGCCTTTTGAACCTGCTTGGAGAACATTTCAACAAAACTCAGACACACATTCAGCTCTATAATCCAAATTGTAATTATTGTTGTGCGTCCTATAATTATTTCGTACTGGAATATTTCAGAAGCTTGAGCCGGCATTACGATGAATTTAACGTAATGTGACAGTCTTACACTGTATTAAATGGAGATATTTAGAATTGACTTAACTTAAAAGTTTGGCCTCCCGTTACGTCAATTTTGATTTTACATGGTAATTATAACCAATCGGTACTAGCTTGAAGTAATAAAAGAACTATGAATTAAGAGGCATTCCCCTTACGTTAAGTGCATGCCAATTATACCTTTAGTTTACCAGCATTTTCATGTCATGTTAAGTAAAGTTCATCGTAATCCCGATATTACAGGCGATCTTATGAATAAACTTTCATCACGCATCTGCTGGCCATGCATTTCACTGCGTTGTTAGAGCACTTTTGAGGTTAAGAGCAAGGTACCTACACATATAATTATACACAAGTGTTAAGAAAATAAAAGGCAATTCTTCTTCGCTTTCACAGATTTCTCACACATTGTGTGTGGAGTTGACATGTTACTATTTAGTACCCATTCGTGAATATGGTGAACTTTTCCGAAACCAGAAAGGGTATTCTCTATCAACACGCAAGTGATATGCAGTGCAAAATGAAGATTAGAAATATTGTTTCTAGAATTTTAAGCTGCTCTTCAGTACGTTTCCCGTCGCTAGAATTATTAAACTCGTCAATCACAACTTTCCAGCATCTTTATAACACGTTTTGGCTTTTCTTTATTACTTGGGTCTTCATTGAAAACATTAATAAAAGTAACTTCCTGTGAATCAGGAACCTAAGCTTATATGTATAAAACCCTAACCTAACCTCCCGTAAATCAGAAACGTAAAATAAAAACATGTTGTGAGTGTTGGTGGTATCTCACTGGCTTTGAAGACTAATGTAATGCAGATTATTGCACGTTTTTTACACTCATTGTTTAAATGGATTTTCTTTATTTCTACCAACAAACATTTATCTCTTTCGCTGACATTTCTCCCCTTTTCCTATCGCACATAACCTTATTCATGATTGCATCAAGTAAATCGCGCAAACAAAACATTACCTTCGGGAGTAATTAGCTCTTACTTCCGTAGTCGTAACTAAACTAGTAAATTGTAATTGAGCTCTCCGACGTTACTTTTGGGGTAAATTGCTCCCCTTAGTAACCTACTTTCTTTAGTAAATGTTACTTCCGAAGCAATTTACTCCAACATGGTGCATGGCACCCTTAGGAGCAGAATTCAGTTGAATCCTTTGGCCCCATTAATTGAAGGCATGCCAAGATAACCAAATATGTCCCCATAATAGTAGTAATCTATAAGCTAGTTTTTGCTGATAGTTTGCCAAGGCAGTTCTTAGCTTCATTGTTTAATTTTAATAAGTTGAGCACACTTTTTACCCGTGTTTTGAACATCGCAGATACTACCACCCAATCCTCCTCTAGTATGAAATGCTGGTGAACAAGAGAGCTAATGGCTTTGTTGTCTACAGCTCTACATTAGGCAACAAACAATTGATGTTCCCTGCACTGCAATTGCTTGGCAACTTAGGCACGTTGTGTCAGTTCTTCACATTTTGAAGTCTTATGGGATATACAGGAGAGAATTTCTAGATATTTACTGTATGGATAAAAAAAAAGTTCCCATTGGCAATAAAGTTTTGTAAATAACCTGGTCATCCTTTTTAATGAGGTGTGTACCATAACAGAAAATTTGCTATCGCTTGACATCTATCAATAGTGAAAAGTGTAACAGCTATTGTTTAGTGGACAGCATACTCTGCAGATTAAATCAAGAACTCACAAGACCCAATATTTACCCTGTTTAATGGACATGGTGCAGTGAAATCTCAGAATAATATACCTCACTATAGCGTATATAAGTAGTGTTTTGCATTTTTGTTTGTTAAAGTTTGCATCTTGTAGCTTTGTTGATTACTGGCGAAATAGTTTTGTTATCATGGACACAAAAAAAAAAAGAGGCAATTTTCAGTAGAAGAGAAATTTGAGATGAAGGTAGAAAACAAAATGAAGCAGATCGAAGTAGCATTCTTTCAACAATACTTTGTGACAAAGAGAAAATACTTAAGGGGTATGTGTAAAGCCAAGAGCTTGACACAACAGAAAGAAGATTTATGTTGGTAGTAGCCTGGATGCATGATTCAAGGATGTTAAGGCCAAAAGTGCAATTTTTCTCGACCAATACTCCAAGCAAAAGCAAAGGGATATGCAATGTTATTGGATATCAGAATGTTAAAGGAAGTGAGATGTTGACATAGAAGCTGGTCAGGAATGGAAGGATATGATTGTAAATTATAAGCCAGAAGACATATTCAAGGCTGAAGCTGTTGATAATGAGCATTTTTTAAGCCAAGGTGTTAAGAAGGACTTGTAACCCTGTCCAACAGCAAAGCATGGATGAGAAACTGGCTAACTGAGGTGGACAGAGATAGGAAGGTTCTCCACATGATAGACAACTACTCTGTCCATAAAGTGGACTACAGGTTTGAATTTGTATCTGTACATCGATGCTACAGGCAGAATGTCAGTGAACTTTCACAAGCGTTTGGTGCAAGTGTTCATAACTTATAACCTAGGTGTCTACCACATTAATATTTTGCAGGGTATCCAGATGATGCAGAGAGAGCCAAAAAGCTACAAACTGGCTGCGCAGTGTTTTCCTGTCTGCATCCTCGGCGCTCATTGCTGTCTGCAGCTGTTGTAGAAAGGTGCAGATGAAACTATACAACATTTTTAAAACTACTTTTAAAGGCTTTACTTACCAACTTCATGAAAGGAGATGCTGAAACTGGCCACCGTCATTCATACATTTTTGGCACCTCTTTAGGAAACTATCCATCGCTCGCCGTAGTTCACGTTGAGAAATACTGGCAATTTCCTGCAGATATTTTGTTTTAATTCTTCCGGGGTGTATGGGTTTGTCTTGTACACTTTGTTTTAAGTTACCCCAGAGATAGAAATCACAGGGTGTTGGGTCAGGGGACCGAGGGGGGCCACAAATCTCTATTAATAATTCTGTCCTCAAACACACTTTCAATTGTTCTCGTCAAAATATTGGCCATATGAGCTGTTGCAGAGTCTTGTTGAAAAAAGGCAGAATTGTGCTCCCTGTCTGTTAATTCTCTAAAAAAAAGGGGGGGATAAAATTGTATTCACATATGTATGGGTGTCAACTGTGGACTCGAAAAAAATTGGCCCTATAACTCCTCACATGGTGCACCATACACCAATTTTTTCGTCATGAAGGGGCACTTTATGAACAATATTAGCTCTGTCAGAGCTCCAATAAATATTTTGTGTACATGCATATACATGAAGGTGGGACCAAGCCTCGTCCGTGAAAATTATTAAATATGGGTCTATTTCATCATTGTGTACACTACTAGACTCCGCTCACAAAGTGTGCACCTAATTACAGGATCACCTGGTTGAAAAGCATGTGCCACAGTTATTTTACATGGTTTTAAACTTCAACAATTTGGTCGCTCTTCGCGCAGAGCCATAAGAAATGCCTGCCTGTTGTGAAAGATGCTTAAGTGATTTTTGGGGGGAATTCTAAACGATGACTGATGTTGTTTAATGTTTCTTCAGTAAGAACTACGCTGTCTTTTAGATCTTTTAGCTTGAACACTTCCTGTGGCCTGAAATTTATTGTAAAGTTCATGGATTGTTGTATGGCCTGGAACTTTTACACCTGGAAATCTTTCTGCAAATCATACTTTCATTTGACGAGCTGAGTAAACATGTACGGATCATAAATAAATACATGCTGTGCAGTAGAAAACTTATCCTGAGCCATAATATACATTCTGACTAAGTACAGGACAAAATAATAAATAACTCTAATTACTGACCTGCATCACATCACCGTCAGCTCAATACTGCGCTTCACACTGCAGAGCAAAACCACTTCAACAGCTTGACCTTGTTTATAGCAAATTTTCAGCCAGTTACAGCAGCAGATGAAGTCTCGTGCAAGTGTGGGAAGAAGTGTCAAAGGAACTGGAACCTTTGAATAATATGTCTCTCTGGATGCTAAGGCATCACCTTACAAAGAAGGAAGTAGTGGAGTCTTTGACAGTAGCAGCCTCCTCGAGATGACAGTGTCTTCTGTTGATGCAATCGAGCATTTACAGCAGTTATGTGAAGGAAATTGACAGGGTGCCAGCAAACATTCTGAAGTTGCTTAGCTTGAACAGTTTGTGGAAGAGAAGTTGTTGAAACAAACAGTGACTTCAAGACCCGTGTGTAAAGTGGAAAATGTCATCTGATTTGGTGAATTATTTTGTTGTTAATATATGTATTACAGATAGGTGTATGTATATTATTTGTACGTATAAGAACTTGAATAGAGCTGCAGTGATAGAATTAAAGGCACGTAACTATTATGTTCCAACTTATCTTGCATTAGGTAAATCTGTCAATTTACAAGTCTTTATGTTCTAATTAATTTTTGTATTTGCTAAATCTTTTTTTCTGTAATAACACACTTCTCAGAATAAAGTATAAATCTTTTGACACTGAGATTCCACTGTATTGAATGCAAGTCATTGTCATTATAATTAATAGGAATTTATAAAAACAGATTTTTTATTTTATTATTTTTCAATGTATTCAAAGGGGTAAGTTACTATTTTAATTCCACTCTCGTATTTATTTATTTCAAGAAACTGCCTTACTTATTAAAGGTAGAATCAGATTGAAAAATTCAATGCCATAGCTGTGATTTGAACAAACACATTCTGCTTTCCATGTGGTTTCTGTAACCAACTGAGGTACCATGGCAACATTCCCAACTGGCTCAAGTTTTCCACAGTAAACCACCAGGCTTCTCACATTTTTGAGATAACATACCGCAATGGCAACTTAAAAATCTGTCGCATCATAGTTAACCATTATTAGTTCAATCAATGATATTGTTGTTTCACTTAAGCCTTATAGGGTAAGGTTTTTTTTTTTTTTTTTAAAGATAGCCATCATAGCATAGTTGGTTAGACCAACCACACAGAAAGCGGAAGGTCTGTTGTTCAAATCCCAGCTATAGCATTAAAATTTTCAGTCAGAATTCTACCTTTCATAGCCCTTAGCCTATAAGGCTCTGTGAAAGAGCAATTATCAATCATTGATTATTTGACCTTCTAGGATTAGTTCATGGTTCTGTCAGTAGTGGGCATTTTGTGGCTCTTGTAGATCATAATGAAGAGCTGCTAACATTTGGGTGAAAAATACTGCAAGATTGAAATTAGTTAGTGATGTCAGTAACTGGTTTATATCCAACGGTGTATGAGGTGAGCAGAGTAACAAGTCACAGTGAAATGACAGGGTCCAGTTGTTTCTAATGGAGCAAAGCTTGTCTAAGCCTTACACTTAAATCAGCATTCATATAAAGTTTGAACACACAAGATCGTTCTTCTTACGAATTACAGCAATATGCGAGGGTTGACAGTTTCTTCTGTGCATGTGGAGTGTTTAGATATATCATAATTATTTTGCTATAGAAGAGTCTTGAAAAGAGACAGCAGTTCAAAGTGTTCACAATAACTCCCAAAACCACCCTTATAGGCATTTTCAGTCTTAAGCTGCTTGTACACGATCAAATTTTTGTCAAATTCAATACATTACAAGACTTTTCAAGAGTTGTCAACTTTTCTTGTCAAATTGCTACCAATACTTATAATGTCTTTGAAAGTCTTGAAAGTAAATAAGGACGTGTTCTAAACAGTCAAAGATTTCACAATGATTTGATGGCTTTGGCCAATGAAATACGAGTATTCACAGTGCGTCATGAAATCTGCAACATGGCTGAAAGTGAAAAGTAAACAGAAATGGCTACCTATCGTATGCGAACTGATTAGGTTATACATAAGCTGGACATGTCTGTACATCGAGAGATCAGTGAATTACCACAAGATGAAGCATATGAAGGCGATTATGAAGAAATAATTGTCAGGCAGTTTTCCGAACTAAGTATACAGTAATGCAATGTTGTACAGTGTGGTTAACCTATCAGTTGGTGTTATTTTCATTGTATTCCACGCTCGTAATGTGATTTCATTGGATATAATACGTGAAAGTGTTAACATAACATTAGTAAAGAACAATATTTCATTGCAAATTGTTATATTGTGACGTAAATGCTAAATTGCTCTGCGCGTGATAAATTGTGTTCTGAAGGGATTGTCAAGCCTTGCCAGGTCTTTTCCAATCTTGTCACATATTTAAAAATATTTCACGATTTTTCTTGTAAAGTCTTGAATTGAAAAAAAAAGTTTGATCCTGTACAAGGGGCTTTAGATCACTATTTACCACTTTAACAAGAAGCTGAATATGCAAGGTTTAAGATTTACTTTGTCATAAAGTATTGATGATTTAACTTGCCATGCAATAGAAATAATGGCTATACAGCACCTGCACTTTATGTTCCCTGACTAGGCTTGAGAATTTTAGGCATTAAAAATAGAATGCAAAGTAGATAAAAGTGCAAATTAGGCACTGCAAGTAGAGGAAGTACATATTCAATATTGAGATGTGAATGCCCGTTCTGAAGACCATTGAATCCAAAAGAAGTGTGTGAACATTAAGTGAATATTGTGATGGCATTTATAACAAACGCGTAATGTTCTGACAAAGCAAAGCGAAGTTTGGCAACCATGTGGTCACTCCGTATTGGTTGAGATTTGGACCTCACAGTAGGTTGGTTGATCAAGAAACCAATTCTTAATAACTTTTAGCAATATTTATGAGATTTTGTACCTTAAGAAGAGCTGTTGCTGGTAGAAACAGTACCTTTATTACTTTCTCTACTACGTATAGTAAGTAGGGGAAGTATTGTATTCCACCCAAAAATTTGATACCGAGATTTCACCGGAAACATATGTTTTGAGATCCCCTGAATCCAAAAAAAGCATTTTTGGAAACATGTCCGTGTGTGTTCTGTGAACAGTATAATTCGGAAACGAACAGTCGGATAAACACCAAACTTGGTATTTAGGTTCAGTATCTTCCAGAGATGCGACACGAAGGTTTTCAATAAAATCCCCCCCACCCCAGATTACCCTTTACATGGAAGATTCTTCGAAAATTTTAATTTTCTCAAAAATGACTTAACGATTTTGATTAAAATATCATATGTTTAAGATATTTTCATGACAAATAAAATGTATATCTTGAATTTTCTGGGAATGTCTCCAAAAGTATTCTTCATTGTTAATGACTTACATAACTGGTAAACCATAAGAGATGGATAAAATTTTACTACACAAAAAATGTAGAGCGCATTAAAATACACAATTTATGTCATATACATTTTTTTCGTTGAGTGAACCGTTTTTGAGATATTGCTTGTTATTCCCTTAAATGTTTCAATACTTATTTTCTCAAATGGGAAATCGTTATTCATTTTTTTGTCTTGGATATGCAAAGAGTATTAATCTGTGGCAAAGGGAATGGTGCTGCACCTAGCAACCAGCTATTAAGAGATATGTATGTGCTTAAAGGCTACTGTATTTCTATATTGCCCTTGTAAATATATATTCCCCTTACATCTACAAGAAACTTAGCAATAAGATAGACTCTGCAAACGTTTATCTCAATTAACGTGAAGTAGATGGAGAATAAGCGTTTGTAAAAATAGTTTGTACAAGAGTAGAGAAAGTCATGTGAGTGTAACACTACAGATTTTTTAAGAACTTCTGCATTTTGATGCCCATTCTTATTAACCCTTAACTGGTTATGGGTTTCAGGTATGGTCTCCTATAACAATTGTAAAGTTTTATGTTTGCACCTTGTTTTGCATTTGGGGCCCCCCCTCACTTTATACACTAATGTCCCTGAGCATTGTTGAGATTTCAGTTTATCTGCAGCTGTCAGTGAGAACTGTAGCATTATTATTAGCACTTGCAGTCAGCCAACATTACATTGAGTGTAGTAGCATTCATCCAAGTGAAGGTTTCTTTGTGGAGGTAATTCAGGTTCTGAAATGTCTGAGGATGATAGCAATGATGTTTATTATGGAAGTGGTTTTGTGAAGTTTTTATCACAAGAAGCAGAGTGTAAAAACAATAGAGGAAATGCATATGAACCTGAGGTGTTTGGAATCTTTTCTTTTCAGATCAATACAAAAATGGGAATTGAAAGGCAGAAATGTAAACTTCCACACTCGCTGATATACATGACGTAGACATAATGAAGCTCCACACATTGCTGGGACTTTTATTGTACTGTGCAGCATTCAAGTCGAATCATGAGAGTAGTAGGGTATTGTTTCAATAGGTGGTTCTGGTAGAGATATTTTTTGGTGTGCCATGAGTAAACACTGATTCTGTAGCTTTCAATGCCACGCTTCGACAAAGCCACTATAAGAAAATAGAGAAAGAAAACACATGAGCTGCTATTTAGAACTATTTTTGAAGTTAATGCGTAATTGCCAGGCTGTTTATACCACTAATACTTGATGTGTTGATAAGATGCTCATAAGCTTTCGTGGTTGCTGCATGTTCAAAATATACGTGCTGAAGAAAGCTGCCAAATATGGTATAAAATTGATGTGTGTTTCACCAGCTAGAAATGGATATTTTCTGAATGCACGTATCTATGATACACACTTTCAGAAGAAGAGTGCAAGTTCTCAAAGCCAACACCATCTATAATACATCTAGTCAAAATCTATTCAAGGAACAAACAGGAACCTCACAGGACTTGGTTTTTGAAGACCAAGGGATCAACCTATGTTGGGACATTTGAGGCAAAATAAGAGGGAGCTACCAAGTGAATTCCTCCACAGTAAATTCCCGTATATTTGGATTTACAAAAAACAATGTGGCGGGAAATCGATCCTTGGGTTGATGTGGTCTTCTGCAGTATTCTTCCTCGCCTGTTGATGCTTGTCGGTTGTTGCGTATTGCATTCCTAACTATATCTAATTATTAATTCTCAGGTTATAGTGGGTGAGGCAAGTTTAATAAATACACTGCAATTTTCCCTTAATAAATGAAGTTTATTCACAATTGAAATAATTATGGGCAGCTAGCTTTTCCCATTATTATAATCCCACCACTTTAAATTAGTCAGGAGCCTAGCTATCTGCACACGCACTCCCACCCTTGTCATCTGTAGCACCTCATGTCGACGTGAATTCTTGAATATCAGTGATAGAGACAGAGTGGGCTCTGAGGCCTTGTCTGCTCTATATACGGGAGCCTAGTGACGGTCACCTCTGCATTTAAAATGTAACGACGTTTCCTATTGGCCCTCAGACCGCGTTATCTTAACATGTATGAGAATGTGTGGCTTCAGATCCGTGCGCTTAAGAGCCATCTTGGAGCATTGTGAAGCTAGTTCCATATCTCTGTCTCTTTCTCTGTACCGTTACCGGTTCCCTGCCTGTTGGCTTGGTGAAAGGTACGCTCTTTATGTTTTCCTGGAATTTTTGCTAGCTCACCCGTTTCTTACAATCAACTCTGTACAAATGTTAGATGTTGAATATACATGTTAGTGACTAAAATTATTACTGTACAATTCTTATATGTATGGTTCCCCTTTCATATGTACAATACCTCTATATATGTATAATATATCCCCTTTCAACAAGATTATAGTATCATGCATGGCCCCCCCCCCTGCAAAAAGGCCGTAATGCATCATGAATTATCCGTTTACACCGCCTTTCAGGAACTTGGGGTGACAAAATGTTATAACCTCACCAAGGGAGGAGTAATGCTCCAACTACTGTAGTTGTTTGCAGACTAAACATGACCAGTAACACTATTTTATCAGATCGTAGACAATAGGCTGTCAATTCATACTTACTATAAGCTCTGACAAAGATGACCCAGAGATAAACAGGCTTGTTTACATGGCCAAAGCTCTCATCAGGCCTCAACTAGAATAAACCAGGAACTCGAGTGTGTTCGAAAAGTCCAGGGATAACAAGAGATGGATGCCTACACAGCAGAAGAAAAGCTTGAAAAGAGAAAAAAGCTGCTCCTTGTGAAAACCTCATAAGAGGAAGACATGTTGGTTTTCTGTGTAAAAATCCAGTGTGTGTTGAATATGTAGAAAATTTTGTAAATATTATGCGGAACATTTGTGAAGACTAAGCCATTTTCCTTGTTCCAAAATGTGTAACCCTTTGGCTACAAAATTATTGTATTGTTTCTTTGAGTTGTTTGCCACATATACTGATTATATATATATAATATACCAGAATGCCAGATTATTTGACAGCTACTTTATAATGTTTTGCAAGTTGATTACCATGTAGTTTGTTTGTTTGCTCTAATACTTTATCATCATTTAAAGACTTGGTGTTCACCCAAAAATGAATTTGACTAGAGAACATTTTCGGACTATAATTTTTTACGATTTTGAATCGTAATTAATGCCTAACGAATGTATAGATCAACTTAAATGGTTTTGGCAAAGAAGCCCCATCTAAGGCAATTTATAATTGCTACAACAAATTCAAATCATATAGCAAATTCAAATGAAATCAGTTTTTTCTTAGTGATGAATTTCGTGAAGGACACCCAAAAACTGCTGTTACTGATATAAATATTGCTGCTGTTCAAGTAATGCTTGAAGATTGACATCTTATGAATTTATTTGGGCAACATTGGGCATTGGTATGAGTCAAATCCAAAACATTTTACATCAACAGTTAAGGCTGGTTCACAACCACCCGGTAACGGTAACCAGAACGGAAACGAGAATGGGAAGCAAGAAATTTTGATTCACAACAGCCCGGTAACGAGAACGAGAATGCATATCGATCACAAAGTGAAAGTCGATTTTGCGCATTGGGATTTCATTTGTTTTTAACTGACCAATGACATTTTTTCACACTTCCAATTTAGCCAAGCCAACATCAAAATTCGATAGAGTAAACATTATCTAAATGCATATTCATTACATTTCCGATCCCTCTACTTATACCAAACTTTCATTCCTTTATTTAATGGCATGCATTAAAATTGTTTATTGTTCTTTTTTCATTATCACTGGTTTTAGGTGTTCTTTGTAGCTTTTGCCATTGTTTGTTTTTAGATAATAGCCAGTTTTGAGTTGCATATAAACAAACTACAAATGGCCCCTTCACCAGAGGAACCAACGCTGATTAGATTTGCGGGTGTCGGGATGAGGTTAGGAAGCACATTTACTAGTAATTCCTTCCAGTTTCATGTTTCCAGCTTGCGACTATAGAGAGCACTAGTGGTTGTTTCATGTCACAGCCGCTTAGAATAACCTCTAGAGTGAAGAGTCTAATATGCACAATAGGGATCTAATATGCCGTGCCCGAGAACGAGAAAGTTAAAAGTTGGGCAACTCTTCTTTCCCATTCCCGGGGCCCGGGAAGGCTTCCCGTCGGTTCTGGACACTCCCATTTGAATACATGTATTTCAACTTTCTCATTCTCATTCTGGTTACCGTTCTCGTTGGTTGTGAACCAGCCTTTAGATGTGAGAAAACTTTGTTGTCGATGGATTTCACATAAACTGACTCCCATCAAAAACAATGCATTAATTGATGCAGAAAAAACTGGACAAATTCCAAGGTGGCTTTTCAAATTTGATTTAGAATGTTGTTACTGGTGATGAATCTTGGATGTATTGTTATGATCATGGAAAGAAAAGCCAATTGTCTCAATGGGTCTTTCGAAGAGAACCTAAGCCTTTAAAAGTCTGACATATTTGCACTGCTGGTAAGATGGTTGCTAGTTTTTTTCTAAAATGGGCCATATTACTACTATAGCATGAGAAGATGGACATCCCATTACTGCATTGGTACACAAATGTGTGTGTACCGAAAGATTTTTTTAAAAAGTTTGTAAGAAAATGCCCAAAACAAAAAACGTTACATCATAACAATGCATTGTTGCGTACACAAAACTGACAACTGATTATCTATGGATGACCTAAAGGTCAGCATCATGGACCCTCCACTATACAGCCCTGATCTAGTATCTTGTGATTTCTTCTTGTTTCCAAAAGTTAAAGATAAAATGTATGCAATCATTTTTTTTGTCATCAGATGAAACAGTGGAGCACATAAAAACTTGGTTTTTGAAGTGCTTCAGGAAGAGTGGCATAATTGCATTAAGGATTGCTTTCATCAAATGCAAAAAATGTATTTGTTAAAGGGAGTGTTTTGAAAATAATTAAAATCATTCAAACCTTTTAAAACTAATCCTGAGTTTCTAAAGATTTTCAGTGTCACCCTTGTATACACCTTGTTTTTGTTTAACATATACTTGTAGTATTGTATTCTGTGAATGCTGAAAAATAATTGGAAATCTCACTAAACATAACAAGAGAGTGGCGGTGCAATGGTTACCATCTCCTTGTGGAATTCCCGGGAATGAATTGGTGGATATTCTTGCACAGAAGGGTACTCGAATCATGCCTTTGATGTCCCTTACAGCCAAGTGTCAATCATCATGCAGCGAAAATAAAACATACACTTAACAAATCTCTACAAGATAATGTTAGCATCAGTAAATGGAAAGAAGACAAAGTACTGGACTGGCCATGAAGAGAAGCAGATTAGCCACAGGACATGACTGCTTGGCCAAATACCACTGCTGCTCTGCAACCAGAACACCATCTTAAAAACTGCTCCAATCTGCTCTTTGCAACACTATTGATAGGCACTGGGAAGCTGGAGAGAGGATGAACCTTGTACAATAAGATTGTTTCCTTATTTCCTGTTCTGTTTTTATTTTGAGATCTTTTATCTCATTTGTGTGTGAATTGCTTTACATTACTATTTACCTGTATGTTGTCATTGTTATAGATAAATAAAACTTTCTATTAAATTGTAAAAATGTGAAAAACAGAATACTATCGTGTATCTTGTTTTCAGTGGTTTAGTTGCACCCTTTCGTCTAAATGTGCAGTGAATTATTTAATGTGTTGACTAATCCAATTAGTACAAAAGTTACGCATCTTTAATTTTCTCTTAATTCTTTAGCTGAATTAAAACAACTTGTATAAGGCATACACGTGTAGAGTTTTGTCAACATATAGCGTTTTGCTGGCTACTATTAGTCATTAAACATTTCGCTGTACAATGAGGATGTCAGACCTCACCTGACAAACTATGTCCTAGTCTCGTAAGTACCTCATTGGTTACTGTTGCATTATACACCAGTGCAACAATAGCTAGCTTGATAGGACATTACTCCTTATCCGGGTAGCACCTTCGATACTTAGCAAATTATTAATTAATTTTGAAGATTTAGAGCTAGTAACAGTGATGAGTCATAATTTAAAAAAATCTGATGTGTTACGCTCACATGACTTTCTCTACTCTTGTACAAACTATTTTTACCAACGCTTATTCTCCATATGCTTCATGTTTATCAAGATGTTAGTCTTATTGCTAATTTTCTTGTAGATGCAAGGGGAATATGGTAGGTTTTAAGCGCTGGTTGCTATGTGGCGCATTGCATTCTCTTTGCATGTCCAGGACATAAAAAAAATGAATAACGAATTTGAGAAAAAGTATAAGTATTGGAAAATTTAAGGGAATAACAAGCAATATCTCGAAAACGGTTCACTCAACAAAAACAATGTATATGACATAAATTGTGTATTTTAACATGATCTACATTTTTTGTGTAGTAAACTTTTGTCTATCTCTTATAGTTTACCAGTTATGCAAAAGTTGTTCACAATGAAGAATACTTTTGGAGACATTCCCAGAAAATTCGAGATATACATTTCATTTGTCATGAAAATATCTTAAACATATGATATTTAAATCAAAATCATTAGAACCATTTTTGAGAAAATTAAAATTTTCAAAGAATCTTCCATGTAAAGGGTAATCTGGGGTGGGGGGATTTTATTGAAAACTTTCGTGTCGCATCTCTGGAAGATACTGAACCTAAATACCAAGTTTGGTGTTTATCCGACTGTTTGTTTCCGAATTATACTGTTCACAGACACACACACGGACATGTTTCCAAAAATGCTTTTTTTGGATTCAGGGGATCTCAAAACATATGTTTCCGGTGAAATCTCGGTATCAAATTTTTGGGTGGAATACAATACTTCCCCTACTTACTATACGTAGTAGAGAAAGTCATAAAAAGAGTTGAAGGTTGTTACACTACATCACTAAAATGTGTACTACATTTACACTACATTTTAGTGATGTAGTGTAACAACCTTCAACTCTCTTTATTTTAAACTTAACAAATTGCTACAAACTGTAATATATGCCTCCTGGTAATCACTGTTCCGTTAAAAAGTACTCATAAGTAATTAGGAATCATCAGGTAATACTGAGGGTGTTTAAGGTCGTTTCTGAATTATATTGCCAATTTTGTTCACTTATCCCACTGTATACAGCATCTAGCAGAACACACATCTCAGACTGGCAATGATGGTGGCATTGCAGTCGTGATTTTGCTGCCAACATCTAAAAGAGAAATAAGGCTCTACAAACAATGAACCTGTTTAGTACATACACCTAACCACATAACACTTCCGCACTAGCGTGAGTTTACGGTACTACCTAGTACTCCTGTAGGAAGCGTTTAAACATGGAAGTGATTTTAGTCTGGTAGTTCACAATTAGAATAAAACTGTAACCCCCCAAAAATTTATGGTTAATTTTAGATTTGGGAGGAATAGTCGATACGTATATAATAGTCTACCCTGCACCTAAAAAGAGCATTTTTTAACAGCGGTTTTAATAGGGTGCAGAATAAAAAAAAGGTCAGATGAATTGTACTCTTGTACAAACTATTTTTACAAACGCTTGTTTTCCATCTACTTTATGTTAATCGAGATAAATGTTTACAGAAATTATCTTACTGCTAATTGTCTTGTAGTTGCAAGGGGAATATGGAAATACACAAGTAGCCTTTAAGCCATGGTCAAATATTTTAAGAGCTAGTCACACATCTGACACGCCATCTTATTCCGTACTGATTACGTAATGGGGTATACCAACTAATCTTGCCCACGCTCTTTGTCTCATGCCCGTTTAGATACTTCTGCATTGCCTTGCGACATTCCGTTGGCCACATTTCTTTTCCTGATGTTGGCAAACACCACTTACAACATGTCCGCCATCGTATAGCAGACGACAGGAGTTTTTTTTTTCATTTTACCAAAAAAAGGTATTTCTGAATGATTTTTGAACACCGCATACCTCGTAATTCCATGATAACTTCAAAAAACGAATGTTCTATAATTTTCATAACTCTTTGAAGTTCCTACTCAGACAAGGAATAATGTCCGTTTGATTAAATAAATCTCACATTGTTGAAGTGTGCTCACAAACTTGCAGTTAAGTGAATGGAGGGGTTGCCACAATGATTTAATTCTCGAAAAGGGGGTCGTGTGTGCAAGAAGTTTGGGAACTGCTGACCTAGGATTTGTTCTGGGCATTTCACACAAGGGGATTATTCATGCGATTTGAATGCTGAAGTAGCAGGACTGCTGCTGTACCAAATGAGACACAAACATAGAAGCCACTTTCATGTTATTTTAATGCACATAAACATGGCAAGCTTTCATGTTTATATCAAATATAAGATTCTCATCACGTGATGATCCTTTGCAAGATCATGGAACAGGAATCACTCTGATATTTACAAAAATCACAACAAAACAAATTGTGATGGTGCTTTGTTGCAAGTTTAACATTGTTTAACAGGATCGTTCATTTTTATACCTGTACATAACCGGTTGTGTCCTGTACGCTGAAGCAGACCGCCATATTAGCTCAGCTGTTTCACACCCTCTTGTGATTGGCATGAATCACAACGTATCGTCATAAGTTTTCAAGCATGAGATGAGTGGTTGTCCTTCCGAATACAACCACAAGCTTCTAAATGTTATGTATAGCTGTGGAGATAGAAGCATCGGTATCATGATGGTTTTCTTGCTCCACTAATAAATAAATAATAGTAATGTTCGAGCAACATTGTCCTATCCCAGTGCCTTCTGGATTCTGCAATCTTGGCGCTAAAATATACATATGTTGCATGAACTTTCAATGTGGCTACACGCAAGGAAATAGTGTACAGTTCAGCAAGACATATCCCTGTAACGTGTCCATGGAACACAGCATAAGTGTTTAACAACAGATCCAATTAATACAACAGAATCTATTGAAACATTTAAAAATTTCATAAACCAACTGTCTAAATCTTAAAGCTGCTGTAGGAGACAAATCTTTGTATGGCTTATTTACATTGTGATATGACCGTTAAATCTTTCTTCTCTGAACGTTATTACAAAGAAAATGGAAACCGCAAGTGAATTGTGATGGAGTTTTTAAGAAGTTGTCGCAAACGATTGCAAATGATCCTCCAGAGTATCATATAATATCCATGGATTGCCCACTCTAAAATTAGCAGTCTCTCATCCTTTTTATAAATGTTACACTGGGCATATAACACAGTAATCATTATTGCAATCAGTCAGAATATTGGATACACTATTTCTGGCCAGAAAGTAAAAAATTGAGTTTTATTTATGAACGGTCTTTAACGTCTGTGGTCCTTAGCATCCCATTCTATATTAGGCGTGAAAGACCCATAATTCTGCTCAGACGCCTCTTTATCAGCCTTGAGGTTCTTTTATGTGTCGTAAATCTACAACACGGGAGCATTGCTTTGCTTCCCTTCTGAAGGAAGCCATGCTAAGGATTTTTACACCCAAAAAAATCCATTGCCCTCCACCGAATTTAAACCCGTGACCTCGGAAACTAGAGGGTCAGAAAGTAAAGCAGAGCAAAACAAAGAGAGGGGTGGATGTAGTTGCAGGCTGTGTCTTGAAATATCTTCAAAGTAAACACGTAAACTGTGAATAGCTACACATTATAACATGCCAGAATAATAACTGGGTGCTAATATGGGCTTGTAAAACAAATCTATCTCACTTTCCATTGGTAGGCCACACTACCTTGTGGTAGTGACTTTAGGAGAATTGAGTTGTATTATAAGAAACGTAAAGCTCAACCTTACTCAACAAATGAATGCGTCCAAGCATATTGGAATGAAAAAGAAAAAAGCAAAAGCTGTTTTGTTATGCTGATGGAAACTACCAAGTTTAAGGACATATCTTGCTTTTCAGATCAAATTATGAGGAAAAACTAAGTCTGATGATGGAAAGGCACCAAGTTTCTCAGATATGGGTCTTTTTCATGCGTCAAGTGGCCTGTAATGATTTGTCTTGAATACCCAGTACACAGAAGCTGCAGCATCAAGAAGAGAGGCAGAAGGTTTCGTGTTGTCAACCTGTTATAAGCACCACTTCCATTTCCATCAGTTAGAACCAAGTGGACGACACACATTCTCTTTAAATTTTACACAAGTCTCCTTTCAGACGAAGGAAAGGAGTGTAACCTAGAATTGCTGGACACGTGGGGAGATGAGAGGGCAAAAACAGAAAATAATAGTAGTAACTGGCTTTAAATCATTGAATTCGTATGTTTTATAGTACATTTTTAACAAAAAACTCAGTTCAGTAACATCCTAAGCAAAAGTAAGCTTTTATTTTATTAAAAGCTGTGTCGTATCTTTGGGACAACACTGCCCTGTCCCTCAGATTTACTGGTACAGTATTCTTTTTATTTTGATATGCTGATATTAGCCCAATAGTGAAAACATGTGCATACAGCATCTTCTTGGGGGTAAGCAAACTGTCAACTATTATAAAAACATTGAAGGGCCCTGTTGCTCTGAGCCCTTCATATATTAAATATGGAGGAGTCTAAGTTGAAAACGATCTAGCCGTGAAAGGCTGTGTATTGCAAACCACCTGCCTGGTACATTTCCATAGTTCCAGGATCACTCCAGCTTATTGTGCTAGAATTTGAAAACCAACTTAGTCATTGGTCACTTACATAACTCATTTTTTGTGTGTTCCAAATTTCCTCCCAAACCATTGGACCAATTTCATATAAACTTAGACATTCATTACTTGCTACCTTAACAAAAATACTGTGGGGTTTACACATCCTTAGTGGGGGGGGGAAGGCATCAAAACATTAAAAGTGAAGGAGCAATATAGATGGGCTACTTTCCTCACAAACTACTGAATCTATTTTAATAAAACTTTAATTATTACCTAATACCTAGGGGAAAATACTATAGAGGTTATGCATCCCTAAGTGTGGGAGATGAGGGGTCAGAACCTTAAAAATGAAGAAGGAAGTAAACATTCATGTCAAATTAAGGTTTTAGAGATGCTGGTTACAATCATCAGGGCTCAGTATTTAAGCCCCTCAACAAGGGGGCGAGAAGGATATCCCACAGCATTCCGGAATTTTGAATTAAGTTCAGTTTCAATGAATAAGAAAGAAATAGAGAATTGTGACCAGCTAACATCAGAAACTACCAAGCTGATTTTTACAATTAATAGTAGAAAAATCTAATGATACATTCACATGACACTCTTCACCCTTTTTCTTTATTAGTGGGTATACAAACTATTCATACTAAACTTTATTCTTTTTATCAACTACATTTTAATCCAAATAAATCTTTACAGAAACAGCTACATTACAAATTGTGTTATAGATACAAAAAGAACAGCAATAGTCAAATGTTTAACAACTGGACGCTATATGCTGCCTTACTGTTTCCATGACATCGCGAGAAACAACTGAATGTTGAAAGGACTTTAAAGAGAATGACCAAGTAATGAACAGTTTGTACCTTTAATAACGGATGTCTCAGAAATGGTTTATGCCATAAAAAACATATTTGAAATAAATTGTGTGTTTTAAAGAGATCTACATTTTTGTCTCTTAATGTTACGCAAGATATACAAAATTCCTCCCAAATGAAATTCAAGATATGCATTTTGTCATGTAAATATATTTAATAATTTTTAAAAACTCAAAAATTTTGAAAAACGTTCCACGTGAAAGGTAGTTTGGGATGGGGAGGATCTTCATGTTGCATCTTTGGAAAGTACTAAACGTAAATACCAAATTTGCTGTTTATCCAACTTTTCATTTTTGATTTATGCTGTTTGCAAATACAGACATTTTTCTAAAAATTCTTCCTTTTTTTCAAAGGACCTCAAAACATGACTTTCTGGTGAAATCTGTATATGCAATTTTTGGGTGAAATGCCATACCTTCTGTACCTACTAAAGAAAGTAAAAAAGTGTTGCTTTGGGATTGGAGAAGTAAGGAATCTGCCAGTTTCATCTCTATTTCGTTGAACATTTATATCAAGGGACTCTTGTTCCCTTAAGGCAGGCATGGCGATACTGTAAGCCTGCCCCAAAGCACCTTGATGCAACCTGGATAACAAATCTATGGAAGGGGGAAAATTTGGAAGGTGGGCGGGGTAGTGGTAAAGAATGAACTGATTCAGTGGCGTCCTGTACTCTGTATTTAAAGTAAATTAAGCTTATCCGATGTCATTTAGAATGAGAGATTCGAAATCGGGAATTATGTTGTTTACAGCTAAACGTAACTGGTCATGAAGATGTTCGTCTGTCGGGATCTGCATTTGCTTTTTACTAATTTAATCATGGAAAATAATTATTCACAGACGTACGTTGTACAAAACATTGCTTCCATGGAAATTGAATATGATCGAACCTTCGGATATTTATTGTTGCATAAGATTTTAAAACATTCCACTCCTATTAAATCCTTGCATCTGACTTTCATGATTTCGTCAGATTGTAAATGAATCAGCTCCTCTTGCAGATTGATTCTCGCCTTTCTTGCGTCTATGTTTAATGGATAGACATACACTGATATATCATATTTAAAAACCCTGAAATCACGAAATCTGTAATCACAAAATTCACTTTTAATTGTTAAGGGAATACTAACGTAAATACTGAATTTATCTGAGGAGAAATTTGAAAGGCGATTTAAACATGGAAAATAGTACACTTGCCCCTCTTTCAAGTGATCTACCCATAGTGAAAGTGTGTTTACGAGCGCCTGCACTGAACTAACTATACTTATCAACAATATTTTGATTGCATCGTTGAAATGTAGTATTCAGCTTGTTTAAGTGCATACATATATTGCATAAGAAAGCAGAGTCGCAGACCCAGACCTCGTTATTTAGTTCCTAAATTTCAATTCCCTAAAATAAGGAAACAATAGAATTACAATAAAATGACCTTAAAGCATATCAGAATAATGTAAATGTAAAGCTAAAAGAAATTGCCTCTTCTTTCATGAATCCGGGGAATGCATCTCTGAGGTCGAAGAACCGACGTAACATTGCACCTCTGCTAAGCCATCTAACATCACATAAATACTTAATATCTTGAAATGATTCTCCCATATTTTAAGTATATATATCGAAACTGTCGGAGTTTCAAAGCACTTCCTTTTATTTTGTTCACAATACAATCCATCACTATTGTAGTGTAACTGACTTGGCACAAGGTGCTTCTTGATGCAACAGACAATGCCAAGCATAAAAATTGCTCGAAATACCTTTATCACTGAAAAAATAATTTTAACCTATCAATCAACCCACTTTTTCCCCAACCATGGCCTTTGCCCCGTCTGATACTAATTTTGACCACTGTAAACAATATCTTTCAATACTAATTTTTAGAGCTTTAAATATCTCCTTGCCAGTAGTACTGCCTTTTAGTGGGACTAAATCGAGCAAATACTCTTCAACATTACGTTCCTTATCAACACCTCAAATGAAAATGGCCAATTGAGGTGTCAGTTACATCTGTACTCTCGTCCAGTGCAAGAGAAAACTTCACAAAGTCAGGCATTTTCAAATCCATCTGTCTTATTACGTCGGCAGAAAGCACTTAAACTTTCTGTGCAATGGTTTGTCAGAAAATATGCCAACACTTGAAATTATGGACCTGTTTGAGGACATAAAATCCCAGAAATTTTTATTAAACATGTTTCAATAAATTCTCCTTTCTGAAATCCCTTAAGGCCTTTGCAATTTCCCAGGTTAAAATATAACTAGCGAGATTTTTTTTCTCTGCCATAGTTTGAGTCTTTGTAGTTGGTTTAGGTCCATTGTTTTCTATCAATTTCAAAATTTCTTGCGCTCTTTCGCGTCCTATGAACATATTAAAAATTAGCAATCTGACCTGTAGTTTAAATAAGAATTAAAATCTCATTAAATAAAATGTTTAATAATAATAATAATAATTACAGACCCACTTACCTTGTAACTTGGCATATTCGGAATGAAAAGCATTGTAATGGCGTTTCATGTTGAATTGCATTACTCCACTTTGGGACATATTAAACATTTTGCATTGCCACCATTCTCAACGAAGAACTTCTCCCATTCCATGAAATGTTCTGCTCTTCGAACGTTGCTTTGCAAGCGGCATTGCTAGAGCCGCCACAATTTGACGTAGTACTGACCATGCTGACATGAGTAGGAGGAGGAGAGGCGGGAGAAACTACGGAGGGGTAGTGCGCGAGTCAACTGAAGCACAAATCTACTCGCGAAGCACTGTTTCGCCATGGCTGCCTTAAGGTCTGGGCGGGTTTTCTCCAGGTTCTCCGGTTTCCCCCGCCATTCATTCCACCAACTGCTCCATCATCACCTTTCCTTTCATCCATTTCACCAACATTTCATTTCATCTACTTCCTTCATCCCATACCAGGCATCGGGCTGATCACCCATCCTGCATGCTCTGTCTGATCCATGAGTGTCTGCTCCTCGACGGGCCTCTGACTCCAGGCACCCGCTTGTAGGTCCTGGGGGGTGTAAGTCCTACATAAGAGGAGGGTAAACAGATAATGAATGAATGCCTTAAGGTAATGCATATGTAAAGTTTGGTGAAACATATGATTTTTTCTCTTTTATTATATACAGTTGTAACCAGTACTAGCATGCTACACATTTGGTTTTTTAATACAAACAATTTATAAAGCCACAACTGGCTAATTGGTCTTGTACCATTTAGGTAAAGCACCACTTTGAGCTTTAAACTCCATTTTTCTCAATGACCCTCCCCTTTTTTGGGGGGGAGATACTGTTCAAGATGCTCTTTGGACCACAGCTTATAGCTTATTAGTTGAAATTATTTTCCATAACTCACATTGGAAAAGTTGAGAAATTCAATTACCTGTGTACAAAACAAATACTCGTAAAGTAATTGAAATTAAGAAATTGCTGCACAACAATTTGTTTGAATACTAAGCTCAAAAGTTTGAGAGTGATACGATAAACCATAGGGCCCAAGTAGCATTTCCTATTACATCAAAAATTGATTAGTCACAAATAAAAAATGGATTAATATCTTAAAGGTTTGACATATGTCATTAAAATGTTGTAGGCTCTTTGTGTTTTATGTTCTGAGTATACGGTAAAGTCAAAGCAATCAGAAAACTGGATTTTTGGATTTTCACAGATGCAGAACCAGAGAGAAGATTTCAACACTTTCTCTCTCGTTAAATACCAAATTTGATATTTTAGGTTCAGCATCTTACAAGATGCAACATGAAGATTTTAATGAAAATCCCCCATCCTAAACTACCCTTTGCATGAACATTTTGATTTTCTCAGTAATGGTGTTTGATTAAAATATATAAGTTTAAAGATATTTTCATGAGAACTGGTAAACTGCAAGAGACAAAATCTTACTACACAAAAAATGCAGATTTCCTTAAAACACACAATTTGCCTAATAAATTTTTACTTTCTCTATTACGTATAGTAAGTAGGGGAAGTATTGTATTCCACCCAAAAATTTGATGCCAAAATTTCATCGGAAATATATGTTTTGAAGCCTCCTTTTTGGGAACATGTCCGTGTGTGTCTGTCTGTGAACAGCATAACTCAGAAACCAACAGTCAGATAAACACCAAACTTGGTATTTAGGTTCAGTATCTTCCAGAGATGCTACACGAAGGTTTTCAAGAAAATCCCCCCCACTCAAAATTACCCTTTACATGGAACATTTTTCGAAAATTTTAATTTTCTCAAAAATGGCTCTAATGATTTTTGATTAAAATATTATATATTTAAGATACTTTCATGACAAATAAAATGTATATCTCGAATTTTCTGGGAATGTCTCCAAAAGTATTCTTCATTGTGAACGACTTTTGCATAACTGGTAAACCATAAGAGATAGACAAAATTTTACTACACAAAAAATGTAGATCGCATTAAAATACACAATTTATGTCATATACAATTTTACTTTCTCTACTACGTATAGTAAGTAGGGGAAGTATTGTATTCCACCCAAAAATTCGATACCGAGATTTCACTGGAAATACATGTTTTGAGACCCCCTGAATCCAAAAAAGAAGCATTTTTGAAAACATGTCCATGTGTGCGTCTGTGAACAGCATAACTCAGAAACGAACAGTCGGATAAACACCAAACTTGGTATTTAGGTTGAGTATCTTCCAGGGATGCGACACGAAGGTTTTAAAAAATATCCCCCCACCCCAGATTACCCTTTACATGGAAGATTTTTTGAAAATTTTAATTTTCTCAAAAATGGCTCTAATGATTTTGATTAAAATATATGTGTAAGATATTTACATGACAAATAATATGTATATCTTGAATTTTCTGGGAATGTCTCCAAAAGTGTTCTTCATTGTGAACGACTTTTGCATAACTGGTAAACCATTAGAGATAGACAAAATTGTACTACACAAAAAATGTAGATCGAGTTAAAATACACAATTTATGTCATATACATTTTTTTTGTTGAGTGAACCATTTTCGAGATATTGCTTCTTATTCGTTAATTTTCCAATACTTATACTTTTTCGCAAATGAGAATTCGCTATTCTTTTTTTCCTCCCTGGTAATGCAAAGTGAATGGAATACTCCACATAGCAACCAGCTCTTAAAACATTTGACTATCGCTTAAAACCTACCATATTTCCCTTGCATCTACATGAAAATTACCAATAATATTGACATCTCGATAAACATGAAGCATATGGAGAATAAGCGTTTGTAAAAATATTTGTACAAGAGTAGAGAAAGTCATGTGAGTGTAACACATTTTGTTTTGTAGAGTTAGCTAGCTGTGAAGCATTGCTTAATATTGGTTTGAATTTTTAAATAAGCTTTTCTCAATGGGAATTTTTTTTTTTTTTTTTTTTCTGGTGGTCCTGATTTCATGGAATTTGAAAGCCATCACATGATGACTTCTTTTACTTACCATATCCTCTAATGAAATGTGAATTGAAAGTTTATCTGGATAGAAGAATAAGTTTTCATAAGAATAGTTTGTAAAAGTGCGAGTTGAGAAAGTCATGTGAGTGCAGAACACATTTTTATCACTCCAGCTTCGGTTGTGTGATGTGTTAGGCATTCTTAGTTTTAAAATAAATTCTGAAATATGCTGAAACTTCTAGGCTATTTTTGTACATGATTTTGTCAGCTATACACGACCGCTTTTCAAAGCTTTAAATTACAAAAACAGTATTATTACCAGTGACTGCAATGTTGATGTTGCATTGCAGGTTCACTCATGCTGGATGTTGGCCACAGTGAAAGTGTATTTGACTAAATACCGTTGACAATTTCAATGACATCTCCATGGCATCTAATTAATCACTGCCAAATTAATGCACACAATTTGATGAAAAATTCAGAGCTTCAACATGCCATAAAGAAACTGTTCATCCCAAGAAAATATTGCTCTTTATTATGACTGAGACAAAAATAGCCAACATAGAAGTTGACCACATTAAATAGAAGTGGTAATCTGAGGTGCAGTCACCCATTGAGGGCTTGGGTCTAACAACCCAACTACCACCCTCATGCCCACTGTGACAGGTGGACAATTATCCAACTGATGGGGCCAGGATCAGTGCTGAGAGGATCCAGGGCATAAAATCTGCACCCTTATGTGTGATTGAACACTGCCGCATCCATGCTCTAGCCCACTGTTAAGTGATGTGTATTCATTTATGAGCCAGAAATATGAATACCTTGAACATATTTTGGGTACAAATCATCCAAAACATGTTCAAGGTATTTGTATTTTTAGCTCATTAGTTGCCAACCTAATTCAGATCTGCAGCTTCTGCTTCATTTTAACTAATAAATACTCAAATTTGGCACCATTGTTTCATTTGTAGCAGCACTTTTAATAACAGTAGTTTGTTGCCACAAGATTCGAGCCCTGTTACACAAAGATGATTTAAGCCACTGTTTGCAGTAGTGGGACAGATGTGTACATTGTACATCAAGGGTAAAAAAAAAATCTGATGTGTTTATACTCACATGGGTTTCTCTACTCTAGTACAAACTATTTTTACAAACGCTTATTCTCCATATGCTTCATGTTAATCGAGATGTTAATCTTATTGCTAATTTTCTTGTAGGTGCAAGGGGAATTGCTAGGCTTTAAGCGATAGTCAAATATTTTAACAGCTGGTTGCTATGTGGAGTATTCCATTCTCTTTGCATTACCAGGACAAAAAAAATGAATAGCGAATTTGAGAAAAAGTATAAGTATTGGAAAATTTAAGGGAATAACGAGCAATATCTCAAAAATGGTTTACCCAACAAAAAAAAATGTATATGACATAAATTGTGTATTTTAACGCGATCTACATTTTGTGTGTAGTAAAATTTTGTCTATCTCTTATGGTTTACCAGTTATGCAAAAGTCGTTCAGAATGAAGAACACTTTTGGAGACATTCCCAGAAAATTTGAGATATACATTTCATTTTTCATGAAAATATCTTAAACATATGATATTTTAATCAAAAAGTTTTGAAAAATGTTCCATGTAAAGTGTAATCTGGGGTGGGGGGATTTTCTTGAAAACCTTTGTGTCGCATCTCTGGAAGATACTGAACCTAAATACCAAGTTTGGTGTTTATCTGACTGTTCGTTTCTGAGTTATGCTGTTCACAGACACACACACATGTTTCCAAAAATGCTTTTTTTTGACTCAGGGGGTCTCAAAACATGTATTTCTGGTGAAATCTTGGTATCGAATTTTTGGGTGGAATACAATACTTCCCCTACTTACTATACGTAGTAGAGGAAGTAAAAAATGGTGTGCTGCTCGCACCACTCACCAGCCCTCTCTCCAAGTTGCCAACTCTCTGCTATGCACAACCATTGTGTTACTTCTGATAAAAGTGGCTTCTTTTCATATGTGTGTCATTTATAATGTTATTGCTATGAATGGACTTATAGCAATTATTCACTATGTTTCCATGGGGAAGTGAAATTGATTTGAGTCCAGTTCCATACGTAATACGATCCATATTTCCATGTTAATGAGATTCATTTGGATACACAAAGTTCCAGAATAAATAATTCAATGTTGGTCAACTTGGATTTAGGTTGCAGAACCTGTTAAACATGTTAGTTTGTTATTCTGTACATTTTAAGTAGTTTTGAGGTTAGTGAATGTTTTTGAGAAGAATAAATTGCAAATTATGGAAGCAATAAAAGTAACTTTGCTGTGTGTTTTATTACACGTGTGATTAACGATTTCCGCCAAAAAAAAAACAATGACAGGCGTACAGCTTGTTAAGAGTACATTAGAAGATAGTATCTTTGGTATTTTCAAAACGATTTGAATACAGTGGGTGTTTCCATGCAACAAATTTCAATCCGATCCTACTTTCTAAGAGGATCTGATCCAAGGTTCAAAAGGATCTTAATACGATCCGTGCAGTATTCGATAAAGAAAGTGTACTCAAATGGATTTCAATTCCCCATGCAAATGTAATTATTTAACAAAGGATGCATTGACCACTGGTGTTTATACTTAACCCATGCTATCACTCTTAGTCACAAGGAATGTCAGGGCTGGATATATTATGCCTCACTTAGCTGGTATCTTAATTACTTTTGTTAAATTGGGGATTTTAAACAAACAAGTTTATGTAGTAGTAAACCTTGAATGTTTCAAATTTTATTTATATTCAGGGAAAGCATTATTATTGAAAACATCCCTGTTACAGTTGGTGTAAATAACTAATGTCTCTCTCTTGCAGGTGGTCGATAACTTCGATGATATGAACCTGAAAGAAGAATTGTTACGTGGTATCTATGCATATGGTTTTGAAAAGCCATCTGCTATTCAACAGCGTGCTATTATGCCATGTGTCAAAGGGCACGACGTAATTGCTCAAGCCCAATCTGGTAAGCAGATTATACTGAATTTACTTTCCTATTTGTAAATAAATTATGTTTTCTATTACTTCTTGAGTATTGTATTATTATTTTTCAGGCACTGGCAAAACTGCAACGTTTTCCATTTCAATTCTGCAGCAAATAGATACCTCTATTCCTGAGTGCCAAGCTCTTATTCTTGCTCCTACTAGGGAATTGGCACAACAGGTATGTAATGTTGCATTAGGGTAATTCCATGCAAAACATCTCAAATTAATTATCTTTATGCATGTTAGCTTGCAGGCAATGCATGAATACCACATGCAATAAGAAGCCTCCTCAAGGTTACCGCTGACATGCTTGTAATGAATGTTTTTTAATGACCATAACAAATATTGAAATATAATTTCTAGAGGTAATTTTAAGTAGAATGGCAGTGCTTTCAAATACACTGTTGTTTTTTTAATCTTCAAAATTAATATAACAAAATTAATCAATGTATAAATATTTATATCTAAAATTACAATCTGTTAATAATAATTTTGCTACCCATGATTATAACTGACATTTATTTGCCTGTAAGCTGCCAAACTTTCACTTTGTTGTTTCTATAACTACATTAAATAAATTTAAGTTACTGGTGCACGACACACAGTTACTCTCCTTCTGCTGCACGGTGCTGCTGGTTGCATGCCTGCGCCTGCTACAATGAGCATTGTATGGTGCATTTCCGAAGAGCTTGAGTATGTTTTCACATGTATTTTTGCATTTGTAGGCACAACACAATGTTTCTAGTTCTAAGAAGAGTCTATGAACCTGGTAGAATTTAAAATATCACTTTCATTTTTGTATTCATTTGTTGTTAATGAATAATAATTCCACTTACGTTGGACTTTGCCCATTCATACAGTTCTTGGGGGCTGTTAATCATTGTTCCTTGAGTACTTGCACGTGCAACTAATCACTTTATAGTCCCTCCACACCATCATAAGGACCTTTGCCATGGCTTGTGATGAAGTGTCACTAGGCTTGCGTGTCAGAATCTTCATGAAAGCAAATTTTCAAAGTCTTTTTGTACCTGTGCAGTGTCATGACCTAAATATTTGGAATCTATTGAGAAAAGATACTGTTTAAATTATCTGCTGTTCTGTAATAAATGACAAAGGAGTGTATTGATGCTTGAGAATGACTCCAGTGGTACCCTTGTATAGTATCCTGTATGACAAAAACTGTATTTTCTAAGTAATTGCCAACAACTATGAGTTCTTTTGGATTTTCAGATGACCTAAGTAATTATATTGTGCTTTTCCAATGAAATTGTGTGATTTGAAGTTTTTTTAAATTTATTATGAAATTATGAATGAAATTTGGAGGCATTTTTATCAGGTTGTGTGCGCTGTCATTTTCCACTTCATGTATGTAATTTCTTCTATTAGAGTGGCCTGGAATAAATTTGTCAATGTCTCTATCAGAATTCTGTCTGTAGGCATTTTTCACACTTGTTTTCTGGCGACATCAACAAAGTACATTTATTTATGTACCAAATGCTAAGTTCTGTGAAGGAATTGTCACTCATGTTTGAGATTCTTGAGACCTATGCACATTCACATGCAGACATTGTGTTTTGCTGCTGCTCCTGCCAAAACTCAGTATTTAGGCCTCAGGGATACAAATTGCGAAAATCTTATTGTTGTTCCTGGATTCTTTATTTTAAACTCCCCTGTAGAGTTTCCAAATTGGCCAAAGTAAGCTCTTCTGTTTTTTTCTTTTCTTCCTTTATAGATTTCACATCCTTCATGCCTGGCATCATTCTGATGTCATCTTCGTAAAAATCTCATTACTGTTTTATCATCCAGTAGATTACATTGGTAAGTTACTGCCTGGTGTAGACACAAGGCCTTTTTAAGCCTGCATTAGTTTTGCAGTATGTGCTACATACCTATGGTCCATTCCAAACCAGAGTTCCCTCTGATGTAAACAGAAGCACGTGCTTCGGCTTGTCACGAACCCAAGAATATACTCTTACGCCAACGTAAATAGTTCCTTAATACATGTATTGTATTGTGAAATATTAGAGCAGGAAAGATATAGAACTGCACATTTTATTGTGGTTATCATAAGAACTCATCGTTAAAGGTAATGGATATACACTAGCTGTTAAAAGATTACAAAATATGACTTTCGCCTGCTATTGCGCTAACGCCGAGAGCATCTTGGTTGTTAATACCAACCATATAAACAACTGCCACTCTTTTACATACACAAGAAATGCAGCACTGAATTCCCAGAGGTGCTATCTGAGTACGGAATAAACACTTTGCATAATACACGATATATGATAAGCGAACAGTCATTCATAATACACTAACACACAGCTCAGCTCAGGTCAAATCTTGTGATTTAGTCAGTTGGTATTTGAGTTTACATGGCAGAGGAAGGTGCGTGTACAGCGAATAAACTGTTCAAACACAGAAGCGGGAAACAGTTAAAAAGGGCTAAAAATAAACAATACTTCATATATTCAACTCACTATTACAAAAATACCCAACACTTAAGTGCGACAGTGCTGTGGAATTGTGGATAAGTTTGTCATTATTTTGGAGAGTAGTTCTGATACTGATATGGCAGCTGAGTCATCTTCGGAGGATTCGGATTTGGGTGTCGCACTTTTGCCCAAGGATTGTAATTAACGTAAGTAAACTGTTCATTGCCGCATACTTATAAAATCTATTGTTACCTCAGGTTGCATTTTGAACTATGATTCTCATGCAGGGCGCCTTTTTATAGATTAAATAGTGTTCAACAAGCATGTGGGAGGGGAACAAGCAGCCATTAGGGGCGGGGTTTGCGAACTACTTTTGTGCGGATAATACAAAGAGTTTGTTTTCAGTGAAAGGCACTCTGGTTTGGAATGGATAATAGATACACCAACCCTCAAACACATTGTGTTCACTACAACTTTTTGGAAGGCAGGTTAATATGTATTTTTTATGCTTTTTTGAGAAATCATTTTTTTTCAACATGAGTTCTGAAAATACTTCTGTTCAGTGTCCTGACCAGAGAAGCATATTTCCTTCGCAAGTACGATTTAACGTGAGACAGTTTTGATTTGGAAATAGGGGATCCACGTAATGAGTTAAAACTGTGTTTAATGTGCTCACGGTATCGTCAGGTACGCATTTCTCTTCACTGAATCTCATGCTAGTACTAGAGCACTCTTCTTCAGTGGAAGATTTAGCAACTTTCGAGTCAGTCTCATCTGATTTGAGTGTTATTTTGGAAATCCTAGTTATACAAATAGCATCATTTACTTTTACTAAATGTTTGCACATACTTTCTGTTACTTTTCTTTTACCCACTTTCTTCCTGAGTGTTTCCAATCCGAAGGGATGAGAACACCACAAGGTATGTCACGGTTTATCTTCTTTAACTTTAGGCATTATGAACTGATCTTAACTGGTAGTGCACAATTACTGGTGAGGCTGACTCATCTCTACGGTTCGTCACGCTGGGTCTGTGTTTCGTCCTTGTTGTGTGCGTTTCAAGCGATGCTGAGCTTTATGAGAAATTCTATTTTGACTGTAGCATCTGTAATGTTATAGGCAATGGATGAACTATGCACTAACATCCCATATTCTTCATAAGAAATAAAAATGGCTGAAAAATAAAGGTAGTTTAAATTTAACAATGATTTGCATATTTTAAGTTACCTTCAAATTCAAACAACTGTTTGCACAAAAAAAAAACTTAACGTGAACCGCAAGTCTTTCATCTTTCCTCTGATACTTTAGTTGCATCCTGCAAACTAAGGATGTTTCACAAAAGAATGTTTTTAAATGTCTGTCACTTCGAAGGCTGAAAGCCATAATATGTGGCATGTACATATTAACATAAAGGGCATTCATGTACTAAAGTATAAAAAAACAATGGGATACCCTTTAGAGTTTATTCATTTTTGTCATAAAGCACCCTCACATTCACATGGATTCCTACTTCCAGACTCCGGAAGGTGGAGAATGATTTTAGTTAAGGCAAAATCAATCCAAAAATTCACAGTTTCCTTCTGATTGCTTTTTATCATATAATCAGAACATTTTTACTTTCTCTACTACGTATAGTAAGTAGGGGAAGTATTGCATTCCACCCAAAAATTCGATACCGAGATTTCACCGGAAATACATGTTTTGAGACCTCCTGAATCCAAAAAAAGCATTTTTGGAAACATGTCCGTGTGTGTGTCTGTGTGTGTGTGTGTCTGTGTGTGTGTGTGTCTGTGTGTGTGTGTGTCTGTGTGTGTGTGAACAGCATAACTCAAAAACGAACAGTCGGATAAACACCAAACTTGGTATTTAGGTTCAGTATCTTCCAGAGATGCGACACGAAGGTTTTCAAGAAAATCCCCCCACCCCAGACTACCCTTTACATGGAACATTTTTCGAAAATTTTAATTTTCTCAAAAATGGCTCTAACGATTTTGTTTAAAATATCATATGTTTAAGATAATGCCATGAGAAATGAAATGTATATCTCGAATTTTCTGGGAATGTCTCCAAAAGTATTCTTCATTGTGAACGACTTTTGCATAACTGGTAAACCATAAGAGATAGACAAAATTTTACTACACAAAAAATGTTGATCTCGTTAAAATACACAACTTATGTTATATACATTTCTTTTGTTGAGTGAACCGTTTTCGAGATATTGCTTGTTATTCCCTTAAATTTTCCAATACTTATACTTTTTCTCAAATTCGTTATTCATTTTTTTATGTCCTGGACTTGCAAAGAGAATGGAATTCGACACATAGCAACCAGCGTTAAAATATTTGACCATCGCTTAAAAGCTACCATATTCCCCTTGCATCTACAAGAAAATTAGCAATAAGATTGACATCTCGATATCTCGATTAACATAAAGCATATGGAGAATAGGCGTTTGTAAAAATAGATTGTACAAGAGTAGAGAAAGTCATGTGAGTGTAACACATCAGATTTTACTTTTTCTCAAATTCGTTATTCATTTTTACTTTCTCTACTACGTATAGTAAGTAGGGGAAGTATTGCATTCCACCCAAAAATTCGATACCGAGATTTCACCGGAAATACACGTTTTGAGACCTCCTGAATCCAAAAAAAGCATTTTTAGAAACATGTCCGTGTGTGTGTCTGTGTGTCTGTGTGTGTGTGTGTGTGTGTCTGTGAACAGCATAACTCAAAAACGAACAATCGGATAAGCACCAAACTTGGTATTTAGGTTCAGTATCTTCCAGAGATGCGACACGAAGGTTTTCAAGAAAATCCCCCCAACCCAGACTACCCTTTACATGGAACATTTTTCGAAAATTTTAATTTTCTCAAAAACGGCTCTAACGATTTTGATTAAAATATCATATGTTTAAGATATTGTCATGACAAATAAAATGTATATCTCGAATTTTCTGGGAATGTCTCCAAAAGTGTTCTTCATTATGAACGACTTTTTCATAACTGGTAAACCATAAGAGATAGACAAAATGTTACTACACGAAAAATGTAGATCGCGTTAAAATACACAAGTTATGTCATATACATTTCTTTTGTTGAGTGAACCGTTTGCGAGATATTGCTTGTTATTCCCTTAAATTTTCCAATACTTATACTTTTTCTCAAATTCGTTATTCATTTTTTTATGTTCTGGACATGCAAAGAGAATGGAATGCCTCACATAGCAACCAGCGATAAAATATTTGACTATCGCTTAAAAGCTACCATATTCCCCTTGCATCTACAAGAAAATTACAAATAAGATTGACATCTCGATATCTCGATTAATATGAAGCATATGGATAATAGGCGTTTGTAAAAATAGATTGTACAAGAGTAGAGAAAGTCATGTGAGTGTAACACATCAGATTTTTTTTATGTCCTGGACTTGCAAATAGAATGGAATGCGCCACATAGCAACCATGGTTAAAACATTTGACTATCGCTTAAAACCTACCATATTCCCCTTGCATCTACAAGAAAATTAGCAATAAGATTGACATCTCGATATCTCCATTAACATGAAGCATATGGAGAATAAGCGTTTGTAAAAATAGCTTGTACAAGAGTAGAGAAAGTCATGTGAGTGTAACACATCAGATTTTTTTTTTTAAATAGAGAGTTGAGGGTTGTTATACTACATCACTATAATATTCTTACTTCAAGTAAGAATATTATAGTGATGTAGTATAACAACCCTCAACTCTCTATTTTAAATTATGACACATCACTGTTACTAGCTTCTAAATCTTCAAAATTAGTCAATAATCAGAACATATTTCATATATAGTACACACAAGATTTTAACAAGCAATGCCAAACTGTTGTTGAGATATTCATTTTTTTATTATTGATAATTAGTTACTTTTTACTTTTTCTACCACGTACATAGTAGGTAGAGAAGGTATTGCATTCCACCCAAAAATTCAATACGAGATTTTACCGGAAATACATGTTTTGAGCCCCTGAATAAAAAAAAAGGCATTTTTAGAGAAAGGTCTGTATGAGAGAGAGACGAAAAACTGAAGATGTAGAGTGTTTAAGATTCAGTTTGGATAAAAACAGAGCCACTTCCAAGATTACCCACCAGCGCTGTACAGTGCTAGAGTCTACTCATGCAAGAATAATCAAGGCTAATTTTTTGTCGGTCGATACCAGCAAGGGTGCTCAAGAAATTCATAATGAATAGATCATGGAATAAAACGTCTGATTTTGTGAAGTTATTTCTGTTGAAGACAAAAAAAGTGGTTTTAATGTTAAAAATTTACCCGGAGACTTCTAATTTGCAAAGTATCAATATGAAATAGCTAACACCTGAACATAGCTTTTTGTCCAATGCTACTCTGTGACTACATCCAAGGAATGAAGCTATAGGATGCAAATGGAAGAGTCTTGGGGAACATAGAAGCTAGAAAAGTGATGAAGTGAAGCAGAAGATAAACTGGCCAAGAATTGTAGACATCCCGTTAGTGAAGGAGGGATCCAACAAATTATACTATCAAACTGGTATTAACTTAGTAATTAACAAGCAATTTTAGAAACACTCTTCAGTAATGTGGAAAGAAGGAAAGGAAATTGCAGTATCTAAATTAAAATACTGCAAGCCTCTACTATGTTTTACGGATTGATAAGTCAGTGACTTCTTAAAGAAAATAACAATTTTTTTCCAAAAAATTAATTTTATTTCTCAACATAGTCTCCTTTCAATTCAATATACGTCCAATGTTTCTCCAAATTTTTTAACCCTTCCAAAAAGTATGAATCTTGGAAGTCTGCAAAATATGAAGGTTGTTTCTGTCATGATGTGTTCACTGGACGTGAATTTCTTCCCAGTGAGCCAACTTTTCAGGTTTGCGAAGAGTAAGAAGTCGTTCAGAGCCAATCTGGAGAATATGGTGGGTGAGGTAGCAGTTCGCAGCCCAATTCCACAAATTTTGCGATGGCAATGGCTGACTTGTGTGTGGGCGCATTATCCTGGTGAAAGAGAACCTTTTTCTTCACCAAATGGGGCCGTTTCTTTAACAGTTCCTTGTGAAACTGATCCAGCATTGTGGCATAATATGAACTGGTGATCGTTTTACCCTTTTCCAGGTAGTGGATGTCTGTCATCCCTTGTGAATCCCAAAAGACAGCAGCCATGATTTTTCCTGCCAATGGAATGGTTTTTCCTTCCTTTAGAGCAGATTTGCCAAAGGAAATCCACTGCTCGGATTATTATTCGGTTTCAGGTTTATAGTAATAGATCGCAAGATTCATGAACTGTGATATAACACCCAAAAGCTCATTTAGGTTGCGCTGGAACATGTTCAAACATCCCTGCAAAATGGTCACACAATTCCGCTTGTTCTCAACTGTGAGCAGTCGCAGCACCCATCTTGCTGACAGCTTTCTCGTACCTAAAAAATCCATTCACTTGAGATGTTTACGGTCTTGGCTATCACAGATTTTCACTCGGAGGTCTTCCAGCACAATATTGTGAACTTTGGTCACCATTTCTTCTGTAGTGACCTCAACCGGCCATCCTGTGCGCACATCATCTCTTGTGCTCGAACAGCCACATCGAAGTTCTGTGAACTGTGCCATGTGATGGAGCAGAGTCCCCATAATACTTGTTCAGCCTTTCTTCTGTTTCCTTCACTCTTACCACGCAAAAAGCAGTGCTTTATCAGAACACGAAATTCACTTTTCTACAAAGCAACATACAGCTGTTTATTTTAGAGCTCTCAGCAATGTTCTAAGTAACAAATGACAAATTTCTGTGATTATACCCAGGATAGATGTAAGACTTAGGTGCAAACAAGAAACCTGTGATTAGAACGCTTTTCTCGTCGAAGTTATGGCAGCTAAGTAACAAACGCGGCTTCATATTATGGCTGTGGAAACCAGTAAAGATGTTAGCTAGCACAACATGCATTTGAATGCAGTATTGGAATTTTGTCAAAACCTATACTGGAAATTTAAACCTTGAAGGTAGTAGACACCCTGCAATAATTCACATCATAGATAGAATTGTGTGCCAGCTTTAGTTACAAATGCTGCTTTGTCACTAATAAACATATATACCTCTGACTTTTCACGTGTCTGTCTTTACATTCTTTAAATGGTAGCGTTTGGTGCCAGGTGTATGTTGAGCTGCACTCATTCTGCATTCTCAAGGCAAAGGTTAACATGGTTTATGCCCCAAGCCTCTTCTTTTTGCTGAGCTGATAACAATTTGCAGTATAGAATATTAGGATACAATCAATCACTTTCACTTACATATATCTAAATTTTGTGCAGTTATCGATACATTTCAGTGAAAATTTTACTATACCCCCACCGCTGTATCTTTGCACTTGACAGTTTGTGTGGCTTCACGTAAGGTTGGCTACATTGTGGTTGCAACGTTGCCAGAGTGGCTAGTAAACAACAGCTGATTGTTCTCCTTTTTATCGTGTCTAAGCCGCATACAAAAAGTGTACGTAAGTAGCAAACGTCAATGAATAATAACTATTTTGTATTATTATTGTTAATTGAAAATAACTCTACATAAACACTGCAGCGTATGTAGAATAAATTACGCACTTTTGACAATATAGAAACAAAATAATACAAACTTCCTGCTACAATGAGGAGAAATAAAACAAATTATAAGCATGCCATAACAAAGTTATTTTCACTCACCCATTTAAAACTGCAATGGCTCAATTCCATCCAAATCCCCATCATCATTGTCATCATCTTCACCAAGGCATATCATCAATGGTTCACACTCACTAATAATTCCGTCTATTCCTTGTGCTTTTCTTATTAGCTTATGCACATGATCCACTTTCTTTTTCCACGAAGCCGTGTCCACCGTAGCCACACATTCCCACAAAAGCCTCTCCACCTCGGTAATGGTAAGTGACTTATTGTTTTCCCCTCACATAAGCCTTAATGTCGCTCCACACTAATTCGATAGGGTTGAAGTGACAGTGATAAGGCGGTAACCTAATCACTTCATGACCTAGTTCCCTGGCTAATTCATCTGCGACGTAAGTTGGTGTTATAGGCTTATTTTCTTTCACCAGGGAATATAGAAGCAGCTTGGTCATGCTCGCGTCTGCAGCAACACCCTTTGCGTTTAGCCACTCTACCATAACCTCTTTTCTATTGTTGGAGGTAGGGGCCTTGTCCAGTTTTACCAAGTGATATGGTGCGTTGTCCATCACTATAACTGTTGGACGGTCCAGTTGCTGCAGAAGCTTTCTGCCACTCCAGGAAGCGAGTATGGTTCATGTCTTCGTGGTAATCTCCAGTTTTCTTCGATTTGAAGACCAGTAGACCGTCTTCAATAAACCCATCGGAAGAACCAGCGTGAGCCACAATTAGCCGGGTTCCTTTCCCTGTCGGCTGATGGCCACAGCTGTTAGGACTGTCGTCTGTCCAGCATTTTGTTACAGCTTTGGTATGGTCGGATACTCCTTTCTATGATAAGCATAAATGTGTCTACGTATGGCGTCTAATTGGAAAGCATCAAGATTTGTGACTGGACGAGGCTGCTTTCTTTTCTTCCCTGGAGTTGATAGAAATACCTGTTGCGTTACAGATGGTTCAGGAATTTTGTCCTCTTTCTCTTGTAGTTTCACGCCTTTGTGAATAACAGTTCTCGTACTTAGTCCAAGAGCTGCTGCAGTTCGTTGTACGGCTCTATCAGCAGGAATAGAGTGATTGCCATGAAGCTTCACGTACTCCTTTTTCTGTTCAAAGAATTCTCGGGTTCTCCTTAATCCAATGCCTGACTATTAAGTGGCACACCTCGGCGCAAAGGATTTTCACTTCTTGAATCATCACTCACGATCGGCATTGTTTTTCAGACATTGTGGCACTTAAGTTTTTTTTAAATAAATAATATGAATGAAATATATATAAAATAGATAAATAAATATATGTATAAACGAACAATAACAAAACTATCAAACAATAACCACAAATATAAATAACAATGAACAATATGTAGCTTGCAAAGAACAACTTGACGCTCTGCTAGAGATTCACAAACTGAAGCACGTGGTCAGGAATAGTTACATCCGGCAACAGAGCCGACTCTAGTTCCGGTTCCGCTTTGTCAGCGACCATCCGGAATGCTGCCTTGTGATTGGCTTAGGTAGTCATACGGTTGAAGCTTTTCATCTGTTTTTTTGCGAGTGTACCAACTTAAACGCTAGCTGTCAAGTGCAACGTTACAGCGGCGGGGGTATAAAGATGCTCTATAAATTAATTATTTGTGTGAAGTTGAAGACAAACCTAAATGACCTCACCTGAGCCCACTACCATGCACTATTGTTAACACTGCATGACTCAGCTTTCATTCCAGAAAGAAAGGCTTTTAAGGTTTGCATTGTCATTTACATTTTTAGCTGGTGTTAAATTCTAGAGATGCAGAAAGTTTGTTTTAAAAACATTCCTCATGAGGCACCCTTTTGTATGAGAATGTTCTTATTCGTACTTGCATACTTTGTAGAAATTAGTTGAATTCTAAGAAACTGTTTAGTTGACCACATTTTGTAACTGCTACCCCATGCTTTCTAAAAGGTAAATCTAAAAAGTATTCTTACAGGTGCAAGTAATGACTAAATCTTCATTTATTTTTAGGAAGTTCTGCAAAGGATAATGTTTTTGGCAAATGCCGTTTTAAAAGTTTTGTGACTTTCTATACTCTGGAACATGTTTAAATGCACTTAATATTTTTAATGCTAAAATCTAGAAACTTAGTTTGTCATCTGTTGTAGTAAGTTCTAATTAATGGCTTGATGATAAAATATTTGATGTGTTTTTGTTTTATGATAGATCCAGAAGGTGGTCATCGCATTAGGTGACTTCATGAGTGCTCAATGCCATGCATGCATTGGTGGCACTAACGTTAGAGAGGACATGAGAAAGTTGGAAATGGGTGTACATGTGGTTGTGGGCACACCAGGACGGGTATATGACATGATCAACAGACGATCACTCCGTAAGTATCAACAAGCCATGTTGTGTACATGATAAAGAGGCTTACCATACATCATATGCTCTTGTGCACACTAGAATATCCCCCATCTTCATTTTAACTGCTACTGCATCCCAGACACCATCTCCACATTTTTACCATTTCACACTCTTGTAAGGCATTATCTAATTTTCGCACAATATATATTCCCACAAAGCATTTCCTTAATCCTTTCAGGAATAATGCGCCAGCGCACATCCATGCAGGACCTCTCCTTTTTATCATAGTATCTATATATTTTCTTTTTACTGTATTATACAAATAGATTTAGAGCACATTTGTTGTCAAACTTTTCCCTCTATCATACTTCTTTCCAAAATCCTTTCCCTGTTTTCTAGCATCCCCCATTTCAATCTCCTCTAGAAGTTTTCCCACCTTCCCATTCCATCAGCTACCTCCTTGGCCTCATCAACTAACTCCAATATACTGCCCTCCAGAGAGAATGCCACCCAAAGTCATGCTTTCTCCTTTAAGCTGGTGCCAAGGCCATTGGTTCTGCCCTTTCTGTATTTCTTCATCACCTAATGGAGCAGCAATGTTCGAGTTGGGAAGAGTAGGTAGCAAGGACATGATAGTAGAAAGGATACTTCAATATTGGCATAGATTGAAATCATTGGACGAGCATAATATCTTGATGTTTAATAATCCAAGAAAAATCCAGTGCTGGGATGAATTGGGCTCAAGGAATAAGGAGAATTTTACAGGAAATAGGAATGGGTAACTTATGGGAGGAGAGAGAAGGGTTAGTTCAATGTTTCTGGAAAGAAGTGAGGAACAGAGTGGAAGATATAGAGAAACAAGAATTATTTCAAAATCTGGAAGGAAAGAAAAGTTTGGAACTATATAGACAGTTAAAGATGGACTGGGGAAGGGATGTATTGTCCATTCCAAACCAGAGTGCCTTTCACTGAAAACAAACTCTTTGTATTATCCGCACGAAAGTAGTTCGCAACCCCTGCCCCTAATGGCAGCTTGTTCCCCTCTCACATGCTTGTTGAACACTATTTAAATCTATAAAAATGCGTCCTGTGTGAGAATCATAGTTCAAAATGCAACCTGAGGTAACAATCAATTTTATATGTATGCGGCAATGAACATTTTACTTGCGCTAATCACAATCCTGGGGTGAAAGTGCAACACCTAAATCCGAATTCTCATATCGGAATCAGAACTACTCTCCAAAATAATGACAAGCCTATCCACAATTCCACAGTACGGTCGCACAAAACAAGTTTCCGCATATTATCCTCTTCTATGTTCTATAAGGTCTGTTTATATTCCGTACTCGCTTTGGTTACACTTCTCATTGAAATGCCTGTAAAATCCGATATTAGTTTCGTAATATGCACTAATGCAAGTGTCGGGTATTTTTCTAATAGTGAGTTGAATATATGAAGATCTGTTTGTTTTTTGCCACTTGTTAACTGTTTCCCGCTTTTGTGTTTGAACAGTTTATTTGCACTACACGCACCTTCCTCTGCCATGTGAACTCAGATACCAACTGACTAAATCACAAGATTTGACCTGAGCTGAGCATGTGTGCTAGCGTGTTATGAATACATGTATTAAGGCGCTATTTACGTTGGCGTAAGAGTGTTCTTGGGTTCATGACAAGTAGAAGCATGTGCTTTTGTTTACATCAGAGCGAGCTCTGGTTTGGAATGGACAGTAGGTAATAAGTTAGTGAGAGAAGGTTAGGCCTGGTCTAGATTAAATGCACATAGGCTAAGGGGAGATAGGAAGGGAGCAAATTTGAATAGGTGTCCTCTTTGTGGAGAGGCAGATAACGATTTGCATTATATAATTGAATGTGAAGAAACTAAGTTGTGGAGAGATCAGTTTTTACCTAAAGAATGGGAGAATGTTAACAAAGAAGTATTAAAAGTTAGGATAATGAGGAGAATATATGGGGAGAGTAAGAGAAAAATGGTTAAGAAAAATAAAGCAATATGAATTTGTTATGACCCACCATGCATAAATAACCACGGTGTTAAAATGCATGATGGACTAAGGAAAGAAAAAATCTGATGTGTTACACTCACATGACTTTCTCTACTCTTGTACAAACTATTTTTACAAACGCTTATTCTCCATCTATTTCATGTTAATTGAGATAAATATTTGCAGAGTCTATCTAATCGAGATAAATATTTGCAGAGTCTATCTTATTGCTAATTTTCTTGTAGATGTAAGGGGAATATATATTTACAAGGGCAGTATAGAAATACAGTAACCTTTAAGCACATACATATCTCTTAATAGCTGGTTGCTAGGCACAGCACCATTCCCTTTCCCACAGATTATAACTCTTTGCATATCCAAGACAAAAAAATGAATAACGAATTCCCATTTTAGAAAATAAGTATTGAAAAATTTAAGGGAATAAGAAGCAATATCTCAAAAATGGTTCACTCAACAAAAAAAATGTATATGACATAAATTGTGTATTTTAACCCGATCTACATTTTTTGTGTAGTAAAATTTTGTCTATCTCTTATGATTTACCAGTTATGCAAAAGTCGTTCACAATGGAGAATACTTTTGGAGACATTCCCAGGAAATTCAAGATATACATTTTATTTGTCATGAAAATATCTTAAACCTATGATATTTTAATCAAAATCGTTAGCCATTTTTGAGAAAATTAAATCTTTTCGAAAAATCTTCCATGTAAAGTGTAATCTGGGGTGGGGGGATTTTCTTGAAAACCTTCGTGTCGCATCTCTGGAAGATATTGAACCTAAATACCAAGTTTGGTGTTTATCCAACTGTTCGTTTCTGAGTTATGCTGTTCACACACACACGCACACACAGACAGACATGTTTCCAAAAATGCTTTTTTTGGATTCAGGGGGTCTCAAAACATGTATTTCCGTTGAAATCTTGGTATCAAATTTTTGGGTGGAATGCAATACTTCCCCTACTTACTATACGTAGTAGAGAAAGTAAAAATAGCAACTCAAACTAATGAATATCCTACTTTCTCCCATTAATCCATACTTCTAGACCTTTTACAAAGGGCTTTCTCCTTCTTCCCTGGCTTGATTCATTTTCTTTAGTGATGAACTCTCTTCTTTTCCGTAATCTTGCTCTGTGAAAATTTCCATTCCCTTCAATTTTCTTGTATTGCTTGCAATTGCCCATTTAACTTCACTAAGATTGGTCTGGATTTGTTTCTTCTTCCAATTCTGAAGCAAGTTACAATTTCCCACTCAGCCAATTTTGCATCCAAACGTTTATCAAATATTTCTTGTACTATTTGCTGCAGTTGCTCTATTCTCCTGCACCCCAAATATCCAATTACTCTTCTTTGTTCAATTCCACTTTTTCCATTCTTTCCTCACTCCCATGTAGCTCTTCATGTATCTCATTTTTCATAATATGAAACTTCTATCCTCTTGTCCAAATTTGCCTCTCTTCTATTTTGTCTTGGGAATAATATTTAGCATTGGTATTGTGTGTGTCACTTTTTCGGGGCCTGTATCAACATTACAACTATTACCACTAGTAACCACAGTCATTTGCAGACTTTTCCTGTTACTTATTCTTTTACTTCTGTATTGTACGAGGGTAATCCCGAAAGTAAGGTCTCCAATTTTTTTAAAATGCAAAGAAACTTTTATTGACAACAAATGGTACATAGTTTTGAAGCTTTGACATTTGTCTATTTCTCCACATAATCGCCATTTTGGTCGATGCATTTTTGTAGACGCTGTGGCAGTTTTTGTATGCCCATGTCATACCAGCTTGCCGCCTTGCTCTTGAAAAAGTGATGGACCTCATTTTTCACTTCATCGTCGTCACCGAAGCGCCTTCCAGCCAAGTGTTCTTTCAACTTGGGAAACAAGTGGTAGTCACTGGGTGCTAAGTCCGGACTATAGGGTGGATGGGTGATGGTTTCCCATCCAAACTGTTGCAGAAGATTCATGGTTTGACGGGCGGTGTGGGGGCGAGCATTGTCATGGAGAAGGCTTATGCCCTTGCTCAACATTCCTCTTCTACGGTTCTGAATTGCCTGTCTTGAGTTTTTTTAATGTCTGACAATACCTGTCTGCATTTTTTGTTGTCCCAGGATCCATAAAGTTGACCAACAATATCCCCTTTCGATCCCAAAACACAGTTGCCATGACTTTACCGGCAGACTGTGTTCTCTTGAATTTTCGTGGCTTGGGTGAACCGGAATGCCGCCACTCACGTGAGTGTGGTTTGGTCTCAGGTGTGAAGTGGAAAGCCCAGGTTTCATCACCCGTGACTATTAATCCAAAAGGTTGTCCTTTTCATTTGCATAGCGTTGAAGAAATTGGCGGGAAGTTTCAGTGCGTTGCCTTTTGTGATCTTCTGTCACCATTCTTGGGACCCATCTTGCGCACACCTTCCGAAATTTCAACTCTTCAATCAAAGTCCGATGAATAGTGCTTCAGGAAATCTCAAGAACAGCAATGCAGACCTCGAGAGTGATGCACCGATCTTGAAGCACGATTTGTTCAACCTTTGCGATTGTTTCATCAAAAATGGACGGTCTCCCGCTTCTTTCCTCGTCATGAATTTCCGTGCGACCATTTGCAAATTCTCTACACCACTTGCAGACATTTTTGACATCCATACAAGACTCTCCATACACTTCCATCAACTGTCGATGAATTTCGACAGGTTTAACCCCTTTTGCACTAAAAAAGCGAATAACTGCGCGAACTTCGCACCTGGTGGTAGTGGCTAACGGGAGCTCCATTATAACTGGCTGCCAAGCCAAGACTGAGGGTGCTAAGGGATGTGCGGTGGTTTCTGAAGAGAGTGGAGGGAGGAAGGAAAAAAGCAGTATGGCCAACATTCACACAAACAGTTTCCCTGCGATCCCAGCACTTTGGAGACCTTACTTTTGGGATTACCCTCGGACAATTCAACCCCAATATACTTGTAAATCTTCGCCCATCTTTCCGGATCCTGTAGCCTATAGAGCACTGCATACACATGTCATCTGAGTTCCATTGCTTTTGCTAGACTCAAATTGAAGTAATATTAGATCTTGCTTCTTAAATTTTCTTGCCCCCCTCCCTTCCTCTCTGCTTTGGAAAGTGTCGATTCTAAAGTGTCTAATTCAGAAGTAATACATATCATTGCAAAATTACTTCCTGCATAATGAGTGATGTAAAGCACACCCACCATACTTACATGCATATGACATTAAGTCACTTAAATACCCCCCCCCCCCCCCCACCTCCCAGTAGCATAAAATTGTTAGCGTACCATTTGTTAAATTCAGTGATAGATATTGACTTATCATATTTGTCCAATTTCTCAAATGTAAGTGTGGTTTTTGACCAGTCAGATTTTGGCAACTAAATAAAATGTAAGAACTGTATGTGTGTAAATTCCATACATTTTCATTCTTAAATTTATGTTGACCTTTATCAATATAAATTCTTATAATGTGGTTTAAATTTTGTTTTGGATACCTTGGTATATTTTTAGTTATGGTAATTTGTTGAATAATTTTGTTCCTTTAATAATAACACACTTTCCACAGTTAGTGTCAGTGAGGGTGTGGTATTATTTCCTGTTACTGCTTGCTTATATGTCGAGCCCGGATGTTACGCAAAATCCTTTTGAGTGTTTTTTTTTTTTTTGTTTTTTTTAATGGTCATATTGCGAGCTTTGAATTGAGAAGCAGCTGATTGTATATTTCACTTGCTGAGCTGTAGGTATTTTTAATGTTTTGTTTTATTTCTTTTTAACTATTAAACATTCACATTTAATATTTCCAGGCTCTGCGAAGGATAGGGAATCACTGGTTAAAAATTCACCATCCCAGCTGGGAATTGAGCCAGGGACCTCTGGGTTGAGAAGTGTGACCACAGTGGTGATCAGCCACCTGTCTGTCTGGCCTATTTTTACTTTCTCTACTACGTATAGTAAGTAGGGAAAGTATTGTATTCCACCCAAAAATTTGATACCGAGATTTCACCGGAAATACATGTTTTGAGACACCCTGAATCCAAAAAAAACATTTTTGGAAACATGTCTGTGTGTGTGTGAACAGCATAACTCAGAAACGAACAGTCGAATAAACACCAAACTTGGTATTTAGGTTCAGTATCTACCAGAGATGCGACACGAAGGTTTTCAAAAAAAATCCCCCACCCCAGATTACCCTTAACAAGAAACATTTTTCGAAAATTTTAATTTTCTCAAAACTGGCTCTTACGATTTTGATTAAAATATCATATGTTTAAGATACTTTCATTGCAAATAAAATGTATATCTTGAATTTTCTGGGAATGTCTCCAAAAGTATTCTTCATTGTGAACGACTTTTGCATAACTGGTAAACTATGAGATAGACAAAATTGTACTACACAAAAAATGTAGATCGCATTAAAATATACAATTTATGTCATATACATTTTTTTTGTTGAGTGAACCATTTTCGAGATATTGCTTGTTATTCCCTTAAATTTTTCAATACTTATTTTCTCAAATGGGAATTCGTTATTCATTTTTTTGTCTTGTATATGCAAAGAGTATTAATCTGTGGGAAAGGGAATGGTGCTGCACCTAGCAACCAGCTATTAAGAGATATGTATGTACTTAAAGGCTACTGTATTTCTATATTGCCCTTGTAAATATATATTCCCCTTAACATATACAAGAAAATTAGCAATAAGATAATCTGCAAATGTTTATCTCCATTAACATGAAGTAGATGGAGAATAAGCATTTGTAAAAATGGTTTGTACAAGAGTAGAGAAAGTCATGTGAGTGTAACACATCAGATTTTTTCTTTTTAAGGTGCAGCTATTTGAATTATAAATTCCCATTTTTGTCTTTCTAAAATCAATTTAGTCCTTTTCAGTTTATTTTCAGTGTTTCTATTACATTCAGGAAACTGTAGATGGTGGTCAGCTTTTATGTTGGGATGTGCAGCATTTCTGTTTTAACAAGGGTTCCCCAGTATCAGCAAGTTTTGTGCGCAACTCTGTTGCTGAGTTATAGTCACGTGAAAACAGACATAACATCATTTAGTTACAATGTCTAAATTCAGTCATTCATTGATAGTAATGGATTTAAACTCCATAAATAGTTACCATTTTTTTTTAGAATCAATGGCTACATATGCAAATTTAGGCTTACAAGATAGAGCTTCTCTTTAGTGGATTTGATGCCCATGTGTTTTCAACTGATGGAACATTTTTTGTGTTTAGGGTTGGCAAAAGGACATTTAATCATAAATCAATCAACCTGTGTTAACAAGAAATCAAAGAAGTGTAAGAAGTTGTACAAAAATACAATGATAGAATCTGTTAGTGAAAAGCAAAACTAATGCTAATGATTGTTAAATACTGTAAGCTTGGGTATGATCAGCAAAAGGAGCCAGTGATTGATGTCAATCATACCCAAATGAATTGTAAAACCTCAACACTCAAACCATTACATAACAAGAAATCACAAATCTACTTCATACAGCGATGACAAGAAAATATGACTACTTTCTACAGCTGTAGACACATCTAGCAAACATGCAACAACAAAAGTGTATATGATTTTTGTACCAAATGTATCATGACCATTTAAAATGTACTGCCTTTTTTTGCCTGCCTAGTTTGATTGTTATAAATGCGCATACATCTGGGCTCAACTTATACCTATGAGTACAATACAGTGAAGTTGACATTTATCAGTGCCTGAAACATCCTCTAATAATATTCAATTTGTTATAGGAACAAACAGCATAAAATTGTTTGTATTAGATGAAGCTGATGAAATGCTCTCGCGTGGTTTCAAAGACCAAATCCATGATGTCTTCAAAACACTGAATTCTGAAGTTCAGGTAAGAAGCTTTTTAATACATTTGGTAGTAATTCCTTGAGTAGTGAGGCTTTAGGTTGATATTTGAAAACAAGCTAGAAACAGTGTGTTATTGAATTTATTTAAAGGTGAGTCGGAATTGTTACACTAACATCACTTAAGTATTGATATATCCAAATTAGGTTCCATCGGAACACAATCTCATGTATGCCTGCAAGCTAGTAAAACTTTTCTGCCCACGAGAGGAAATTGTTTCACTTGAGTCTATAGATATTGTCGTAACCTCTTATATTTTCACATATCACGGAGGGTAGAGCATGGTACCGGAGTTTAACTCGTAGCAATCTACATGAGGTCCAACGTGGCGAGCTCAACAAAATTCCTAAACACTTGAAAATTTCTAAAATATTGCTAAATCATTGGGATGGAAAGAAGGATCTATCTACATTATTAAACTACATGGTAAAAGTTTGGATGTCAAGTTATATTCAAAACTAATAAAGATACATGTTACCTTCCGCTTGACGGAGCATCTACTCCTAACATCTGCACTGCTCGATAACTTAGAGACAGAGCGTCCTAGATACTTACTGAAGATATAACTGGTTTACCCCACTCTTATTACATCATTACCGGTCCGTACCACCAACCTAATATATAACCACAAATTACAATATTAACACCTCACAGTATATAACTTCCACTCATCACTCGTTTGTAAATTCTTTAAACATTGCAACGGTACAATAAGACTGAAAAATTGAATGCCATAGCGAGATTTGAACCACGGTTCTTCTGCCTCTCTGCAGTTGCTCTAACCAACTAGCTACCTTGGTAACATACCGGCTAACATTAAATTCTCCAACTGACTCGCATTTTTTCCAGTAAACCACAAGGAGATCTCAAATTCATTTTGTGGTGACATATCAATATGCCTTATGCCGTAAGTACTCAAGCCCCAGGCTTCGCAGTAAACCACTATTAGGTCAATCAGCAATACGTACTTGTTCTTTCACACAAATGGATTTAAACCATGGATCCCTGTGTGAAAGAACGATTATCATTGTACTTTTTTTTTTGTAATAATAATACAATTTCACCTCAGCATAGCTCAGTGAATGTTTGAATATTATTGGACTAGTGATATTTCCACTGTTATTATATATGTATCCAAATATTATTTTTCCACTATGACTAAATTGTGGAAATGACGTCCAATGCGCTTATAATTCAGCATGTTTAGAAGCTTTACATTGATTTAGACATCTTAAACCTGGGGTAGTATATTACAGTAGAATCTCGTTAGTACGTTTTTGCAGGGACCTAAGGATTTGGACGTCATAGGCGGGAAAACGTGTTAATGAAAATGCAAAATCTGCAATTTAAGAACATAGGTAATAAAAATCTAATAATTACTACGTCTCCATGGGCAATTTAAATCGATTTTGATTACAATTTCATACTGAATACGATCCGCGTTTTCATGTTAAATTCAATATGTTTAAATGGATTTGGATACACAAAGCCTGAGAATAAATAATTCAAGCTTTTATTTTGGTCAACTTGGATTTTTTAGGTTATGAATGTTTTTGAGAAAATAAACTGCGAATTGTGGAAGCGGCAATAGTGGTTTTGCTGTGTGTTTTATTACACACGTGATAACAATTTCTGCTAAAAAAGAAAAAATTATGAGCGTGCATCGTGTTATGAGTACAATAGACGATATTATCTTTGGTGTATACAAGACGATTTGAATACAGATGTGTTTCCATGCAACAAATTTCGTTCCGGTCCTCTTCTGATCCTATTTTCCAAGAGAAAAGTTTTGTTTTAGTATTTTTCCCTTCTTTAAAAGCAGTTTCAATCAATTTAGGTTTGCTAACAATCGTGTTTAAGTTTGACGGAGGAATGTTTAACTTCCGCACTATATCGACATGTTTTATATTTGGATTGTATTACATCAAGGATTTTTCAGTTTTTCACTTTTGGTTATTTACCTACTACACTTTCTTTTTTTCATTGTAAATAAACGTTAAAATACAATCTACGGTTGTTTGGTCATCACTCAACATTAGAAACTATCGTTAGCGTTTACCGCGCCAAGGTAAAGCATTCTCTATCCCGCCTACAGAAATCTTGTCACACAAATACTTAAATGCATGTATGTGATTGGCTGCCGATATCCACCCCGTGACCAAGGATTGACCAAAGTTGCAAATGAGGACGTCAAACTATGAACGTGTTAAACGCCTACATCCACTGTACCGATCAAGGATTGGTCAAAACAGCGAATGAGGACGTCAAACTTCAAACGGGAAAACGCACTAAGCAAGCATTATTTATTATATTTGGTGATTTGGTACCGGGACTTTTATAATTCAACGTAATACACGGGAAAACGTGTTAATGAGGAACGTGCTAACGAGATTCCACTGTATATAGTTTAGAAGCTTTACATTGATTTAGACATCTTAAAGCTGGGGTAGTATATTATATAGTTTATTCTTGATCTCTTCTTTAATTGGGTATGGTACAGAGAGTGGAATGTAACTTAAATTGTACAACAATATTTACTGCCCCATTTTTGCAAATTCATATCATGTTGAAAATAAACATTTACCATCAGCAATTGTACATTAACATTATTTATATTATTGTATTACTACTGAACATGTTGATATATCATAATTAATTTGTTCTCCGAAGTTACTGATTTTATGTCTTCTTGATCATGTTATTTGTTTTACATTCATACCAATAACAAAAGACAGACAAAAAAAAGAGTCATCCTCCATGGTCTAGTGGTACCATGCTAGCCTTTAGTTTCTGAAGTCGCGTGTTCAAACCCAGCGGAGGGCAATGGATTTTTTGGGGTGTAAACATTCTTAGAATGGCTTCCTTCAGAAGGGAAGTAAAGTCGGTGGTGCCATGTTGCAAATTTATGGCGCGTAAAAGAACCTCAAGCCCAATAAAGATGCCTCTGAGCAAAACTTCAGGTCTTTCACGCCCAATATAGAATGGGACACTATACCCCCTCTGTTGAACCGTAGCACTTGACAGCTAGCGATTAAGTTTGTACACTTGCAAAAAAACAGATGAAAAGACTTCCTAAACCAATCACAAGGCAGCAATTCAGGTGGTCTATGACGAAGCAGAAGTGGAATTGGAAGCGGCTCTGTTGCCAGATGTAGCTATTTCCAACCATGTGTTTCAGTTTGTGAATCTCTAGCATTTGCGTTCAGTTGTTCTATGCAAGTTAATATTGTTCATTGTTATTTATACTTGTGGTTATTGTTGGTGTTCGTTTATATATATAGTATTTCATTTATATTATTTACAAGATTTGAAGTGCGACAATGTCTTAAAAATGACGCCGATCAAGTGATGATTCACAAAGTGAAAATCCTTTGCATCGAGATGTGTCTCTTAAGGAGGACTGATTTTTTTTGAACAGGAGTACGTGAAGGTTCTGGCCATCCATTCTATTCCTGCTGATAAAGTCGTACAACGAACTGCAGCAGCTCTTGAACTAATCAAGAGAACTATTATTTACAAGGAAGTAAAATTCCAAGAGAAAGAGAACAAAATTCCTGAACCATCTAGAACTCAGCGTGAGTGAAAATAACTGTGTTATCACAGCTTATTTGTTTTATTTCTCATTTTAGCAGGACCGTTTGCACTATTTTGTTTCTATACTGTCAAAAGTGCTAATTTATTCTGCATACGTTGCAAAGTTTATGCCGAGTTATTTTCGATTTACAAAAATAATACAAAATAATTATTACTCATTGATGTTCGCTCTTACATACACTTTTTGTATGCAGTTTAGACACAATAGAAAGGAGAACAATCAACTGTTGTTATTTACTAACCATTCTGGCAATGTCACAACCACAATATAGCCAACATTACGGGAAGCCACATGAACTGTCAAGTACAAAGATTCAATGGCAGGGGTATAAGAACCATAGTAGTTAAAGAGCATCCATAAATAAAACTCAATTTAATTTAATAACAAAATAATATCGATGACAAAAATGGTATATAAATGCAGAATGGTCAACATGCAATATAAAGAAATAGGCTTTGACAATCATCTTAGGGCACTATCAAACTCTTATGTATAGCTTTCAGTTTTCATGAAATGTGAATGTTACATTTTTTCTTTCTTATAAAGGAACAAAATGCCCTAAAGTGCCAAATAATAATTACTAAGGAAGCAAATGTCTGTTTTAGGTTATCCTTTTATCAGCTACTATGCCTGCTGATGTATTAGAAGTCACATCTTGTTTCATGAGAAATCCTGTGCGTATCCTGGTGAAGAAGGAAGAACTCACTTTGGAAGGTACAGTCATTTGTTTTTTGGACAAGGTTATAACTGCTTTGTGAAACTTTCAAGACGGAAATTTTTTCCCCCATTTTTATTGTGGTGCACAGTTCTAAGATTAACCGCAAACACTGTGTCAGTAGTTTCAATGTTATGCATTTTATTAAAAAGCACCTACCTTAGTATGTATGTAGTTTTATGTCCTCCGCATAAACCATATATGTTACATGTATTATTTGAGTCTGTTATTTCACCAACACATTCATCACAACAGTAATTAAGAAATGTTACTGTATACATTTGAGTCTATCCTTGCACTAATGCACCTTCCTTCCACGAGTCACCAAATATGCAATACGCACGGCGTCACTCAGCAGCATGTGAAAATCAAACTGACGGTTGCAGAGAGGGAACGTGCGCCTGCGAGTCAAAATAACTCGCGAGTCACGGTTTCGCCACCTCTGCACTAACGCATGCATCACAAAGCTTAATGCTGTACAGATATCTGAGTACACATTATACATCTATCAGCCCTAACTGTTTTGTGTTGCTCTCAATAGTATTGTTTCACCACACACATTTGTAACTGTAACCTCTTTCTTATAACCTTGCACTTTTGCAAAGAAGTCTCATTTATTGACTAATTTTGAAGATTTAGAAGCTAGTAACAGTGATATGTCATAATTTAAGATAGAGAGTTGAGGGTTGTTACAAGAATATTTAAGAATATTTTAGTGATGTAGTGTAACAACCCTCAACTCTCTTTATCTTAAGTCTCATTTACCTTAATCACGTACATTTACAGTTTCCTTAGAAGTACAACATATACCAAAGCAAATTCATTTTAATACAGCATATTTCGATTTTAAGCAGTTGTGGATGGTTTCTGGAAAAATTACACAAAGTATAAAATTTGCACCAGGAGAAGGCTTTTCCAAAATAGGATTCAGTGTCTAGTTTCTGCAGGTTTCACTGTAAGTGTATATTACAAATGATGTACTAGTAGTAGGAGAGAAGTTTAATAGCACATCACACCTCAAGAGCAACTTTGCGTGCATTGTGTTAGTGCACATGGTTATACCTCTGTATAAAGTGTACGTCATGTTAGGCTTAAAATTTTAATTTTATCAATATTGTTTGGACATTTGCATCTAATCTGTATTTGTTCTTAGGTTGATCCCCATCAAAACAAACCCCAGGTGACCAGTGCACCGTTATAATGTATTCTTCCGCCATTCGCACTAGAAATACTGTCACACTTTCAGACCATGTGCGGTGACTTGCATATTCTGTTTAGGGTTAAAGATGATAAGATTAATAGTTGTAACAAAACAAACGTTTGCACATAAAATAATAGTTAATTCTAAAATAAATGAGCAAAAAATAAAGTAACAGGTATGCGATAACTTAATTTATTCGCTCTCTGGAAGCAGCACTTTATTAACTGTTGGCGGCTCATTTTAAAAAAGAAATTGTGCACTGTTCCGCAAATTGCATTCTTCTCAAAATCACTACATTCTTGCATCGCGTATTTCAAATGTTTCTTTTTCTTTTCTATTCCGGGTGTACCCACTTTTGCCATTTCAAATTTTTCTGCACAAGCACTGTTTATACTTGTACTCGAAACAGCGGTGAACTCGGAAGTTAATTTCACCATTTCTTTCGCGGAAAGTGTTGGATTTTTCTCACATAACTTATAATAAAGATTCAACACTATTGTTTTTTCACCACTAGTCAATGGTTTGCGCGGCTAATGCTTTACATAATTCGATGAAAATGCAAGAGCAAATTCATCATCCTCCATGATACTAAACACAACTGCTGGTTTCTGGCTGTAAACAATATTCTGCGCCTACCCACATGTCAGGTGACTCATACGAGTTGCATCATGGGACATGTAGCTCTGTTTTACGGTATAAATCAGCGTTAAATAAAACCTTAAGTATTTGTATAGAATATTATACTATTTAAGGATAAATTCATTCTAAAATTCAGAGATTAGCATGGCACTACTTTCCTGGGCGCAATGCTACCGTGTTGCACCACGGTGCATTGACCACGTGGGTTTGTTTTGCCGCAGATCAACCTAAGAGGAATATAGTTTAGCTCCTGTTCTGTACTACTTGCTGCATCACCAAGTCACAAATACTCAAGTAATTCCTTTCAATGCTTTGTCATGCTTGCCAACTTCTACAATTTGTCCATAAAATATATGGGAGTGGACGCTTTTTTATTATGTTATGGCTTTGTGATCAGATTCACCATAGACATGACAACGTATTAAATTCTGTTGCATTAAGATTATAGACTGAATAGTATACGGTGCTATGACAGTGCTTAAGCATGGCACTGTTCAAGATACGCAGGAGTGCTCTACTCTTGTAGCAGTCGGGTATCAATGACTTGTTGGGTGCTCTTAATCTCAGGGTTTGTTAACACGGCTGCTTGATATTTTATTCTGATATGCATGAACTTAAAAATTCAAATTATAACTGCAGCAGTAACCAATTAACTTAAAATCAAGTTATACTTATTTTGTGAATACAACGTACGAGGGGTATTTTTTAAGTAAGGTCCACTGCCCCGTATCGTCGCACATGCGCACTCAATCCAGGGATCCCTTGCACACAGTGACACAGCAGTTGGAGTCAGGTAGGCAGTGAGTGTGGACCGTACTGTGTGATGGAAAAGTTTACGACGATCGTGCGGCCCGCCGGGTGTGAAATCAGATCAGTCATTCGATTTTTGATAGCAAGGAATACGACGGCGTCAGAAATTCATCGCCAGATTAGTGAAGTTTATGGCCCCAAAGCCATGAGTGATACCAAAGTGCGTAGGTGGATGAGGTTATTCAAGGCAGGCAGAGAGAACGTACATGACGAACCGCATTCGGGCCGGCCATCTGTCATTAGCGAGGATCTTGTGCGTGCCATAAACACCAAAATTTGTGCCAACCGACGGTTCAGCGTTTCCACACGGTCATTGCATTTTCCGCAGGTTTCAAGGTCTGTTCTGTACAGAATTCTGTCAGAAATCCTGGGCTACAGAAAATTGTGCAATCGATGGGTTCTGAAGAAGCTGACAGAGGAACACAAAGAAAAGAGATGTGCCAGTGCTCTGACGTTCTTGACCCAATACCACGAGGAAGGTGATGCATTGTTGGACCATATCATGGGGGATGAGACATGGGTGTCCCACCTGACCGTTGAATCCAAGCAACAGTCGATGAAGTGGCGACACACGACTTCTCCGACGAAAGTGAAATTCAAGCACTCATTCTCAACTCACAAGGTTATGGCAACAGTCTTTTGGGACAGATGTGGTATTCTGCTTGTGGAGTTCATGGATCCGGGGACAACAATCAATGCAGCCGTGTATTGTCAAACTTTGAGGAAACTTCGCCGTGCAATTCAGAATAAACGTCGCGGCCTGCTGTCTGCCGGAGTGATTCTCTTGCACAATAATGCAAGGCCCCACACCGCTGCTCAGACACAAGCTCTCATTGGATCCTTTGGTTGGCAGCAGATCGATCATCCTCCCTACAGCCCCGATCTTGCTCCTAGCGACTATCACCTCTTCCTGCATCTGAAGAGGTTCCTCGGCGGCAAGCGTTTCCAGACGGTTGATGAAGTGAAAACAGTTGTTACGAATTGGCTTTCCTCGCAGGCGGCGGACTTCTATGACGAGGTACTACAAAAACTTGTCCCTTGTTACGACAAATGTCTCAACAACAACGGCGACTATGTGGAGAAATAGCTGAATGTATGAAGAATTGAATAAAAAATATTTGACAAAAGTATGTCTTGTAGTTCTTTTACAATGACGAACCGGACCTTACTTAAAAAATACCCCTCGTATAATTGAGACAGTATTTTAATACCTGAATCATTTCAATTGTATTTTATAATAAGTAAATTCAATAACAGCCCGCCTTGAAACAATATGTAGGTAATAATTATTTGAATTGTATGCAACAGTCATTGCAAATGTTTATTTTTATTGTAAACATGTTTTATTAATGTTATGTGAATACATTACATACTTTAATAATGCAAGAGCTGTGAGAATAATAAGTTTTAAGTTGGTAATAATGAGGTTTAGAGTTTGAATATTACTAGTCATGATTAAAGCAACGATAATGTAATTTCTCTAACAGTTTAAAATTAGCCAATCAACAGCAAAGAAAAGCTTTAAGTAAAATGCAGGTATTCTATTGGGCTAGAAATACCGAAGCTTATGGGTTTTGACCGTTGAAAGTTGCTCAGTTGCTGGCAAACCTTGGTAGTGAACAGATGGAAGATGGGTTCTCTACAGAAATATTACGTGTGAATCGTAAAATATGTATTCGCGCTAAGTGAAAGTATTAAAGATTCTCACAGTTCTTAAAAAGTGTAGTGCTTTATAAAAATTGTGCAAGAATTAATAAAAGAAGTGAATTTAAAAAAGTTAAATTCTGTGATGTCTACAATCATTGTCATACTGCACCCTGCCTAAGACACATGACTCTACAAACATTACTGAACAAAGCCGAGGCAAATTCAAACATAAATAATATATAGAAGCAGTTTTAATAACAAAGTTAAATATTATAGTGTAAAACTTGGAGTGTAACAATAATATTACATCTTAAAAGCAGCTTCTCGTACGTAGCAGCATATTGCGTAATAACAGTAACTATTACGTAATCAACAAATTCAAACCAATTCCCAAAGCATGTTGCAAACTCCATAAAGCAACTAAAATTTTACATAAATAAAAATTACGTAACAAAACATCACCATACTTCATAATTAATGCTTATCTTTTTTGTTAGACTTGGATTTTTTAAATCCACGTACAGGGAGTATTTCAATTATATAATTTTTGTTTTCCCATCCCGTTTTACATAACTACCTTCTTCTGTTTACCATGATGCTCCTTAGCGCTTTATATTTGGTGTCTGTTATGCATCAAATTGTCATTTTTATATATGCCATTTTCAAAACTTCATTTGTTTTTGCTTATTTTTTCTCACTAGCAACAAGAGACATAGTCTTTCACTTAATTTACCCTTGATGTTTAATGTATTTTGGAAAACATTAACATAAAAAAATATAATTTCTCATTGATTAGATACATCTCAAACATATTTTGATTTACATGCTTATAACTAAATATCACTTAATATGTGTACCAGCATAAGTCATGATTTATGCATTATTATGCACTATGGTTTTCTTTTCTCTTCTTTCACATTTACACATAACACAATAATGGCTTCGTATTAATTTTTTTTTCAATAGCACACTTTAACATTTGTATTGTTTTTAAATTCCTTTTGCCCTTGTTCCCGCTTCAAGCAATGCACAAGTTTGCTGGAGAGAGGATAGCCATGACACAATTGTGTTACAGTTAAAGTCCAGGCTAGCACTTGTGTTTATTATGGAATTAGTGATGACATCAATGGAAATGCTCAGTCTTTTTGGCAGAGGACAGCAAGATTGTGCCCAGAACATTTTAACATGTGCCACAACACTGAGATACAGGTCAAGTAAAGAAATGTCAAAGTGATTCTGACAATGATTGCAATTAAATAAAACATGCAACCAATTGAAAAGTGGAAAGTTAAATTTTATAAAATTATTTGGCATCAAGAATGATACTCGGACCCTGGAGACTCACATTGAGGTTATATCCCATAGGTAGCATGTTGATTAAACTAGATTTGTTTGGTGTTTCAAAGTAATTTTTTTTATGTGTATTCCGTCTTCATTTCCATCTCTCTCTATACCTCTCCATGGCTTGCATTGAATTGCTTCACTACTTCTAACCTGTCTCATTTCATCTGCTCTGTGATGTTCTGTTCTATCTGTTCATACTATAGAGCGCTCTCCAACTGTTCATACTAGAGTGCCCCACACCTGTTTACACAACAGTGCTACCCCCCACCTGTTTACACTAGACAGTGATACCCCCCCACCTGTTTACACTCAACAGTGCTACCCCCCACCTGTTTACACTCAACAGTGCTACCCCCCACTTGTTTACACTCAACAGTGCTACCCCCCACTTGTTTACACTCGACAGTGCTGACCTCCCACCTGTTTACACTCGACAGTGCTACCCCCCATCTGTTTACACTCCAGTGCTAGCCCCCCATCTGTTTACACTCCAGTGCTAGCCCCCCATCTGTTTACACTCCAGTGCTAGCCCCCCACCTGTTTACACTCAAAACTGCTGGCCCCCCACCTGTTTACACTCAAAACTGCTGGCCCCCCCATCTGTTTACACTCGACAGTGCTACCCCCATCTGTTTACACTCAAAACTGCTGGCCCCCCGTCTGTTTACACTCAACAGTGCTACCCCCACCTGTTTACACTCAAAACTGCTGGCCCCGTCTGTTTACACTCGACAGTGCTACCCCCACCTGTTTACACTCAAAACTGCTGGCCCCCATCTGTTTACACTCGACAGTGCTACCCCCACCTGCTTACACTCAAAACTGCTGGCCTCCCATCTGTTTACACTCCAGTGCTAGCCCCCCACCTGTTTACACTCAAAACTGCTGGTCCCCATCTGTTTACACTCGACAGTGCTACCCCCACCTGTTTACACTCAAAACTGCTGGCCCCCATCTGTTTACACTCGACAGTGCTACCCCCACCTGTTTACACTCAAAACTGCTGGCCCCCATCTGTTTACACTCGACAGTGCTACCCCCACCTGTTTACACTCAAAACTGCTGGCCCCCTATCTGTTTACACTCGACAGTGCTACCCCCACCTGTTTACACTCAAAACTGCTGCCCCCCATCTGTTTACACTCGACAGTGCTGGCCCCCCACCTGTTTACACTCGACAGTGCTGGCCCCCCACCTGTTTACACTCAACAGTGCTACCCCCACCTGTTTACACTCAACAGTGCTAGCCCCTCACCTGTTTTCACTCAACATTGCTAGCCCCTCACCTGTTTTCACTCAACAGTGCTAGCCCCTCACCTGTTTTCACTCAACAGTGCTACCCCCACCTGTTTACACTCAAAACTGCTGCCCCCACCTGTTTACACTCAAAACTGCTGCCCCCACCTGTTTACACTCAACAGTGGTACCCGCACCTGTTTACACAAGTGCTACCCCCCACCTGTTTCCACTCGACAGTGGTACCCGCACCTGTTTACACAACAGTGCTACCCCCCACCTGTTTATACTCGACAGTGCTGGCCCCCCACCCGTAGTTTACACTCAACAGTACTGCCCGCCACCTGTTTGCACTCGACAGTGCTGCCCCCCACCCGTTGTTTACACTCGACAGTGCTACCCCCACCTGTTGACACTCGACAGTGCTGGCCCCCCACCCGTTGTTTACACTCAACAGTGCTACCCCCACTTGTTTACACTCGTCAGTGCTAGCCCCCCACCTGTTTACACTCAAAAATGCTGCCCCCCATCTGTTTACACTCGACAGTGCTGGCCCCACCCGTTGTTTACACTCGACAGTGCTGCCCGCCACCCGTTGTTTACACTCGACAGTGCTGCCCGCCACCCGTTGTTTACACTCGACAGTACTACCCCTACCTGTTGTTTATACTCGACAGTGCTGCCCCCCCCTCAACCTGTTAACACTTTAAAAAGTGTCATGGCTGAGAATCCTGCTACTGTGGAGAAGCATAAACATGGAAATTGCAGAGAAGACATGTTAAATGTTTTAACACGTTCTGTGAAAAGTACCCAGCCTTAAATTGGTAGTGAATGTTGTTCAGCAATAATTAAATTTTGTTATTAGTGATGCAGAATTGTTTGCATCGCATTATTTTCTAACCGGAAGTGGTATACTGATATGATTTGTAAAACCTAAAGTTAAGAGCAGTCTAATCAAAGTGGAGTAGTAGATAGGTAGAGCTGCCAAACTCTTCAGGTGCCACTTTTGTCTATTCTTGATATTACGTGTTAGAAGTTTAGATGTAATGCGAAGTACAGGAATAAGAATATAAGATGTTGTGGAATGTGCCTTATCCACATGCTTCCTTGTCGTCCCTCCATGTTCTCAGCAGGGTGATACATTGAAGTTTTGTGAAACTGGTATAGTTAGCTTGTGTTGGTGTAGATGTGCTACTTTGGTTGCTATAAATTTTATTAGGCTTCAGTGCAAATTGCATTTTTTATAAGCTGAAGCTATATGTATGTTTTGAAATAAAGTTTTTTGCTGAAGTATTTCTCTTGTGAAATGAAATGACAAGAAATACATAGCTTGTTGTGTTTGTTTTAGGTATCAAACAGTTTTTTGTATTTGTTGAAAGAGAAGATTGGAAATTGGAAACGCTATGTGACTTGTACGATACACTGAGCATCACGCAAGCTGTTATCTTCTGTAATACACGTCGCAAGGTCGATTGGCTTACAGAGAGCATGCATAACAGAGACTTTACTGTGTCTGCTATGGTAAGCTGTTAACATACATACTATTTGCTTAGTCATGTCATATAAGTGTTAATTAAGTAAACTATCATTGCCCGTTAACAAGAATGGGAATAAATATGTTTATATTTATGCACTTTTTACTATTTCAAAATTTAGTTTAGAATAACTTAAATGATTATTTTTTCATTATTTTTTAATTACCAGATATATACTAATAGGATTTAAAATAAAGGTACAAAAGGTCTGGAGACAAGGTAGACAGGTCAGGATAGTGTACTTTGCTCTTTTTCAGAGTATGCAATATTGTGCATGATAATTGAGTGTGGTTTATTCTGAGGTTCCCGGTATATGCAAAGAAAAATGGGATAAAACATTTCTGTAAACATACTCTTTGCATTGTGTGTGAAGGGCTGCTATAGCCCTGCAAGAGGTTACTTCATTTTTGATGAATCAGACCTGTTTCTAGTAGGCAGGTTAGCTGAACCAACTAATACACACTTGCTTATTATTGTATAGTTATGCGAGATAGATTACATACTGAATGGGCTTTTAGAAACTGTAGTCTTAATGCTCAACCTAATACTTAAAGAGACTCATTTTCGTGAAAGAATGCATTGGCTTGAGCCTTGATAGTCAAGATATGTATTGCAGCTGAGCTCTTAAATTTCTCAAATTTTGACAGTTATTTCTGGCGTGATCTATTGTTGCTTGGATTGGTGCTGTTGGGTTAATACATTCATGGCCGAGTGCATTAATCCTGGTAAATATGAACTGTATACCGTGGCAAAGTCATAAAACCTGTGCACCATTGCTAACCCTTGGTTGGAATACCATGGTTTCGTAGCACCTGCTTTTCTCACTATTTTTCTCCTCCAAAGCAATTCATAGTAGTATTGAAATGGCAGTGATTAAATTCAATAGTTGCTTGTTGTGTTTATGCATAGAGTGTAGGAAATGGCTGCTGTTAATAGGCTATATTTAACTTGTATTTCATGCTTTTGCAGACAGTTTTGTCCGGAACTACATTCGTAATGGACCCAATGAAGAATATAGGTGATAAACCATCAAGAGCAAAAGTTCCATGTTACTGAATTTAATAGATAAAAATAAATCCACAATCGAGCACGAATGGATGATTGATGTTATCATTAAAGAAAAAGTGAAAACTTTTATTTTAACTTATTACTTTCTCTACTACGTATAATAAATAGGCGAAGTATTGTATTCCCCCAAAAATTCAATACCGAGATTTCACCGGAAATACATGTTTTGAGACCCCCTGAAGCATTTTTGGAAACATGTCCGTGTGTGTCTGTCTGTGAACAGCATAACTCAGAAACGAACAGTCGGATAAACACCAAACTTGGTATTTAGGTTCAGTGTCTTCCAGAGATGCGACACGAAGGTTTTCAACAAAATCCTCCCACCCCAGATTACCCTTTACATGGAACATTTTTCGAAAATTTTAATTTTCTCAAAAATGGCTCTAACGATTTTGATTAAAATATCATATGTTTAAGATATTTTCATGACAAATGAAATGTATATCTCGAATTTTCTGGGAATGTCTCCAAAAGTATTCTTCATTGTGAACGACTTTTGCATAACTGGTAAACCATAAGAGATAGACAAAATTTTACTACACAAAAAATGTAGATCGTGTTAAAATAGACAATTTATGTCATATACATTTTTTTTGTTGAGTGAACCATTTTCGAGATATTGCTTGTTATTCCCTTAAATTTTTCAATACATATTTTCTCAAATGGGAATTCGTTATTCATTTTTTTGTCTTGTATATGCAAAGAGTATTCATCTGTGGCAAAGGGAATGGTGCTGCACCTAGCAACCAGCTATTAAGAGAGATGTATGTGCTTAAAGGCTACTGTATTTCTATATTGCCCTTGTAAATATATATTTCCCTTACATCTACAAGAAAATTAGCAATAAGATAGAGTCTGCAAATGTTTATCTCGATTAACATGAAGTAGATGGAGAATAAGCGTTTGTAAAAATAGTTTGTACAAGAGTAGAGAAAGTCATGTGAGTGTAACACATCAGATTTTTTTTATATAACATCTACACACCATTCTTATGAAAGCCTATATTTTATTTACTTCATCTTAATACAGATAAACCTTTCGCAGAAATAGTTGCATTGTACAATTCAATTTAGGTACAATGAGGATAGAGGAAACAAAATCGGTAGTCAGATGTTTAAAAGCAGGTGGCTATATGCTGGCCTTGAAATTCCTTACTCTTTTGATGATATTACGAGAAACAACTGAATAGTACTTAAAAAAAAATACAAGTATTGACAAATTTAAACTAATATCAGAAATGGCTCATGCCATAAAAAAGTTATTTGAAATAAATTTGCCAAGGAGTTCTACAGTTTTTGTGTAGTTGTTTTTATGTATCTTAAAATCTATTAGTTAAACAAAACTGTACAAAATTCCTTCCGAATGGAGAGGACTTCACAACAGGCTATTCTCAGAAAATTAAAGATGTGGCATGTAAATATATTAAATATATGGTATTTGAACTAAAATCTTCGTGTGGCGTTCTGCGAGAGGCAATTTTATTCACTGAGATGAAGTCACAACGACGTGTCTAGAAAATACATGTTTTGAGATAAAGGCAAAAGAAGTTTTGCAACACCGAAAGCACTATCATTGTTACCATCGAAGTTCACGTCGCTGATAATTATGATACCTCATTGTTAAATTGGTTTTACACTTTCAACAATTTTTCTGCTTTAATAGTAAGTACTACATAACAAAAAGATGAACACTGTTGTAGGTGCATTGATATGACTTTAAAACATCTTATGCTCTGGCTAGTTACTTCTGATGTAGCAACACAGAATGCACTCGTATACAAGGCATATTTTTTTTAACTCAGTGGAATATTCTTAAACAATGTGTTTTAGGATTAGAAGTATTTTACAGTATTTGACGAATTGCATAGCTCATTATGTTGCCATTTGATTTAGAACCATACAAAGCATAATTACCATGAGGACATGGCATGAAAAATGCAGCATAATTATATTTATCTGTACAGATATCAATGAAACAGTAAAAAGACCTTATTGGTAAAGGAATGCATTTTAGTCATCATGAACGTTAATTTCTGCTTCTTCACCAGATGTTGTGTCTGCCCATTAATGACTTGTAGAAGCAAAGATACTCCCTATGTTGCAAAGATATAGAAGATCCTTAAGCATTTTCTTCTGTATGGGAATTGAAGAATACAAAGGCTGAAGTGTGAAAGATTGTTGCGCCCTCGTTTTAGCTCTGCAGGAGATTTCCATTCTTTTAAATTCTTCATAATTAAAAATAAAAATCAGGTAATATTGAGCCAGTTGATATCATTTCCATCACGGTCAGCTTTTCTGTTCTTTATGTTATAGCGTCTCGGTACATCCTTCTGCTGAACCAGTGACATGATATTTGGTAGTGAACCATCCTGATGGATCAAATATACCAGTAGACTATTCAGGAATGAATGTAGTCGCACTCAGTTGGCAACTGGTCTGGTTCAAAGAGCATGCGGTTTATTACAGGTATCTCAAGACGATTAGTAACATACAGGAACACAGTGGACATGTTGCATTTCTATTTTGCCCTCCACGTGTATCAGAAAGGAAATTCCAGTCTTTATCATCCACTTTGTTTTGTTTCTTTTTAGAAAATTAACAAGCATGAGGCAATTTCTGCAGATCCACGATTGACGAGCCTTTCACTTCACATTTAGCATGCAGCTTCTCCTGAAGCTTTATTTGAGGTTGTACATAGCAAGTCTTTGTCAATAAAATAATACATACTTTAGCATTTGTCTGTGGACAGTAGCAGACAGCTTCTAGATCAATTTCAGCTAAATGAGCTCCTGATGCAGCTTCCAGCTCTAGCTAGGATCATTGTGAGCCTCTTTCTGTGTGGCATTCATATGAGAGAACCTGCAGCATGCATCATACAAATCAAAAAATTCTGCATTAAATATGTTTCAATAAAAATATTCTATTTTAGGGTGATGCTATCATTACCGCAAATTTTAACATACATCAGCTAAAGTTTTTCAAAGAGAGAAATATTCCTTCTCCAAAACCTTAATACATAATGTGAAGGAAGTTTTGGAAAGCTATTTGTGAAATCTAATGTTTTATTTTGCAACATATGATTTAACTATAGCTGGTTTGTGCCGTCCTCTGTGATCTCTAGAAATTGTGTTCATTCTTTTTAACAAACCTGTACTCTTTGGCCATTCTTGTTTAAGAAGTATTTATTTGTATTTTTCTTCTGGAAGAGCCTTTAGAAGTATTATTAGTTTACTTATCCACCAGCAGATACACTATATCATTTAACACCATAGTATTGCAAAGGGAGACAAAATGACATAAAAGGCAATGTACTATTGTGACAAACATTAAAGATACATTACACACTATCTTGGGAATGGTTAAATGTTTTATCATTATATGAGTTGGTTTTCCAAGACAATGGTGTTGCAGATATGCCAAAATGGCCAATTTAGTAGATATTCATTGACTCCTAAACCCCTGACATGAACTATTATGTTTGTGTGACATGCCGTTTTGTATTTAATCACTCACATTCCCGTTATTATTTCTTGAAATGTTCCAATTGCATTAAATTGCAGAGCTACACGATGATTATTTCTGGGGATACTGGATGTTTCCTTGTTTTAGGAAGCTATAGTTATTCACCATTTTCATCTAAAGTTGTAGTTATCCTCTCCTTTTACAACCCAAATCTTTGTATAAAAAAAAAACAAGCATTCAGTTTTTCAAATATGTACGCTCCTCTAGTCTGTTACTCTTTTTGTTGCATGCAAATAGAAGATATAAATGTAATGCTGGTTCCATTTTGGATTTTTTACCATGGTTTTCTTAGAAAAACTGCTCGTCAACGAATGGTAAACATTTTACCGTGAATAAATGTCGGTAAAAGTCGAAACCAAACTTGGTCCCAGAAATATGACTTTACCCTGATAAAGTATAAATTTTACTTCTGTGTTCTCTTAACCAGGAATGATGCACTTGGCTATCAGTTTTGGTGAGAGTTCCAGTTATGGCAGAGAATATTTTTGTCACATCAGTCGAATAAAGGAGGAAGAAAAAGTTATGGTAGGAACTTCAAATTACAGGTTTTGTGTTAGGCAAAACATACAGGCTGCAATAAAGCTCAGTGTACGACGGTGGAAAGAATGCTGACGCATCAAAGACCTGAAATTGATGTGCAGGAAAAACAAAATCAGGGCTTTCCAATATGTCAGGAATGTTTCTTAATTGCATTCACTATTTAGGTAATTTTTAAAATTTTGTGAATTAACTGCTGAAGCTGACTTGGAAAGGACACAACTTTGTGGTGTATAAGAAACCTTCATATCATTAAGAAGAAAGTATGGTAAAAGATTTGGGGGTGCAGTCAATTACAAGTCAACCCTCCCTCCCAATATTAATTTATATGAAACTTTTTTTTTTTTTTTTTTACTAAATGTAATACTTAATAAATACAACTATCTTACATAATTATTGCTATAATGGCAATAATAAAAGTTAGCCGTGACTCAGGAGCCATGGGTTGTAGCAAAACAGAGTCATCCGTAGCAGCGAGTCGGAGTCACAGATTTGGTATTAATAAAAACTTACCCTCTGTGCTGAGATTCAGAAGGCATTATCAAGCAGTTGTCGACTGCTACAACTCTGGTGGTCATGTGGATGTTGTTTCTCTGGGGAGTAGACACCGGGCAGAGATTCAGAAGGCATTATCAAGAAGTTGTCGACTGCTAGAACTCCTGAGGTCATGTGGATGTTGTTTCTCTGGGGAGTAGACCCCGGGCAGAGATTCAGAAGGCATTATCAAGAATTTGTCGACTGGCTGGAACTCTGGTGGTCATGTGGATGTTGTTTATCTGGGGAGCAGACACCGGCCAGAGATTCAGAAGGCATTTTCAAGAAGTTGTCGAATGACTGGAACTCTGGTGGTCATGTGGATGTTGTTTCTCTAGGGAGGAGACACCGGGCAGAGATTCAGAAGACATTATCAAGAAGTTGTCGACTGCTGGAACTCTGGTGGTCATGTGGATGTTGTTTCTCTAGGGAGGAGACACCGGGCAGAGATTCAGAAGACATTATCAAGAAGTTGTCGACTGCTGGAACTCTGGTGGTCATGTGGATGTTGTTTCTCTGGGGAGGAGACACCGGCCAGAGTTTCAGAAGATATCAAGAAGTTGTCAAATGGCTGGAACTCTGGTGGTCATGTGTATGTTGTTTATCTGGGGAGGAGACACCAGGCAGAGATTCAGAAGGCATTATCAAGAAGTTGTCGACTGCTGGAACTCTGGTGGTCATGTGGATGTTGTTTCTCTAGGGAGGAGACACCGGGCAGAGATTCAGAAGACATTATCAAGAAGTTGTCGACTGCTGGAACTCTGGTGGTCATGTGGATGTTGTTTCTCTGGGGAGGAGACACCGGCCAGAGATTCAGAAGATATTAAGAAGTTGTCAAATGGCTGGAACTCTGGTGGTTATGTGTATGTTGTTTATCTGGGGAGGAGACATCAGGCAGAGATTCAGAAGGCATTATCAAGAAGTTGTCGAATGGCTGGAACTCTGTTGGTCATGTGGATGTTGTCTCTCTGGGGAGTAGACACCTGGCAGAGATTCAGAAGATATCAAGAAGTTGTCAAATGGCTGGAACTCTGGTGGTCGTGTGGATGTTGTTTCTTTGGGGAGTAGACACCTGGCAGCGATTCAGAAGACATTATCAAGAAGTTGTCGAATGGCTGGAACTCTGGTGGTCATGTGGACATTGTTTCTCTGGGGAGTAGACACCTGGCAGCGATTCAGAAGACATTATCAAGAAGTTGTCGAATGACTGGAACTCTGGTGGTCATGTGGACATTGTTTATCTGGGGAGTAGACACCTGGCAGAGATTCAGAAGGCATTATCAAGAAGTTGTCGACTGCTGGAACTCTGGTGGTCATGTGGACATTGTTTCTCTAGGGAGGAGACACCGGCCAGAGATTCAGAAGATATCAAGAAGTTGTCGAATGGCTGGAACTCTGGTGGTCATGTGGATGTCGTTTATCTGGGGAGTAGACACCTGGCAGAGATTCAGAAGGTATTATCAAGAAGTTGTCAACTGCTGGAACTCTGGTGCTCATGTGGACATTGTTTCTCTAGGGAGGAGACACCGGCCAGAGATTCAGAAGATATCAAGAAGTTGTCGAATGGCTGGAACCTTGGTGCTCATGTGGATGTTGTTTCTCTAGGGAGGAGACACCGGCCAGAGATTCAGAAGATATCAAGAAGTTGTCGAATGGCTGGAACCTTGGTGCTCATGTGGATGTTGTTTCTCTAGGGAGGAGACACCGGCCAGAGATTCAGAAGATATCAAGAAGTTGTCGAATGGCTGGAACTCTGGTGGTCATGTGGACATTGTTTCTCTAGGGAGGAGACACCGGCCAGAGATTCAGAAGATATCAAGAAGTTGTCAAATGGCTGGAACTCTGGTGGTCGTGTGGAAGTTGTTTCTCTGGGGAGTAGACACCTGGCAGCGATTCAGAAGATATCAAGAAGTTGTCGAATGGCTGGAACTCTGGTGGTCATGTGGACATTGTTTCTCTGGGGAGGAGACACTGGCCAGAGATTCAGAAGATATCAAGAAGTTGTCGAATGGCTGGAAGTCTGGTGATCATGTGGATGTTGTTTCTCTGGGGTGTAGACCCCTGGCAGAGATTCAGTGAAGCTGAGTAGTGGGTTTTCTTCCAGGGAATGAACTATGTTTCAAACTTCTTCGTGTAAATCTTTTCCCAGATATTTAATTCATAGTTGTTGAGGACCAATTTTAGTAGTTAGGTTCTTTTCTCTCTGTTGTGATCATCCCAAGAATGTATGCTACTGCGGATTTGTGCGTTTGTTTTTGTTTGATGTTCTGAAAGTGGTCTTTTAATGTGGCTTCGATATTACTTTTTGTCTCAACAACTTGATAATGCCTTCAAGTGAAGGCAAAATGCGCGAGAATGAATTCAAAGTATGTGAAATATAGTGTGTCTAAGTCGACTCAATGTGTATAATTTTTTTGAATTATTACATCACTTCTAAGTGTTAGTTCCAATTAGTTTTTCAATGTATTTAAAAATGTGTTTAAAATATATGTATTGTGTCCATAATAAGAAATATGTCAAATTAGAGAGGAAAGCCCATTTCCTAAGACTGCACAATAAACAAACTCGTTCTTTAGTCTCCCCTTAAACTTTGTGGTGGTGATCTTGTCAGTAATTGCCTTTTTTGCCAGATGGGCAAAGTTCTATCTGTTAAGAATATTGTCAACCTGCCAAACTGTGCTTATAGCCATGGTAGGATTGAACCTCTTAATTTTATATCCATTTCCACCTGGTTTATCAAACTACTTTAATGTAGGCATCAGTGATTTTTAATTTTCTAAGGGCCGGTTGTACAAACTTGGAGTAAATTGTCTGATCTTTTTTTGTAGTTAGATGTAAACCTTGTTATAATTTAAATCTCAAGCAAATATATAAATCTGTAGTATCTCACTATTTTTGGTCAAGAGAACAGGAAATAAAACTTTTAAACCGCAACGAAACTCAGTGTGGTAAACAATGCACATAGAGTAATGAATTTTAGTCGTCCTCCGTGGTGTAGTGGTTACCATGCTAGCCTCTAGTTCCCAAGGTCACGGGTTCAAACCTGGCGGAGGGTGATGGATTTTTTTTGGGTGTAAAAATTCTAGCATGCTTCCTTCGGAAGGGAAGTAAAGTCGGTGGTCCCGTGTCATAGATTTATGGCACATAAAAGAACCTCAAGCCTGATAAAGTGGCCTCTGAGCAAAATTGCCGATCTTTCACACCGAATATAGAATGGGACGCTAAGGACCACAGCAGTTAAAGAATGCCCATAAATTATTTAAAAAAAAAAAAAAGATAAAAAGTAATTAATTTTGAAATTTTACTGGTGGATGACAGTGAAGTTCTCCATTAGACACCTAGATGGCAAAGAAGGGATCCGCTTTCCAGACACCAGTGGACATACAACTGATGTTGGAGACATGCGTCTTCCACTCACAATTTTAATATGTGCCATAATATAACAAAACATCCTCTCAAAAATATAACGTGGAATAAGTTATTCCTTGTTTTCATACAGTGATAACTCATGAAAACGATCGCTTGAGTACTGCGCAAATTGGTTCACTATTAACCATGAACCATTTTTGAGAACCAGAAAACAAGGTGATCGATAAGTGAACAGGACATTTTATAGAAAGACCTAGATTAATTACTACATAATATAAACTGTAGGAGTTTGATAGTATAATGCGTGGTGATATGACGACTGAGGTTAAGCTATCATAGAAACATAAGTGAATATAGATGCAACTATGCAGGAAAGGTAAGGGTGTATCTTAGTCTGTTTTCTTCTAGCAATCATTAGGTGTCACCCGTTAAATAGCTACTTGTTTCAAAGCTGATATTTGTGCTGAAGTTGCTCTGTGGTTCTGTTGTCAATGCATGAAACTATATACTCCTAGGTAATCTTACTGCCAGCCCTTTGCTACGCACAGTACACGTGCAACTTTTGCAAATGAAAAATTGTTAAAATTATGCCAAATAGGAATAGGAGTGTTATTGGCAATATGTAAGCCATGCTGTTGAGAGGAAGGCAGGAAAAGTCATATTCACATATCACATTACCTCGCACAATTCTGCGGTAGGTACATAACCTTAAAATGTGAATACATTTCGTAACAGGAATTATGCCATTTCTGATGAAATAAACTTAAGCTAATGCATACCACAAAACTATTAAATTATAACCTTGCACAGTTCCACAATAGGTAAATAACCTTAAAATGTTAATAGATTTCATAACAGGGTTTACGTCATTTCTGATGAAATAAACTAAGCAAGTGCATGTACCACATAAATAGAAAACCATAACCTCGCGCAATTCAGCAAAAGGTAAATAACCTTAAAATGTGAATATGTTAAATGATATATGCTTATTTAACCATCATACAGTTACATTGCTAGTGTGATTGACAAATGGTATGCTTTAAACATCCCATATTACCAAAATTAATTTAAGCAAATTATTGGCCATTAAAAGAGAATTCCAATGCACAATAACTATTAATGTGTTCTACCGTACGATCTGTTTCAGTTGCACTTCCAGTCCTTTCCTCAAACACAAGTTCCCTTCATACGTCACTTCCATTCGCCTATGGAACTCGGAGTTAGATTCCTTCTTGCCAACCCACATATCGTCATCATGAACTTTATTCTCCAATGTGTAATATATCTGTTGAATTAAAATTTTCATCTGAAAATATGACACTTTGGAAGCACTCATAATTATTTCCTGATACAGCAAACAATTCAAGTAAGAAACCATAGAAAAGGAACAGCTGATAGCAAAAACAAATACAAAATGCTACCCAGGTTTCAGCAAAACAGAGTTTAAAACCAGTCGGTAGCATGTATGAAACAGGTCATTGACTAACAATATAGGCCACATTGGCATTAAATGTAAGTGAAATACATATCTAATGAGCAGAAATGGTGGCCTCATACTTTGTTGCTTTTTGTTTGCAGCACGGAGATATGGAACAGCGTGAGCGAGACATTATTATGAGGCAGTTCCGTACAGGATCTAGCCGTGTATTGATCACCACTGACCTTCTGGCACGTGGCATAGATGTACAACAGGTGTCCTTAGTTATCAACTATGATTTACCATCAAATCGTGAAAATTATATTCATAGGTAAGATTCATTCAATGGCATTCCAGGTGTGTGTAGAGAGTGCAAGCAGACACTCTTCCCTGACTTAGTGGGTGGTTTCAGCATGTAAACTGACAGTTAAACCATTAGTTTGAACGTAAGAAAGTAATTTATTTGTGCATTGCTCCAGCAAGCCCATAACATCTTGACTGGCCTGACCCTGGTTAGGCGACCCATGGAAGGTCAGTCAGGTTGTAATCACAAATTTACTCTAACTGCACTGTCATTTGAGCATTTAATTACTGTCAAAATCTTCAAAATTAGAAGATTGTAGTCAAACGCCTAGAACAGAAATTTTTTGTGACCAAAACCAATAAAGAATTTTAGGATAGTGATGACCAAATAGTAATAATCTTAGCCTGTACATTTACCAGTTATATTACCATAAGAGTTCCTGTATCAGTTGTATTACAATTAAACAATCTAACTATAATATTAATCAAAAAATGAATGACACACTTAAACGTTCACTATCACATGCCATTATTAAGAATACCACTTTAAAAGTAATACTGTCAAAACAGGGCAGAAAATAAGTAGTTACCACAAATTCTGCTGACAATTCTGTAACTTTCTAACAAAACAAAGTTTTGTTGAGAATAAAGATTTGTTTATTACTTTTAAATCGGAAGACATAGTGAAAAGATTAAATATAATATATAGAAGTGGTTGTAAATATACAACCGTTTGACCCATAGATTAGTGAACATCTCCCTCAATGAAAAGGAATATAACTTAGAATACCAAGAAATCTTAAAACAGCTAGAAAAAATGGCTACAAAACAGATATGGTGGATAGGTTAATCAAAAAATTCAAGCAACAAAAAATGATAAAAGAAACTACAATCCTCAAACCACAAAATCTGACATACAAAAAAGTAGCATTTCACCCATGGGCACATAACAAATTCAAGAAAATTTTCAATGATAGCAATGTGGCACTCATCCCCGAAAATAAATTCAGCATAAAATTCCTCATAAATGCAAACTAAATAGAAAAAATGCCAGCTCATAAAAAATCCTGGATTTATAGAACAGATTGCAAGGATTGTGAACAAATCTATATTTGTCAAACTAAGTGTAACATAGAAACGAGGCTTAAGGAACATTTTCGAAACATCAAATCCAGGGAAAGAAGAAAAATCAGCAGTTGCAGTGCATTTTTGGATACAGGGTCATGAAATTGAGGACACAGTATCACTTATCAAGCAGGCACAAAAACCTACCGAATTAAACATTTGGGATAAAATATTTCTGTGGAAATTTCGTCCAAGGTTAATGAATTTAGACATCTCTATGGACAAAAATCTGATGTGTTACACTCGCATGACTTTCTCTACTCTTTTACAAACTATTTTTACAAACGCTTATTCTCCATCTACTTCATGTTAATCGAGATAAACATTTGCAGATTCTATCTTATTGCTGATTTTCTTGTAGATGTAAGGGGAATATATATTTACAAGGGCAATATAGAAATACAGTAGCCTTTAAGCACATACATATCTCTTAATAGCTGGTTGCTAGGTGCAGCACCATTCCCTTTGCCACAGATTATAACTCTGCATATCAAAGACAAAAAAATGAATAACGAATTCCCATTTAAGAAAATAAGTATTGAAAAATTTAAGAGAATAACAAGTAATATCTCGAAAATGGTTCACTCAACAACAAAAATGTATGAGACATGAATTGTGTATTTTAATGCGATCTACATTTTTTGTGTAGTAAAATTTTGTCTATCTCTTAGGTTTACCAGTTATGCAAAAGTCGTTCACAATGAAGAATACGTTTGAAGACATTCCCAGAAAATTCGAGATATACATTTCATTTCTCATGACAATATCTTATGATATTTTAATCAAAATCGTTAGAGCCATTTTTGAGAAAATTGAAATTTTCGAAAAATGTTCCATGTAAAGGGTAATCTGGGATGGGGGAGTTTCTTGAAAACCTTCGTGTCGCATCTCTGGAAGATACTGAACCTAAATACCAAGTTTGGTGTTTATCCGACTGATCGTTTCTGAGTTATGCTGTTCACAGACACACACACACACACACACACACACACACACACACACACAGAGACACACACGGACATGCTTCCAAAAATGCTTTTTTTGGATTCAGGGGGTCTCAAAACATGTATTTCCGGTGAAATCTCAGTATCGAATTTTTGGGTGGAATACAATACTTTCCCTACTTACTATACGTAGTAGAGAAAGTAAAAAATTGATTACTAAACTTGTAGAACTATCAGTTGCAATCAGCTGACGATGAGGAGGTGATTCCTCGAAACTAGTTTCTGAGGTATTGAACCTATTCTAGTGAAATTGTATATTTGCAACCACTTCTATATATTATAAAGATTTGTTTGTTGAACGCAACAAACCCAGAGATCCTCATGTTAACTCGTTTGTTACACAAAACATCCGCGTAGATATTTTAGTACTTCTGTAAGAGGAAAAACACAATAGAAGCTTGTCATTTTAATTATATCTTATTATTCGTTTTAGTGTAAAATATAAATGTTGTCGATTACACTTGAGTAAGTCATGTGTGTGATGCTCCTTAGTTGGTACCCAATTTTATTAAGATTGGTAAGGTCATTGATAGTCTATTTTCATACTTTCCTGTTTGGATGTGTTTCCAGTTGAATTAATTAAAACATTCAGTGTGCCATCTAATTCAGAATTTTCTCCACAAGTTACATTACAACCCATGTTGAAAAAGTTACTCCAAAAAAAAGGTTTGGCATAAATTGTATGCTTTAACAGATCAACATGTTTTGTGTAAGATTTTGTCTATCTCTTAAAGTTAACAAGTTATACAAAAGGCATTCAGAATGAAGAGGACTTCACAAACCATACCCAGAAAATTCAAGATAAAAGTTTTATTTATCATGAGCATATCTTAAATACATGGTATTTCAATCAAAATCATTAAAACCATTTTTGAAAAAATAACAAAAAATGTTGCATGTAAAGGACAATTGGCGTTGGGGAATTTTCTTGAAAAATCTGTTTTGCATCTTTGAAAGATGCTAAACTTAAATACCGAGTTTGGTAATTATCCCACTTTTTGTTTCAAGTTATGCTGTTCACAAACACACATCCTTTTTTTAGTGTATTTATCTTCTATTTGGAGTTTCATAATGATGATACGGTTACAAAGAACAATCAACAAAATTGTAAAGAATGGGGAATATACATAAAACCAAGTCAGAAATAGTGGTGTGGAAAAACAAGTAGTAAAGCTAAGAAGGGATGAGGAGTGGTAATTGGAAGGGAGAAAACTTGAAGTAGTCAAGGAATTGGAATATCTGGGAGTAAAGCAGCAATGGGTAATGGGGGGGGGGAGTGCAGGAAGACAGTAGCTAAAGGTAGAATCTGCATTTACAAATAGGAAATGTTAGCAGAATGTATGATGCGTTGGCCGAGGCAAAATTATTATATTCCATAGAAATGTGGGGAGATGATGGTGGCTCAGAAGTAATAGAGTAGACCACAGTTTTAAATTATTAGAACTATTGAGAGTAGTGCCAGGGGAAGTAGCATTATTAGAAATAGGAATGACAAGGAGAAAAGGAATAATAAGAATCTTGAAATTCTGGTATAGAAGTATAGCAAATGGGAGGGAAATATTTTAAGAATATGTATGGATAAAGAAAAGTGCCAAATAAAAACAGTTGGAGTAAAGTAGGGAAAATGCTGGAAATAGAAATGGGAAACAGCGAAATTAGGAGAAAGAAATAAGGAAAGCTTCAGGAAAAGGTAAGTGAAATAATGTAGGACATAGACAAGAGAAGGGGAAGTATAGAAAGTAAAAAGTCATTGAGCTTCTATAGAACCCTAGAAAGAGAGGATATGTTGACAACTGCAATGAAGGAGAGGCATGGATGAGAACGGGAATTGTGTTTCTTATAGGTCTAAGAGCAAGTGAAGCAGGAGTGAAGAGAATGTAGTACACTGTTAGTAGGAACTGGATCGATTGAGGGAAAAATGTTAACAGGGAAACAAGAAAAAAAGCAACACAGCACTGGGGAAATTTTTAAGGAAGATGAAAGAAAAATGCACCTGTAATGTAAAGGACAAAGTGAGGGGAGAGTCACAAACTTAGAAGAAGAATAAGAGAATTCAAGGACTCCACAGTGTTGCAAAGGCCAGGGTGCTAAGCATGCTGGGTAGATACACATTTGTACATAGGATAAGGTTAAACTAGACGTACGTAATTGAAAACTTTGGTCCAAATACCAAATATCATACAAAAAGAAATCTAGGAAGTTTGTACTATGGGAGCTCCCCTGGCTTGTTAACGTGTGCTGAAAGGCATTTTATAAAAATAACTTTATTCCAAATTTAGTATTGCAAGAATGAAACGTCACATGAGAGGTACAAACATCATGCCTGTTTTTCCCATAGGGAGTGGCTGCTGTGACATAAACCCTAGCTAGTACATTGTCCTCCAAATCTATGACTAAATGATTGTTATAGCAATGGTTTGTTCCAACACAGCTGTATGTAATTGGCTGTGATTGTCGAATACATATAACACGGATCAGAATCAGCACTTGCTATTTGCTGTGCCTGAACACATAGTTTGTTGGAATGTGCGTCCTTAAAACATCAAGTGTTTTTTTTTAGCAAACCTGAAACGGTAAACAGAGTAGATCGTTTCTGGAAATATATGATAGTGTACATTCGGTTGTGATGACCTGGCCCAACCATTTGAGAACAAATAAAATTAGCCTTTGAAAATAATATCCTGTTTTGATAAAACCCATAGCATATTAACCCATTCACGCCATATGATGAGATAAAATTAGATTGGCATTTAAATCACTTGACAAGCATAGCTGGGCAACAAAACTACATGTACAAGGGTCATAGTGAAAGTCATGAAGTACCCATTGTTAAAATTCAAATTCCAACAATGTAACAAATGATTGCAGGATCGTAATCGACAGACTATACCACATGTTGCCGTATTGTAACATCATTAGCTTCTATCAAGTGACCACAGGTAGTATTTCAAAATGACGAATATCAATGTTTTGTTTTGACGACGTGCTGTCAATGAATTCCTTGTTAAAGAGGGAAAATGTGCTACTGAAATTCACCTCAGACTTCAACATGCCAATGGAGATGTCTGCATGGGCGCCAGCAGTGTTAGGAGATGGGTAAAACATTTCAGATGGAAACATGAGCCTTGTAGCAATTGCCCCGTCACTGGATGAAACTTGAAGTAAGACATAGTGCAGCGCAAGAAATAATTGAAAGTTTAGGCTATCAAAAACTTTGTGATTCCACGTTTATTGACCGAAGGCCACAACTACTGTGGAGAAGATGACATTTTGGTGGGAAACTCTTGTAGATCCTCCCTTGGCACCCTCTGTTTGGTGTGAGGCCAATGCTATGAGACAGCGGAAGATATTTGCAAAGCAGTGCGGCTGGAATGGAGATTGTGCTGAAAAGTAACAAAAAAGTCTATAGATTAAGGTGATCTACTTGGTTTATTGAAAAATGAAGATCAAGATGTTTAAAAATTGTTGCTCATGACTTTCAGTACAAGTCTTGTATTTGCATTTTTACTTTCTCTACTACGTATAGTAAGTAGGGGAAGTGTTGTATTCCACCCAAAAATTCGATACCGAGATTTCACCGGAAATATATGTATTGCGGTGCACTGTATGCATATAAAGCATTTGTTGAAACATGTCTGTCTGTGTGTGTGTGTGTGAACAGCATAACTCAGAAACAAACAGTCGGATAAACACCAAACTTGGTATTTAGGTTCAGTATCTTCCAGAGATGCGACACAAAGGTTTTCAAGAAAATCCCCCCACCCCAGATTACCCTTTACATGGAACATTTTTCGAAAATTTTAATCTTCTCAAAAATGGCTCTAACGATATTGAGTAAAATACCATACGTTTGACATTTTTATGGCAAATGAATTGTATATCTCGAATTTTCTGGGAATGTCTCCAAAAGTATCCTTCATTGTGAACGACTTGTGCATAACTGGTAAACCATAAGAGATAGACAAAATTTTACTACACAAAAAATGTAGATTGCGTTAAAATACACAATTTATATTATATACATTTTTTTTGTTTGAGTGAACCATTTTTGAGATATTGCTTGTTATTTCCTTAAATTTTCCAATACTTATAGTTAAGAGAATGGAATACTACACATAGCAACCAGCTCTTAAAACATTTGACTATCGCTTAAAGCCTACCAATCCACCTTGCACCTACAAGAAAATTAGCAATAAGATTAACATCTCGATTAACATGAAGCATATGGAGAATAAGCGTTTGTAAAAATAGTTTGTACAAGAGTAGAGAAAGTCATGTGAGTGTAACACATCAGAATTTTTAACTAACAGCTGTCATTCAGGATCTCCATATCTCTTTAGAAGACTAATGAACAGAAAAAATAATGCTGTTGATATCATTAGAACAAATAGGGATATTTCACCTGATATATCTCATAATAAAGTGTGAAACAAGGCGAATATGAATGATAGTTTGCAATAGTTGTGCTGTGTGCAAAATGGAAGGATACCAGTGTTTATTTCCTAGCAATGAAACATTACAGCAACAGACAAGCTGAGGGGGAATTTTGCCCTTGAGTACCAGAAGTGAATGGAAGGTGCTGATTTGATTCTTATAATGTGACAGCTAAACATTACAGAAAAATACTTTTCTGTCTTCTAGACATTTGTATATTTCAATTGTTTTATTGTGTTTCGCAAGATGACTTGTAAGAAGAAAACTACACAGACTTAAGAACCAATGTCTCTCAACTGCTTCAGAACTCAGTTTTAAAGGTCGACCTTGCCCTCATTAACACCAAGCTAAAGAGTGCCCATACCACCCACAGACAAGGAAGAAAGAAAACATAAACAAATGTATGCACAGTGAAAGTGTTGTGGTGCTCTTCATTTAAAGATGTACCACACCCAATAATAATAGCTATCTGTCTTGAACAATGGCCTAAAAACCTGTTTCAACTTCACAAAAAAATACAGAAAACTTTGTTGCTGATATTGAAATAGCCCCAACCACCTAACATAAGGTTTAATAAAATCACAGTGTGAACCAATATTGGACCAGATACAAGCCCAAAAACACTACATACCACATCAAAAAATTATCAAATCTCTAAAGTCAAAGCCTGTAGTATACACCAAAGCAGACAAAGGAAACACATTAGTGATATTAGACCAAGAAGATTATGAATCTAGAGTTATGCAATTACTACATAACCCAGAGTACATAGAAATCAGCAAAAATCCATTAAAAGAATGCACCAAGTCACTCCAGAACACATTGATAGAAACCAAAACATTAACAAAAGCCGAAAAATCCAGAATTAAACCAGATTTTCCCACCATACCTAGGTTATATGCACTACCAAAAATACACAAACTCGGCAACAAAATGAGGCCCATGGTGAATAACAAACTCTCCCACATATAAACTAGCAAAATGGCTTTCAAATACCTTCAACTGCATGCCTATGTTCAAAAGTCTTAGTATAAAAAATTCATTAGAATTAACCAGTCACCTTTCAAATCTAAATATATCACCCACAGACATGATGGTATCATTTGATGTCACTGCACTCTTCCCAAGCATACCAACAGAAGAATTATTACCACTCCTAGAAAATTGGATATTAAACAATGGCACACCTAGAGTACAAACAGAAGGTTACCTAAAACTAACAAAATTATGTCTGGACCAGAATTTCTTTTCATTCCATCACAAAATCTTTAAACAAACCACAGGCCTAACTATGGGAAACCCCCTTTCACCATTTTTAGCAGAACTATATGTGAGCCGTTCTGAATGCCATATTACTAAATCTTTCCCATATCTATTCAAAACCTGCTATAGGTATGTGGATGATGTTTTTGCTATTGTTCCAAAAAAACTTTCAGAAGATGCTTTGAAATTATTAAATTTACAAAAAACGATCTATTAAATTCACAATAGAAAAAGAAGAAAATGGCCAATTACCTTACCTAGACATCAGGATCATCAGAAATAATGCACACAACAAACTAACGTTCGGCATTTACAGAAAACCAACGCACACAGAAAATTATATTAAAAACAATAGCTACAATCCTACAAGCCACAAACATGCAATTTTAAATAGCATTACAAACAGGTTAGTACATATACCATTGGAGAAAGAGGAATACCAGAAAGAATACCAACACATTATCAACATAGCCACTATGAATGGATACCAGAAAAAAACAATAGATAAGAAGATAAAAAGGTTTGAAAGACAGAAATACATCCAACAAATGACTACATTACTCAGACAACAAAAACCACAAGCATATAGGAAATTCACTTATCACCCTTGGACACATCATAAATTTCAAAGGATTTTCAAGAAATACAACATCACCCTGTCTCCACAGAATAACCACAATATACAGAAACTACTCTGCAACAGAACAAAAGATCCTATCCCCAATGATAAATCAGTTGGTATATATCAAATAGTTTGTAATGACTGTAACCTGGTATACATAGGAAGAACCAAAAGAAATCTGGAAATAAGAGTTAAAGAGCATATGAGAATCATTTACCAAAAGCAGCCAGAAAAATCAGCAGTAGCACATCATTTCTGGTCTTCAAACCATGATATCACTCCGAACATAAAACTCTTAAAACCGATCAACAGCAGCAATGAATTGGACATCTGGGAAAAAATACATATCGTCAAACACAGGAATCACCTTATGAATTTCGAACTGCCACCACCCAGCAGCCTTTGGAGGTTTATCAGCCCAGCACCAGAGAACACCACTAGCAACACACATCCCCCAGACAATGACTGGAAACATCAGTTGAAAACATGCTGACGATGGGAGCAAACCATCTCCAAAGCGCGTTCAAGTAAGAATATTTTAGTGATGTAGTGTAACAACCCTCAACTCTCTTTATTTTAAATTTATCATCTAAGTCAAGCTCCACTTATAATTGGAAAATTTGTGACATGAGGATGTTACAAAAGTTGTAACAGTCATATATGTACTTCAACTGTGTTAGTCCTTATGTGATTATGAAAATTAAAAGAAAAAATAAATCCTGTTTTCATTTGCTTGCAAAATTGGTGCTAAAATTGGGAAAGTTCTCCTGTTGTATATATGCAGTATCCAATGAGGCTGAATGTTTTGCAGAAAATTAAAGTTAACTCCTTTCATTGCCGCTACATCAGCAAGCTACAGCCACTAGCTCATAGCTTTGAAACAAAGTAACTTAACTGAAAATGCCAATGGTTTCTCCAAATGAACTGGAACATTGGAATCAAATTGTTAGGAAGTGGTGGAAGAGCATGAAGATAATACTCCATGTGAAGTAAAGCGGAAGCTGTGTCAACTTTTACAGGATGTGCAGTGTTGGTGTACACCATCCAAACTTTGTTCTAGATGATCCTACCAAGAGGAAATAAATCTCCATACCTCATTTGATGTAAAAATAATGTAATGTAGTGTGTGATGGAATAATAATAAGGTTGTACATAGTATGGCATTTTCTTTTATGAAAGAGGGTAAGCCTATACACTCCATGTATAAGGTGAATTTTGATTTTCTCTAGTACATAAAGTAAGCACAGGGAGCATTGTATTCCAGGCAACAATTTAATTTGTAGATTTCAATGAAATACATGCTTTGAGGCACCCTGAACCCTAGAAAAGTATTTTTAGGAAAAGGTCTGTGTGCATGTGTGTGTACAGCATAACTCAAAACCGAAAGGTTGATAAATTCCAAATTTGTTACTTAAGCTCACAATCTTCCAAGGATGCGACACAAAGATTTTCAAGGAAATCCTCCCATCCCAAATTATCCTATACATGGAAAATTTATTCCAAATTTTTTATTTTCCAAAAAAAATGCCTCTTTAGCAATTTTGTTTTGGTTAAAATACATATGTTTAAGTTATTTACGTGACAAATATGATGTATTATAATGAGTTTTCTGGGAATAGCCCGTGAAGTCCTCTTCATTCTGAATACATTTATTATAAATGGTATGAGATTAAATAAAAACTGACTAACAAAAAAAATGTAGATGTTGTTATATCACACAATGTCAAGCATTTTTGTGGCATAACCATATCTGAGATATTCTTTATTATTAGTTTGAATTGTCAAATAGCACAGCGACCTATTGTTGAAAGATTTGACTAAGACTTAAGCCTACATTATTTCCTTGTTCCCCTTCTACCTATAAGGGAATATGTAATAAAACCATTGCAGCAAATATTTACCTCTATTAACATGAAAGATATAGAAGAATGAGCTTTTGTAAAAATAGTTTGCAGAAGAATGGATAGAGAAAGTCACATGAATGTAACTCAAAAGTTTTTCTCTTAAACCTTAAATGGAGGATTTTTCGCAGGTTTGCCAGCATGTTTGTGTTGTATCAGTATTACATTGCCTAAGCCAATACCCCCTACCCAAATAACTAGTTAGAAATATGTCTAGAGCTACAGGACTGTTGCATTCTGCTCAACAGATACAGGTGCTGATCAAAGCATACCATTCTGCAAAACTTTCAGTATTGTTTTTCATCCAGAAAGTGGTCAAGAACTGCATGTTTCGAGGGCCCCTTATAACCCAAAAAAGGCATTTTTGGAAGATGATTTGTGAGAGAGAGAGAGAGAGAGAGAGAGCAGCAACATAACACAAAAATAATAAGTGCGATAAATACAAAATCTGGTATTTAAGTTTGGTATCTTTCAAAGATGCGACTGGATTTTCAAGAAAAATCCCGCTCCCAGGGGCTAACTTTGGTAAGTACAGGATTGGCGCTCCCGGAGTCCCGAGCCACCAGTCCTCCAGGTTTCAGGGGTTGGGTTAGAGTTAACTACTCTGCCCATAAAACAGCTCTGTTTCTACTCTCTTGGAGGATAGCCGGGGTGGCGCAGGGTCTCATGTTGAGCTCGTTCGCAACCGCCATGAGATTCGACCTGACATGCAGATAGATGAGTCCAGTGACTCTCCATGCATGGTATTCACTGGAGCTATGGACACTACTAATGATTTTCGTTTAGTAACATCTAAAAAGAGACATATGATTGAGCTTGTCTCAGAAAGAAATGTTTCTATGTCATGAAAGTCTGACACTCCCCGTTATTTAATCATGCGCTCTGCTACACCAGTCCAAACAATGCTTAGCTCTTTGAACCCCTTTGTGGTTCAGGCCACCTTGGACAAAATTACTGGCCCAGAACTGATCTGACAATGCAATGGGTGTTTATTGATATTTGCAATGGGTGTTTATTGATATTGACTAAGGATGATCCACAGTCCTTAGTTTACTCCAGGTACGTCACTTTGGAACCCAAGACGTTATTGTTGAGCCACATGCTTCCTTGAATGTCTGCCGAGGTGTTGGGACTTCCTCTGTCTTAGGCAGCCTCTCTGAAGATGAAGTTGTCGCCTACCTTTCTAGCCAAGAGATGAGTGCAGCTAAACGGTTTCTGCGGCAGGAGGTTGCAGAACAGGTACCTACCAGAACAGTCTTTCTGACCTTTGCCTTTAGGGCAGCTTCCTCCACACTTAGGCTGGCTATGAGATACTGCATGTTCGTCAATATGTTTTCAACCCTGTACATTGTTTCTCCTGTCAAGGATTTGGACATAAAACATTATCCTGTAAGTGACAGCCTTTATATTCTCGGTGTGGAACACATCGACACGACTGTTCTCCTTGCACCTCCATCTCCAAATGTGTGAATTGTGAGGGAGCTCATCCTGCACACTCTCGCAGCTGCCCTGTGTTTAAGGAAGAATATGCCATCCAAGAATTGCAGGTTAAGGAAAAGATTGGCTATAGAGAGGCAAAGAAGAAACTTTGCTTGTTTTTCCCACAAAGCTCACTCGCAGATCAGGTTCTTTGGTCTGCAGCTATTACTACTCCTGTTTCTTGAAGTTGAATTGTACCTGTACTTCGCGAGCTAGCCAAAATGGCAGTTCTTCCATCCCCCACCCCTTCCCTTTCCACTCCTTTGGAATCTTCCAAACCTTCCTATCAGCATCTTCTCAATCTCATCAGCATTGGGAACCTTCAACATTCTGACCGTCACTTGAAGTGGGCAATCTATTTGGTTCCTTACCCTTTGATAATCCTGCAGACCCATCTATGGATACCAACCTGAAGGATGCTGCTGCTGCTTTCCTTGAGAGAATTTCCTGTTCACATTTACTACGGCAGGAACCTCTGAAGTGTGTTAGGGGTTCTCCTTCTGCCACAGCTTTACAGTGTTCCACCTCCGGTACTCATCGACGTCCAGGAATTCTGCAAATTTAGACATGTTTATCTTTCAGTGCTTTCTGCTGTGTCTTCACTCCCTGCTGTCTCTGGCAGCACTGAGGACATCCGTTCCCATCTACTAGAGGTATGTATAGGGACATTTCTTCCACACCTCCTGTTGTGCCATCTCCTTTTTCCAAGCCACAATCAACATTTCTGCAGCAAAAGATTTAGCTGCAGTGACCAGTGTTAAATTACCGACTTAGAAGAAGTCCACCACCGCTGTCAGCACTACAGATAAATCTTTTAAGCAGAAGCCTTCTAAACCATCTTTGTCGCCAAGCTCTAGAAAGAACAACTTGACATCTAAGGCTCACGAATGGAAAAGCATACATGTATTGAAATCGTTTGGAACTGTCGAGGCAGACTCTTTAACTTTTAAGGGTTTTTGCCCTTTTCCCCGGTTTGTTATTAGTTTCGCTTTTCTCATTTATTTCTTAGGGGCTTTTTGCAGTGGAATATGCGTGGTTACCATTCCCATGAGGAGAAGCTAAACCTTCTGCTTTCTACTTATCAGCGTTTGTGCCTTCAGGAGACTAAACTCCTCCCTGAAGCTCATGTGCACTTTCTTCACTATATGGCTTTTTGTAATGATCTCCGTATCCCTGATGGTGGTCATGCGCATGGGGGGACCTTTACTGCACTCCAGTCCAGCTATTTACCGATTTACAAAAGTAGCTCTGTGTATTACCTTACCATCCCTTTCTTTCACACTTTGCTCTTTGTACCTTCCACTTAATTGAACTGGGGCTGCAAAGGGCTTTCTAGATTTGCTCCCACAACCATTTATCTTAGGTGATTTCAATGCCCGCCATCCTTTATGGGGCTCGGTCCACGAGTGTCCTAGGGGTACTTAGATTGCTGCAATTGTAGATCTCCATAATTTAGTTATGCTCAATTCTGGGCTTGCCATGTTTGTGATTCTTCTGTTCGCCACAGCTCGCTACCTCTTTGTGCTGGTCTGTGGTTTCCGATACAGCAGTGATCACTATCCTATTATGCTTCAAATGGTTGTGTGCAAAGTTAACCCTACTTGCCCACCGAAGTAGGTGTTTAGTAGAGCACGCTGGCCCCTTTATTGTGCACTTGTGACCCTAGATAACACTGCCTCCTTTCCTCATATTGATGCTCGAGTTCAATATCTTCGGAACACGATACTAGACGGTGCTGAGCTTTCCATTCTTCAAATGTCATACTCTGGTACCCTGGTGATCGGAGTAATGTAATCCAGCTCGCCGAAAGTGTTCGAGCATCATCCGATGCTAGAGAATATGATTACTTTTAAAAAGCTGCGTGCTCAGGCTCGGAATCATTCAGCAGTGTAAAAAGTCTTCTTGGCAACATGCTGCACTTCCTCCGACGACTATGTGGTAAACCTCATCTATCCCTGGTGGAGTCTTTGCTTCTGCCTCTAGTTCTTCTCACTATGATCCCCAATTCTTGGTTGTCAAGGGTCAGGTAGAGTCCTCTGGTTTTGATTTGACCTCTAAGAATCATGAAGATGCCCTCATTAGCCTTGTCAATCACTCCTGATACTGCCTCTGGCCCTGATGGTATTCATGCACACTAATGCTTCCAAGTAGTCAGCTCCTTCTTTTAGACACTTTTAACCATATTTGGCTGCTTGACCTGATTCCATTATCATTCCTATTCTTAAGCCTGGAAAAGACCCACGGTTGCCAACTAGCTAGCGATCCATTTCTCTAACAAGCTGTGTTTGCAAAGTAATGGAGCAGATGGTCGCTAAGCGATTGATGTGGTGGTTGAAACGTATTCTCTTATCACTCCTGTATAATGTGGTTTTTGACAACAGCGGTCTACCGTTGACCATTTGGTTTCATATTTATGATTCTTTTTGCGCAGACAACTGATGGTCACTATCCACTGTCTTTTTTTTATTTAGAAAAGGCCTACGATACTGCCTGGCATATGGGCATTCTCAGCCAGCTCTTCCGTTGGAATTTCTGGGGCTATCTTCCTGTCTTTTTGCAACAGTTTATGGATGCCCGTACTTTTTTAGTATGGGTGGGATCTTCTTTCTCCCTGGTCTTTAGACAGGTGAACGCTGTGCCGCAGTCTCGGTGTTGAGCGTTCTTTTGTTTGCTATAGCCATTAATCCCATAGTGTCGAACATTCCACGATTTTGCAATTTGTTATAGCTCTGGGCATATCTGCTTTATCCAACGGTGCCTTCAGTGTTTTCTTGATATCTTGCACACTTGGAGTTTGGAGAATGGGTTTAAATTTTCGGCGAAGAAAACCCGCTGTCTTAATTTTTGGCACCGTAAAGAGTTTCCTGCTCCGTATTTCTTGTTGATGGAGTGGAACTACCATTTGTTGAGGAAGCTACATTTCTCGGCCTCAGTTTTTACCGTAAACTTCGCTGGAGACCTTGTATTTTATAACTTTGCGGACACTGTGAACGCTCCCGGCAATTACTTCGTATACTTAGTGGCACTTCTTGGGGTCCCAATCACGTCCTCTGGCTGCATTTGTACCGGGTTTTAATTCGTTCGAAACTTGAGTATGGATCTATGGTCTATTCTGCGTCGATTGGATCCTGTCCATCATCAAGGTCATAGACTACCCTTGGGAGCTTTTCGTACTAGTCCCACCTGTAGTTTGTACGTGGAATCTGGTGAATCATCCCTTTGGATATGTCAATGTATTCTTTGTAATTATGCTTCTGCTTTGTGTGCAATGCCTTCTCACCCCACCTATTCTATGTTCTTTGGTGCCACTTTGGATTATTGTTATCGCAATAGCCTGTGTGCGCTGCTTCCTGCGGGGCGTAGATTTCAGAACTTACTGCCAAAGTTGGATGTAATACGTCCCTTGCTCTTCCATAGGGGATTTCATCGTTTTCCTTCATGGATATGCCACACCCCTCTGCGTTGTCTTGATCTGGCTCAGTTGCCCAAGGACACTACTGTCGCTCCTATATATACAGCCCATTTCGCAGCTTTGAACTTTGCTGGATACCATTTTCTATATACTGGTGGTTCTCGAATGGATGAAAGGGTAGGCTGTGCTGTGGTTATTGATTCACATGTTGTACACAAGACTTGTTTCTCCCTTAACACTTCTGTTTATACTGCTGAACTATATGTTATATTTAAAGCCACATTTTTCATCCGCTCCTTTTCCCTGCGCTCTAGTGTCCTTTGTTCAGATTCCCTCAGTTTACGGGATCTCTATAGCCAACGCTCACTCTTTCAGAAAATCTGTGATTAGTTTCACTCTCTCTATCTTGATGGCTTTCGGTGGTCTTTTTCTGGGTTCCTGGACATCATGGCATTGTAGGAAATGAACTGGCAGATCAGGCTGCAATACTAACCCTGATGAACAGGTTCTCCACTGCCTTTTTATGGATTTGAAGGGTTTTTTGGCCATTGTTATTTTAGTCATGGAGGGGTGAACCTCCGCTTGGCTGTTTCCACTGCAATATGCGCTTAACAGTGAAGCTTTTCCTTATCTAGTGTTGTTTCTATTCCGCCTTGGATTCTCTTATAGTTTAATTAATGTTTTAGGGGAAGACTCTGCCTCTATCGCCAAGCTTTTTAGTTACATTAAATTCAGTGGTTTCCTAAACAAAATTTAATCGTGTAGTTTCTGGTGTGTTACTGCCTTTCAAACCGTGTCAGTACTAACTCAGGTGCTTGTGTTTGGGACTCAGTTCTGGTATCCTTTGATTTGTGAGTTGTTTTGTGTGTTCTGTATTTTTGTTTATTCTTTCTACTTCTGTAATTTGAGTTGCTTAACCTTGTACTTGTTTTGTTTTTATTGCTTATGTATTGACCTGAATAAATCTATAGCCAGAGGGTGGCGCTGATGACCGTTATTACTACTACCAAGAAAATCCCTCACCTCTTAACTACCCTTTACATGGAACATATTCTCAAAAATGGCTCTTACAATTTTTATTAAAATACCGTATATTTAATATATTAAGATATATGACAAATAAAATGTATATCTTGAGTTTTCTGGGAATAGTCTGTGAAGTCCTCTTCATTTGGAAGGAAGTTTTGTGTAACTGGTAAACCCTAAGAGTTAGCCAGAAAGTGCTAATACAAATTATCAATACAGTGGAATCTCGTTAGCACGTTCCTCCTTAACACGTTTTCCTGTTTATTACGTTGAATTATAAAAGTCCCGGTACCAAATCACTAAATGTAATAAATAACGTTTGCTTAGTGCGTTTTCCCGGTCCCGCTTACTACGTTTGAAGTTTGACGTCCTCATTCGCTGTTTTGGCCAATCCTTGGTCAGTCCAGTGGGAGTAGGCGCTTAACACATTCAAAGTTTGACATCCTCCATTTGCTACTTTGATCAATCCTTGGTCACATGGTGGAAACCGGCAGCCAATCACATGCATGTATGTAAATATTTGTGTGACACGATTTGTGTGGGTGGGATAGAGAATGCTTTACTTGGTGGGGCAAACGCCAACGATGGTTTCTAGTGTTGAGTGTTGACCAAACATACATAGATTGTATTTTAACTTTTCATTTGCAATGAAAAAAAATCTGATGTGTTACACTCACATGACTTTCTCTACTCTTGTACAAACTATTTATACAAACGCTTATTCTCCATCTACTTCATCTTAATTGAGATAAACATTTGTAGAGTATCTTATTGCTAATTTTCTTGTAGATGTAAGGGGAATGTATATTTACAAGGGCAATTTGGAAATACAGTAGCCTTTAAGCACATACATATCTCTTAATAGCTGGTTGCTAGGTGCAGCACCATTCCCTTTCCCACAGATTAATACTCTTTGCATATCCAAGACAAAAAAATGAATAACGAATTCCCATTTGAGAAAATAAGTATTGAAAAATTTAAGGGAATAACAAGCAATATCTCAAACGGTTCACTCAACAACAAAAATGTATATGACATAAATTGTGTAATTTAACGCGATCTACATTTTTTGTGTAGTAAAATTTTGTCTATCTCTTATGGTTTACCAGTTATGCAAAAGTCGTTCACAATAAAGAATACTTTTGGAGACATTCCCAGAAAATTCAAGATATACATTTTATTTGCCATAAAAATATCTTAAATATATGATATTTTAATCAAAATCGTTAGAGCCATTTTTGAGAAAATTCAAATTTTCGAAAAATCTTCCATGTAAAGGGTATCCTGGGGTGGGGGGATTTTCTTGAAAACCTTCGTGTCGCATCTCTGGAAGATACTGAACCTAAATACCAAGTTGGTGTTTATCCGACTGTTCGTTTCTGTTATGCTGTTCACAGACAGACACACACACGGACATGTCTCCAAAAATGCTTTTTTTGGATTCAGGGGGTCTCAAAACATGTATTTCTGGTGAAATCACGGTATCGAATTTTTGGGTGGAATACAATACTTCCCCTACTTATTATACGTAGTAGAGAAAGTAAAAAAAAGTGTAGTAAATAACCAAAACTGAAAATCCTTGAAGTATACCACAATCCAAATATGAAACATGTGGATATAATGCGGAAGTTACACATTCCTCCGTCAACCTTAAACACGATTGTTAGCAAACCTAAATTGATTGAAACTGCTTTTAAAGAAGGGAAGAATGCTAAAACAAAACTTTCCTCTTGGAAAATAGGATCAGAAAAGGATCGGAACGAAATTTGTTGCATGGAAACACCTACCGTATTCAAATCATATTGAATACGCCGGAGTTACTATCGTCTATTTTACTCGTAACACGATCCACGCACATAATTTTGTTTTCTTTTTTTAGCGGAAATTGATATTGTATGTGTAATAAAACACACAGCAAAGCCACTATTGTCGCTTCCATAATTCGCAATTTATTTTCTCAAAAACATTCATAACCTCAAAAATCCAAGTTGACCAACATAAAAGCTTCAATTATTTATTCTCAGGTTTTGTTTATTCAAATCCATTTGAACACATATTGAATTTAACATGGAAACACGGATCGTATTCAGTATAAAATTGTACTTGAAATCTATTTCAACTGCCCATGGAGACGTAGTAATTATTAGATTTTATTACATAACTATGTTCTTAAATTGCAGATTTTGTATTTTCGTGAACACTTTTTCCCGCCTATGACGTCCAAATCCTTAGGTCCCTGCTGAAACGTACTCAAGAGATTCTACTGTATTTTATTTTTTAAAACCATTGTCACCATTAAGGTGTTTCTCACAATGTTATGCTAAGAGCAACTGCTTTTAACCATTTGACTATTGCTTTGATTATTACCACTATCCCCTTTGTACCTTTAAGGAAAAGTGATATGAAATTATTTCTGCAAAGGTTCATCTTGATTAACATGAGCTAGATAGATAAATAAGCATTTGCAAGAATAGTTTATATAAGATATATAAAAGTAAATAATAATGGGTAGAGGAACTCATGTGAATGTAGCATTAGACATTTTTTTTCTGAGCAACTGATTAACAGCTTTTTGTTGTTTACTTTCAGCTTCAGGTAGTTTGCTAATGCGGGGCTTCTCGAAGAGGTGAAGCAATATCTTTCCTCTCTTCCATTACATCACTACTTGTGTTTTAGTTCTCATGTGCTTCTCGGAATTCTAAAATGTTGATTATTTGTATCTTCTCTTAATTTTAGATCTTGTATTTAAGCAAATCCCACTATTTACTAAAATAAATGATAGGAAAATTATTTGGTTGAATTTTGGGGTTCAGCATGCCACTTTGAAAAATCAATGTGGTCAGGATTCCACAGGCTTTGAACCGTTAAACACCAGTTGTTTCTAAAACTATGTTGTTGATTGCTGCCTGTAGGTCAGGAGAGAAAAATTGGTTTGTCAATATTTTCTGAATATTTTTTTCTGTACTATTCCAAAATTGCAGTCCTCCAGTCCATTTTCAGTGCTTAGGATAGAGCTAGACCGAGGTGTTGGAACAATTCTTGTGCCATTAGGACTATGAGGTTTGTGTGTCAGATGAGTCTAATGCCTGTTGTCAAAAACAATGACAGGAATTTTACATAAAACGTGACCTTTGCCCCAATTGTTTTTGTAATATCAGATGGAATTTTTGTATTGACACAATTGACCAGACTCGTGAAAGGAGGACCATCCTCCCTGACAAACTTGGTAGTTTGTCAACCAAGGTGTCATCCTCTGTGGTCTAGGAGTACCTCTAGTTTCCGAGGTCATGGGTTCAAACCTGGCAGAGGGCGATGGATTTTTTTTGGGCGTAAAATCCTTAGCATGGCTTCCTTTGGAAGGGAAATAAAAGCTGGTGATTCTGTATCGTAGATTTATGGCACGCGAAGGAACCTCAAGTCTGATAAAGAGGCCTCTGAGCTAAATATCCTGTCTTTCACACCCGATATAGAATGGAATGCTAAGGACCACAGCAGTTAAAGAGCGTCCATAAATAAAACTCAATTTAATTTTAATCCTCCCTGACAGGTTTTTACCAAGTTTTCCTTACTGTTCATAACTGGCAAATGCCAGAGAGGTACCCTAAATGGTTCACTCTACTGTGGTGCCTTATGTAGTAAGAACGGTCGTTAAACATTACTAAAAAAAAGTAAAAAGATAGAATTCTTTGATAAGGTTAAATGATCATTGATGGACATCCATGTGTGATGAAGAAGAAAACATAATGATTTATTTCTCTAGGGGTCTCTTTCAATGTAATTAACATTCCTATAATTGCCATCACTTTTCCAGTTTTACAGCAAAGCTGGAAATTACACTTTATTGGGATCCTACAGCACTTCGTGACAATTTCCTTCTGTCAAAACATACTACACCTGTTAAAACCTAGAATTAAAGGAGAAAAAAATTATGAAAAGTCGTGTGTTGTCTTTAATAGTCCACAGAACGAAAACATTTAACACACTTCACTCACATGACTTTCTCTACTCTTTTACAAACTCTTATTCTCCATCTATTTCATATTAATCGAGATAAACATTTGCAGAAACGATCTTTTGACATGCAAAGAGAATTACATTTTACACATAGCGACCAGTTCTAAAAATATTTGACTATCGCTTAAGGCGTACTATGTTCCCCTTGTTTTGTAATTGCAAGGGCAATATAGAAATACAGTAGCCTTTAAGCATAGACATATCTCTTAATAGCTGGTTGCAGCACCATTCTCTTTGCCACAGATTAATACTCTTTGCATATCCAAGACAAAAAAATTAATAACGAATTCTCATTTGAGAAAATAAGTATTGAAAAATTTAAGGGAATAACAAGCAATATCTCAAATGGTTCACTCAACAACAAAAATGTATATGACATAAATTGTGTATTTTAATGCGGTCTACATTTTTTGTGTAGTAAAGTTTTGTCTATCTCTTATGGTTTACCAGTTATGTAAAAGTTGTTCACAATGAAGAATACATTTGGAGACATTCCCAGAAAATTCAAGATATACATTTTATTTGTCATGAAAGTATCTTAAACATATGATATTTTAATTAAAATGGTTAAGAGCCATTTTTGAGAAAATTAAAATTTTTGAAAAATGTTCCATGTAAAGGGTAATCTGGGGTGGGGGGATGTTCTTGAAAACCTTCGTGTCGCATCTCTGGAAGATACTGAACCTAAATACCAAGTTTGGTGTTTATCCGACTGTTCATTTCTAAGTTATGCTGTTTACAGACACACACAGACGGACATGTTTCCAAAAATGCTTTTTTTTTTTTTTTTTTTTTTTTTTTTGGATTCAGGGGGTCTCAAAACATGTATTTCCGGTAAAATCTCGGTGTCGAATTTTTGGGTGGAATACAATACTTCCCCTACTTACTATACGTAGTAGAGAAAGTAAAAATAGCACATAAACATGGAGACTAAAGTCCACAATGAAGGGAATTGGAGCACTTGCATGTTTCCGTATCAAAACATTTTAACTCAAAGGTGCCATGAACCACTGCAAGGTTGCCAGCTACTGTACAGTTTACCCTATTTGTTAAAATGCACACTTCATACGGATGTGGAAACAGATTGTGTTGTGACCAGCAATGAGCTGATTTTAATCCTGCAGAGTAACTATTAACAAAACTCTGTGTTACATTTACAAGACTTTCTCTACCCTCTTATTTATTAATGGATATAAAAGCATATTCTTACGAAAGCTTAATTTGTATCCACTTCATGTTACTCGTGTTAAAGGCCTTTGCAGAAATGGTTACATTACATGTTTCATTGTAAATGCAAAGCAAATAGCGATAGTCATGAACAGTGCAAACCATTAATAATGGATAATTCAGAAATGGCTGATGCCACAAAAAAAGTTATTGGAAATAAATTATGTGAGTTCTACATTTTTGTATTGTGTATTTTCATCTTATCGCTTAACATTTCCAGTTATAGAAGACTGCAAAATTTCTTCCAAATGAAAAGTACTCCACAGCCTATTCCCAGAAAATTCAATATATGCATTTTATTGTCATGTAAATATCTTCAATGTATGGTATTTTAGTCAAAATTGATAGAACCATTTTTTAGAAAATCAGTCTTCTAAATGTGTTCCAAGTAAATGGTAGTTGGGGTGGGGGGATTTTTAAGAAAATCTTTGTCTCTCATCTTTTGAAGATACTGAGCTTAAATACCAAGTTTGGTGTTTATCCAACTTCTCGTTTTTTTGTTATACTGTTCACACCCCCACACTGAACTTTTTCTAAAAATTCTTTTTATAGAATTTTTGTGTTGGAATGCAATACTTTCTCTACCTAGTATGTAGAGAAAGTAACGAGTGATATTTGCACATTGGAACATGTATTTAACCACACAATTTAGACCTGTGTGGAGATACACCTTTACTGGATGCAACAATAAGGTACAACAAAACTTTCAGGACACATTCTACATGAATAGAAGAAAGTTTGTTGTATAGACACTTTAGACCTCATTTCTACAACTCTGCATAGTAATGTAATATAATGTAATATTTATTTCATCATTATTACAATAATACAAATAAAACATATCTAAAACTTATGTCTAGTGCACCAGTTTTCTAGCTCTCCCATATTTAGCTCTCCCATTTTATATATATATATATATATATATATATATATATATATATATATATATATGGGATAAAGCTACTATACCATCTCTCCACTTTACAAACTGTGCCCGTTCAGCTGTCCTTTCTTAAGCTCCTTATCCACTTGTCCCATGTGTTGCCTAAAAATGTCCCCATCATTTTAATTGTTTCTACTTTTGTGCTTCCCACATTCTTAATGCTACTGCTTCTTTGTTTAGCTTGTCCTATTTTTTATTCCATATAACCTCTCTCCACCTTTTAACCTTATCACCATCTATTAGCCAATGAAAAGTACCACCCAATTCATCACACATAATACATCTCCCCAAACTATTATATCCATTCCTTTTTAAAAATATTACTCGTGTGCGCATCCACGCAAAACCTATTCTACCAAATTGATTGCATATATCTACATGCCTCTCCCTTCCCCAATTTCTTTTAACTGATTTATACAAGATCAATGACCTTTTATCCTCAAAACTAGCCCATATCTCTTGTTTCTCAATGTCTTCTACCCTAATCTCACTTCTTTCCAAAACCCACTGTTATTATATTTATCTAATAGGAAAATATTTCTCATGCCAATTTCTTTTAGCACATTTCCCATCTCCCCAAACCAACACTCTTCTCCTAGGACAGCTTTTTGAAACTGTATACATTCTTTTAATATATTACTATCTTCTAAATTTAAACATCTATACCAATACTTCAAAATTCTTTCCACTATTATACCTTTTCTCCCTACCCTTCCTAGCTCTGCCAGTGCCACGCCCCTTGGTGAACTCTTGGGTAAACCCAAAACTTCTCTACAAAACATTCTATGGACTATATCAATCTTAAACCATCCCTTTGCCACCCCCATATTTCTATTCCATATAACATTTTTGACTCTACTACAGCTTCATATAGCCTTTCCAACCAGTTCATTGGTAGTGTGAGTGTTTTGCACAAGCAAGCTCTAACAGCTTTCATAGCTAGCTTTCCTTTCAGTTGTGCATATTTAGATTATGCTTCCCATTTCCCGTTGCTTGAGAATCTAATCCCCAAGTAATCAAATTCTTTTACCACCTCTATTTGCTCTCCATTTATATACCATCTTTCCTCTCTTTTTAATTTTGATCCTTTCTTGAACACTATTATCTTGGACTACTTTGTATTCAACTTTAGCCCCCTTTCCATACAAAATTTTGCAATTTCATTGATAGCATGTTGCAACCCTATCACTGTTACTGCCCCGGCTACTAGATCATCTGCAAATAATAACCCTGGTATTCCCTTTTTCCCTATAACCGGACAGTGTTTATGACTTTTTATTATTCTATCTAGAATATCATCTATAAATAAGTTAAATAATATTGGACTGAGTTTACAACCTTGCCTCAGACCTAAATTTTGCTGTATATAATCAGTAGTACTATTTTTTCCACATTTTACACAAAATCTAATTCCTTCATACAATTTTTGTATCCCCTCGAACTCTGCATAGTATATTAATCATGTGAAACACACAAACAGAATGTTCGAGCATATCACATGAAATGTTGAAAATGATCTCTGTTAGCATTGCTACACGTATCAGCGCACTGTCACAAAGATGTGCTGGTTTATCCCTGGAGAATTGCTTTCCACAGTACAGACACGCTGCATTTTGTACTGGGGCTCTCGTGCCCTGATACTGTCGGCGAACTTAAACAGAACATGCAAGGAGGAGCTTCATGTGGTATGCTGGTACGTTCTCTTCCTGTGTATTGCGTATGATGTTGGAAAATGAGTTTTAACACGGAAATAAAGTGTTTCTGTGTGAGCAATGTGTCCTGAAGGTTTGTTACATGCTGTGTATATATTTACTGCTTGCTGGAAAAATTGTGAGGTAGCTGTAAGCATTATTTGTGTATTTATTTTACTAGCACAGTTACTTATCTCCTGTTTCAGAATTGGCCGTGGTGGACGTTTTGGCAGAAAAGGTGTAGCTATAAATTTTGTCACCGAAGATGACAAACGTACTTTGAAGGACATTGAACAGTTCTACAATACCACCATCGACGAGATGCCGATGAATGTAGCAGACTTAATTTAAGTCTCTTAGTGCTGTTCTGTGTTGCCTCGCGTTCTGATGGTGTGAGTATCGAGATTCAGGCCACACCTAAGGTTTTCTGGACAGCTGTGATTTGTGACTTGTGAATTCTCTATCAATGCCCATGAGCATATGATGAGTACTTGATTTCCTGAGAAGCCAGAGATAGTGAACTCTGGGTTTCTTAATAGACTCCAATTTTGGGTGAAGTGGGGAGTCAAACCTCTTGTTTATGACAGCAATCTGCTCCAAAGATTCCTGTCTAAATTTGCGCGTGATCTTTTAAATAGATCCAGCACATTGGTATTGGTCATGTCGTGTTTTAAACCTAAAATAAAGAGATGTCATTTATTTGTAATTAGTTAAATGTTTTTGAATTTAATTCCAATTGTATTATAAGTTTTAGATATTGTGTAAGAGAAGGGCTAATTTAATTATTAAAATAACCGTGGCTCATCTACGAAGTAGGACATCGTTCTCCTTTCAGGATATTTACTAACTCTTTGATAGAACAGCCTGCCTTGCTGGAATTCTTAGTGAATAAAATGCTGCTACAGTTGCTCTCTTCCTGTCTTGCACACACCGTGCTGTTATGGGTAGATGGTAGATTATTCATTCTTAAAACATATAGTTTGCAATGTACTACACTTAACTTTGCCTTAATGGATTGGTATTCCCAGAAAATGGGGAAAGTAATGGTTCGAGAGATGGGAAAATGGAGGAGCACTCCAACCTTTGGGTTGGGTTTTCGTATAAAAGTGTTCTGTTGTTTAGGCAAATGTTTAGTAGGCTTTTGGAAAGGTTACTTTAACCACAAAAGATGCAGGAGACGACTTATATTCCAGTTTAGATTGCAAGAGTATGGATTTTGTACGATCTTATTTAGCATATTAATAAATATTACCAGAAAGCTAATAATCATCTTTTTTAATTACCAAACCCTGTTTGGTCTAAAATTACGTTGAAATAGAATCTTGTTGTACAGGGTATTGTAGCAAATGTGGGATGGTTGTGTTAAAATGCTTTTCTGTATTTACAGGCATTTTTTGGCCAGTCCACCAGTGGGGAAGAAATTTTTGGAAATAAAGATCAAAATTTCCTAATTGAAGTCCAGCAAATGGTAGTTTTTCTTGATATGTTCATTTGTACTACCCATTAAAATCCCTTTCCTTTATACCTTTATATTTAAAATTATTATGTAGAATCAAGAGCATAAAAGAAGAATAAGTGAAATTGCAAAGTGTGACAAGAGAATGTTTTTATGCTAGGAATTTACTTTTAATTTTATAAGCTTTATGTTTACAATCAGATTTATTTTTGATACATATACAATTAATGAACCTCGCATAAATTTTGATGAGCTTCATGTTATACTTGGATTTATATTACATATAGTTTACAATTATTATTATTGAGCTTGTAAATAAAAGTTGAAAATTCACTTAGTCATTTGTTTAAGGGTTTTAAGAGATTTTGAAATAATGTAAAGTTCAGGAATAAAAACAGCAGAGTTAATGGGTAAGCTTGACTGCAATACCATCACAGATGCTTAATAAAACAGATGATCACATATAACTTTAAATATTTCACCACAAAGGGTAATTTTTGTGAATAGCACTACGAAGAATGTAAGCTCAAAGAAAGTTATAATGAATGTGCTGAAAGCTAAAGTGTAAGGCACGAAAGCTATATGGATCAAATTTGATGTTTTGGGCACACGAATCAAACACCGCAAGCATTAGTCCGAATGCATATTGTATTGCACATAAATGGCACGTTTATGAGCTAAATCTAATGTTCAGTTGTGAGGAAAACATATGAAAAGCTGCATCTTGAAACTATTATGAAGTTGCTGTATTTGACACTGCATTGTTAGGGCTATGAGCATCTAAGGTATTTGAGTATTGCTTAATTTGTGCTGAAATATTCATCCGGCTATTATATTTTGTACGTATGTAATTGGTGTAGCATTTCGTGAAAGAAATTTATTGGCATAATTGCTGCAAACATGCAATTTCTATTTGCATCCTTGCATGTGGTAAAAAACACAGTTACACGATCAAAAGTTCCTCCTTGTAAGGAGTCTCAGGAAAATTCAATGTCATACCAGGATTTGAACCACAGATCTTCAGCTTACCATGCCATTGTTTTAACCAAGTGATGGCATGATGTCAGCACCCATGTTATTACTTTCTTTACCACATAGAGTAAGTACGAAAAGTCGGGTAAATACCAAACTTGGTATTTAAGTTCCATATCTTCCAAAGATGTAATATGAAGATTTTCAAGAAAAACCCACCACCCCAACTATCATTTAATTGGAATATTTTTTGAAATTTATTTTCCAAAAAATGGCTAATGATTTTGACTAAAAAATGCATATATTAAAGGTATTTACATTACAAAACGTATATATTGCATTTTCTAGCAATAGCTTGTGGAGTACTCTTCATTTGGAAGGAATTTTGTGTAACTGGTAAACTTTAAGCAATAGATGAAAACATACTTCACAAAAAGTGTACACCTCTTAACAACACAATTTATTTTAAATAAGTTTTTTATGGCATCAACATTTCTGAGATATTTTATTAATGGTTCAAGTTGTTCAATACTTAGCCATTATTTTAAAGTCCTGTTGATTTTCAATTGTTCCTCGCAATGTCATGGAAACAGTATGGAATTTTAACGCTAGCATATAGTATCCAGTTCTTAAATATTTGTCTATCGCTGTTCTCTTTGTAATATAGCTATTTATGCAAATGTTTATCTGGATTAAAATTAAGTGTATAGGAAAACAAACGTTCGTAAGAATATGTACCCGCTAATAAGCAATAGAGGGTAGAGAAAGTCATGTGAGTGTAACACATAATTTTTTTAGTGGAACCATTCACATACGAGGGTAATCCCAAAAGTAAGGTCTCCAAAGCGCTGGGATTGCAGGGATACTGTTTGTGTGGATGTTGGCCATACTGCTTATCCTTCCTCCCCCCACTCTCTTCCGAAACCACCGCGCATCCCTTAGCGCCCTCACTCTTGGCAGCCAGTTATAATTGAGCTCCCGTTAGCCACTACCACCAGGTGCGAAGTTCGCGCAGTTATTCGCTTTTTGAGTATAAAAGGGGTTAAACCTGTCGAAATTCATCGACAGTTGATGGAAGTGTATGGATGTCAAAAATGTCTGCAAGTGGTGTAGAGAATTTGCAAATGGTCGCACGGAAATTCATGACGAGGAAAGATGCGGGAGACCGTCCATTTCTGACAAAACAATCGCAAAGGTTGAACAAATCATGCTTCAAGATCGGTGGATCACTCTCAATGAGCTCTGCCTTGTTGTTCCTGAGATTTCTCGAAGCACTATTCATCGGACTTTGATTGAAGAGTTAAAATTGCAGAAGGTGTGCGCAAGATGGGTCCCAAGAATGCTGACAGATCACAAAAGGCAAGGCGCTGAAACTTCCCACCGATTCCTTCAACGCTATGCAGACGAAAAGGACAACCTTTTGGATTCTATAGTCACGGGTGATGAAACCTGGGCTTTCCACTTCACACCTGAGACCAAACAACAATCACGTGAGTGGCGGCATTCCAGTTCACCCAAGCCGCGAAAATTCAAGAGAACACAGTCTGCCGGTAAAGTCATGGCAACTGTGTTTTGGGATCGAAAGGGGATATTGTTGGTCGACTTCATGGATCCTGGGACAACAATAAATACCGACAGGTATTGTCAGACATTAAAAAAACTCGGACGGGCAATTCAGAACCGTAGAAGAGGAATGTTGAGCAAGGGCATAAGCCTTCTCCATGACAATGCTCGCCCCCACACCGCCCGTCAAACCATGAATCTTCTGCAACAGTTTGGATGGGAAACCATCACCCATCCACCCTATAGTCCGGACTTAGCACCCAGTGACTACCACTTGTTTCCCAAGTTGAAAGAACACTTGGCTGGAAGGCGCTTCGGTGACGACGATGAAGTGAAAAATGAGGTCCATCACTTTTTCAAGAGCATGGCGGCAAGTTGGTATGACATGGGCATACAAAAACTGCCACAGCATCTACAAAATTGCATCGACTGAAATGGCGATTATGTGGAAACATAGACGAATGTTAAAGCTTCAAAACTATGTTTAATTTGTTGACAATAAAAGTTTCTTTGTATTTTAAAAAAAATTGGAGACCTTACTTTTGGGATTACCCTTGTAGTTATGTAACGCAATAGTTTACAAACTCCAAACTTTATGCTTGCGTAGAGGAGGAATTGTGCATTTGTTTCTCCATGCATTGCCAGCTTGTGAACAACACACAACTGTAATTCAGTATTTTACAATACAACCATGGTGCTCTTCCATTTGGCCATGCCTTGCCATTTAAATGCTGATCCAGTGTTTCCTGGAATCAACCCTTATAAAGATTGGGTGAATTTTCGTTTGGGATATTAGTGATTATGTTATTAATTTGAAGCTGGCAGTATGCTTGGAAGATTTTGGCATGCAATTTGAGGATTTAAAAACCCCTGCCAACTTGTGTTATGTTAGTGCTGCGTTTTCATTGTAAATGGGGCTGTAATTCCCCAACTGACTCGTAGTGAAGAGGACCTTAAAAAAGATGTGTAAATGAAGGATGTGTTGCTTATCTGTGCAGGTACCTAAGGAAACACCCATTGGTAGTCAAATGCTGGAGTAGAATTGTCATGCCCCTCGCTTCACTTCCTTTCATCCTATATGGCTGCAGGGCCAGAAGCACTGGATGTGCTGAGTTTCTCTGCTCTTAGCTAAGAGAAAATATTGTATTTTGTTTTACCCAAAAAACACATTTTTAGATCCACTGGATAAAAAAAAAGTTTAGAAAAAGGGGAGAGGGAGAGAGAGAGAGAGACAGGGAGGGGGTGACAGCATAACTCAAACAAAAAGTTGTGGTATGAAACTACCATTTACATGGAAAATTTTTGGATTACTTTTTTATTTTCTTAAAAATGGCACTTTTTTTATTAATTGGTAAAGCATAAGAGATGGATAAAAGCTTACTACCGGAAAATTTATGTCTTGTTACAAACACAGATATGTGAAATAACATTCTTTTGATATTAACCGTTTCCTATTTATTTGTTATTGATTTGAGCTTTCAAATATTTAACTTTTTTGAAGTGCTAAGTAGCTATTCAACAGATTGTTGTGGTCATGCAGAACATGCAGTTTGAAAGTCTTTCTGCTCCTAAAATAATTGGGTGTTATTAATGGATGCTCTTTAACTATTGTGGTTCTTAGCGTCCCATTCTATATTGGGCGTGAAAGACCAGAAAGTTTGCTCAGAGGCATCTATTAGGCTTGAGGTTTTTTTACGTGCCATAAATCTACTACACAGGACCACTGGCTATACTTCCCTTCTGAAGGAAGCCATGCTTAGGATTTTTACACCCAAAAAAATCCATCACCCTCTGCCAGGTTTGAACCCGTGACCTCGGGAACTAGAGGGTAGCATGGAAGATGACTTTGCTGCTCCACCTGACACCTTCCTCCCAAGGCTCTGGTGGGTCAAATTCCTACACAATATGCTTTGTATGGAGGTCACACTAAAAATGCATTTTGAGACCCCTGAAACACAATGTTTTTAAAAAAAAAATCATATGAGACAGAAAGAAACTTGTTTTCTCCTTTTTCAAAAACCACTAATGTATTGATGTATTAGAAGCAAAACTTTGGATAAAATGTTAAATGAACCCAACATAGATGCAAAAATAGCTTTTATAGGAGTAATTTTACTTTCACTGCAAATATACTTTTTGCGCACCTAAACCCAAAAGAAAACATTTTTAGATAAAGGTTCATTTGTGTGTGTGTCTACAAATAGCAAAATGAAGTGATAGGTTGCTATTCATTTTTTCTTGTGTTCATGCAAAGAGCATGGTATTTCAAAGCCATGACACAGTAATACACTTTTTAATCGTCGATCGCTTTAGTACTGTATTCTTCTTATGCCTATGACAAAATGTGTAATGAGTGCAGTAAGATTTTGTAAGAATTGCTAGTAGAAAACTTAGTGGTGTCATGTTAAAGAAATACATCAGATTTTTAATAAAAGTTGTGTGTGAGAATAGCAACTCAGATAAATACGAAGCTTTGTATTTAAATTCAAATGTGACTTAAGATTTTTTTAAAAACTCCCCCTCCCAAAATTATTCTTACATTGAAAATCTTTAATATACGAGGTGTGATCAAAAAGTTTCCGGAATGGTTTCACAACAATGCTGAGATTTCTTTAATTCTTACCCAGACTGTACATGCAGCATTCCTTCCCGATAAAAACAAGAGGTCTCGTGACTTCTTTGACCATGTAGTGACAAGGTAGATGCTCTGAAGTGAACACATGTTTTGCATGTGCTGTGATTTTTCTGCATAGCAAAAATGTCTGATTACAAAGAACGAACATCAAATTTTGCTTTAAAGTCAGTAAAACTGCAACAGAAGCCTATGAAATGTTAAGAACAGCTTATGGGGGGGGTAGTTATGGGCAAAACTCAAGCATTTGAGTGGTTTTCAAAATTTAAAAGTGGTGTGACATCAGTTAAAGATGCAGATAGTTCGGGGCGACCCTGTTCCAGCAAAATTGATGAAAATATCAATCAGGTGAGGGAAATGGTCTTAAATGATAGGCGCATTACAATAAGAGAACTTTCTGACTCATTAGGACTCTCCTTTGGAAGTGTTCAAAGCATTTTGAAAGACAATTTGGACATGAAAAGAATTGCCGCCAAGTTCGTGCCCCTCCTGCTTTCAAATGATCAAAAGGAAAGCTGTATGATTGCCTGCGCAGATCTTAAATAACAGCTACAAAATGACCCACAATTTATGGAGAAAATTACTACTGGTGAGGAAATGTGGATTTATGGGTACAATCCAGAAACAAAGCAACAATCTTCACAATGGAAGAGTCCATCTCCACGCCCAAAAAAGGCCGGACAAATTCGATCCCAAGTGAAGTCGATGATTGTGTTTTTTGACTTAAAGGCATTGTACATAAAAAATTTGTACCACAGGGTCAAACAGTGAATCAAGTGTTTTACAAAACAAGTGCTGCAAAGATTAAGGGAGAATGTGCGACGCAAACGGCCAAAGAAATGGAGGAGTGGTGACTGGTTCCTGCATCATGACAATGCGCCCGTGCACAAAGCACTTTCTGTTTGTCAATTTTTGGATAAAAATAGGATGAATACTGTTCCCATCCTGCCTATTCTCCAGATTTGGCACCAGCGGACTTTTTTCTTTTCCCACGACTTAAAATGCGGCCCCAAGGACACCGTTTTGAGGACATTGGTGTCATCCATCGCGAATCGCAGAAGGCTCTGAACATGTTCAAAGAAGAGGACTTCCAGCAGTGGCAGAAGTGCTGGAACAAGTGTATCAACTCCCAAGGAGACTAAGGGTGACAGTGCAGATTAGACAAAACAAACTTGTGTAGTATTTATGACGTCATTCCGGAAACTTTTTGATCACACCTCGTATTTACAAAGCAATAGAATGTATATCTTGAGTTCTTTTTGGAATAGACTATAAAGTCCTCTTCATTTGGAAGGAATTTTGTATAATGGGTAACCATAAGTGCAAGGGTTTTGTTCCAGCAGAATGGAACATGTTTTTGGAACTTTACACTTTTAGAATCATAAAGTTCATAAATAAAATTACCAATATAAAATTATTTTTTTCATTCCAGTTGTTTTAAGTTGACAATAGTGCGAGATATTGCTTTATAATTTCAAGAATTGATAGCTATCACTTGGTGCTTCGTTGAGAATTCATTATTCTTGTTTCTGCCTTCCGGTTTGGTTTGTAATCCATTGATTACATCATCTTCTATTTTTGTTTATATTACTCAAGCTACAGTTGTATCAAAGCTTAAAACGTATTTGGAGTAATTACAGAAAGAATATTTGTAGAAGTTTTGTGGATTAGTTAAATGTGCCAACCAACGACCACATGGTGATTAAAATGATTTCAGGATGCATTACTGTGCCAGCTATGTCTAAATTTTCTGAAAACTGTTAAAAACAATGTATTAAACTAAGATTATTTATCTCATAACAAGAACTTAAGATCCTCAGCTTCAGCAAGTGTCTCGGGGTAAACCACTTTGCTCTCTGATGTGAAACCAAATTGTCAGTGTGTCTGGCCTGATTTTTGGACAATACAACAGAAGAATGATTGATTTTTATTTTATAATGGCAAAGTCTGTAAGAATGTGCACATTTAAGAACGGAGAAGAGATTAGGTATGCGACTATAAAAGAATAGATTAACTGCAAAATAGCATCTTAAGGTGACAGACTCAAACAGCAGCTAACATCACTAAAGAAAAAGAGATTTCACCATAAAGGAAGTGCAGCTCATAAAACAAAAATGTATGAAGAAGGACCAAAATAATCAATGTGTTTAAAATCATTAGAAAAGAAAATAAATAAAATGTTTTGTCCTGCTTACAAAGTGGCAGAAAAGAATCAGTCGTTCAATAATTTTGAACCTGAGATAGATTTGTAAGAATTGAGTGCTATTGATATGGGTAGGATTTTGCATTCAACAAATGCCTCAATAAATATTGCAAATCAAATTGGCAATGAAATGAGAATAACATTATTGAAAAGCATTCTAGGTCAAAAAGCAAATTTTGTGTTATTCTTGAGTCCAACAGTTTGAAAAAAACCAGTTGTAATATATAACTGCCAATTGTATATTTGTATTGAGTTATTGGAGTTCCAATTAAATTTTAAAAGAATATTGTGTTAGAGTGACATGTGATGTTTGGATCACAAAGAGTTGCAGAACTTTTGAAAGCTATTATCTTGTGGCACTCTGCTATCCTTAGGCTGGAAGTATCAGTGAATGATAAGGTGAAAGAAGGTTCAAAAGTTCCATGGTCAAGTTGTGTGGTAAGTGTCGTGCAACTCCAAAATATGCAAGCAATGCTGAATTAACAAATGTGATCCTATTGTAGGACTGTCTTAGCTGTTTGGCAAGATTATGGAACCGTAGTACATCATTTTGAAAAGGGTGAAATGGAAAGTGGTAGTGTATCTATAGAAAGATTGCATCTCTCGAATTCATTTTGGATCTAGGGCTATATTGTAAATCTTTGCAAGAACTGTCCGAGCAGCAGAAATATGGATAGATACAAAGCACATAGCATGATTGTCTGTGGGAATCTGTTTCAGGCCCTTACTATTAGCAAGCACATGAGGCAAGTAGAATTCTGCATTTTAAGGGCATCTCATTGCACAAGAAAAATCAAATAGGTTACCCACTAATCTTTTCAACTAAAAATTCCTGTACAGAAAACGCTACTGTCAAGAAGACCTGAAATTGGCCAAAAAACTCTAAAGGACATCCTGTATGAGGGGAAAAAATACACAGTGATCAAGAAGATGAGCTCAATGAAAGAAAGGCGATCTGAAATGGAGAGAAGGAATTACGTATGATTCTGTGCACTTAAGCCGAATACAAAAGAGGATTCTCCGTGTTGTCACTCCAGAGAGATCCTCCGTCTCAAAGACATTGAACATTCTTTCCAATGAAGAATGTGAAAACATGGTTGCTTCAAGCAGTTGACACTAAAGGCAAGACTTGGAAAGTAACTGAAGATGATGTAAATAGCAATGCAGAAAGCTTTGTTGTAAAAGCACAAAATTTATTTCAAGTTACTTTTTGTGGTATCAGCTATTTCTAAGATATTGCTAGTTATTGGTTTGAATTCAATAAAGTGCAGATGCTATTGAGTTGTTTCTCACAATGACGGAAAAACCATGCAACTTGAAGGCCAACATATAGCAACTCGCTTTTAAGCATCTTGACTCGATTCACTTTCCTCTACACCCTAGATGTAACAAAACTGTTTCTGCAAAAGTTATCTTAAGGTAAATGCATCTGTGAAATTCGGTAAAAAATGCAAACATTTTCAATTTTTTTTGTTTTTTGCTCTTTATTATGCTTACAGCTTCCACTTTCATACTGTTTAATTGGTTTTGTACATTTTAGGTAAAGTTGAAGTTAAAACTCCAATTTTTTCCAATTTCTTTTTTCAGCATGTTGCACTTTTTAACAAAAGTCAAAGCAATCAGAAGGAAACTGGATTTGTTTTATCTTCACAAATGCATTGCCTTAACATAAAGTAAATTAAAAATAAACTTGTAAGAATAATTTTAGAAGCTAAATAAAAAATCTGATGTGTTACACTCGCATGACTTTCTCTACTCTTGTACAAACTATTTTTACAAACACTTATTCTCCATATGCTTCATGTTAATCAAGATGTCAATCTTATTGGTAATTTTCATGTAGATGCAAGGGGAATATGGTAGGTTTTAAGCGATAGTCAAATATTTTAACGCTGGTTGCTATGTGGCGCATTCCATTCTCTTTGCATGTCCAGGACATAAAAAAAAATTAATAACAAATTTGAGAGATTAAGTATAATTATTGGAAAATTTAAGGGAATAACAAGCAATATCTCAAACGGTTCACTCAAAAAAGAAATGTATATGACTTAAATTGTGTGTTTTAACGCGATCTACATTTTTTGTGTAGTAAAATTTTGTCTATGGTTTACCAGTTATGCAAAAGTTGTTCATAATGAAGAATACTTTTGGAGACATTCCCAGAAAATTCGAGATATACATTTCATTTCTCATGACAATATCTTAAACATATGATATTTTAATCAAAATTGTTAGAGCCATTTTTGAGAAAATTAAAATTTTCGAAAGATGTTCCATGTAAAGGGTAATCTGGGGTGGGGGGATTTTCTTGAAAACCTTCGTGTCGCATCTCTGGAAGATACTGAACCTAAATACCAAGTTTGGTGTTTATCCGACTGTTCGTTTCTGAGTTATGCTGTTCACAGACACCGGACATGTTTCCAAAAATGCTTTTTTTTGGATTCAGGGGGTCTCAAAACATGTATTTCCGGTGAAATCTCGGTATCGAATATTTGGGTGGAATGCAATACTTCCCCTACTTACTATACGTAGTAGAGAAAGTAAAAAATAAAAGAAAGCTCATGCGTGTTACATTCTAATGACTCTAACGTTTATTAGTGGGTATACAGAATATTCTTACGAAAGCGTATTTTTCTATCTACATCATTTTAATTTGGATAAACCTGTGCAGAAATAGCCAAATTGCACATTTCATTGTTTATACAAAGAGAAGAGTGAGTGTCAGATGTTCAAGAACAAGACACTATATGCTAACTTAAAATTCCATACTCTTTCCATGCAATTGTGAAAAACAACTGAATGTCTACAGGACTTTAAAAGAATGACAAAGCATTGCACTATTAATAACAGATAACTTGGAAACGGTGTATGCTACAAAAAAGGTTGCTGGAATTGTGTGTTTTAAAGAGATCTACATTTTTACTCTCTCTACTACGTAGAGTAAGTAGGGAAAGTATTGTATTCCACCCAAAAATTCGATACTGAGATTTCACCGGAAATACATGATTTGAGACCCCCTGAATCCAAAAAAAAGCATTTTTGGAAACATGTCCGTGTGTGTGTCTGTGAACAGCATAACTCAGAAACGAACCGTTGGATAAACACCAAACTTGGTAGTTAGGTTCAGTATCTTCCAGAGATGCGACACGAAGGTTTTCAAGAAAATTCCCCCACCCCAGATTACCCTTTACATGGAACATTTTTCGAAAATTTTAATTTTCTCAAAAATGGCTCTAACAATTTTGATTCAAGTATCATGCGTTTAAGATATTTTCATGACAAATAAAATGTATATCTTGAATTTTCTGGGAATGTCTCCAAAAGTATACTTCATTGTGAACGACTTTTGCATAACTGGTAAACCATAAGAGATAGACAAAATTTTACTACACAAAAAATTTAGATCGCGTTAAAATACACAATTTATGTCATATACATTTTTGTTGTTGAGTGAACCATTTTCGAGATATTGCTTGTTATTGCCTTAAATTTTTCAATACTTATTTTCTCAAATGGGAATTCGTTATTCATTTTTTTTGTCTTGTATATACAAAGAGTATTAATCTGTGGGAAAGGGAATGGTGCTGCACCTAGCAACCAGCTATTACGAGATATGTATGTACTTAAAGGCTACTGTATTTCTATATTGCCCTTGTAAATATATATTCCCCTTACATCTACAAGAAAATTAGCAATAGGATAGACTCTGCAAATGTTTATCTCGATTAACATGAAGTAGATGGAGAATAAGCGTTTGTAAATATAGTTTGTACAAGAGTAGAGAAAGTCATGTGAGTGTAACACATCAGATTTTTTTTTTTAAGTATGTTTTGGTCTATCACTTAATGTTTACCAGTTGAACAAGAATGTATACAATTTCTTACAAATGAGGATGACTTCACAGGCTATTCCCAGAAAATTCAAGATATACATTTTATTTGTCATATAAATATCTTTCATGTGTTGTATTTTAATCAAAATTGTTAGAACCATATTTTGGAAAATAAGTAAGTTCAAGAAATGTTCCATGTAAAGGGTAGTGGGGGGGTCCTGGAAATCTTCGTGTTGCATCCTTGGAAGATACTGAAGATCCGACTTTTCGTTTTTTTGAGTTATGCTTTTCACATAGATCTGTTTGTAAAAATTTTTATTTTCTTTTTTGTGGTTCAAGCGTCTCAAAAAGTATTTCAGGTGAAACTTTGACACCAAATTTTTGGGTGGAATAAAATATTTCCTCGTAGAAAAAGTAATATAGTGTGTCGTGAATGTAATGCTTGAGATTTTTTTACTCTACCACGCACCTAGACAATGTATTGCATTCTACCCAATAGCCGATATCAAAATTTCACCGGAAATACATATTTGGAGGTCCCTGAATCCTAATCAAGTGTTTTTAAAAGTGTGTATGTGAACAGTATAACTCAAAATTGGTTAAATTCCAAACTTAGTATTTGTTATCTTTCAAGGATGTGACAAGATTTTTATCAAAATAGCATATATTAAATATATTTACATGCAACTAAAATGTATATTATGAATTTCATGGGAATAACTTGTGAAGTTCTCTTCATTCAGAAGGAAATTGATATTATCTTGCATAACTGTTAAATTAGGATTGAGCTAAATTTTTAAAGACTTCTAACAATAGAATATAAAAATAATCGGAGCAGATTGTTGAAAATCATGTCATTCTACGACTTCTCGTTTTCATTCTGGAAGCTTTTTATGTGTAATCCTCCCCTCACTGCTTGGAGCGCAGCACAATATTCATTGTCACTTGCATTGCGTTTAATTCCTTTTGTAGGACAGTTTTCCTTTCCTAGTGTCCTGCGAGGTGTAAGGTCAAGAATGTCTCCGTGCGGTACTTATGGTTGCACAAATAATTCCAGTGTATAAAGAAATATTGGTGATTACTCATTCCCTGATAGACATAAGAATTGACATGTGTACAATTAAATGCAAAAACTTTGTGCCAACCAAAAATACTAGACTACTGCTTCTACAGCAAAGAAAGTCCCCGGGGAATGAAGGGTAGAGGGGAAATTGCTGATTAGACACGGTCCGAACCCTGCTTACTTGCTTATGTTACCCTTATTTATGACACACACGAGAGCTCAGTTACAGCCCAATGAATAGTTATACTCCTTGCGTAGCATGCGTTCTCTGTCACACACATTCACTGTCCTTGTCGCACTGTTTCCAAACAGATAAGGGTAGCACATTCCTGTTGGACTTTCTTTTCGTTGGCGAACAGTATGCGGAATTCATTATAGAGGAGGTGATTTTAATGAGTCACTTATAAGTGTGCCCATTCACACAAATAGTTATAATTTGCATTAATACCCCTCATGTTTCACATTTTCTTTCAGTGACAGGCCCACCACATACTGAATACCGCAAGGAGAAGATTTATGCGTACACGCACTAAATATTATTTTCTGTATAAAGCAATTGTCTTCTTCATCTTCACCAGATTCCCTAAAATATTCATTTGGGTCATATTATCGCCGTTTATAGAACTAAAAATTTCAGTTCTCAACCCTCACCATATTTCAGCATCAGTCTTCAACTCCACGTTTACCAGTGTAGCTTGACTTTCTTGCTGAGAAGTTCTTACTGAATTATCGACCAGCTGTAGCACTTGCTTTCACTTAACAAAATAGTTCTGCTAAACATTTCAGAGGCACCACATCTCAATCTTAGGCTATTGAATTTCTCGTTCATTATTATTTGTATTACCTCAGTAAGATCACTTTCTCTGAAATGAATTCCACATAGTCTAGCATTCTTGGTGCACAAAGTTTTTGCATTTCATAGCACACACGTTTATCTCATTTAGAGAATGAGTACGCCAGAATTATTTCGAGCATTCTTGACCTTACACCTCAGAGGACACTAGGAAAGGAAAACTCCCACAATCACAACAGGAATTAAATGCAGCGCAAGGCTAAGTGACAATGAGTAGCATGCTATGTTCCCAGCCTGATGATGTCACCATGAAGTGAGGATTAAACATAAGAGTGCTTTCCAGCATGAAAATCAAAAGTCGTAAGACGACACAATTTTCAACAATGCGCTCAGATCTGTTTATTCTTTATTGTTAGAAGTCTTTAAAACACACAATCTATTTCAGGTAACTTTATTTGTGGTCACACCCATTTCCTATGTATCCATATTAATGGTTTGAATGGTTCATTACTTGGTCATTCTTATGTCCTGTTGATTATCGTTGTTTCTCGCTATTGCCTTCGTATCTACAAGGAATATGTAATGCTGCAGCTATTACTTTAAAGGTTTATCACGATTAAAGTGAAGTATACAGAAAAATAAATTTTGTAAAAATAACTTGTATACCCACTAATAAGCCATAGAAGGTAGAGGAAAGTCATGTGAATGTAATGCAACAGTTAATGTTTTCAGTAAACTGGAATTTTATATAAAACAGTTGCACTTATCGGCTATTGTGCACCATGTAGAATAAGAATTGTGTGTTTTGTTTATTATATTGCAAAAGGGATTAAGTTGAAGCATAAAGAATTAGAAATGTATACCATTTTATAAATGTTGTATACAACGAAGTGAATAAATCATTTTTGCACACAATGTATTTTGGAATAAAAGGGATACACTTAAACATGCTAAGGGGAATTTTTTTACTACTTAACTGTAATGGAGTTTTTTTTATAGTTTTTTGGTGGATTGAAAGTGTTATATGATATGACAAAACATTAATTTCTATTGCATTGTAATTGTAAATGGTTGTTAATACTAATATAAGACTTTTCACTAAATTACATGGGATTACAGACTGAATGTACTGCATTAATTGCTATGACTATTCATCGTGATCATGGTCCCGCTTCACTGGGCTGCAACAAAATGTATAGCACCACTAGCGACCTCTAGTAAATGGTATACAGAGCTTATCTGTGTGTCTATCCATCATAATCATGGTCCCCATTCACTGGGCTGCAACAAAATGTATAGCACTACTAGTAACCTCTAGTAAATGGTATACAGTGTTATGATAGACCAGAGCTTATCTGTGTGTGTACCCATCATGATCATGGTCCCTCTTCACTGGGCTACAACAAAATGTATAGCACCACTAGTGACCTCTAGTAAATGGTATACAGTGTTATGATAGACCAGAGCTTATCTGTATGTCTATCCTTCATCATGATCATGGTCCCCCTTCACTGGGCTGCAACAAAATGTATAGCACCACTAGTGACCTCCAGTAAATGGTATACAGAGCTTATCTGTGTGTCTATCCATCATGATCATGGTCCCCATTCACTGGGCTGCAACAAAATGTATAGCACCACTAGTGACCTCCAGTAAATGGTATACAGAGCTTATCTGTGTGTCTATCCATCATGATCATGGTCCCCATTCACTGGGCTGCAACAAAATGTATAGCGTCACTAGTGACCTCCAGTAAATGGTATACAGAGCTTATCTGTGTGTCTATCCATCATAATCATGGTCCCCATTCACTGGGCTGCAACAAAATGTATAGCACCACTAGTGACCTCTAGTAAATGGTATACAGTGTTACGATAGACCACAGCTTATCTGTATATCTATCCATCATGATCATGGTCCCTCTTCACTGGGCTACAACAAAATGTATAGCACCACTAGTGACCTCTAGTAAATGGTATACAGTGCTATGATAGACCAGAGCTTATCTGTGTGTCTATCATGATCATGGTCCCTCTTCACTGGGCTGTAACAAAATGTATAGCACTCCTATTGACCTCTAGTAAATGGTATACAGTGTTATGATAGACCAGAGCTTATCTGTGTCAGTATCCATCATGATCATGGTCAACCTTCACTGAGCTGCAACAAAATGTATAGCATCACTAGTGACCTCTAGTAAATGATATACAGTGGTATGATACACCAGAGCTTATCTGTGTGTCCATCATGATCATGGTCCCCCTTCATTGGGCTGCAACAAAATGTATAGCACCACTAGTGACCTCTAGTAAATGGTATACAGTACTATGATAGACCAAAGCTTATTTGTGTGTCTATCCATCATGATCGTGTTCCCCATTCACTGGGCTGCAACAAAATGTATAGCATCACTAGTGACCTCTAGTAAATGATATACAGTGGTATGATACACCAGAGCTTATCTGTGTATTCATCATGATCATGGTCCCCCTTCACTGGGCTGCAACAAAATGTATAGCCCCACTAGTGACCTCTAGTAAATGGTATACAGTGTTATGATAGGTTGGAGCTTATCTGTGTGTCTATCCTTCATCATGATCATGGTCCTCCTTCACTGGGCTGTAACAAAATGTATAGCACCACTAGTGACCTCTAGTAAATGGTATACAGTGTTATGATAGGTTGGAGCTTATCTGTGTGTCTATCCTTCATCATGATCATGGTCCCCCTTCACTGCGTTACAACAAAATCTATAGCATCACTAGTGACCTCTAGTAAATGGTATACAGTGCTATGATAGACCAGAGCTTATCTGTATGTCTATCCATCATGAACATGGTCCCCCTTCACTGGACTACAACAAAATGTATAGCACCACTAGTGACCTCTAGTAAATGGTATACAGTGCTATGATAGACCAGAGCTTATCTGTGTGTCTATCCATCATGATCAGGTCCCCCTTCACTGGGCTGCAACAAAAGTATAGCACCACTAGTGACCTCTAGTAAATGATATACAGTGTTATGATAGACCAGAGCTTATCTGTGTGTCTATCCATCATGATCATGGTCCCCCTTCACTGGGCTGCAACAAAATGTATAGCACCACTAGTGACCTCTAGTAAATGGTATACAGTGCTATGATAGACCAGAGCTTATCTGTGTGTCTATCCATCATGATCATGGTCCCCCTTCACTGGGCTGCAACAAAATGTATAGCACCACTAGTGACCTCTAGTAAATGGTATACAGTGCTATGATAGACCAGAGCTTATCTGTGTGTCTATCCTTCATCATGGTCATGGTCCCCCTTCACTGGGCTGCAACAAAATGTATAGCACCACTAGTGACCTCTAGTAAATGGTACACAGTGCTATGATAGACCAGAGCTTATCTGTGTGTCTATCCATCATGATCATGGTCCCCCTTCACTGGGCTGCAACAAAATGTATAACACCACTAGTGACCTCTAGTAAATGGTATACAGTGCTATGATTGGCCAGAGCTTATCTTTGTGCCTATCCTTCATCATGATCATGATCCCTCTTCACTGGACTACAACAAAATGTATAGCACCACTAGTGATCTCTAGTAAATGGTATACAGTGCTATGATAGACCAGAGCTTATCTGTGTGTCTATCCTTCATCATGATCATGGTCACCCTTCACTGGGCTGTAATAATGTATAGCACCACTAGTGACCTCTAGTAAATGGTATACAGTGCTATGATAGACTAGAGCTTATTTGTGTGCCTATCCTTCATCATGATCATGGTCCCTCTTCACTGGACTACAACAAAATGTATAACACCACTAGTGACCTCTAGTAAATGGTATACAGTGCTATGATAGACCAGAGCTTACCTGTGTGTCTATCCATCATGATCATGGTCCCCCTTCACTGGGCTGCAACAAAATGTATAGCACTAGTGACCTCTAGTAAATGGTATACAGTGCTATGATAGACCAGAGCTTATCTGTGTGTCTGTCCATCATGATCATGGTCCCCCTTCACTGGGCTGCAACAAATGTATAACACCACTAGTGACCTCTAGTAAATGGTATATAGTGCTATGATTGGCCAGAGCTTATCTGTGTGCCTATCCTTCATCATGATCATGATCCCTCTTCACTGGACAACAACAAAATGTATAGCACCACTAGTGACCTCTAGTAAATGGTATACAGTGTTATAATAGGCCGGAGCGTATCTGTGTGTCTATCCTTCATCATGATCATGGTCCCCCTTCACTGGGCTGCAACAAAATGTATAGCACCACTAGTGATCTCTAGTAAATGGTATACAGTGCTATGATAGACCAGAGCTTATCTGTGTGTCTATCCATCATGACCATGGTCGCCCTTCATTGGGCTGTAATAATGTATAGCACCACTAGTGACCTCTAGTAAATGGTATACAGTGCTATGATAGACTAGAGCTTATCTGTGTGCCTATCCTTCATCATGATCATGGTGCCTCTTCACTGGACTACAACAAAATGTATAGCACCACTAGTGACCTCTAGTAAATGGTATACAGTGCTATGATAGACTAGAGCTTATCTGTGTGTCTATCCTTCATCATGCTCATGGTCCCCCTTCACTGGGCTACAACAAAATGTGTAGCACCACTAGTGATCTCTAGTAAATAGTAGGGTAAGGAAACCTTATTTGGTGACATACCTAAGTTGGTGATAAGTTTTGTTTGCTCTCTCGCTAACTAAGGTTCCCGCCATAGTACCTTAAATGCTTGCTGATAGACAGTGTTGGCTCTTAGGTTTACACCAGTGATCTTGTGGCTTTCTTCAACGTAGCGGGAACTTTTCGGGAGAAAGAAACAAGAAGTCGTGCGTGTTTGTTGGCAGTTTATCATCATTTTGTGAACTGTGTTGAGAATACTTTTATTGTGCTTGCATTGTTGCTGTAATCATCGAAAAATGCTGCGGATTCTTATTAGGAATTGTGGAAGAAAATTAAGGTAAATATAAATATATAATATCTATAATAGTTGTTATGCAATAGCTTAAGAGCAGAGGCCTTATTCTTAGCATTTTCAGAGCGGTTTCAATAACTGATTCGCAGACCAAATTTCAACATTTATTTATCACTTTCATACCATAAAATTTATAGTTCTTATGTAACTGTAGTGTAATGCTTGTATTAAACTTATGGTTATGAGTGTTCAATTCATAAAAGGCAGTATCAGCAAATTAGGTACCCAAGAGTTTTTAATACGTAACGATTAAATTAAATTACACTTATTACTACTACTTTAAATATATGTATTCATATTGACCTGAATAAATAATTAGGAGTGAATAATGCATTACGTAACCTGTAATTAATGGTTAAGTGTGAGGTTTAATGATGCCTACAAAAATGATTGTCTTCCCAATTCTGAAGTCCATCTTTCTGAAAAAGGGTGGATTTCTAACCCTTTCGGGGACGTCCATGTTAAAATGCAGGAGAAAGCATAATGATTTACATGGATTGAATGCTTATTTAACCTTAATTATTATAACTTTTCTCTTTTATAATACATTTTAATAAATCCTACATTTAAAATTTCCTTCTTGAATGGTATACCTCAAGACATAGATAAACACAATGGCACATCACATTCATGCTTCCTTGCGAACAATTTTTTTTGCGAAACACCAGACACTTTCGAAATGGACGCCACTTTTTTGCGGTGGGTGGTATCCTTTTAGGAAAGTGTTTTCCTACAAGTCTGAGGGGATGGGTACAGGAAGCAATGTGCTTCCATCTGCAACTTGACTTCGACATCGGGATTTATGGCCATGCGGTCTAAGGCATGATAGGAGTAGCTAACCTATCAAGACCAAGGATTCGTAGGATCGAATCTCGGTAAAATGCATGTTCTGCACTCAATTGAAACTGTGGAAAAGGATGAGGAGTGCCCAACTAAAGCAAGCGGTGTGACGGCACGGTTGGATGCTGACGGGTTTCAATTGTTTGCAGAACATGTATTTTACCCCTTTTTTTAAAAAAAATTCACTCACTATATTGGGCGGCGGTTTATGAGACCAAACAATGCTGCAACTATCATGTGTTCAGATGGCCAAGCGGTTTAAGGCATTTTTACTCTCATTGGTAATTAATGAGATCAGACAATGCTGCAACTATCATGTGTTCAGATGGCAGAGTGGTTTAAGGCATTGTGCCATGATATGGTTGCGTTGCATAGTCAGAGGTTCGCGCCTTAAAGTTACAAAAGTATTTTTTCGTCTGTGTTTTTATTCTTACTCTCATTGGGTATCCTTGAATGGGGCTAAAGAACTGTTCCTTCACAATGGTTTCATTTCTTTGTGATGAGTATTGGAGAAGCCTCTAGACCAAGCCTTCTACTGATGGATTCCCATGGATCCCATATCACTCCTGAGCTCCTGGATTATGCCAAGGAGAATGAAATATGCATTCTCACATTTCCTGCTCATACCACCCATATTTTGCAGCATCTTGTAACTCAAAACAATTATTATCATAAAGAAAACTGCAGAAATCAATGCAGTAATACTATAATCCATTGTGTAATATTTTACTTGTAATTAAATATTTGCTCACTATCACCAAATTATGGCACCCCTATCACCAACTTAGGTTACCTTGCAGCTTTAAAGAAAGTTGCATTTTATTTTTAGAATAAAATAATTAAATATAATACTTTTGCTACAATTATGTTCATAATATGTGATAGAACATTTCCCAGTATTTTGAAAATAAACAACCTACTCCAAAGAAACAAGTTCAGCGGAAGGTCAGATTTATCACCATATTAGGTAACTTTACCCTATACAGTGCTATGATAGACCAGAGCTTATCTGTGTGTCTATCCATCATGATCATGGTCCTCCTTCACTGGGCTGTAACAAAATGTATAGCACCACTAGTGACCTCTAGTAAATGGTATACAGTGCTATGATAGACCAGAGCTTATCTGTGTGTCTATTCTTCATCATGATCATGGTCCCTCTTCACTGGGCTGTAACAAAATGTATAGCACCACTAGTGACCTCTAGTAAATGGTATACAGTGCTATGATAGACCAGAGCTTATCTGTGTGTCTATCCATCATGATCATGGTCCTCCTTCACTGGGCTGTAACAAAATGTATAGCATCACTAGTGACCTCTAGTAAATGGTACACAGTGTTATGATAGGCCAGAGCTTATCTGTGTGTCTATCCATCATGATCATGGTCCCCCTTCACTGGGCTACAACAAAATGTATAGCACCACTAGTGAGCTCTAGTAAATGGTATACAGTGCTATGATAGACCAGAGCTTATCTGTGTGTCTATCCTTCATCATGATCATGGTCCCCCTTCACTGGGCTACAACAAAATGTATAGCACTACTAGTGACCTCTAGTAAATGTTATACAGTGCTATGATAGACCAGAGCTTATCTGTGTGTCTATCCTTCATCATGATCATGGTCCCCCTTCACTGGGCTACAACAAAATGTATAGCACCACTAGTGACCTCTAGTAAATGTTATACAGTGTTATGATAGGCCAGAGCTTATCTGTGTGTCTATCCTTCATCATGATCATGGTCCCCCTTCACTGGGCTACAACAAAATGTATAGCACCACTAGTGACCTCTAGTAAATGTTATACAGTGCTATGATAGACCAGAGCTTATCTGTGTGTCTATCCTTCATCATGATCATGGTCCCCCTTCACTGGGCTACAACAAAATGTATAGCAGCACTAGTGACCTCTAGTAAATGTTATACAGTGTTATGATAGGCCAGAGCTTATCTGTGTGTCTATCCTTCATCATGATCATGGTCCCCCTTCACTGGGCTACAACAAAATGTATAGCAGCACTAGTGACCTCTAGTAAATGTTATACAGTGTTATGATAGGCCAGAGCTTATCTGTGTGTCTATCCTTCATCATGATCATGGTCCCTCTTCACTGGGCTGTAACAAAATGTATAGCACCACTAGTGACCTCTAGTAAATGGTATATAGTGCTGTGATAGACCAGAGCTTATCTGTGTGTCTATCCTTCATCATGATCATGGTCCCTCTTCACTGGGCTGTAACAAAATGTATAGCACCACTAGTGACCTCTAGTAAATGGTATACAGTCTTATGAGAGACCAGAGCTTATCTGTGTGTGTATCCGTCATGATCATGGTCTCCCTTCACTGGACTGCAGCAAAATGTATAGCACCACTAGTGATCTCTAGTAAATGTTATACAGTGCTGTGATAGACCAGAGCTTATCTGTGTGTCTATCCTTCATCATGATCATGGTCCCTCTTCACTGGGCTGTAACAAAATGTATAGCACCACTAGTGATCTCTAGTAAATGGTATACAGTCTTATGAGAGACCAGAGCTTATCTGTGTGTGTATCCGTCATGATCATGGTCTCCCTTCACTGGGCTATAACAAAATGTATAGCACCACTAGTGATCTCTAGTAAATGGTATACAGTCTTATGAGAGACCAGAGCTTATCTGTGTGTGTATCCGTCATGATCACGGTCTCCCTTCACTGGGCTATAACAAAATGTATAGCACCACTAGTGATCTCTAGTAAATGGTATACAGTCTTATGAGAGACCAGAGCTTATCTGTGTGTGTATCCGTCATGATCATGGTCTCCCTTCACTGGACTGCAGCAAAATGTATAGTGTACTGATTTAAAATTTAATTGTACCACTATACAGGATGGACCATTTAAGTTGAGGCTGTACAATATCTCCGAAACTAAGCGTTGTAGAAAGAAATGTCTTGAATAAAAGTTGCCTGATGATATGGGGGAAAGTAAATGTCATTAGTTTGTTTTATTTGTAGGACGTTGTGAATGGTCATTTTAAGGTCAATGTAAATTGGCCCTAATTGTAGGTTCCATTTTAAAAAAAATTAAATTAGCCCTAAAATGACCATCATAACGTCCTCCAAACAAAACACGACTAATGGCACTTACTTTCCCCCATAATATCAAACAACTTTTGTTAGACATTTATTTCTACAACGCTTAGCTTAGGAGATATTGTACAGCCTCAACTTAAATGGTTCGCTCTGTATAGTGATAACCAGAAGTAAATCGGTGCGAACATGCAGTAATGGACAACGTGAATTGTAAAGTCCTTTCCCTCATTAAATTATCTGTATTATTGTTGTATGGTGGGGGGTATATGTTTCACAATTTATGTCACATATTTTGTGTATAGTTCGGGTTATGAAGTTTAAAATATGGACTAGAAATCTGTGTCTAGCCTAGGAACTTATGTTCTTTGCTATATTATTAGGTCAAGGATTCTTATGAAACGGAATTCCGGCTTATTTTAAAATCAGATAAGCGGTAAACTTTGCAATCTGATCACTTCATTGGAAATAGAGAAAGATGTTACGGTTAAGAAGCGGAAATCTCCGGGTGCAAGAGAGCAAGCGAGCAGGATTTCTTCCAAATAGAACACCCCCGCCTCTTGCGGATTAGAACCGACGGACAGATTTGGGTGAAGATAAGTGGAAAATTCGTGGTAGCACAAAGTCCACCCGAGCATTCGCTTAGAAACCGCAGGGTGGCCGGGCCACTGGGAATCGAATTCGTACCTCACGAACACGAGCGTCAGACGCAGCTGCCTAAGCCGTTCCGCTTAGCAAGGAAGATAATAAATAGGCAAGATTAGCTGGTATTTGTAAGTCAGATGGAATGTTAGTGTGTGTATGTACTAGTTGTATTTTGCTTGAAAAATGGTTATTATTTCAGGGTTGTTGCGTATATTACATGTAATTTTTACGTTCTCCGCCACGTACCTAGAAGGTATTGTATTCCACCCAAAAATGTGATACCGAGATTTCACCGGAAATACATGTTTTGAAGCCCCTGAATCCAAAAACCTTTTTTAGAAAAAGGTCTGCATATGTGAGAGAGAGAACAGCATAGCTAAAAAAAACTGATAAATACCAAGTCGTTCCGTGGTCTAGGGGTATTCGTGCTAGCCTCTAATTCCCAAAGTCGCGGGTTGAATCCAAGCGAAGGGCGATGGATTTTCTCGGGAGTAAAAATCCTTAGTTTGACTTCCTTCCTTCGGAAGTTTATGGAATGCACGTTAAAATTCCCTATTACTACGGCACATATTTTAAAAACGAAAACAGTAATTTGTTTGTGCTTTATTCATGAATCTCTTAAAATTAATAGATATGCGTGGAAAATAAACCGCGTTGCCATATATTTCACAAATTTAAATAATATAAAAACATTTACACAAAGGATTCGAACCCAAGTTTTTCCAATTACTGGACACATGCGTATCACACTCTGCTACTATGCACACAGCCCAAGGTAACTTGAGTATAGGGAAGGTAGGCCACTCCGGCCATTTCGCTCTCATTGGATGCGCGCCTGTGACGTCATCTGGAAGGTTGACTATCTTTGGATAGTAATTGAAAGAGAACGGTTTAAACCGTTTTAATACGTACAATTTAAGGCACGGATTGGTATACCCATTGTGTAAATGGTTAAGCAGTAATCAAGGAAGTGTAACATAATCCAATGGCATATGTTATGAAAGATACTTTAACTGAAAATGCATAGGAAACTTTTCTCAACTCATTCTACTATTTACAGACCAATTTTATCAACACCACCATCCAAACTATTACTAAAATAAAAAGTAACAAATTATTTGTTTAATCTTAAAAGTATATTTAAATTTAGAAGTGGTTGGTCATGCTGCTGTTGTAGAAGAAATAGATGCCATCCACTGCTGACATTTCCTTGTATTTCTTTTTTCCACGGTTGCAGCTTTTAATTTTGTATTCAAATGTCGTATCCTAATAAATGTGCAGGTCCTGACGTATATATAAACAATTGTTTTGTCTAAATCATGGAATTTAGAGCAAATTATGTCGCTAAGTGTTTTCATCACTCTTAACACATTTGAAATATGAAAGACATAGAATCATATCATCGGGAGACAGACGCGGCACTGCACACCACGTAAACTTTTCAGTAGGGGTAAACCAAGTAATTCATTTTTTAAGTCCCATTCATAGTCCTCAGGCCGAAAATATACTGAGCAGACTCGAGCATTATCAATGTTGAATTTATCACTCCGTTTACAGCGAGACACCCACATGCGCCTTACTTTATTATTTTAGGAAATCTGTGATACATAATTCCAGCGGTTTTTGTTCCTATATTAGAACATTACGCACACAGCCAAAGTGAAGGGCATCTTCGTATTTAACTCAAGCTTTGAAACGAACAGTCAGCGAGTGCTTCCGAGGTTTCCCGAATCGAACTATGTTCATTTATTTTGTCTTAGGCTGCACATTATAAAACTGCAAGTGTGAACTAAACTCCAGAGTTAAGGAGGACCGCCTTCAAATTGTACAAAGTTAACACAAATGCTTTACCCGAATTCATTATGATGTGTTATTAAAAGTTTGAGGCTTACAATATTAACACATAAACCAGTGAAAAGATAAACACAAGTTCCGTTTAATTTATCATGCGCGTATCTCAGTTACCTGTTCAGGTTGTTAGGTGGCTAGGATGAGAAATGGAGGCAACAGCGTGCATATTGCATACTTGATTTCCACCCAAGCTCACTAATCACTTTATAAGGACATTTCTATACCGATTGGTATTCAAAGTTTATAGCCGTAGGATGTCTGTCTCTCCGACGAAACTTATCACGTAGGAGAAGCTTATGTGTGGAGTCCAAGGAAGGGCAAGCAGAGATGTGGAAAGTGCTGTATAAACGTCTAAAAATGAAACAGCTACATCAAGCTCCGTCATAAGATAACAATTGACGCATCAGCTGTGACTTGTGTGGATGGAGCTGGTGCCAAGTGATGCAAGGAGGGCACATGGAGCACGTATAGCCTCAAAACTTTGCGAGTTTCACTTTACATTGGTATGTTTCGGTACTGTACAACTCATACTTTTCGTAATACATTGCAACGAAATCGGGATAATCATCTGTGTCAACCTGTATATCACTAGAATTTACACCCGTTTCATGTTCACAACTAATTTTAGCGCATATCTGTTCATTAAATTAAATAGAGTTTTATTTATGGACGCTCTTTAACTGCTGTGGTACTTAGCGTCCCATTCTATATTGGGCGTGAAAGACCGGTAATTTTGCTCAGAGGCCTCAAATGAATTATTTTCTTATTCAAATAAAACATTATTAATTATTCTTCTGAATCAAACACCCTTTTGAATCAGGCATTTTACTTTTTCATTTAAAAATAGTTTAAGTTTATTCCAGTTCATATTCAACCAGAATGATATTTTTTATTCGCTTATGCTATTCTACGTTCTATTCCAATCTGGCTTGAGGTTCTTTTACGAGGGTCATGCCGAAACACACATTTTCTCAAAGTAGTCCCCTGCGACACTTATTCATTCACACAAACCACTTTGCAAACATTTCTTGCCACACTTTTATTTCGACACTGTTCACAGCCTCCAAATATGCACTAATGGTTTCACCATCTGACGTAAATCGGCGCCCTCGCAGCCGTCCCTTCATTTTGGGGAACAAAAAAATCACAGGGGGCCAAGGTTGGTGAGTAAGGTGGATGGGGTAGCACCCTGATGTCCTCTTCATTCAGGAAATACATTGTTCTGACAGCAGTGTGAGAGGAGGCACTGTCATGGTGCAGCAGGAGAGGTCCCTTCTGTGCTGTTCCTTCCACCGCTTGATTGCCTCTGGAAGGCAGGACTTGGTGTACCATAGTGCAGTGACTGTGCGTTGGTTCTCATATGGAATGGTTGCTATGAGACCCTTTCTTGAGAAAAAAGAGGCGACCATTTTCCCCAACACTTCGGCCCCTCTTGACTTTTGTTGGAGGTGGTTCATCTTAAAAGCACCAGACACGCGACTGCTGTTTAGTTTCTGGATCACAGAGGTATATCCACGTTTCATCGCCCGTAACAATGCTATATACTTTCACCAGAATTAAATTTTTTTAGCATAAATTCGCACCAATCCACCCGGAGTGCTTTTTGATGATCACTGAGGGAATGTGGGACCCAAAGCGCACATCTCGTGGTGAGACCAAGATGTTGATGCACAATTGTTTGTGCTGCTGTTGATCCAATGTTTAATGTCTTTTTTTCTCAAGAAATGAGATATACGGATCTTCTTCCACATTTTCCTCGCAGCTTCGATGTTTTCGGGCATAACTGCAGTTTGTGGCCTACGTGCACGAGGCTCATCTTCTAAGGATTCTCTACCCCTTTGAAATTCACGAAACCAGTTTCTAACTGTGGCCAGTGAAGGAGCAGGTCCCCAAAAGTTTCTGACAAAATTTGTGGCTCTGTATGGGATCTAACCCCTTTTTGAAGTCGTAATAGATCATCGCTCCAAAGTCACGTCCAGACGGCTCCATCTTTATAAGGCACTGGTCAACAGATGTCGTAGTACTCTCCCCCTCGTGTCTCAATGCTTACAGATATCGCAATTGTTTTTCCGGGCCATCCTAAATAAACATCAGGCTATCAGATGCACGTAGTGGCAACTTCCTCCCGTGGCGTATTGCGACGGAGCTAAAAACTTTTGGCATGCCCCTCGTACGTGCCGTAAATTTACGACACGGGACCACCGACTTTACTTCCCCTCCAAAGGAAGCCATGCTAAGGATTTTTACGCCCGAAAAAAAAATCCATCGCTCTCCACTGGGTTTGAACTCGGGAACTAGAGGCTAGCATGGTAACCATTGCACCACGGAGGACGTCGCATATCTGTTCTGGGCATGTAGAACTTCATCTCGGCAGGGTTTTATGTTTCTTTTTCGGGCACCACTCACATATTTTACCGATTTGTTCACATTGTGAACATCTAAGAATAGTGCAAAACCAGAACAACTTGTCCTCCGTGAACTAGTGGTACCGTGCTAGCCTCTAGTTCCCAAGGTCGCGGGTTCAAACCCGGCGGAGGGCGATGGATTTTTTCGGGCGTAAAAATCCTTAGCATGGCTTCCTTCGGAAGGGAAGTAAAGCCGGTGGTCCCGTGTCTTAGATTTACGGCACGTAAAAGAACCTCAAGTCTGATAAAGAGGCCTCTGAGCAAAATCACCGGTCTTTCACGCCCAATATAGAATGGGACTCTTAGAACAATAGTAGTTAAAGAGGGTCCATAACTGAAACTCAATTTAATTTTTTCCAGAACAACTTAGTTGAAGAGGAAATACACTGCGTCACCTGATGCACACGATGGCAGTGTCAATTAGTCGTTTTCCCACATTGTAACACGGCGTGCTTACCAACATGCACAAACTGAAAGGGTTGTTAGCTTAGAGAATGGTGTGGTTTTGTCAACACCGATTTATGGGAATGAAATAAGCGCCAATACATACTTGCTCGCCGACGACAATGTGCTGTACGAGTAATCTTCCTTTCCTTAAAGAAGGAGTTAACCAAAAATTAACATAACTATTTTATTTATTATTCTAGAAGATCTTGACTTGCGCATACTGTTGAAAACCGAAACAATGTACACACCGGCACCGAACTGTTGGTGACGTCATACGGTTAGCCAGCATTCTTGAAGCAGATATTTCCTGCCAGAGCTAGCTGAATAGACAAGATTCTACGGACAGCACCCACACCTCTCGTGCTTGCGCATGCATAACCAGACGACACACAGCTCCTGCACATGTTTTCAGTGTGACGATGACAGCTCTTGAATATTTTTAAAATGTTCTCAGGTGAACAGCGTCAACATATAGCAATACATACTTATATTTGAGCCAGAAAGTTTGCTAATATGTGAAATTGAGACTTAAATAGTACGCCACATCTAGTAGTGTCTACTTACCTATACTTGAGCTAGAAAGTTCATTATATGAAATTAAAGCTTAATGAAGATGTTATTTCTTGTGGTTCTACAACTATCAATATGGCTGAAAACTAGGATAAGCGTGATTTTTTTAAAAAATATATTTGCAAGTTTTATAGAAACAAATAGTTCACGAAAATTGTAGTGATGATATCCAAAATGTACTTTTTAGTGTGAAAAAATAAACCAATAAAACCATACGGAACTGCGATTCGGTAAAAAGAAATTAACATATTATTGTTTAGGAAAATACGAGAGTTTAAAAAACAATTGGAACTATTAATACGCCTATCAGTCTGACATGAAAACTAAGATTATAGTGACGTTTTAAAAATAAATGTTTCACTGATACATAAATACATTCAAAAGCAAAAAATAAATATTTCATGAAAGTTGTAAGGACATCCAAAAGCGTTTAATGTGAGAAAATAAATAAAGATCATACGGAGCTGTGATGTAAAAATATTATTTTTTAGGTAAGTTAGGTGTTAACACAATTTTTAATTTTTTAAAATATTTTATTGACTTATGCTTTCTGAATTTCGTGAAACATAAGTCCCTTGTGAAACTTGGAGCTGTGCCGTTTCAAGGTGAAACGTCTTCTAAAGGATTTGCAACATACAGTACCATTTAATGGTACACACACAAATGAAACTAAGCCGTTGACTGGGTCCAGGTGCTGTCTTTAGAGACTCGTACTGATCAGTCAGAGCAGAGAGAGTAGAATATAAAGTGTGACGACACCCGTTCATACATGTAAAGAATTCATGGGAACTGCAGCGCATTAATCGTGCTGGGGGGCGACGTTGTCAGTTCGTTCATGGCGCTATCAGAGCGAGTGAAAGTAAATACGCATGTGAATTTGTTTCCCCTTTAAAACGGAGCTATTTATAGAGTCTGGCAGGTCCAGGAATTTATTTGTCATAAGTGATATGTGCATTTTTAAACTTAAATTAGTATCAGTGTCTCTAAATGTAATCGGGACTGAAGTTATGTAAATAACACACGTCTGCTTATTACCGGAACGTTTTGAATCGACATACCGACGTGTTTTGTCCCTGGCTGTAAATCAGGACGTGGCAAAAAGGCGAAAGTAGACCTTTTTTTTTTAGAACACCTAAGGATAAAGACTAGTTCTTAAAATGGGCTAAAGCTGTTCCACTGAAATATTTACAGCCCTCAGATAAAAGTAGAGTCTGTGATTTACATTTTAATGAAGACAGACTCATTCATAGTAATGGTGATAAGGTGGAAATCCCTAGTGTACTGGAAATTAAAACCAGGAGTCCTTCATATATTTCCCAACTTGAAAAATATTTGTCTGCTCCTATAAAGTATCGTAAACGACTTGCAGAACGACCGAATGTTGAGACAAAAAGAAGACGGGAAAACGAGGAGAAAGGTAAACCGTTTAGGAACCTAGTAACATCCAAATCAAAAGGTCAGCAAAATTATTTTCTTAACGAACCTTCTTCTTCTCAAACTGGTGGAGTAGATGAATTAGATCTTTTAGAAAAGCGAAATATCCAACTAAAAGTACAAAAGAAAAATGTGAACTAAACTTAGCTCGCACTTAAATTACTCGCAGCACTGCGAAAGCAAGAATTATTCTCCTGGAAAGAGAAAATCAAATCTACTTGTCAATGCAAAAGCAATAAATATCTCAGTATAGATTCCATGCTTAAGAAATATCAATTCAAAAGTTCACACGGTATGCGATACAGCAATGATTTTATTTTAGAGTTTGTTTTTGAAAATAGAGTCTCCGTAAGGATACAGGCACTGTTTTAAATACAACTTGTTTCCTCTCTCTTCAGAAAGTAATTTATAAAAGCCTCTCTAAGGGGCTTAAATGTTCTTATGGTTTGCATCCACACGCACTGAAAGCTATTTCGGAATGAATTGATGAAAATAAAAGAAACGGGATGGTAATTTTTTACGAGGTTAAACTCAGGGAAGAGCTTCATTTTAATAATTCCACACTCAAATTAGACAGGTTTGTTGACTTTGTGGATCTGACACCACCCGCCCAGACAAATTATATTGCAAGCCATGTAAGGCATTCTTGCCATTCCTCTACAACTGTGTCCAACTAGCTGTTTATGCTAGAATAAATGCAACGCCTGTAGATATTCATGAAACGATTATTATTCAGGTAATTTTACTATTAGAAGACGCTGGTGGAAGAGTCGTCGGATTTACATGTGACGGAAGTCAAGTAAATAGAAGGCATGGAAGATTTCAGAAATGAGTAGCATCACAACTTTATTTATAATCCAGCAGATGATAAAATACGCCATTTTCGGATTTTGTGCTTGTTTTGAAGTATATAAGGAATTATTTCCACGAGCAAACTCAAGTTACTTATGCAAACAAAGACTTAAATTTTATAAACAACTCTATGAAACCGATATTTATGAATCTGCAGAACTTAGAATTTGTCCCAAGCTGACTAAGACTCATTTATATCCCTTCTTTAAAAAAATCTGATGTGTTACACTCACATGACTTTCTCTACTCTTTTACAATCTATTTTTACAAACGCCTTTTCTCCAAATGCTTCATGTTAATCGAGAAATCGAGATGTCAATCTTATTGGTAATTTTCTTGTAGATGCGAGGGGAATATGGTAGCTTTTAAGCGATAGTCAAATATTTTAGCGCTGGTTGCTATGCGGCGAATTCCATTCTCTTTGCATGTCTAGGACATAAAAAAATCTGATGTGTTACACTCACATGACTTTCTCTACTCTTGTACAATCTAATTTTACAAACGCTTATTCTCCATATGGTTCATGTTAATCGAGATATCGAGATGTCAATCTTATTGGTAATTTTCTTGTAGATGCAAGGGAAATATGGTAGCTTTTAAGCGATAGTCAAATATTTTAACGCTGGTTGCTATGTGGCGCATTCCATTCTCTTTGCATGTCCAGGACATAAAAAAACTGAATAACGAATGTGAGAAAAAGTATAAGTATTGTAAAATTTAAGGAAATAACAAGCAATATCTCGAAAACGGTTCACTCAACAAAAGAAATGTATATGACATAAGTTGTGTATTTTAACGCGATCTACATTTTTTGTGTAGTAAAATTTTGTCTATCTCTTATGGTTTACCAGTTATGCAAAAGTCGTTCACAATGAAGAATACTTTTGGAGACATTCCCAGAAAATTCGAGATATACATTTCATTTCTCATGACATTATCTTAAACATATGATATTTTCATCAAAATCGTTAGAGCCATTTTTGAGAAAATTAAAATTTTCGAAAAATGTTCCATGTAAAGGGTAGTCTGGGGTGGGGGGATTTTCTTGAAAACCTTCGTGTCGCATCTCTGGAAGATACTGAACCTAAATACCAAGTTTGGTGCTTATCCGACTGTTCGTTTTTGAGTTATGCTGTTCACAGACACACACACAGACACGCACACACACAGACACACACACACAGACACACACACACACACACAGACACACACACGGACATGTTTCCAAAAATGCTTTTTTTGGATTCAGGAGGTCTCAAAACATGTATTTCCGGTGAAACCTCGGTATCGAATTTTTGGGTGGAATGCAATACTTCCCCTACTTACTATACGTAGTAGAGAAAGTAAAAATGAATAACGAATTTGAGAAAAAGATTAAGTATTGGAAAATTTAAGGAAATAACAAGCAATATCTCTAAAACGGTTCACTCAACAAAAGAAATGTATATGACATAAGTTGTGTATTTCAACGCGATCTACATTTTTTGTGTAGTAAAATTTTGTCTATCTCTTATGGTTTACCAGTTATGCAAAAGTCGTTCACAATGAAGAATACTTTTGAAGACATTCCCAGAAAATTCGAGATATACATTTCATTTCTCATGACTTTATCTTAAACATATGATATTTTCATCAAAATCGTTAGAGCCATTTTTGAGAAAATTAAATTTTCGAAAAATGTTCCATGTAAAGGGTAGTCTGGGGTGGGGGGATTTTCTTGAAAACCTTCGTGTCGCATCTCTGGAAGATACTGAACCTAAATACCAAGTTTGGTGTTTATCCGACTGTTCGTTTTTGAGTTATGCTGTTCACAGACACACACACAGACACACACACGGACATGTTTCCAAAAATGCTTTTTTTGGATTCAGGGGGTCTCAAAACATGTATTTCCAGTGAAATCTCGGTATCGAATTTTTGGGTGGAATGCAATACTTCCCCTACTTACTATACGTAGTAGAGAAAGTAAAAAATTAATACAAGGCTTACTTTCCAAATCTTCAGTAGGAATGTTGCCGATGAAATAAGATATTTTAGAGAATTGGATCCTTGGATTTCGAAGGTTTACAGAAATGGTCTAAATGAAGTTTCTAAAAGTACTAAATTCGCGGGTTGCTACTCTCTTTAAAGATTCAGATTCACATAAAACTGCAAAATTTCCTTCACCTCCTGAAAACTACAGAAAATAACTTTGCGTCATATACAGAAGCATGGAATCATTATTATGTGAGTTGAACGCACTTTAGAATTAAGTGAATACTCTGGAGTAAAGGGTGAAAGCTTATTTTAACTCCCAAACTCAACCAGGATCGTTCAGAATGCCACTTGAGAATTTAATTTTGCGATCTTTCGCTTGTGACGATCATCCTTCTATGTTGGATTTTCTCCTCTGCATTTATTACAGTGCATTTACGTTGCAAGCAAGCAGACCTTGTCAAACGAAGGCAATGTGAATATAGAGCAATGCACCACTTTCATCTTTTATTAATCAGATGCGACTACTCGCCACAGGAAAAAAACACGCACGCACAGGATGATAACAAGAACATTGTAAACTCAATGGAAGAATCACTGAAACAAAAGATTATAGTTGAAAATTCGAAACCGCGGTACCAAGATGGAGAAAATAAAATACCAGAATTATAAATCTATCCTGCTGTAACAAACACAAAAGAATTTTGCTTGGTTTACCATCTGGCTGGATATGCTATCAAATATTCCACCAAAGTTATGTGTTACAAACTCTATACGAACTGTGGCCAAAAAACTCAGTGTCCTCAAGTGATGCAGCTCTAACGATAGATATGAAAGATTATGGCACCTCTAAAAGCAATAGTAGATTTAGACACAAGGGGTAAAAATGGGATTTTATTTGGCAAGTACAAATGTTTTCCTACGGCCTTCGTTTCGCAATCCTACAAGCAAAATATAACCACTTTTAACACGTGTGGCATATGCTATTTTTTAGACAGCGCTCGAATTTTTATAATATTATATTGATTTCCGAAGCTAAGAGAAATCAGTTTAGAACGTAGTTCTTGAATCAAGAGAAACTACGTTAAAAAGCGAGATGGCAGATGTTTAGTTGTTTTATTAGCAATCATTTTCAGTGAAATTATTTTCAATATGTTTTGCCTTACAGCAGGCAATGAGGCGATTAAATGCTATATGACATTGCTTTCTGGATTCTTTGGGTAACTATAGGGTCTTTCAACAATAGTGCCCTATCTTTGAACTTAAATAAAACACGTTCTATAAATGACAGAGGTTTATTTCTTTTTTTTTATTTTGGAACATAATTAATGTCATATTACGTGTGGAAGAGAACATCAGTTAAGTGACCGCCGCGACTTCGTTGGGTTGCGCATATACGGTTAACCCAGTTTTCAATGACAGAAACCGTAAATTAGGTCCAACTTCCGAATAACACGCGTGATGTTATTCATAAGATCATTTACTGTCTGTGGCTTGTTGACATAAACTCGAGATTTAACATAACCCCACAAGAAGTAATCCAACGGCGTTAAATGCCAGTTAACATCACCACCATGGGAAACGATGAAACCTCTGAACTTCTCCTTCAAAAGATCGACTGTTTCGAGAGCAGTATGACATGTGGCACCATCTTGCTGGAACCAGATGTTTCTGAGATCCATACCATTCAATTGAGACAAAAAATAGTCCCTTTTAAGAGCCCAGTATCTTTCTCCATTGACAGTTAGATCTTCTCCGTCTGCACCTTGGAAAAAATATGGACCAATGATTCCACCATACCAAAACCACACCACACAGTAACCTTTTGGGGATGAAGTGGTCGTTCTTGAATCTGCATTGGATTATGATTGCTGCAATAGCGGCAATTTTGTTTGTTAACACAACCATCCATCCAAAAGTGGGCTTTGTCGCTGAAGATGATTTTTCGACAAAAATCCGGGTCAGCTTCCAATTGCTCCATAGCCAAGTCAGCGAATACATGGCGCAACCTATGGTCGTTGGGCTTTAGTTCTTGAGTTAACACCATTTTGTAAGCGCGAAACTTCAAGTCCAGATGCAGAATTCGCCAAGTTGTGGTCGGCAAAAGCCCAAATTCTTGCACTGTACGAGCAATTGATTTGTTTTCGTTCTCGCGTACACTCTCACGAACGGCGCCTATGTTTTCGTTGGAGCGCTTACGTCAATTACGTACAGGCGTTCTTTGATCGCTGACAGAACCACTTATTTCAAATTTATCGATCAAACGCCGAATCGTTCTCTCACAGGGACGATTTTGCACACCGTAAACTTCACGCAATACACGGAAGGTTTGGCGAACAGATGATCCATTTTGATAATACATTTTCACAATTTCTACACGTTGCTGAATGCTGTAAGATTCCGTGGCTGTTTGTCAATAACAACTGTAACTACATGAAAAAAATGACTGCTGTAACTCAATAACAACGACAGCTATCACATGTTAAAGATATGACACTCTTGTTGAAAGACTCTATACTTCTAGTGTTATTCTTACACTGCTTCTGTAATTTCACTTCAATTTCAGTTTCTTCTAAATTCATAATTTCTGCTACTGTATGTTTATGTACGTTATAATAAACAAAATAATGGCGTTTTATATCAAAGAAAGCAGAAGGCTGCCAATATAACATAGGTTGTATTCACGTTTGGAAAGAAATTCTACAGTTTTGATAAGTCTGAAATTCTTACAGTTAAAGCAATTAAGTTTAACTCAAGAAAAATGGATATCACAACATTTTTAAAAATTATTTTCAGATAAAAATATTTAAAATTTGGGGGAAAAAAAGATGTGCCACCTTTTAAAAATTTCTGGCACTGCCAAAAATTTATATTTCAAGATTGTTTTCACTGAGTGAGTTATGGCTTAACGTGAATGTTGTTTTGTGAACTAGGATATTTTTGATATCGTGATTAGTAGTTATACAATTCAATTTTTGTTTGAATTCATAAAAACTTTTCAGCAAATTTATTTTCAAGATTCACAACAGTGGTGATTTTCATTGTAATTTAAAAGTTATGGTTCACAAGAGCCTGTTCCTTAAGCTTTAATTTGATTCATGAGCCAGGTTTGTAGTCCAATTTATAGTATAGCTTTTGTTGTTTTGAAAATTGCAAAGCGTAGACATTTTCATTTTTGGGGAAATGAGTTTAAAAATTAAAGTGTTATTGAGTATGAGAAACCGCTTACTTGAAATTTTTAAAATGTTGGAGGTATTCTTTATTAAAATTATATTAAATCATATACTTTAATAATTTTAAAGTATTAATACAATCATTGTCAGAATTAGCACTGTCAACTCATTCAATCTTAGAATGAACAGCATTATGTTTGTCGCATTCACTGTCTGTTTATCAATGTTCATTGTCTGAACACTTTCACTGCTGCCATTGCATTGTTTTGTGCGTCTATCACCATGAAACTTCCTCTTCTGTGAACAAACATTAGTTTTGTTACCCATTTTAACTTACAATTCTTCACAAAATGCTAACAGCTCTGAGATTTGTTTGTAAATAAATAAATATGCTGCCACACCCACCTTTCTGAAATCCGGGAGAGCAGTACACTATTTAAATCCATTTTAGTTCACTTGCGAGCCAAAGTATTTAAATAAAACTCACGTAATTTTAAACAGAAAGGACTGTGGTTTCATAAAACAGCAAAAATAAGTTTTGACATTTTTGAGGAAAAAGAGCTTTTTAAACGTGAATACAAACCTTAACTCTACGACGAATTGCGATAAATTGAAGTATGATGATTTGTATTGTGAAGAGATAATGCGAGCGCCATGGGGAATTAATCAGGTAACCGACAATGAAAATTAAAACTAATCGACCCGAGTCGTGTACTGTCAGTGACCCACGAGATTGACTTTGCCCTTGAACTGCAAGCGTGCAGTGGACTGGGGAGCTTCTTGCGTAAGGTGTAGATAGTGTAACACCAACAGTTCAAAAATATTGTCAACAAGTTCAGTCTTACTGCAGGCAGTGTCAGTGGATGCTACAATGTTAAAACGCGTTGTATCACGAGTATCAAATTAATATAATATATTTGTGAAATGGCTAACTTTCAGAAAAAGGGAAAACCCATTCATAGCGAGGCTCGCGAAATAATAAACCATGTAAACGAGCAGTGCAAAAAGGAAGCAGAACAGAAACAACTAATTCTGCCGATTTCGCGAGCGGATGGGAGAACAGCAGATTACTGCGGTGTGTCTGTGGGAACAATTAAGAATATAAGACAAGAAAGTGCGAAGAGAACAGAATGAAGCCCTTTAGGCACTCCAGGCAAGACAAGACCTCGAAATCCAGAACGAAATATAAATATAGGCGATTTCGACATGTGCGTCATTAAGCGGACAATAATGGACTTCTACTTCAATAAAAAGATAGTTCCGACATGCAGAAAGTTACTTCCTGTAGTTAGAAGTAAGACACAATTTCCTTGGAGGGTACAGTCTTTAAGGAGAGTTATTCGGAAATTGGGATTTAGATGGCGCAAGTGCCGAGGAAAGCGAATAATCTTAATCGAAAAACCAGGAATTGTTGAATGGAGATGTAAATACTTAGCTGAGCTAAGGGAATACCGAAGACAAGATAGGGATATCGCTTATTTGGATGAAACGTGGATGGACTCATTGTTGTTCACGCATGCTCCGACAATGGATTTATTTCTGGAGCATTGCTGATTTACAAGGCAGGATCAGTAACAGGTGATTACTATGGGCAAATGAACGGTGTCAACTTCGAACGATGGGTGAATGAACGCTTGATTCAAAACTTCCGGAAAAATCTGTAATCATTCTAGATAATGCTCCTTATCACACCATTCAGATCAATAAGCCTCCAAATAAATACGACACTAAAGTTAGCATGATGTCATGGCTTCAGAAAAATGGAGTTCATTGCGAAGAAAGCATGCCAAAGCATCAACATTTTTCTTTGATAGAAATGAACAGACGAAGAGAAAAGGTATTTAAGATTTACCGCATCCTCAATGCACATGGACACTCCACTCTGTATCTGCCGCCTTATAATTGCGATCTTAATCCCATTGAGCTTGCATGGGTGACAGTAAATCACTTCATAAGGGAGCGCAATGTTACTGGCGAATTTTCGTTATCTCGTTTATTGAATTTAACCAACGAAGGAATCTCTGCGGTACCTGCAGAACACTGGGTGGGATATCACCGGCATGTTAGAAAATTAGAAGATGGTTACTGGTCCAAGGATCGTGTGGTTTCTGATGTGATCGATCAGATTATTATTTCAAATGCAAACGACAGTTCTTCTGATGAGCAAGAAGGGATATCATCCGATGACTTGGACTCCGAATCGTCTGCATCGGATCTTGCACACCCTTTGGATTAATGAGGTTAGTAAAATAATATTCCACATTTATATTGTCATAAATATACTGTTTTACATGTACACAGGCTTTACAAGTTCACTTATTGAAAGTATGATCATAATTTTTTTATGCAGTAATAATTCACTAATATTTGTTGTCGTGGAAAGAAAGGATAAGTACCTTTGTAACAGGGTGTAAAACAATAAAGCGATAGGAAAGAATAACACAACGCTCTCTCGGATTCGCTTACGTCAACGACAAGGACAAAGCTAAACTCCTAGTTAATAAACTGTGCAAATACAAAGGATAATTGCCATGTGATTGGGCTTGAAACCAAAGTTGGTGACAATGAAGATTATCACAACAGTGCGACAAATTTAAAGCTTTTAGCTCCTGTGCACATATATTAAGCTCTACTTTTAGGCCTTGTCTATTATTTTTTCGAGTGCGTAGACAATATTAATATTGTGATCCAGTCCAAAGATTTATACTGTTATTTGGAACATAAAAAAGACACAGTTCCAAAACTCATATTTCATTATATTAACTGGCAATACTTTTTCCGAATGAAAGAAATTCGCAAAGAATGCAATACTTCAAAAATGGTGAAGTGGACCCAGAATTATCTAAAGTTTCTCCTGTACTTGGTGAGTACAGAAAAATAATGTATTAATGTAATACTCTAGTTACCAATTCTTCTATATCTGTCTAATAAATATGTTTTATTACAATAATATATGTCTAAATGGCTATATAAGCAGAGCAGCGCTCTGTGTAAAGTTTTCGAGGCGGACAGCCGTTACCCGTCCGGTGATAAACTAGCGCTGCGCTGTGGTAACCCCGTGCGTTACAATGAGCCAGCACTACTCGCCCTGGTCATAGCGTTAATCTTCAACAGGAAGGTGTAGTCATGACAATAGTGCCTTGAATATCCATCCTTTAAAATGTCACTTCCTTGAACTCGTCTCAATGTTTACCTATCTTCTTTTTTACTTTCTCTACTACGTATAGTAAGTAGGGGAAGTATTGTATTCCACCCAAAAATTCGATACCGAGATTTCACCGGAAATACATGTTTTGAGACCCCCCTGAATCCAAAAATAGCATTTTTGGAACATGTCCGTGTGTGTGTCTGTCTGTGAACAGCATAACTCGGAAACGAACAGTCGGATAAACACTAAACTTGGTGTTTAGGTTCAGTATCTTCCAGAGATGCGACACGAAGGTTTTCAAGAAAATCCCCCCACCCCAGATTACCCTTTACATGGAAGATTTTTCGAAAATTTTAATTTTCTCAAAAATGGCTCTAACGATTTTGATTAAAATATACGTTTAAGATATTTTTATGACAAATAAAATGTATATCTTGAATTTCTTGGGAATGTCTCCAAAAGTATTCTTCATTGTGAACGATTTTTGCATAACTGTTAAACCATAAGAGGTAGACAAAATTTTACTACACAAAAAATGTAGATCGCGTTAAAATACACAATTTATGTCATATACATTTTTTGTTGAGTGAACCATTTTCGAGATATTACTTGTTATTCCCTTAAATTTGTCAATATTTTCTCAAATGGGAATTCGTTATTCATTTTTTTGTCTTGGATATGCAAAGAGTATTAATCTGTGGGAAAGGGAATGGTGCTGCACCTAGCAACCAGCTATTAAGAGATATGTATGTGCTTAAAGACTACTGTATTTCTATATTGCCCTTGTAAATATATATTCCCCTTACATCTACAAGAAAATTAGCAATAAGATAAGAGTCTGCAAATGTTTATCTCGATTAACATGAAGTAGATGGAGAATAAGCGTTTGTATAAATAGTTTGTACAAGAGTAGAGAAAGTCATGTGAGTGTAACACATCAGATTTTTTTCCGCCGTTTTCTCGCAAAGGTAATCCAAACAGAGAGGAAAGTACCGGCCTTTTACTTCCTATTTATTAGGTTTAATTTTCTGGAGTGAGGCAGAATGTCAGTTACGGTAAATTAAATTGCGTTTTTTATTTACGGTCGCTCTTTAACTGTGTGGTCCTTAGTGTCCCATTCTATTTTGCTCAGAGACCTCTTTATCAGGTTTGAGATTCTTTTAGTCTACGACACGGGACCACCGGCTTCACTTCCTTTCCGAGGGAAGCCATTCTAAGGTGTTTTACAGCTGAAAATATCCATCGCCCTCCGCCGGGTTTGAACCCACGACCTCGGGAACTAGAGGTTAACATGGAGAACATGTCAGTTACGTCAGAACTCCTGGTATTGAAATTTGTGTCCATTTACTTCAGTTACTGTTTGTTTTACAAGGTTTTGTCTCCACTCATAAATTTCTTTTTTCTCGTGCTTCTTTTATACATTCACTCTCCAGCCAATTTAGAATATCCCACGGAACTGATCACTACTTTTTCTCTTGATGAAAATTATGATCTAGAGCAGCTATTAATGATCTAATATACACGCCTAGAATTGAAAAATGTGTCCGTTTAGGGATACACTTCAAGCGCTCATTGTGGTAGGATTCAAGCTTTCCCGTATGATGAAATTTATTTATACGTGTAATGTCACTTTAAAATTAATCTTCCATTATTTATTATATTGCCTAAATGTTTGCATACTCTGAAATTCTTACGTAGCTTCTTCACTCAAAACATAGTGAGTATACGAGTGAAATTTTTCAATATCTATCCCAATTATGGGCATCAGTAATGTACCTTAGAGTTGACGTGAATTTTTTCCTTTAGGATTATACTACCACTTTCACAAATAGCAATTGCACACCACAGATGATTATAAATAGAAGGCTTGCATTCATGAAGGACGGATGATTTTCGAATCTTATTAAACGTTTTCATAAGGGATTCAGCAAGATGTCATAATCAAATTCATGGTGTATATACGGAATTTTTTTAAAATCAAAGCTCTAATACCCGTGCGTCTGTCTGCCAGGAACAATTTTATGGGCAGGTTTTCATTCATAGAAGTTTTTGCAAGTAGCTTTCTCAATATCACCACTTAGAGTTCCTCTCTACACAATTATGAAGTATAATATTTAATTTGTTGTGGAATTCATTAAACATAAATTTGAATCCTTCCTGGAAATTGCAAAATTCCTTTCTTCTTCTTCTTCTTTTAATCAGTCTTTGTGTACGGAAGGGAAACAAATTTTTAACCAGTCTATAAAAATATGATTAAGAAAACAAATGGTAGTTTTATTGCTTTGAGAATGCCAAGGAATAGTTAAATGTCATTCCACAAAGATACAAGACTGAAGCTATGCACGTGTTACTTTTTAGACTTCCACTATCCCTCCAGAGCACCATTCATTCGCACAGTGATATAATTCGCATTAAGGCCCTCCTGTGTTAAATTTTCTTCCAGTGACAGGCCCACTACGTGTGTGACAAATACTGAATAGCGCAAGGAGAGCATTCACACGTCATACAAATACAAGACTATTTTTTGGATTTACCTACATCTATCTTGTGTTGCATCTTCACTACATTCCCTCAAATATTCATTCGGTTTATAATCATTTACAGCAAAGATTCGCCTTCCTCATCAATCAAGCTTTGGTATACATTAGCGCGGTTTATAGCACTAAAAGTTTCAGTTCTCAATTCGCACTATATTTCACCATCAATCCTCAATTTCGGTGTAAAAACTCGGAAACCAGTGTAGCTTCACTTTCCTACTGCGAATGACTACTGAATTATCGACTAATTGTAGCACTTGCTTTCTTTTAAGAAAATTTGAGTTTCTTTTTGGGGGGGTTTGTTCTCGTCCTAAAAATTTCAAAGGCACCATATTATGTTTCAGTCTTTGAATTTCTCCTTCTGCATTATTCTTATTTTTACAACACCGGACTCGTTAAAACCACTTTCTTCTAAATGAATTCCTCATATTCTAGCAGTTTTGCTTGACACAAAGTTTTTGCGTTTCATAGAAGCAACCCATTTGTTGTATATACCCAGATGAATTAGTTTATTGTGTGATATTTGACTTCGCAACTGTTGCATCAGAGAGTCCCCTATGTTAGAATTAAGTATTATATAATATACTATGAATAGAAAGACGAAGTCGTAATGGATAGTCCTCTAAGTGCAACGGTTGCCAACTTCTACATGCAAAAGTTCGAAGAAATAGCATTTTAATCCGCCATTCACAAACCAAAAGTGTGGTGGAGATATCTGTATGACACTTTTGCTATCTGGAAACATGGAGGCAAAGAATTAGCAAAATCCCTCCACCACACCAATGAAAATGGAGAAGGAGAAAGATCAAAGCATCCAATTTTTAGATGTTCTGATAACAAGAAAACCCGATATGACGCTAGGGTATACGATTTACAGAAAACGAAACCACTCCGACCGCTGCCTGTGTCTACAAAAGCATTCCATTCACCATCCCCGGCAGAGGAGAGATGTAATGAATTCTGTAACAGAACATGCCAAGCCTATCTGTGAACCGGTCACGTTGGAACAGCAACTGAAACACCTGTACAAGACACTACAGGCTAACGAATATGGTAAAAAAAAGAAATAAATCGGGCGTCACATCCAAGAATAACAAAACCGTACTGACACAAGACAGCAGAATAAAGCTTTCTTGCACTATATTACGGATCGCATTGGCAAACTGTTGGAGAGAGCCAACATAAAAGCGATCTTGAAACTCAGCAGAAAACTAAAACACCAACCAAGATCGGCAAAGGAACCGCTCTCGATGCAAGGGATTTACCACATACCGTGTAGCTGCGCCCAAGTCCGTGTTGGCATCACCAAGCGTAGCAAATGCCGACTAGGACACAGCAGCAGCCGAGCATGCGTTGCTAATGGGCCACGACATCACATTTGATGAGACCGAAGTCCTAGACAACACAGCCTACTACCACGCACGGCTGTACCGAGAGGCCATTCAGATTTACAAACAATTTTAAGAGAAGAGAGGAAGTAGCACGCATACACAAAGCCTGGAAGCCGTTGCTAGATAATGCTAAACCTAAAAAAACCAACCGGACAAATCATTTGGCGGTTTCCTCAGGGATTAGACCAATAGGAGACGAGGGAGCGGCCCCTCCTGCCTATATAGTCTGACTGCGTGCACGCGACCCGCCATGCCGCCAACTTGAGTACCCCCATCCCATTACCTGTATTCCCATCTTGCTTTGCTGCCATGCCGGCCTGCTTAACTTGACGACCACACAAGCGGTCGCCCAAGTTAAGCAGCATTGGGCTCGGTCACCGCATGGTCGCTAGTCCGCCCATGAGGAAACGCCGAGACCCAGCCAAATGGTAGTGCAGAAAGCTAAACTCCGCCCAAGACAAATATAAATCAAAAGCTTGTGTATATTCTTTTAAACCTCCTTTATCGCACAGGTAAAGCCGCATACGCGGCTAGGTACTGTGGCGATTATATTCCGCCCAGGTAAACCTGGGCGACCTGTTCTCGATTGCTGGATTGCTGGACGCTACCTGCGCCCTGCCTTCCAACCCAATACCTGGGCGGGACCTGCGACTGGCCGTTGGAACAATAGGCAGCGCTTACTTGTTTCGGAACCTTCGTTTCGGCGTATTCTAGTAGGATCTTGTTCGCGAAAGTTCTGCTTCGTATGCGAGGCCTATATAAGGGACTGCTGTCGGCATGACAAGCATGAGAGGCCTTTCGCTTCAAGCTCTCCTCCAAGCAGCATGGGGCGGAAGAAGACAGCCGCAGCCTCCAAAGTTCCTCCTCGTGAGGAAGTCATCACCAACGCCGCCGAAGAACAGCTTCCCGTCTCTTCAACGCCGCCGCCAGCCGAAGCGCCCAGCGCCAACTCACCAGCCAGCGCAGCCAGCCACACGCCGCTGAACGCTACTCCGCTGTTGTCCGGGGAGTGCATCGTTAGCTCCCTGACCCGCTACTGGTAACCGCCGCGCAGCGCTTTTGGCCGTCTGCGGCCAAGGCGACTAGAATTCGGAACTTCAGAGGTCCAACACAGCTGGTCCGACTCACCTTCATGGACGAGGACTACTCGGCGGCCCTGGGCGCAGGACTGCCCTTGTTAGGGCAAACCCTGTCGCTCGAGGCCAGCCGCAGTGTGCGCCCAACACCATGCCGCCGCTGCTGCCTTTGCGGGCATTCAGACACTACATGTGTCGCCGCACCCCGCTGCCACTATTGTGGCAACGGGACTCTCACCGCTGACTGCAGGGCACACGACTTAACTCATCGCCGCCGCATCTGCGCTTCCTGTGGGGGCAAGGGGCACTTCACCGGCCAGGCCGTCTGCCCACTCTACCCACGTAGAGCATCGCCGATCAATTCCATCTTCACGACATCGCAGAGCAACATTCCACCACCGCAGATCCACACCTCTCAACTAGAGCACCAGTTGGCGAACACCAACGCAATAGTTGAGCAGAACACGGCCAGCAACAACAGCATCCTTGAAGCAATTCAGGATCTTCACGCAGAGTTGCTGGACATATCCAACCGTCTCACCGCACTTGAAGACCAGTTCACCACGCAGTTTGCCTCCATAACGGACACCATAACTGTTCAGAACACGCCAAAACCATCAAAGACATCGATTCAACACATCGCACCACCATTCGCATGGGAAACGAATACTTACTGCATATCACAGACCATGCGAATAGAGTGATTTCTCCAGCCCTATATTACGACACCTCCATGAGACGACCTAGGACCACACTCGTCAACACTGTCCAGATCTCTCCGGATATACACCGAATGCCTGGAGGTAACAGGCCCGGGTACAGAGTACCCATTTCCTGTTACATCACCACTGTTCATAGGTCCCTGTCAGGGCTTCGGCCATGGCAGATACCTAACCACCACTGCGGAACACTTCGCCACTTCATAGTAATCACACACAAACAGCGGGTTTGCTTCGGCGGTGCCAGCCATCATTTTCGTCATTATGCCCCCATTAAATAGGGCCACCACAGCATCAAATCCTTTCTATTCCTCTTCCTAATATCTATGTATTCTTGCTTTTCCTTAAACTCCCAAAAATAAAAAATTACGAGAGAGTGTTGAATTGAGACGAGTTCTGTTACAGGTTACGAAGTGAAAAGTGGACAATGCACTCTAGTTGTTATTTAATTCGACGGATCAGTTGTCTTGTGTTCCGAGTGAGTGCTACGCTAAGTGTCTAAGGTAAATAAAGTGTTTCACAGCAACTGCTGTTCTCATTTGTTACAACATTGCACTTCACTAAGCCCAGTCCTCTTGGAGTTGTTTCAGAGGAGAGAGCAGCCACCGTTGGATTATCGGCCGGATACTTATAGTCGACCAACACACCAGGGGCGGCTGATAACTCTCAAATTTTGTGGTTCACAAAGTTATAGGTAGCTAAAATTTCAATTTGTTAAAGCAATAAACACTTCAACGTCAATTTTCCTTTATAAATGTTAGTTATTAAACAGTGAGACACTTCCAAATGTTTTCAGAATCTTCATTATAAATGAATCTGTAACTGTGCTATTATAAGCTATGTTTCTGGGAGAAGCCACGAAGCATCCACACCAAGTTTTATCTATGGCACTTCGTACATCTTCAGCACCAAATAAAACTCAAGTAAAGCAAAATATGGCGTTTTTAACATCGCAACCAGTTATATTCTCATGTACATCCTGCTGCTAAAGTTCTGTTTAAACTACTGAGTGATTCTTAGATTTGGTTTAGGTCTACAAAGATGTTTAATTTGTATTGTAATGAAAAGAAGCTAGAAACAGTGATGTGAAGCTAGAAACAAGATGCCACCACAGGATCCAGTCCAAAAAACGGAAACACCAAAACACGGTCCAGTCGAGTTAACCTTCTGAGGATGGGAACAACGGTTTCCCGAAACATGTTAAGTGAGTAAACTTAAGTGATGTTAGTGTAACAATTTCGACTCACCTTTAAATAAATGTTTAATTTGCTTTCCATTTCAAGTAGTGTTGAAAAAGGTGGTACTAAAATAGACTGAATGGAATTCATGGTTTCTCCATATATCACCACATACTTGCATTTTTCACCGTGATTCACCAACTGAAACCCAGCACAACCACGTGTAACGTAAAGTTCAGTTTATGGATGACCGGGACTGAAGCAAATGTTTGCTATAATGGTGCTGTGTATGTGACGAAAGTAAAAGTGATCATCCGATTCCACGCTCTATTAGGTTTACGAACAAAACAGAGCCTTATGCCCCACGCTTCTCCACCATAAACCTGTAGGTACCATTGTTTCGACATGCCCTAAACCTATAGCCATCTACTACTACTACTACTAGACTGTGGGTTGCAGTGCATTATTTGGGCCGCTTGCCTAAGTCCACTACACAAGATCAGGTCGGAATGAACCCGTATGTACATATAAATGGTATAGATATTAACATCAAAGGGAAGGCCAGGATATGGCTGTAGCACAAACATGCTACCATATTAAGAAGCCACCCCTGGTCCACATTAATCAATAATTTATACATGTTTGATAACTGCAAAGTAATCACTGACACGGCACTGCCAAGCTATTTATAATCCATATCTGATAATATTTATTAGTACCAATCACTCCTATTGACACATCTTACAACCAGGACACAATATAATGCCGGAATGATAAGTTTAATGTTTCAGGTTGACGCCGCAGCACAGCGTCAAGAGGCCACCCTCCTGACGGGAGGACAGCATTGCATGTTGGTCTAAACACTGTCCGAGGTCTAAGTAGCTCAGTATTTACAATGCTACACTAATGACTATCTCCGTTTATGTCTCAGCACAGCAAAGTGAATACCAGTCAAATTGTTACAATTAGGACGACGTCTCCATCACTTCCTATAATTCCTCACTCCAAATTCCCCAGGGCGCCATGCTTGCATTGCCCTGGCCTAGGCCTCCTGTGCCCGGCCAACATACCCGCAGGTGCAATAGCGGTACTGCTGCACTTCATCGGAATAACTCCTTTCTTCCGGTGGAGGGGTTTTGGTGGGTAGGGCCATTTTCACGAGTTCCACACGCTCAGCTTCTCTGGGGTAAGTATATAAAATGTATTTCCTCTCCACTTAAAAATAAAATAAGTGTCACTCTAGTTGTAAACCAGGTAGGAATCAGTAACCTCTAAAGATGTTACGGTTCGTGATATTTCGATTGGGTCACAGCCTATAGGCCCGGAAACTACGCTAACTGGAGTAATAAACTGTTAGCTTCTAGGGCTGAATCATGAGCTTGAGATTACAAATCATACGTGCACATTATTGCGTTAAACCAGCAAAGGTATGAGCTCTAACATTTGAAACTCTCTTTTTAACAGTGAAAGTGAAGTATCCTTATTGGGGCCAAGGCTGACTGCAATAACTCGGACTATAACATGGTGACAGTCGTAGATCAAGTATTTCAGTGGTGCCACAGCAAAAGTATTGAAATAAGTAAGAAATGTCATTTATATATTTCCAAGTAAAATAAAAAGTTGTTACACTAAAATCACCTTTCTTTAAAGTATAGTTCTATATAGCATTAAATATTCCTAGCTTCAAATCAAGAGCAATTTAATCGTACTTTTAGTTGTTACATCTTAATATTGTGTAATAACCATAATAATAAACTAATCTGAAAACCACATGATACATTGCAAGAACACACAAGATTCAGCTAAAAATCAAGTTGCATTAAACAAGACATGCAATTAGTAAATTTGGGTTATTATAGTTTTGAACAAAGTGAAGTAATCTGGTTGGAGTAGCTTTTGGATTCATTTACTGCTCCTAACCATCATTTCCACATTTATACTTATTCTTCTATTCTTTTTTTTTAACGTGTTATAGTTCATATAATAATTTAACCTAATTATTAATCAAATATTCAAAGCATTTCAATATTTTGATTGCTGTGTTTAAGGGAATTCCATATTTGCAAACATCATTACTTTACTAATTATATTTTCACACAGTTCAGTTTCTAAGAAATGTTCTGCATCTCTTAGGTGTGCTAGTTTTCAGATTCACTTGTGCTGCTGATGAGAACTTAAAAAAGCGTTATACACTACGCACATTGAAACATAATCAAAGAGGAACGTTTTTATTCTCCGTAACTTAGTGGAGGATTTATACTATAAGGTATACAACGGAGGGAGACACCGCGCACACTGGGACTTTCATAGTTCTATTGCAGCTAACACTCCCTGAAGGCAGGGATGAAGTACAGGAACTAAGTATAGGATATATAACAGAGAGGGACACATTGAGACTTTCATATATCTATTGCAGCTACCACTCCCAGGAGGCAGGGATGAAGTGCAGGAACTAAAGGAGGCTACAGTATGGGATATATAACAGAGGGGGACACACTGAGACTTTCATATATCTATTGCAACTACCACTCCCAGGAGGCAGGGATGAAGTGCAGGAACTACAGGAGCTTACAGTATAGGATATATAACAGAGGAACACACTGAGACTTTCATATATCTATTGCAGCTACCACTCCCAGGAGGCAGGGATGAAGTGCAGGAACTACAGGATAGGATATATAACAGAGAGGAACACATTGAGAATTTCATACCTATTGCAGCTACCACCCCCAGGAGGCAGGGATGAAGTACAGGAGGCTACAGTATAGGATATATAACGGAGAGGAACACACTGAGACTTTCATACCTATTGCAGCTACCACGCCCAGGAGCCAGGGATGAAGTACAGGAGACTACAGTATAGGAAATATAATGGAGAGGAACTCACTGCGACTTTCATATATCTATTGCAGCTACCACTCTCAGAAGGCAGGGATGAAGTACAGAGACTACAGTATAGGATATATAATGGAGAGGAACTCGCTGAGACTTTCATAGTTCTATTGCAGCTACCACTCCCAGGAGGCCGGGATGAAGTGTAGGAAGTACAGCATAGGATATATAACGGAGAGGAACTCACTGAGGCTTTCATAGTTCTATTGCAAGTACTATCTCCCAGGAGGCCGGGATGAAGTGTAGGAACTACTATATGGGATATATAATGGAGAGGAACTCAATGAGACTTTCATAGTTCTATTGCAGCTACTATTCCCAGGAGGCCGGGATGAAGTGTAGGAACTACTGTATAGGATATATAATGGAGAGGAACTCACTGAGACTTTCATAGTTCTATTGCAACTACTACTCCCAGGAGGCCGGGATGAAGTGTAGGAACTATTGTATAGGATATATAACGGAGAGGAACTCACTGAGACTTTCATAGTTCTATTGCAACTACTACTTCCAGGAGGCCGGGATTAAGTGTAGGAACTATTGTATAGGATATATAACGGAGAGGAACTCGGTGAGACTTTCATAGTTCTATTGCCGTGATGAAGTGTAGGAACTACTGTATAGGATATATAACGGAGAGGAACTCAGTGAGACTTTCATAGTTCTATTGCAACTACTACTCCGAGGAGGCCGTGATGAAGTGTAGGAACTACTGTATAGGATATATAACGGAGAGGAACTCGGTGAGACTTTCATAGTTCTATTGCTACTACTACTTCCAGGAGGCCGGGATGAAGTGTAGGAACTACTGTATAGGATATATAACGGAGAGGAACTCACTGAGACTTTCATAGTTCTATTGCAACTACTATTCCCAGGAGGCCGGGATGAAGTGTAGGAACTACAGTTAGGATATATAATGGAGAGGAACTCAATGAGACTTTCATAGTTCTATTGCAACTACCACTCCCAGGAGGCCGGGATGAAGTGCAGGAACTACAGTTTAGGATATATAATGGAGAGGAACTCAATGAGACTTTCATAGTTCTATTGCAACTATCACTCCCAGGAGGGCGGGATGAAGTGCAGGAACTACAGTATAGGATATATAACGGAGAGGAATTCATTGAGACTTTCATAGTTCTATTGTAACTACTACTCCCAGGAGCCAGGGATGAAGTGTAGGAACTACAGTATAGGATATATAACGGAGAGGAACACAATGAGACTTTCATAGTTCTATTGCAACTACTACTCCCAGGAGGCATGGATGAAGTGCAGGAACTACTTTGTAGGGTACCTGAAGGTGCCTACTGCCTTTGAATTTTAAAATTCCACTATATTTGCAGCAAAAGTATTGGCAAAAGTCCAGTACTGCAGTATTCAAATGTGTGGTGTGGCTAGCCCAACAGGTTTAGTGGCTTTATTTGCTTCCACAGCGACCAAGTAGTGTTTATTACTGGCTGCTATACCGGATGTTGACCTTTTAAATCTGTAATGCTAAATCCTATGCAGTAAACACTTAACACAGTGAAATCAATATGAAACATTTAAGGTTTTGAAATGGTTGACTTAACACTCATGGATTTCACTTACATATAACTAATGCAAGAACATGTTTTTTAGCACCTTGTCTATATCATCGGCTGCTGTGACTAGTTTGAACGACCAAATCAAAGGTAGTTGAAAGTGTTTCCTCTAGCGGCATAAGTTGGAACAATTTTGTATATGTGTTGACATCATTAGGAACCTCAGAAGTTTATCAGACGTCGTTCATGTTTCTTAATAAAAATGTTCTCCCAAGAGACATTAAGAAATATGAAGGATTTGTAATGAACTTAGAGATTACTAATAAATGCAAAATTGTTCCAACTTACGTTCAAGAAAACACTTTCAACTACCTTTGATCTGGTTGTTCAAACCATTGGACAGCAGCCGGTTATGTAGACAAGGTGCTATGAAAACATGTTCCTGCATTAATTATGTGTAAGTTAAACCCATGACTGTTAAGTCGACCAATTCAAAACATTAAATCTCTAATAATGATTTCAGTACTTTGATGGATTTATCGTACAGTGGTCTAGAACATTTTATATGCTGATTTCTTCCCATTACCTCTTAGAACTGTGATTCCCATGCTATTCATAATATTGAACCAAACATTCACTGATATTAAAGAGCAAATTTGTATTTCTTATCTTAGCCTTCTCTACAACAATCTTTAAAATTCTGGAAATGTATAGCCTGTAAAAAAAGTTTAGGAGTGGAAGATTATCCAAATGTTTGGTTCATTTGTACGCAAGATGAAAAAGCAAACAAGAAACAAATATCATGCAAAGAATAACATTAAAAAATACTTATTTGATTAACAAGATCTTCCAGGAACCAATTGCCTGAAAATTTAATCTGAAATCAATGTTACATGAATACAGTAGAATCCCATTAGTACGTTTTTGCAGGGACCCAAGGATTTGGACATCATAGACAGGAAAAGTCTTAACGAAAATACAAAATTTGCAATTTAAGCACAAAATTATGTAATAAAATCTAATAATTACTACGTTTCCATGGGGAATTGAATTCGATTTGAGTCCAATTCCATACTGAATATGATCCCTGTTTCCATGTTAAATTCAATTTGTATCCGATGCATTTGGATACACAAAATACAAGAATAAACAATTCAATCTTTTATGTTGGTCAACTTGCATTTTTGAGGTTAGTGAATTTTTTCCAGAAAATAAATTGCGAATTAAGGAAGCGATAAAAGTGGCTTTGCCGTGGGTTCTATTACACATGTGATAACAATTTCCACTAAATAAAAAAAACAAACAAAATGACGAGCATGCATCATGTTACAAGTACAGTAGAAGATAGTATCTTTGGCATATTTAATACAATTTGAATATGATAGGTGTCCATGCAACAAATTTCGATCCGATCCTCATGCGATTCTATTTCCCCTTCTTCAAAAGCAGTTTTCAATCAGTTTATGTTTGCTAACAATTGTATTTAAGGTTCACAAGGGAATGTGTGACCTCCACGCTATATCCACACATTTCATATTTGGATTGCAATCTACTTCTTAAAGGATTTTCAGTTTTTCACTATTCGTTATTTGCTGCATTTACTTTTTCTGCATTGCAAATGAAAAGACATGTCATTGGCTGCCGGTCTCCAAACCAAAGTAGCGAATGAGAATGCCAAACTTTGAACGTGTTAAGTGCCTACTCCCACTGGACTGACAAAGGATTGGACAAAACAGCAAATGAGGACATCAAACTTTGAACGTAGTAAGCATTTAATGAGTTGGTGCCAGGATTTTTATACTTCAACGTAATACACAGGAAAACATGTTAATGAGGAACATGCTAATGAGATTCCACTGTATTTCATCCATTGTAATAACTAATTCCAGTATGTAAAAAAAATTCAGAACATCCTGTGATTAAAATAAGCATACAAAGTGAAGGTGGTGAATACTGTCATGCACTTTAATAATGAACACATTTCTGCAGCTGTTTTTTCCCTTGTTTTTATTTATTTCATTATTTTTAATACATAAAGGTAAAATGTTTTAATTTCACTCATTACAACTAAATTTACAAATATATTTCAATTTTTATTATTCAACTGCATATAGTCATATATATATACACATCACATGTATTTAAAAACATTTTAATGCTATTTTTTGTGTTTTGTTTTCTTCCTCATTTTTTTATTTGTAATTTTTTTTATTATTATTTCCCACCCCCCTTTTCTTCTTATGTACAAACAATGTCGTGACTGCACCTGATTTGGAAATTATATAGTGAAGAATGCGCACAACATAGCTTCCATGATTTTCCTTCCCTTTCTACTGCTGACTAAACACAGGATGGTATATTGCCTTGTTTAAAACAGTCTCTTTTAATTATTTGGCTGTCTTAAGAGATCAAAAATGGCTTGACGCAGCTGCACGTTACAAAAGCATGCTAGGTAAATAATTTAATATGTTCCATTAGAGTAATCTATCTGATTTAAAAATTAAAAATAACAAGAATGTCACTATGAGCATTTTGTGCTTATTAAAAAGAATAGCAACAAAATATAACAGAGTTTTAACTATAACAAGTTATATTCCAATTTTAACATTTAGCATTCAGCTGTCTGTATGTGTTTGTGACGTATATATGTACGTACATATGTGAGTAACTATATAAAACTGTGATGCTCTCAAGTTTTAATGCCAATTTCTCTTCACTGTAAACCAAGTGTGGGAGAGTTAAAATATATTTTCTAAGTCACCTTTACCTTGAAAAAAGACATTCCAAATAAACAATGACATCAAGGAAATGAAAAAAAAAAATTATGAGCTGTGCAAACCATTATTAAACACATGTCAACATATTCTGAAACGTTAGTTCAAAACCAAAATTCAGTTCTGTTCAATTTAACTGCCGCAGTTAATTTCAAATAACATAAAAAGTTACTAATAAGAGAGACAAAATTACCATATCTAAAATATAAAGGAAAGGTCACAGATATATATAAAAGATATGAAGAGAGAAAGAGCACTTAAAACTGTGCCAGCTGCTTTAAGGCGGCACCTTTGCTTGCCAGACTTGTGCCATGGAGAGGAACATTAATAAAAGTCCATTGCTTATGACAAAAGTTATATTAGTTCAATCACATCTGATGCACACTTTTTTTGTTTCGACTCACCAGGTAAATCCACGATAATTCTTACACGCACTATATAACATTTACACATATTTGTACAATATTTTATGTATATTTGTATATATATATTTATATATGTATATATTAATATAATTCTGATAAAAGATGCAGTTCTCTCGCATCCTTACTGTGGCGAGAACACGGGAAACGATACTTATTATAAAAACAAATCCTGTGATTGATGATATCATGATGGGTCTTGAGAGCGGCCTTGACCCACCATGTGCAGCAGCTTCCAGTACACGTATGAACGATAGTGACGTGGTTCGTTGCTCACCAGACACGGTCCAGGCGTCTGGAACACTGGCACCAATTTCTGGTAAGGCAACCGCTGGGGTCACTTTTCTGATGAACACTCTGCCGTCTTTTGATAAGGTGAATAATCCAGACGATACTGACCTGTCAAAAATAACATCACGTTACTCACTCTTCTACAAAACCTTATCCTTCTACCTACTTCTTCGTTATTCTGGGATCATTGCGGAAACAGTGCTAAAATATTGCATTAGAATTACAAATTTTGATGATCAGAACATTTTACATCAATATAGGCAAGATAAAGGAAACCTTGATGAAGATAGGTTTTGGGGAGATTTGGAGAGCTAAAGAATTACTACAAATAGGTTTCTGGAAAGAAATTAGGACAAGAATACAGGATATTAAACAGCAAGATTTATTAGCAAGTTTTACTTTTAAGAGCTCACCGAGATTATACAGACAAATGAAAGTAGTACGGAGCAGGGAACAGTATGTTGATATATGTGATAAAACAGCAAGAGCAGGATTTGCATGGGCTAGGACAGGGGTGGTGAATTTGAAAGGTTTGAGAAAAGAGATTGATTTACAGAAATGCCCATCGGAAAGTCAAAGAGTGGCATATAGTTTTAGAGTGTGAAGAAACGAAGTTGCTTAGAAAGAGGATAGAAGAGAGAATGGTTAAATTTACCAATAGAAATTCAAGCTAACAAGTTAGTAAATGTAAAATCTAGGAAAAATATAATAGAAGTAGGAAACTTTTTGGGCAGAGTAAGAGCAAAATGGATGAGGAAAATTAGCAAGGAAGAGGCAAATGAGTATTAAATTACAGTAGTTTTTATTTGATATGTTGTAAGTAGGACCCAACAACTGGACAACCTCAAGATTTGAGTTTGTTGGGGTCCAAGGAAAGCAACTCAAGGTAGAGTTAGAGTTAGTATTGGAGATTAAATAAATTGATAATTATAATTTTAGATTAGGAGGAATACTGGCTACCAGTAGTTAAGAGGTTAGTTTTCTTTATATTTTATTTTTATTGTTATTTTTAGAAATTGGATTAAGAATAAATTTGTAAAATTGTTTTTGTAAATTTGTACAATTAATTGGGTTAACAATAAAAAAAAAAAATGTTCTGGGATCAATCAGGACAGCACTAATGGTAGAATTATGAAACAATCCTGATACAGGTATCTTCAAATAGAAGATGGAGATATATGAAACATCTGAGTGAATCAAAAGAAGAAAACTTCAAATAAGAATGGCTGAAGGGCAAGGATAGCTAGAGGGGATACATGGCAACTAGAGGGAAAAAAAATTGTCTTACATTCACATGACTTTCTCTACTCTCTGTTGCTTAGTGGGTATACAAATTATTCTCACAAAAGTTTATTTTCCTATCTACTCCATTTTAATTGAGATAAACATTTACAGAAACAGCTACATTACACATTTTATTATAGATACAAAGGGACAGCGATAGTCAAATGTTTAAGAGTTGGATGCTAAATGCTCACAGTTAACAGGGTTAATGCAGCAAAACTATGAGCGAGTTTGCTGCAAAAATCAAGGAAAAGTGGTTAAGCAAAGTAAAAACAAAAGGGGGGGGGGAAGAATAAGACAAATGGGAAAGGAAGAAAAAGAATTAGGACTAACAAAAGCCAGAGGGCCAGGATGCCCTTAAAAGAAACCAAAATCAGACCCAAATTGTACTAGAACGTAAGTAACTTTAAGATTAGATGTAACTGAATCTAAATGTTTTGTGAGCTGCTCAGTACGAATAAATATTCCTGTCTATTCTATCTACTTCATGTTAACATAGGTTAACTTACATTTTGTTGTAGGTAGAACAAGAATACATTGGCTAAAGTTCAAATCTTTTCAAAGCCATCGCAATGTGATGGCTTTAAAATTTCTATTTTAATGAACAAGAGAAAAAAGAATTTTATTTGTCATGTAAACACCTTTAACATGTGCCATTTTAATCAATGTTATTTTTAGAAAATAAAAAATGTTGAAAAATGTTTCATGTAAAGGGTAGTTTGGGGTGGGGGGATTTTCGTAAAAATCTTCATGTTGCATCTTTGGAAGCTACTGAACGTAAATACCAAGTTTGGTATTTAGCTTTTCGTTTTTGACTTAACTGTTTACAAACACACATACATGGATCTTTTTGTAAAAATGCTTTTTCTTGGATTCAGGAGGCCTCATAACACGTATTTGTGATGAAATCTTGATGTCAATGCCTTCTCTATGCTACTATGTAAAGGGTATTTCAACAAGAGTGTCCTATCTTTAACATGTGATAGTTGCCGTTGTTATTCAGTTACAGCAGTCACGTGGTTACAGTTGTTATATCAAAATGGATCATCTGTTTGCCAAACCTTCCTTGTATTGCGTGAAGTTTATGGTGTGCATAATCGTCCCTGCGAGAGAACGATTGATCGATAAATTTGAAAGAAGTGGTTCTGTCAGCGATCAAAGAACGCCTGTACGTAAGCGCTCCAACGAAAACATAGGCGCCATTTGTGAGAGTGTACGCGAGAACGGAAACAAATCAATTGCTCGTCGACCACAACTTGGCGAATTCTGCATCTGTTTCACGCTTACAAAATGGTGTTAACTCAAGAACTAAAGCCCAATGACCGTAGGTTGCACCGTGTATTCGCTGACTGGGCTATGGAGCAATTGGAAGGTGACCCGAAGTTTTGTCGAAAAATCTTCTTCAGCGATGAAGCCCACTTTTGGATGGATAGTTGTGTTAACAAACAAAATTGCCGCTATTGGAGCAATCACAATCCAATGCAGATTCAAGAACGACCACTTCATCTGTGTGGTGTGGATTTTGGTATGGTGGAATCATTGGTCCATATTTTTTTCCAAGATGAAGATGGAGAAGCTCTGTCAATGGAGAAAGATATCGGGCTCTTATAAGGGACTATTTTTGGCCTCAATTGGATGGTATGGATCTCAGAAACATCTGGTTCCAGCAAGATGGTGCCACATGTCATACTGCTCTGGAAACAATTGATCTTTTGAAGGAGAAGTTCAGAGGTTTCATCATTTCCCATAGTGGTGATGTTAACTGGCCCATGAGGTCATGTGACTTAACGCCGTTGGATTACTTCTTGTGGGGTTATGTTAAATCTCAAGTTTATGTCAACAAGCCAGAAACAGTAAATGATCTTATGAATAACGTCACGCATGTTATTCAGGAAGTTGGACTTAATTTACGTTCTTCTGTCATTGGGTCGACCGTATACACACAACCCAACGAAGTTGCGGCGGTCACTTAACTGATGTTCTCTTCCACACGTAATGACATTAATTATGTTCAAAGATACGACACTCTTGTTGAAAGACTCTATACGTGGTAGAGAAAGTAAAAACAGTTGCTCTTGCCTCCATCCTCAGCCTTGTGGTAGATGTCTCTTTGTAATGCATGCAAACTTTCAGACGAGTGGTATATCAAAATTTATGATATTTTTGTATTAATACATTTTCCCAAACTGTTAACTCAATTAGATTATGGACCATCCAAAACATGTTCAAAGTAGGTATTTTTTAAAATACTTCGCTATAGTATACCAGTTTTTTCTTCTCAGACATCACAGTGCATTTCCGCCACTGTTATAATCAACGGTTTATTTAACTTTGATGTCCCAAGATCTCATCGTACAGTGCGTCCAACCAGAAAACACCATCTTCAAGTCACGGAGGAAGTGTGGTTAATGATGAAGACAAGTGTCTCCATAAAACGTTCTAATAGAGCAATGAAAATGTCAATTTTTTGTGTGTGTAAATGCCAAAACAAGAAAACTTAATATGCTTGCCCACCTTCCAAAAACAATTGTAAAAGGATATTTAGATATTGACCCTATTAGAAACCTCCTTTGGGAAAAGGAACTAAGATTCACATGGCCTACTCTCAAAGCATGCATGTAGCTTCAATAATTCTATTGTTGGATGTAAACAACACGTAGCACACGTTAACTGTGTCAAATCTATGACCAGGAACTCAATTCTGATCACATTCTTGCATCGTACACATTGCTACCCTTTATCATGGGTTCCAAGTTATGAAAATGCAGATTTATTAAGTAATTGTTTGGTCATTTTATCCAATTTTGTTTTTAGGGAATTTTTATTTAACTTTTTACTTTCTCTACTACGTATAGCAAGTAGGGGAAGTATTGTATTCCATCCAAAAATTCCATACTGAGATTTCACCAGAAATACATGTTTTGAGATCCCCTGAATCCAAAAAAAGCCTTTTTGGAAACATGTCCGTGTGTGTGTCTGTGAACAGCATAACTCAGAAACGAACAGTCGGATAAACACCAAACTTGGTATTTAGGTTCAGTATCTTCCAGAGATGTGCCACGAAGGTTTTCAAGAAAATCTCCCCACCCCAGGATACCCTTTACATGGAAGATTTTTCGAAAATTTTAATTTTCTCAAAAATGGCTCTAACGATTTTCATTAAAATATCACATGTTTAAGATATTTTCATGACAAATAAAATGTATATCTTGAATTTTCTGGGAAAGTCTCCAAAAGTGTTCTTCATTGTGAACAACTTTTGCATAACTGTTAAACCATAAGAGATAGACAAAATTTTACTACACAAAAAATGTAGATCACGTTAAAATACACAATTTATGTCATATACATACTTTTTGTTGAGTGAACCATTTTCGAGATATTGCTTGTCATTCCCTTAAATTTTTCAATACTTATTTTCTCAAATGGGAATTCGTTATTCATTTTTTTGTCTTGGATATGCAAAAAGTATTAATCTGTGGCAAAGGGAATGGTGCTGCACCTAGCAACCAGCTATTAAGAGATATGTATGTGCTTAAAGGCTACTGTATTTCTATATTGCCCTTGTAAATATACATTCCCCTTACATCTGCAAGAAAATTAGCAATAAGATAGAGTCTGCAAATGCTTATCTCGATTAACATGAAGTAGATGGAGAATAAGCGTTTGTAAAAATAGTTTGTACAAGAGTAGAGAAAGTCATGTGAGTGTAACACATCAGATTTTTTAGTTTACATCATTATTGTATCACGTTATTGCATTTACACTGAATACATAAGGAGTTTTACATTACTGACATGTTATGTAAGGATACTTTTCAAAATTAGAACTTCCACAATTCGAATGAGAAATTAGAGTAACCTTGAATAAGCTTTACTCGCATACTTGCGAAAAGAACACACTTGCATAAAAATTGTTAGCATGGCATCCGTTGGAAGAGAAGTCCCATGTCATAGATTTACAGCATGTAAAAGAAGCTCAAGCCTGATAAAGATGCCTCTGAGCAAACCTTTTGCTCCCTCATGCACAAATATAGAATGGGATGCTAAGAACCATAGTAGTTTAAGACCGTCCATACATAAATTTAAAAAAATCTGATGTGTTACACTCACATGACTTTCTCTACTCTTGTACAAACTATTTTTACAAACTCTCATTCTCCAAATGCTTCATGTTAATCGAGATGTTAATCTTATTGCTAATTTTCTTGTAGCTGCAAGGGGAATTGGTAGACTTTAAGCGATAGTCAAATATTTTAAGAGCTGGTTACTATGTGGAGCATTGCTTTCTCTTTGTATGTCCAGGACATGAAAAAAATGAATAAGGAATTTGAGAAAAAGTATAAGTATTGGAAAATTTAAGGGAATAACAAGCAATATCTCGAAAATGGTTCACTCAACAACAAAAAATGTATGTGACATAAATAGTGTATTTTAATGCGATCTACATTTTTTGTGTAGTAAAATTTTGTCTATCTCTTATGGTTTACCAGTTATGCAAAAGTCGTTCACAATGAAGAATACTTTTGGAGACATTCCCAGAAAATTCCAGATATACATTTCATTTGTCATTAAAACATCTTAAACATATGATATTTTAATCAAAATCGTTACAGCCATTTTTGAGAAAATTAAAATTTTCGAAAAATGTTCCATGTAAAGGGTACTCTGGGGTGGGGGGATTTTCTTGAAAACCTTTGTGTCGCATCTCTGGAAGATACTGAACCTAAATACCAAGTTTGGTGTTTATTCGACTGTTCTTTTCTGAGTTATGCTGTTCACACACACACACACACATGGACATGTTTCCAAAAATGCTTTTTTTTTGGATTCAGGGGGTCTCAAAACATATATTTCCGGTGAAATCGCAGTATCGAAAGTAAAAATAAGGTCCCAAAATACGGATGAAGCAGGTCAGTTTTCCTGCTATGCTGTGAAGTCTTCTTTTGAAATAAATTTTGTATAATCTAAGAACTTAACATACAGTTTTTCTAAGACCTGCCTCAAAAACAACTGAACTGTATTTCCAAATTCTTCAAACAAGAAGATGGAACAAAAACATATTTTTAACTATTTTCAAAACTATCTGATCATTATTCTTACACCTGGTTTTCCCGTGATGATCTATGTATGAATTAATTTATAACTTTGATACTTTAATTTTAACAAATTAAATAATTAACCTGGAGTATCGAAAAGGCCATGACTCTCGTTAAGATCAAGAATATAAAAGCTCTTCACCTTTTAGTAATTATAAAAAACAGATTTATCATCAGCTTCCATAATATCTACAGGTATTCATTCATAACCCACATTTATTTTGTTGAGAAATTATTCATGTTATTTCATGCTACACAGTGTAAATAGCTTCAGATTTCATTAGCCTTGTGAGAAGATGTTAGAAGGCGGTGTTGTTGGTCAAATAGCCAACACAGAAAATGAAAAAGGAAAACTACAGAAGAGTAAATACCGGACCATCAGCACAGGAAATATATCAATCAATTGTAAAGGAAATGCAAATGAATACAGGCCAATTGCACACACTACACACTACAACTGCATACCAGAGAAAGAGCTATATATTTCAAGGTAATTGCAACAGTATTATGTAAGAAATTACTTGATAAGCAACAGCGGCAAGCTGAAATTTAATATCTTTGATATCTTTATTGAGTGTTGAGCTAATGCAGTACATTTGGGCATGATCAGCGCCGAGCCCTGGCTCCTATTGCCGATCATACCCAAACTTCCGCATTTACAATACACGTGTGTTGAGTTAGCTTCATATTGCTAACAGTTTCTCATTTAAAGTCACTATACTGCTTAGTGTTCTTCTCCCATTCCCATCTCTTTCCCTTACTTCCTCCGATCGTCTTTAGATCTCCACTATCAGCGGGAAATGGGAAGTATTAGATGCAAATTAAATACCTTAAAGAACACTTATTATATACCCCGTGCTAATCGGCCATAACAACACTTGCTCGTTCATATTAAGAAATGTAACTCTACCTCCTAGCCCTCTCCGTGTTTACCGTTCTTTATATCCAAATCATTCACTTCACGATTTCATATAAACTGTCACTTGCTTATAATACACTTGTCTAATTTGTTCCCTTCTCATGTTTCGTTTCCACAACATATTCATTCTATAATCACTCTCCCTCCCTATTCTAATGTTGCCCTTACGTCACTCTGATCTGACGTTTTTCTCTCTGACACAACCATCTTCTTCCCGCCAGCCCCATGTAGCAGTGACGTAACTTCCACGTGTCCATCCTTCTTCTCCGATTTCCAATAGCTCTTTGGACTTCCTTCCGATCTGCATTCCTTCTCTCTGGTCCCGGATGTATTTTGCTGAATCATTTCCTGCTCCTGCAATCTGCTGCTCCTTATGTCACTTTCGCATCCCGCCCCCATGCGCCCATTGACCCACAACCGTAAGTTCTTTATGACGGTCTGTTTTCTTTCCATTCTTGCCAGCTTCATTTGTTGTATTAAATCTTTCTTCAAGGCCCACTGTTCCACCGATAAATCTCTGTTGAAGTTTAATATAACAAAAGTCAAAATAGAACCAGCAGACGCTCACATAGTAACAGCGCGTGAAGCTCCCCTTCAGTTGTAAGAGCAGCTTTTAGCAAATATGGTACTGTACACAGTGTAAGAACTTGGAGCCCACAGCAGATGCTTCCATGAGTAAATAATGCCATTAAATCAGTACGCATGGATTTGAATCGCAGTAGCAGGTTTGTGGAGATACAAATCACAAAACTGCCCATGACGAACTTCAACTGCAGCCCCACCCTGTTACATGATGTAACCTGCAGGGAATAAAAGACCAATTCCAAGTGAATCCCCAAACACTATGATTACTGCTTATGAGGATAATCACCTCAGGCTTACAATACTGAGGAAGCTGTAAACTCTATTGATTACAGAAAACAAAAACCTTATTAACCCTAGAGAGGTGGCGCGGGGTAGTTTTATTTGCAAGTTATATATAATGATTTCAGATACTTGAACCCTGCCTTTCCGTTACCTTTCGCTGCATTCCTTGGCTTTTGTTAGAGGTCATTAGCATTGAAATACAGGTCATACATTCCTAGAATATAGGCTATTTGTGTTCTTCGGCTGAAATGAGAGCAGGAAATACCCCAAGCCACCTCTCCCGTTGCATGTTATGTGTCTCGTCTGCATATTGTTTCTGTAGTTAGTGTTTTCAGCTGAACCTTCAAGAAGTTGTGGTTATAATATTTACATATTTTTTAGTCTTAAACGTAGTGCTGTTTTTATATCAGTATGTGTTATGAGGAACATCAGGCAAAGTTATTAGCCCTAATAAGGGAAGTGGAAGAAGAGGAAGCATTAGGTGGTGAAGGCAGCAAAACCGAAGATGAACTTGAAATACTGAGCTCAAATAGTGAAAGTGAGCAAAGTGCAGAAGAGGATCGAGTTACGGCATGGAAAATGGTTCAGCCTCCTCAAAATTAACGTACTCGCTCCCACAAGATAGTGACTCATTTACCAGGTGTAAAATCTGCAGCTAAAAATGCAAAATCTCCTAAAGAATTATTGCTTGAGGAAATTCGGCATTTTATAACCAACCAGAAAATCAAGAACAGGAATTGCCAGTGAAGAAAAGAATGATGCATAATGTGTGTCCGAGAATGCAGACAGAAAGACAAAACTTTTGTGTGTAAAATGCAAGCAGCAGGTGTGCAAAGACCATAGTGTAGTCGTGTGTAGGAGCTGTGTGTGAATTATAATATGAGCATCAACATATGTTCTTACTGTCGAGATGAAAGAACACATTAACTGTGATACTTTATGATTATGAGTGAAGTGAACATTTAAATATATTTTTTGTGCTGCGCATCAGTCCAAATTGCAAGGAACTGTCAATTCAAAGCTTTTGTTTTATTTTTTAAAGTAGATTTCTGCAACCAACAGTTATTTTAATACACAATGTATTACTCTGTATATGTAAGCAATAATTAGATAAATTTATTAATTCGATCCATTTACAACAATCGTTTTAATCCTGGGGTCGCAAGTGACCCCGTGCCACCACTAATGTAAGACGTACATGTGCCACTTGTCTAGGGTTAAAAGACACCTAAAAAAGGAGTTATCCCCACCTTACACGAGCAAATGGAGCTGCCAGAAGCATCACCATCCGACTCTCCTCTCAGCTACTACAGCTTAACCCATTAGTGCATAGCGTCCCCGTTAAAACGGACACAAGGAAATCTTAATTTTGGGGTGGTTTAAATCAAATTATGTATTCCATCTTGGTGTCTTTAACTTCAGAAAGAAAGTAGCTAACTTGACTTTAAGTGCTTCCCGTGGATTTGGTTAAAAAATTATGATTTAGACTCACAAGTTGACAGGGAGACAGTACACGGTTACGCACAAGAGGTAGGTTAATCATTTATAAGTCTTTAACTACTGAGAAAATTAGAATTCTAAGGTAGTGGCTATATTGCTAACATCAATATGCACATGTTGAGATACAACACCGCCAGCAAAATGATACTAGTATTACGGTACACGTCCGTTTTCTGCAGGTAAAGTGCTCGCTGTCAATACCGTATAAGCGGTAAAATGCATGTAATAACAATGTTGCTTGTTGGCTCAAGCAGTAAGTGTATAGCTCGTAATCCCATTTATAATTTTGCTGGTGGTTCGAATCCAGTTTCTTGTCAATGGTTTCTTTTTTGGTGGTACAATTTATTTATTTATACTGTATTTAATCTACTATAATATACTTTTATTTTGTACCTACTTCTTTTGTTTCTACCAAGTTCTAGTTATTATTTTATTATGGTTTTTACTCTCTACATTTTATTTTGAAAACTGTTAGTTTTCCTCGTGGTTTTATGCGTGTGTATGTACTGAAATGATTTCTCGCACTCATTTTCAGTCTGTCGTTAAGCCAGATGAATGTTTTACAACTTTGAACCTGAAGGTGAACAACTAATTTTTGTCACTCCTCCTGAAGATGGGTTAGAAACAGATGCAGACAGTGACAAATCTGACGACAATGATGCCAACCTGAACTATCTGGGTGGGAATATGCTTCGGGCGACATGTGAAGTACAGTCAACATCTAGGGATGATGAAAAAGTAATGAATTCTCTGTGAAAAACCAATCAGAAAACGTAATAGTGGTTTGTTGGAATGACAACAGTGCAGTCACTGCCACTACAAATTATGAAGACTTGAAAATTGGCGCCGTGACTAGGTGGTCAAGTGAGAACAAAAACAAAGTGTCCGTACCACAACCCTCACTTTTTATGTCATACAACAAAGGGATGGGAGGAGTGGATCAACTTGACCAATATGTGGCAGCTTATTGGTCATGTATGCGACAGAAGAAATGATGGTGGCCAATACTTTCTTACTTCCTAGATGTTAGTGTTGTAAATGCTTGACTGCCGCATCACAGGATATACCCGGATCGCTCTGAAGGTCTCCTGAAATTTCGACGTTACATAGCCGTAACCTTGTTGAAAATGAACGGGGAGGCATCTGATCAAGGAAAACTCTTCCCTACACCAATCAAAGAAGTCCGTTTTGATGGAATAAACCATTGGCCACTACTAAATGATACAGACAGGAGATGTGCATTATGTAAAAAGAAAGCTAAGTTCACTTGCAGCAAATGTAAATTAGGTTTTCATCCAAAATGCTTCAGAGAATATCACATTCAGTAATTGCTTCAATGAAAATGTAATTTTCAGGAATATTTCAGTTATGCATTATGTTCTATTGATACTTGTGCAATTCATTTTACTTCATTAATAAATTTATATAGAAGTCTATCGACACTGGTGCATGGCGTTCATTATAACGTATGGGCAATATTTTGAAAACTGAAAAATATGAAACTTCAACAACTGTTAAAAATGCTTTTTTATGTATTAGAAGTATAAATTAATTTCAAAAGTTAAAAGAAAATTCCTAGTTAACTTAATGCATTAATGGATTAAAAGCTTTATGAAAATTCATTTGTGCTCTCAAGAGTATGATATACGGTGTGTTAAATAAGTCTTGACCTTATTTTCCCCCCTCTAATCCAATGAAGTGCAGAAGACTTCCTTCGGTGGAGATGTGGAGGGAACATTCATGTGCAGTCATGAATTTTTTTCCCGCCTGCAGAAAGCGCCAGTCACTGGCAGTTGCCCTACGAGGAATATTCAATTTTTGAAAAATGGCAGAACAACATATTGCATCAAATTTTGCCAAAAGCTTCCGATACCCAAGAGAAAACCATTTGCAAGATTCAACAGATTTTCAGGGACGATGCCACAAGTATCTCACAGATAAAAGTGTGCTACAACCACTTCAAAGATGGCTGCCATCAGTGGACAGTGAACCATGTACGCGAAGGCTCTCAACAAGCTGAAATGACATTGAGTAGGTGCAGACTCTGGTCTTGCAGGACCGACGTATCACAGTCTGAGATAGGGGTAAGCATTGGATCAGTACATTCAATTCTGACCAAGGATTTGGGCATGAAACTCATACAAACCTGCTAACAATGGAACAGAAGCAATGGCATCTGGACGCTGTGATCACAGACAATGGCTACGACCCAGAAACCCAGATGCAGTTGTCACAGTGGCAACATCCATTATCCCCGACGCCAAAAAGAGCACGTTAACTTTTCTTTGACTACTGGTGCATTACGAGTACACACCACAAGGCCAAATCATCACAAAGGATTACTAGCAGGTGATCTTTTGTTGCCTTTGTGATGCAGTATAGCAAAAATGACAGTAAAACCTTGGCACATTTGATTCAGGCTTTCTTTGCCAAACACAACATTCCTGTGACTTTTGGCTATTTCCCAAGCCAAAAATGTCGCTGAAAGGAACCTAATTAGAGTCAAGAGAAGGCTTCACATGGAATGTGCTGCTCACCGTTCCAGAAGTGTTTACAACAATGGCAGATATGTGCAACACCAAGGAGACTAGTCCGGAGGGGACTAGTGTTTTGGACCTCCAAATCAATGAATGTACTTTTTAATTTAAAATAAAGAGAGTTGCAGGCTGTTTCACTACATCACTAAAAGATTCTTACTTTGAACGCATTTCAGGAGAACGGCTTGCTCCCATCGTCAGCATGTTTCCAACTGAATGCCATATTACTAAATCCTTCCCACATCTATTCAAAACCTAGTATAGGTACGTAGATGATATTTTTGCTATTGTTCCAAAAAACCTTTCAGTAGATGCTTTGAAATTATTGAATTTACAAAAAAGATCTATTAAATTCACAATAGTAAAAGAAGAAAATGGCCAATTACCTTACCTAGACATCAGGATCATCAGAAATAATGCACACAACAAACTAACGTTCGGCATTTACAGAAAACCAACTCACACAGAAAATTATATTAAAAACAATAGCTACAAGCCACAAACATGCAATTTTAAATAGTATTACAAACACGTTAGTACATATACCATTGGAGAAAGAGGAATACCAGAAAGAATACCAACACATTATCCATATAGCCAGTATGAATGGATACTAGAAAAAAACAATAGATAACAAGATAAAAAAGTTTGAAAGACAGAAATACATACAACAAAAACCACAAGCATATAGGAAATTCACTTATCATCCTTGGACACATCATAAATTTCAAAAGATTTTCATGAAATACAACATCACCCTGTCTCCACAGAATAACCATGATATACAGAAACTACTATGCAACAGAACAAAAGACCCTATCCCCAACGATAAATCAGCTGGTATATATCAAATTGATTGTAATGACTGTAACCTGGTATAATACATAGGAAGAACCAAAAGAAATCTTGAAATAAGACTTAAAGAGCATATGAGATGCATTTATCAAAAGCAGCCAGATAAATCAGCAGTAGCACATCATTTCTGGTCTTCAAACCATGATATCACTCCGAACATAAAACTCTTAAAACCGATCAACAGTAGCAATGAATTGGACATCTGGGAAAAAATACATATCGTCAAACACAGGAATCACCTAATGAATTTCGAACTGCTGCCACCCAACAGCCTAAGGAGGTTCATCAGCCCAGCACCAGAGAACACCACTAGCCACACACATTCCCCGGACAATAACCAGCAAAATCAGTTGAAAACATGCTGACGATGGGAGCAAACCGTCTCCCGAAACGTGCTCAAAGTAAGAACCTTTTAGTGATGATGTGTAACAACCTCCAACTCTCTTCATTTTAAATTATGACACATCACTGTTACTAGCTTCTCAATCTTTAAAATTAATTAATAAATGTATTTTTGCTAACCAAAGGTTCAATACTTTTTGAACACACCTTGTATGTTTAATATTAACTACTTGTGTGCATCCACCACAGGTTGTTTACATAGTGGGAGTGGAAAAGCTCTACTCTTCACAGAGAAATGCTGAGAGTTCTGTTTCCATGCAATTTTGTCTCCGAATGCAGTGTTGCAATCCATAAATGTTTTTTGGAACTTATTCAGGCTATTCTGTAACTTCGTTGTTAAGAACACAACTACAATTATTTGTTAAGCTTAAAGAACTGGTTTTTAACAAATGTGCCGCCATTTGGCATTCTGTAACTTGTTATTGTGATATTTGTTTTCTCGTGGTTTGTAGCCCACTGGAGTGACTAATTGAAAATTTGTGCACTATGTGTTACTGTTTTGTTTTTCCCACTGCCGCCAGCACCAGAATACCAACTACCGAGTGCTTTTGTTACTTTTCCTTGCCAAGATGGACACAAAGTGTGCTGTGGAAATGTTGCATGAAAATTATAAAATATATGTGGAGTTTTAAAATTTGCACTCATTGCTTGGAATAGTAAAACTTACATTTTCTAGTGACCCCAAACAATTAGATTTTTATGGGGAAAACTTGCCAAGCTGTTCAACAGCTGTGGCAGTGGCGCTGTAAACAATATGTTTAATTTTAGGTTAGGAATGACAGACAAAAGAATTCATATCAATCCTCAATTATTGCTTAATTTTTCTTTATGTTTTTGCTTTTAATTATACTTTTTAAAGATACCAGTGGCCATGAAGATTTTTCTGAAATTTTAATGTATACCATCAAGAATAAGTAGGTACCTATTCTTTTATTCATCATTTGACAATGCTCAGCTTTAATTCAGTTCTGTGGACATGTTCTTGCATCTTAATCTTTGAATGAAAATCATTATTGGTATCTGATAATATCCATATTATTTTAGGTATTTGTTAAGTGGAAGGTTGTAGTGAAAAGAAAGTTAGTTTCACTAGTTGTGTTATCCGGGAGAATGTTTCAGCTACAAGTATTTTATTTCACATTATTTTTCATGCACAAATTTACTATGCATAAATTATCATTCTATAACACAACTGACTGTTTGTTCCTCCTCTTCCAGCAGCAGCATCAGTATAAATTCAATTTTCTATGGTTACGAGAAAGTGATAAATAGCATTCTGTTAGCCAATTCTTTTAGCAGATTAGAAATTATCTCAAAATAATTCTGGGAATGAAAACATAACACTGTACTATTTGCAAAAGCTTCTGTAAATCACATGTTTCTAACTGTGCATATGTTTTGGTCTATCATAACACTGTATACCATTTACTAGAGGTCACTAGTGGTGCTATACAGTTTGTTGCAGCCCAGTGAAGGTGAACCATGATCATGATGAAGGATAAACACACAGATAAACTCTGGTCTATAATAACACTGTATACTATTGTCTGTAATCTTAAGTTATAATATAATGCAATAGAATTTAATCAATACAACACCAGAACAGCTGAATCATTACATCTGAAGTTTCACAGACTTTCCCAGACCCAGAACATTAATAAAGTATTGCACAATGGAATTACTCCGTACAAATAATTACTAAACCACTCAGAATATTACCCCCCCCCCCAAAAAAAAAGGTTTAAGTCCAACTTACAAAACTTGTTAGCACACAAATTCTATATGTAAAGGAATTTATAAAATTAAGGCTAATACCCACTGTTATTTTGTTTGGAGCAATATTGTAATGTGGATGATCTGGTTTTATGAGATACTTTTTGTCATTAATTTTAAGGTCTGTTACTGTAACTGTTTAATAAGTGTAATTGAAATATGAGGGAAGAAAACAAGGCTACTGTATTTCACGTTACATTCTAAATGTTTATACAGGTTGTGTTATTTTGTACTTTCATTTCTTTTAATAGTGTTAATATTTTGATTTGAAATGTTTGACAATGCCTAACTTAAAAATATTCAAGATTCGACAATGTATAATACGTTTTGTAACCTGTATAGACAATAAATAAATGCAAAATACTTTGTTACATGAAAATCTCTAACAGTTTGAATCTGCCCACGAGTACGTTAGTTTAATGTCTGATTGCACTAACCTTGTTTTGTCATTTCCTCCATTGTATTTTCCTTGCAGTCGCTGGCATGATGACTCTGACTGCCACAGTTGTAGCAGGATAGTTTAGGAGGGGGTACCACTGTAGAATATGTCACCACTGGAGTGGGTATGAACTGAGCTGGGGGTGGCGGTGGCGGCGGTGTTTGGGGCCCATGGTACTGGTACACAAGTTCCCCATTTGGGGAGAATGGAAACGTGGGTCTCATGTAGCCCCCAGGAAAGCTTGGGAAGCCGGTGGTGCGCAGAGCTGGAAAGTGGGCATGTGGGAGAAATGCTGTGGCAGGGGTGTAAGGCACATTACTACCGCCACCAGACATATCATTAGGTCGGGGTGGAGCATTGTTCCCACTGCTGCTTGCCGAATACTGTGGGGGTGGCTGCTGATTGCTTGAGTTTACTGTCGTATATGTAACACTACCATGTGGCGAAACCTGCACCATCTCGGAGGGCACGAGGAACATTTTCCTATCCTCGTGAGGGTGAGAAGAACGAGATGGTGGAGCTGCTTGAGCACCATTCACCGCCGGACCCTCTCTTCGACAGCTTGGCAAGGACTTATGATTTCCTTCCAAAATGACTGTTGAGGAGTTGGGACCGCGACCTCTTGGTAGGGTTTGCAGACCTGGAGGGTTTACTTTGCTTCGCCCCAATCCTGCAGGTAAACGTGGCCTGTTTGTTGTGGTATTGCTGGCACTGTTCTGCACTGCTGTTGGCGGAGGTGGCTGTTGTTGTGGCAAAGCGCAACTTTCCTCCATAACTATACTAGACTTTTCAGAAGGATCTGGTAACCTTTTCTCCTTTTCACCACGTTCTTCAAATCCTGGACTCCAGCGTTCCCCACTACTCGAATCTTTGGCTATATAACCTGTTCAACAAACAATGTATTAATTCATTCCATTTATGGCATAGGCTTTTGCTGGAACCCAACATCCTAAGCAGATCATTAGAAGTCAACATGAAGGTACATGAAATTACTTAGCTTGTCACGCATTTAGTGTAACTTCATTGACAGGGCCTCCAGATAGCAAATGGTTACTTTGGCGTTACACTAATGTCAGCTGCGTCATTAATGACAAACCACATCACATGATGTACTTTTGCATTTTTTCAGTATATACTGGCTTTTCCTGATCTACCTAGGATCTTCACAAAATGACGGGTTTCAGCAAAAGCCTGCGATAATTTCAAGCTTGATTTAAAAAATGAGAGCATTCATTTGAATAACACAGAGTGTGCTGTAATTTTAATAAGTAAGTAGTTCATATTAACTTGCAGTTATCTTAACACACAACAGTTATGAAAAAGAAGCTGTAAACTCTTGTTACGCTGGACATTTTTGAGAGGAAAAACTTGTATGTGTGAAGATAGTGTGACTCATACTAACTTCAACATGAAGAAAACCTCACTGTTAGTAGTGCCTCTGTTTTCAATATTTATATCCTAATAGAGAAACTGTGTTATGCTCAGTAATACACAGAGTGAACCAAAAGACTCCGAACCGCCTGCGTGGTGTTTTTCCTGTCTGCGTCCTCGCCGCTATCATAGAAAGGGGCGGATGAAACCCTACAACATTTTTAAAACTACTTTTAAAGCCTTTACTTACCAACTTTACAAAAGGAGATGCTGAAACTGGCCGCTGTCATCCATACATTTTTGGCACCTCTTTAGGAAACTATCCATCACTCGCCATAGTTCACGTTGAGAAATTTCCTGGCGGATATTTTGTTTTAATTCTTCCAGGGTGTGTGAGTTTGTCTTGTACACTTTATGTTTTAAGTTGCCCCAGAGGGATATTTTATGAACAATATTACCGGCTGTGCAGTGTTTTCCACTGGACGTGTGGAAATATGATAAAAGCATGACAAAGCACTGCTGCTATAAACAAAGTCACGCTGTTGTGGTTTTGCTGTGCAGTATGAAGTGCAGTATTGAGCTGACGATGATGTGATGTAGTTCAGTTATTACACATTATTTATTACTTTGTTCTGTACTTAGTCACAAAGTATATTATGTTTTCTACTGCACAGCGATGTATTTAATTATGACTTGTATCTATTAACTCGGTCAGCTCGCCAAATGAAAGTACGATTTGCAGAAAGATTTTCAGGTGTAAAAGTTACAGGCCGTACAACAATCCATGAACTTTACAGTAAATTTCAGGCCACAGGAAGTGTTCAGGCTAAGAAATCTAAAAGACGGCGTTCGGTTCTTACCCAAGAAACATTAGACATCAAGTCATCGTATGGAAAATTCCTCCCAAAAATTCCATTATGGATAGTTTGCTAAAGAGTAATTGTTGTAATTCAATGTTAACACTTTTGTTTTAAGAGTTACTTCCATCTTTTGTATTGTAAAAAAAAATCACCATGGCCAAACGAGTTGTAAACTTTTCTGTAGCACAAAAGACTGCTTTCCAACTAATAGCAGGGAATAAACCTTATGATTTCTTTTTATGCATTTATTGATTAATCATATATACAAGTGATACCTTCAGCTTTTGTCTACATAGCTTCCTTCATGTTCTACATACTTTTGCCAATGATTTGGAAGCTTCAACATTCCTTGTTCAAAAAACGATGGGCATGTCAACCAAATGCGCACACAGTCCTCGTATCTTCATTGTTTTTGAATCGTTCCCTTCCAAGTGAGTCTTTCACATGCACAAACAAAAACTAGTCGGCAGAGAGGGGAGATAAATCTGGACTGTGAAAAGGCTGGTCAAGGGTTTTCCAGTGCATGTGTTCCAATATGTCCCTTGTCAAATTCACAGTGTGAGGCTTAGCATTGTCATGGACAAGGATGACATCTTTTGTTTCAGTAGGCAGTTTTGCTGAGGTAAACAACTGGCAATAGTAAGTTGCACTCACCGTACGTTGATCATGAAGAAAATTGATCAGTAAAACTCCTCTGTAGTCAAAAACCACTCTTGTGGCTTAAAATAAAGAAAGTTGAAGGTTGTTACAATACATCACTAAAATGTTCTTACTTGAACGCGTTTCGGGAGACGGTTTGTTCCCATCATCAGCATGTCCTCAACTGATTTTATCAGTTATTGTCTGGAGAATGTGTGTGGCTAGTGGTGTTCTCTGGTGCTGGGCTGATGAACCTCCAAAGGCTGCTGGGTGGCGGCAGTTCGAAATTCATTAGGTGATTCCTGTGTTTGACGATATGTATTTTTTCCCAGATGTCCATTCATTGCTGCTGTTGATCGGTTTTAAGAGTTTTATGTTTGGAGTGATTTCATGGTTTGAAGACCAGAAATGATGTGCTACTGCTGATTTATCTTGCTGCTTTTGGTAAATGCATCTCATATGCTCTTTAAGTCTTATTTCAAGATTTCTTTTTGTTCTTCCTATATATACCAGGTTACATTCATTACAATCAATTTGATACATACCAGCTGATTTATCGTTGGGGATAGGATCTTTTGTTCTGTTGCATAGTAGTTTCTGTATATTGTGGTTATTCTATGGAGACAGGGTGATGATGTATTTCTTTGAAATTTATGATGTGTCCAAGGGTGATAAGTGAATTTCCTATATGCTTGTGGTTTTTGTTGTCTGAGTAAAGTAGTCATTTGTTGGATGTATTTCTGTCTTGCTGACATGCTTACGATGGGAGCAAACCGTCTCCCGAAACGCGTTCAAGTAAGAACATTTTAGTGATGTAGTATAACAACCTTCAACTCTCTTTATTTTAAATTATGACACATCACTGTTACTAGCTTTTAAATCTTCAAAATTAGTCAACTCTTGTGGCCTTTACTAGGCGGGCTTCATCCTTTCTTCACCACTCCTTACTCGCCATTTTGGATTCTGGAGTGTAATCATGGACTCATCTCTCATTACATGTGATGATGCACCTAAAAAATCCTCCCCTTTTTGCCGGAATCGATTCAGATCTGAAACCTGACCTGTTTTTGCTGTTCGGTTAACACTTTGGAATCCATTGGGCACTAATTTTTCTAAAGCCAAGATGTTCATTGATAATAATATAAACACTCCCAATACTGATACAATTTACTCAACAGTGCACCGGTGACCACCTTCCATAAGCTCTCAAATGGCATGGATATTGTAATCTCTGAGACTTGACCTTCATTTTCTACAATTTGTTGGCTGTCCTTGAATTGTCTGGCCCAAGTAAACAATCTATCCCCAAACTGTGCCTTCAAATGAGTTAAAATCTCTGAGGGTTTAACCCCTTCATTGGTTAAAGACTTTATAATAATACGTTGTGTAACAGACAAAGCTGTACTGAGCCCAGAACAGAATGAAGCAGCTAACCAAGCTGGTCCCCACCTTCACCTCCCCCACTCAGTACACTGATTCAATTACAGTTGATACTTTAATCACCCTCGTACAACATACTCAAGAATTAACGCTCAAGTGGAAGTGACAGAAAATTCATGTTTTAAAGAAAGGCAGCAAGCAGTCTATGCCGCTGCAGGAACAAACTACCCATCATATGATTACAGAAGAGAGAGTTAAGTGGTAGCTAATACCTTCTTTAGTTTTACTATTCCACATTAATTATCCATATTTAAGGTGTGCTTAATGACCTCATCTGTTTACACCAAGCTGGTGTAGCCATATAGAACCTCTCACATTTTGCTATAGTACATGCCCAATCTCATGTAACATTTGTGCAGTTTCTTTCGACAAGCAACAGAGTGCTTTGAATTTTACTGGGCTGTATAGCTCAAAAGAATTGCTACAGAAGATTATGACCAGAGACCGCAACTTAGGCAGAATGCCTTTTTAAATGTGTCAAATCTATCTTCAATTTGAAAGGGAATTTGTACGAATTATACCTTTGTGATTGAAATGCCACAGTTTTATGTTGCCTTTTTAAATATAAAGACCTATTTTACGAAATAAATGCTTTTTGCTGCCTTTATTTCATTATTTATATATTATTTATTAATTATTAAACATTTCCTTGAGGTACATTTTATTTCAATAACCATTAGTCTGTGACAATGTAAGTTAGTTTGCCGAATGTATATTATTGTCTTTAAGTTGCAGACAACATAGACGTCCTTCATTCAGTTCATCAGTTTCTTAGAACAATGAGTGCTGCCGCACAAATAAATGTATAGATAACAGAAAGCGTTTGAATTACCGCTTGTGTTTATTTTAAAAGGCAATAATGAGTACGAGTGTAACTTTTGTTTTTCTTTCAGTTTTCATTGCGACATTGTTGTAGCTAACAGCAACATGCCGAAATTCAGTGTTTCTTTACACAGTAAATTACAAAGTTACGTTAATACTTTTGGATCCGATGTATTTTGTACCAACAGTAAAGTACTGACATGCAAAATTTGTGAGCAGTCAGTGAACAATGAAAAGAAGTATTTTATATCACAGCATATTGGCACAATCAAACACAAAAATGCACTTTCCAAGGCTACTGGGAAGAAGATTTCTTTGCTTCCAACAGTAATTGCAACATTGAGTTGAAAATCTCAGTTTCCATTCCACTTATGTAAAGCTTTCCTCAGTGATGGAATTCCTTTGTGGAAATTACAGAATCCTACATTATCACAGTTTGGAGAAGTGTACTAACCAAACTGTACCTAGCGAGTCAAGTTTGCCAAAATGTTACTTAATCAAATGTTACGATGACACCTATTAGAATGCCCAGAATTGAGGAAAGCTGTACCAGATGGGAAGATACACAATTTATATTCGCTAGCAAGGTGTTATGATGACACAATGAAAATCATTAATGATAAAATGAAAAATAAGAAACTCTGCATTTCTATCGACGAGTCAACTGGTACCATGGGTCGCTCCATTGCCAATGTTGTTATTGGACCATTAGATCCTACAGAAGATGAATCAATGAAACCATTCCTGCTTACAACAGTGTCTTGAGAAAGTTAACAATTCAACTATCGCGTAGTTATTCACCAGTTCATTAAAGTTGCTGTGGCCTGAAGAGATTCAATACGACATCTTACTTTTGATCAGTGACGCTGCACCATATATGAAAAGGTTGGAATAGCGTTAAAAGTGCTATTTCCAAACATACTTCACGTGACCTGTGTAGCACTTGGCTTTCACAGGGTGTCAGAAGAGATACGATGCTTGTTTCTGGATGTTGACAAATTGATTTCCAGTATTAAGATCTTTGTGAAAGCACTATCAAGAATACTGGCATTTAAATCCATTGCACCTGATGTACCTCTGCCCCCAAAATATTTAGTGAGGTACAATAACAATGGACATTTTCATCTCCAAATATCCGCTAGATTAACATGCTGTTTATACTCATCATGTTGCTTGAGCTTTGTTTTTTCTGAACTTACACTACATGATCAAAAGTATTCAGACACCTGGCTGAAAATGACATACAAGTTCGTGGCGCCTTCCATCAGTAATGCTGGAAGTCAATATAGTGTTGGCCCACCCTTAACCTTGATGACAACGTTCACTCTCGCAGGCATACTTTCAAGTGCTGGAAGGTTTCTTGGGGAATGGCAGCCCATTCTTCACGGAGTGCGGAACAGAGGAGAGGAATGGATGTAGGTCAGTGAGGCCTGGCATGAAGTCTGTGTTCCAAAACATCCCAAAGGTGTTCTATAGGATTCAAGTCAGGACTCTGTGCAGGCCAGTCCATTACAGGGATGTTATTGTCATGTAACCACTCCGCCACAGCCCGTGCAGTATGAACAGATGCTCGATCGTGTTGAAAGATGCAATCACCATCCCCGAATTGCTCTTCAACAGTGAGAAGCAAGAAGGTGCTTAAAATATCAATGTAGGTCTGCGCTGTGATCGTGCCACACAAAACAACAAGGGGTGCAAGCCCCCTCCAGGAAAAACACGACTACACCATAACACCACCACCTTCGAATTTCACTGTTGGCACTACACATGCTGGCAGATGACGTTCACCGGGCATTTGCCATACCCACACCCTGCCATCAGATTGCCACATTATGTATCGTGATTCGTCACTCCACACAACGTTTTACCACTGTTTAATCGTGTAATGTTGACGCTCCTTACACCAAGGAGCATCGTTTGGCATTATCCTGCGTGATGTGTGGCTTATGAGCAGCCGCTCGACTATGGAATCCAAGATTTCTCACCTCATGCCTGTCATAGTACTTGGAGTGGATCCTGATGCAGTTTGGAATTCCTGTGTGATAGTCTGGATAGATGTCTGCCTATTAATCTTTACGACCCTCTTCAAATGTCGGCGGTCTCTGTCAGTCAACAGATGAGGTCAACCTGTATGCTTTTGTGCTGTACATGTCCCTTCACGTTTCCACTTCACTATCACATCAGAAACAGTGGATCTAGGGATGTTTAGGAGTGTGGAAATCTTGCGTACAGACTTCTGACACAAGTGACACCCAATCACCTGACTATGTTCAAAGTCCGCGAGTTCCACGGAGCGCCCCATTCTGCTGTTTCATGATGACTAATGACTACTGAGGTCGCGGATGAGTACCAGGCATTAGGTGGCAGCACAAAGCACCTTAAGATGAAAAACGTATGTTTGTGGGGCTGTCCGGATACTTTTGATAACATAGTGTATGTATAAAAAATCAAACATTGAAGGATTAAGAGATGAACTGAAACACTAAATTCTTTGTCACTTCCACTTTCGTAAAGTGCATGGAAGTAACACACAAGTTGACTGAAACAGAGACATAAAGAAAGAAAATTCAACTGAAGTGGCTCAATTACAGACACGTGTCGGTAGAAAAATGACATTACAGTGAACTCTAGAGGAAGTATTAAAGAACTATACTGCTTAGAAATGACATGGCCATTTATTATTTTGTGAAAAATTCAAAACCTGAATGTTCTCATTTTTATGTTAAACATTGACTTTACTGCTAAAGGTCATACTTACACAATGTCTAAGTAACAAACCTCTATCCCAATGCGGAGCTGTTGGCATAGATGGTGTGTCTGGCGGCGAGTGACTGGTACTTGAACTGTCTGACGCACTACTACTATTGGAACAATGTCGACTCGTATCACCATCCAAGTGTAGACTCCGCAGATGGTGATTTACGCAGTAGAACTGCTGGGGCTGGTTGTGGTAGCGGGCTGGAGCTGTTGATGACACTGGCACAGCAATACATGTGTAACATGGTGCACCTTGTGGCAGCAATGGTGGCGGAGGGAACATCATCGGTCCTGTTTCCACTGGCACGCTCGAGTACCTCCTCATCACAGGACCGGCACTTTGCGTCTTTCTTTCTGGTGCCACCTGTCAAAATGAAAACATAAACTCAGCACTTCTCTTTCTACACGCACTTTAAAATAAAGAATAAACTAAAAACAAAATCTTCTACAAACTATTCTTACAAAAGCTTATCCTTCTATCTACTTCTTGTTAATACAGAAAACGTTGTACGTATAAAAACAATACAATAAGCTAAAGCGACAGTCAAATATTTTGAAAGTTGGTCGCTATGTGATGGCTGTTCACTTTGCATGAATACGAAAAAGGAACAAACAAGACTGAAAATTGAACCAATATCCTGGAACTGGTTAGTGCCACTATAAAGGCTGGTTCACAACCACCCGAGAATGGTAACCAGAACGGAAACGAGAACGGGAAGCAATGCACCATGCAAGATATTGGTTCACAACAGCCTGGTAACGAGAACGGGAAAGCATATCGATCACGAAGTGAAAGTCGATTTTGCGCATTGGGATTTCATTTGTTTTTAACTGACCAATGACATTTTTTCACCTACTTCCAATTTAGCCAAGCCAACGTCAAAATTCGATAGAGTAAACATTATCTAAATGCACATTCATTACATTTCCGATCCCTCTACTTATACCAAGCTTTCATTCCTTTATTTAATGGCATACATTAAAATTGTTTATTGTTCTTTTTTCATTTCCACCGGTTTTAGCTCTTCTCTGTAGCTTTTGCCATTGTTTTTTTAGGTAATAGCAGTTTTGAGTTGCATATAAACAAATTACAAATGATCCCTTCACCAGAGAAACCAACGCTGATTAGATTTGCGGGTGTCGGGATGAGGTTAGGAAGCACATTTACTAGTAATGCCTTCCAGTTTCATGTTTCCAGTTTGCGACTATAGAGAGCATTAGTGGCGGTTTCATGTCACGGCTGCCTAGAATAACCTCTAAAGTGAAGAGTCTAATATGCACAATAGGGATTTAATATGCTGTGCCCGGGAACGAGAAAGTTAAAAGTTGGGCAACTCTTCTTTCCTGTCCCTGGGGCCCGGGAAGGCTTCCCGTCGGTTGTGAACACTCCCATTTGAATACATGTATTTCAACTTTCTCGTTCTGGTTACCGTTCTCGTTGGTTGTGAACCAGTCTTTAATTGTGTGCTTTGACAAGATGTACCTGTCATGTTTACAGTTGTACAAAAGTGAGTGCAGGATGAACAGGACTTCCAGAAAGTTCAACATATACAAATATCACAAACATATAATATGTTAATCAAAATCATTACACCTGTTTTGAGAAAATAAAAAAAATTACAAAAAATGTTCCATGTAAAGGATAATTTGAGGTGGTACCAAGTTTTGTAACCCCTCCCCCCCCACACACAAACCCTTTTCTAAAAATGCTTTTTTTGGGCTCAGGGGGCAGCAAAACATGTATTTGCGGTGAAATCTTGACATCAAATCATACAATACTTCTTCTACTTACTATAAGTACGAGGGTCAGCTGATAAGTCCTGGGCCTCACACAGAGATGGCAGCATCGTATAGTTTTACTCTAGGCTGGCTTGTATCCATAGTTACATGTCAATAGCTTGTTTAGTTTTTGAATAACAGCATTTTAAACAAGACAACTTTACAGTTTTCACGAAAATGGAGGATTTGGAAAAACAAGCAGGGATTAAATATCTTCATTTGAAAGGCTTAACACCTAAAGAAATCAAGGAGGAAATGGACAGTACATTGAAAGACTCCGCCCCTTCATATTCAATGATTAAAAGGTGGGTTGTAGAGTTTAAAATGGGACGTACGAGCACTAGTGATGAGCCTCGCTCTGGACGCCCTGTGGAAGTAACAACTCCAGAGATGATTGAAAAAATTCATCGTTTAGTACTGGAAGACCGCAGATTAAAGTTGTTTGAGATAGCAGAGGCTGTAAACGTATGAAAAGAACGTGCAGGTAATATTTTAAGTAATGTTTTGGGCTTTCACAAGATCTGTGCGAGGTGGGTGCCATGTTTGTTGACACCCGATCAAAAGTATGTGGAGCTCTACCGTAAAAATCCCAATGAATTTTTGAGACAGCTTATTACCATGGATGAATCACTACACTCCAGAAAGTAAAACAGTGGATTGCGCCAGGTGAACCAACTCCAAAAAAGGCAAAGTCAATTTTGTCAGCTAACAAGGTTATGGCGAGTGTTTTCTGGGATGCACAGGGAATTATTTTTATTGATTACTTGGAAAAGGGTAAAAGTATCACTGGTGACTACTACACAAACTTACTGCAACATTTGAGTGATGGGGTGAAAAGACAAAGACCTCATTTGGCAAAGAAAAAAAAAATCTTGTTTCATCACGACAATGCTCCGGCCCATCGTTCAGTCATTGCAATGGGGAAAACTTACGAATTAAAGTTCGAATTGCTTGAACATCCACCCTATTCGCCAGATCTAGCACCCAGTGACTACCATTTGTTCCCTAATCTCAAAAAATTTCTTGGAGGACGAAGATTTCTCAGCAACGAGGAGGCCATTGATGCGGTAAACAGCTATTTTGAGGACCTTGATAAATTGCACTACAGAGCTAGTTTAATTAAATGAGAACACCGGTATGACAGATGTATTAACCTTTCTGGAAATTATGTTGAGAAATAAAAAAATTTTTTTTTTTAAAATGTTATTTTCATTGAGAGGCCCGGGACTTACAGCCAACCCTCATATATAGTATGTAGAGAAGGGATTGCATTCTACCCAAAAATTTGATACTGAGATTTCACTGCAAGTACATGTTTTGATGCCCATGTGTGTGTCCGTGAACAGCTTACCTCAAAATTGAAAAGTTGAATAAACACCAAAATTGGTATTGAATTTCAGTACCTTACAAAGATGGGACATGAAGGTTTTCAAGAAAATCCCCCCACTACAAACTACCCTTTACATAGAAGATTTATTGAAGTTTTTTATTTTCAGAAAAATGGCTGTAATGAGTTTCATTAAAATACCCATATTAAAGATATTTAAATAAAATGTACATATATCTTGAATTTTCTGAGAATTGCTTGTGAAGTCCTCTTTACTCGGAAGCAATTTTATATAATCTTTTTAACTTGTAAACATTAAACGATCAACGAAAATATACTACACAAAAAAATGTACACCTCTTTAAAACATACAGTTTTTTTCAAATAACTTTTTATGTGGCATAACCTATTTCCAAGACATCCATTATTAATGGTTCGAGTTGTTCAACAGTTTGTCATTCTTTTAAGTCCTGTCAATTTTTAGCTGCTTTTCGTGATGTCAAGGAAACAATATGGTATTTTAAGACCAGCATATAGCATCCAGTTGTTAAACATTTGACTATCGCTGTTCTCTTTGTATCTATAACAAAATGTGTAATGTAACTGTAAAGATTTATTTGGGTTAAAATGAAGTATAGGAAAATAAACTTTTGTAAGAATAATTTATATACTCAGTAATAAGCGATAGGCGGTAGAGAAAGTCATATGAATGTAATAAATCAGATTTTTCTATCTACTTCATGTTAATTGAGATGGTTTTACTGTAGATACAAGAGAAATATGGAAAGCTGAAGTGAGAAATGTTTAAAAAGCAGGTCGCTATATGCTGGCATTGAAATTGCATACTTCTACATGACCATGAAAAGGAAATGAAAGGCTACGTAAATATGAAGTATTTGAAAAATCAAGTCAATAAGAATGAATATCTAGGGAATGGTTAATGCCACGGAAACAAGAAAGTATTTCACATAAAAGGTCCAGTTGCTCTAACCACTGAGGTACCATGGCAGTATGACATTAAATTCCCCCAACTGATTCGCATTTTACCTGGTAAACCCAGAAGGAGATCTCAAAATGAAACACCCCAATGATGACTTACAAAGCTGTAAGTACTTTAATTCCCATGCTTCATAGTTTCAACCACTATTAGATCAATTAATATAATTAATTGATGGAAACCAGGAGATCCATGGTTCAAATCCCGGCAATGGCATTGAATTTTTCAGTCGTCTGATTCTACCTTTCCAGCCTTGTCCAACACACAGCTTGTGTGGAAGAACAATTAATTTCATATTTCACATAAAGTTTGTTTTAATAAAATCTAAATTTTGATGTCGTTTGAACGAAGAGGGCTTCGCAGGCTATTCCCAGAAAATTTAAGATGCACATTTTGTTTATCATGTAAATATCTGAAACATTTGCCATTTTAATCAACATTGTTGTTAATGTAGAGGGTAGTTTGTGGTGGGGGGATTCCTTGGTATATACCTGACACTTCATGTTTTAATTATGCTGTTCACAGAGACACATGGACTTTCTTTACAATTATTTGTTTTTTAAATTTCTTTTTCAGGGGATCTTAAAACATGTATTCTGGTGAAGTATCAAGAATGTTTCACCCAAAACTCAGATGGAGACTCAGTTTAACGTACAAAAGTACCAAAACATCCAAGTCTCTTTAAATTCCCAACAAAACAATAGGGTAGTGGCATACTTTATTGGTTCAGTTATAATCTTTTCACTAGAGGAGTATAGTAAGTGCTTTTATTTGTCCTTAGTGCACACATTTAAGGTGATCAATAGAACTAGCAATCAATTTCACTATTGCTCCGTTAGCTGGCTTATTGAAGCACAAGTCTACATTTGCGCCCTCTCACCCATTATCCAAAACCTAAAGCTCCTGCTGTACTGGACCCACAGTTTTAAATGTTCTCACAGCCCAAGCATTATCTACAAATAGTACATTCACATTTTATACTCATCTGGAATATACTGCAAAGTACGAGGGCTGATCAATAAACACTCAGACTAATATTTTTTCACAGATATTTATTACTCCATTTCAATGTTGACATGGTCTTCTTCAAAGTAGTCCCCTCCTACTTGAATGCACTTTTTATAGCGTCTCTGCCAGTCCTCGAACACATGCTACAGGCCATTCTTTGTCAGGTCTTTGAGAATCGCCTCACTTTTCTTCAGCAGTGCTTCAGTGTTCTCAAATCGAATGCCTTTGACTTTAGCGATGGGAATAAAAAGAAATCACAGGGGACAAGATTGGGGCTATAAGGCAGATGCAGCACACAGGTAATGTTGAATTTAGCCAAAAATTCCTGGACTTGATTTGCAACGTGAGGCCGCACGTTGTTGTGATAAGTTCTGAATGTTTCCTTGCAATGTGCTTCCTCAGTGTAGCCAATACTGGCGTGTAGTACGCTGCTGTAACAGTGGTGTGAGGAAGAACAACAATCACAGCAGCTGTGTTGATGTTGACTTCAGTCATAGCAGAAGCCGAAGCTCCAGGCCCACCTTGCTTAGCACAGAGGACTCGCTCTACTTTGAAGTCTTTGAACCACCTAAACACTTTTGCACGAGGTAGTGCATCTTCACCATATGCTTGCTTCAGCTTTTCCAAAGTTTCAGAGGCTGTACGATTTAAACGAAAACAAAATTTTATTGCTCCTCTTGTGTCACCTTCATTTTGTGGTATGTGAAATTCAAGTAGGGTCAACAATATACAGCATCACTTCCAATCTACCGATACGAGAGTGCTGCCGCCTATGGACATTATAAATGAAACCCCGCTCTTTTCAAATTTTCATGGTAGAGACAGGAAACTCTCAAGAAAGCTACAGGAAAACATCAGTCTCAGTCTTTATTGATCAGCTCTCGTATAATATTGTGTATCTTCAGTATGTTGGGGACATTACATACAGTGTCAACTTTACAATGGCAAGTCAGTAAATGTTTTGCGATATTTAGTGCCGGGAAGTGATTTAATGAAGTGTTTTAGGTGTACACATGCTCTTGACTAAATGCTTTGTAAACAAGGTTGCAAAATAGTGTTGTTGGCTGCATATTTACTGCAAAATTCTCTTCTACGAGGGCTGATCAACAAAGACTGAGACTGATTTTTTCCTGTGGCTTCCGTGATAGTTTCGTATCTGTAACATAAATATTTGAAAAGAGCGGCTTTTTATGTATAATGTTGGTAGGCTGCAGCACTCTCGTATTGGTAGGTTGGTAGTAATGCTCTATTTTGTAGACCCTACATGCATATCGCATACCAGACAATGGAGGTGATGCATTGTTTAAATTGATTATCACCGGTGATGAGTCATGGCTGCATCATTATGATCCTGAAGGAAAACAAGCCAGCACAGTGCGGAAATCACCAGGTTCTCCAACACCAAAAAAGGCAAGAGTTGTTCCATCTGCAGGGAAAGTGATGATCACATTTTTTGACTGTAATGGAATGATTTACCAGCATGCAGTTCCCCCTCACACTACTGTTACAGCAGCATACTACACGTCAGTATTGGCTACACTGAGGAAGCACATTGCAAAGAAACGACCAGAGCTTTCTCGGACTGGGTGGCGACTTCATCATGACAATGCACGGCATCACGTCGCAAATCAAGTCATGCAGTTTCTGGCTCGATTCAACATTACCTGTGTACCACATCCACCTTATAGCTCCAATCTTGCACCCTGTGACCTTTTTTTATTCCCATCATTAAAGGCAAAGCTTAGGGGTATTCGATTTGAGAACTCTGAAGCAGTGCTCAAGAAAAGTGAGGCGATTCTCAAGGACCTGACAAAGAATGTCTGCAGCAGGTGTTCAAGGACTGGCAGAGACGCTATAAAAAGTGCATTGAAGTAGGAGGGGACTACTTTGAAGAAGATCACGTAAACATTGAATTGGAGTAATAAACATCTGTGAAAAAAAATCAGTCTGTCTTTGTTGATCAGCCCTCGTATAAACAACAATTATGTAAACCAGAGGCAGCTTCTTAATACCAGTGCTTATAAATTTCGGGTCCATTCCTACCCGATCTTGTGTAGTGGACTTCAGCAGTGCAAATAGTGCACTTCTGCCTGCAACCTACAGACATATAATGACATGACGAACCAAGGGGGCTGACAGGTGTGTGGTAGATAAGGCTGTATGCTGTTAGTTAACGTAACAGTCAGAGAGTATGGAATTTCATCATGTAAAACAATGTGATCTATTGGTTCACTTCTGGTCATCCGAACATGATGTGGTTGTGCTGCGTTTCAGTTGGAGAATCAGAGTGACTTAAATGATGCTATCCGGAGAAGCAATGAATTCTGTTCAATCTTTTTAGCACCACCTTTTTTAACATAAAACTTGAAACAAAAATAAAATTAAATGTCTTGCTAGATGTACACCAAATCTAAAAATCACTCAGCTGTTACTACAAAAACAACATTTATATGAGAACATGGCTGGATGCATTATAAATTTATAACTTGCTGATGACATTTGGAAGTATAAAGCAAAATTGATGGTACAGTGTTTATTAATTAAAAAAATTGAAATATCAACTACCCATAACTTTGTTCAGAGTCACCAGATGTAAGCACTAACACAACTCCAAATAAATGTCCACATGCAACACAATGGCATCTAGGCAACCAAGGATAACTTACTTTAAATTCAACGGTTTACATATCTGCAAGATAATGCCTATATCACCAACTACACCATATTTTTACCACAGGGAGAAACTTGCAAACAGTTGTTTATTTACTTTTTTATTTATGGATGCTCTTTAACTGCTATGGTTCTTAGTGTCCCATTCTATATTGGGCATGAAAGAGCAGAAATTTTGCTCAGAGGCCTCTTTATCAGGGTTGAGGTTCTTTTACGTGCCACAAATCTACGACATGGGACCACCGGCTTTACTTCCCTTCTGAAGGAAGCCATGCTAAGGATTTGTATGCCTGAAAAAAACCATTGCCCTCTGCCGGGTTCGAGCCCAGGACCTCGGGCGAACAGTTGAAATATCACCAAGTTGACTTCTGGTGAATTCAACAGCTTGCACTAACTATAACATTGAACACTTATTCAAATGTGTCTGTATTCTACTGTTACCATGTCTTAGTTTACACCTACCTAAGCCTAACAACACTATTGTACAAAATGTAATTGCAACAGGCTTAAAATTATATAATTTTTTACTCAGTAAACTTAAGGTCATAAAATGAGGTTATTTTTAAATCTAAGTTGATGAATCTTTTAATGGATTACTGTTTTTATAATACAGATAAGTTTTTTTCAAACAGATGTAATAAATAAGGATTACAACTAGCATAATTTTCTAAATTGTAAATTGCTGTTCTATTTATTGTAACCTATTCTTATACACCACCATACTGTAATCGCATGTTGAAAATTCTGTATCATGTATCTCCATGATCCACAGAGGCAATAAATTTGATTTGAAGGTGTCATTTTCTAATTCCTAGACCTGAAATGCAACGCTGATTTGGATTATGTGCTGAGTCACTCAATATATGTATCTTAGTCAGAATGCAAAATCAGTTAAAACTCAAAGTTAGTAGGAAATTCTAGATTTGATGAAACTCACCGGGAAGTTCCAGTTTTCACAAACATGTTACATGCAGTTTCACTTTGAAGTAAACAAACCTTCATGTATCACTCTGCCAAGCACATGGCAGCATGTGGAGGGTTGATGGGGAACCAAGTACCCACGAGAGGAAGCTGCCCCCGACAGCATGCAAATACAGCAGCTTGGGGGTCAATAACTTCCACATTTTGTATTTCTTATGCCTATATTTTGCCTTATATTCTAAACTTCTAGCACATAATACTAAGAGTAGACCTGTGATTAAACTGCTCTCAACTTTAGGCTTTAGAAATCATTCATTTAATGACTAGTATCAGTATACCAATTTTGAACTAAACTTTTATGAGTCAACGAGTTAAGAAAATGATAAGCACTATAGGTTAGAAAATTTATCAGAAAACAAACACGATGCAAACAATTCTGCACCACTAACAAAAAAGTTCAATTATTGCTAACCACATTCCCTGTCAATTAATTCTTTCTTTCTTTATCTTTATTGAGTGTTGAGCTATTACAATTCATTTGGGCATGATCAGTGTTGAGCCCTGGCTCCTATTGCCGATCATACCCAAGCTTACAGCATTTAACAATCATGTGTGTGGAGTTTGCTTTATTACGCTAACAGTTCTCATTTAAATTCAATACACTGCTTAGTATCCTTTTCCCTTTCCCATCTCACCTCTAATCATCTTTGAATCTCCACCACCAGTGGGAAGTGGCAACTATTAGATACAAGTTTAATACCTTAAAGTTACTTATTGAGTACCCTGTGCTGGTCGGCCATAATAACACTTGCTCGTTATTAACAAAGGTAAACTCTCCCTCCAAGTCATCTCCGTATTTACCATTCAATATATCAAGAGCATTCACTTCACAAAATTCAATAAATCTATCACTTGACTTATCAATACACTTGTCTTTACTTCGCCTGAGTTGTTCCCTTCTAGAACATGTTTCATTTCCAACAAACTATCCATTTTATATTCACATCCCCCTCACCTATTCTAATATTAAAATCTCTATTATTATTACTTCCATAATCCCGTCCTTCTCTCTGAGCCTATTCAATTTCTATACCTATCCCACACTTTCCTACTCTGTAATTCTATTCTGTTCTCTCCCTTGACGGTCCCGCTATGTTTCTGTCCAAAACCAGTAAACTCCCATTGGGTGTCGACATAAGGCTTTCTTCTCCCACTATTCCGTCACTCTGCAGCCACGCCTCCGCCCTGCCCACGGCCAGGTCATGTGGCGATTGTACTTCCTTCCTCCCTCCTAGGTGACCCGACAATTAAAGGTGGATACTTCTCATAGAATTTGTTAAAACACTTAACACAACTGTCTTCCCTCCACTTTCCATGTTTATGTTTCTCCACAGTGGCAGGCGAGGATTCTCAGCCATGACCCTCTCGGAAGTTAATATTTCCTCAACACATGCATTGCTTATGGCTTTTCTGGAAACGGAAACGAACCACAGCATCTGTGTATAGCCTCATAAACACACTGGTTAAACGGTCCAGTTAGTTATAAGTGAATCTCAACCAACACATTTTGTTTCATAAATTGAACTGCATAAGAATAACGACAAACTGTTGTGATCTGAATCAAACTGTTTTATGTACAAGAAGAGACGATGCACTAAACGGAAAAAGTTATAATTCAGCCACCAGCCAATGAGGCACTTCCTTGTCACGTAGTTTTGTTTACAACTCCTTGGAACCACTTTACAAATAACTTATTATTAACAAAAACGTTTTTGTTTCTCTTGTAATTGCACACGAACATATTGTTATCATTGAAACAAGCACAATTGTTTCATGCCCCAGGGAGCAGCAACAGTATAAGTCAAAATAATTCAATTTTCCATTTTTGTAACACATGTATAATTTAGAGCATTAGCTTTGTATGGGTCTTACAATTTATGTCTTATTTACAGAATTTGTCAATTTTAACACTTTGAACCTAACAGTGGAACAGAAATTAAAAATATTATATTAGGTTCAACAGTATAAGTCAACTTACATTGTTAGACCCATGTCAGAATTGTGTTGGCATTACTGTTTATTGACTTATGTATGCTCTTAGAACAAAAAGCTGGCAACAACTGTTATTTGAGGGAAACCAGCTGTTTACTTACGAGGTGTGATCAAAAAGTTTCCGGAATGGCTTCAATACAATGCTGACGCTGAGATTTCTTTAATTCTTGCCCAGACTGTACATGCAGTGTTCCTTCCCGATAAAAATGAGAGGTCACGTGACTTCCTGTGACCATGCAGTGACGAGGTAGACACTCTGAAGTGAACACGTGTTTTACATGTGCTGCAATTTTTCCGCGTAGCAAAAATTCAGATTACAAAGAACAAACATCAAATTTTGCTTTAAACTTGGTAAAACTGCAACAGAAGCCTATGAAATGTTAAGAACAGCTTATGGGGAGGAAGTTATGGGCAAAACTCAAGCATTTGAGTGGTTTTCGAAATTTAAAAGTGCTGTGACATCAGTTAAAGATGCAGATCGTTTGGGGCGACCCTGTTCCAGCAAAACTGATGAAAATATCAATCAGGTGAGGGAAATGGTCTTAAATGTTAGGTGCATTACAATAAGAGAACTTTCTGACTCATTAGGACTCTCCTTTGGAAGTGTTCAAAGCATTTTGAAAGACAATTTGGACATGAGAAGAATTGCTGCCAAGTTTGTGCCCCGCCTGCTTTCAAATGACCAAAAGGAAAGCTGTGTAATTGCCTGCACAGATCTTAAAGAACAGCTACAAAATGACCCACAGTTTATGGAGAAAATTATTACTGGTGATGAAACATGGATTTATGGGTACGATCCAGAAACGAAGCAACAATCTTCACAATGGAAGAGTCCTTCATCTCCATGCCCAAAAAAGACCAGACAAGTTTGATCCAAGGTGAAGTCAATGATGATTGTGTTTTGACATTAAAGGCATTGTACATAAGGAATTTGTGCCACAGGGTCAAACAGCGAATCAAGTGTTCTACAAAGATTAAGGGTGAATGTGCGACGCAAACGGCCGGAGGAGTGGTGACTGGTTCCTGCATCATGACAATGCGCCCGCGCACAAAGTCCTTTCTGTTCGTCAATTTTTAGGATGAATACTGTTCCCCATCCCGCCTATTCTCCAAATTTGGCACCAATGGACTTTTTTCTTTTCCCACAACTTAAAATGCAGCTCTAAGGAACCGTTTTGAGGACATTGATGTCATCCATCGTGAATCGCAGAAGGCTCTGAACATGTTGAAAGAAGAGGACTTCCAGAGGTGCTTCCAGCAGTGGCAGAATCGCTGGGACAAGTGTATCAACTCCCAAGGAGACTACTTTGAGGGTGACAGTTTAGATTAGACAAAACAAACTGTTGTGTAGTATTTATAACGTCATTCCAGAAACTTTTTGATCACACCTCGTATGTTTCAAAAGATGTATCATTATTAAAGTTGTTATCAATATGTAATTATTTGTGTACCTCAGAATTGATATAATACTACAAGAAATTCAAGTTTTGAAGGTGTACAGCACAGGGAGAGTCTGTGTGTATGCAAAAGTAATCAGCAAACTTATCCAGTGACAGTTCAAGTAGGTTAATATTTGCATTATATTATACTTATAACATTACAGACCTATGTAAATACATTGTAAGTCTCAAAATATAAAAATACACAAGATTTAAACATATTCTCACATTTCAAATCATCACCGGCCATTGGAGATGTTCATCAAGGTTTGGTACTGGAATGGGGATAACTAAACACACAGGGGAATACAAATACCTAGGAGTAAATGTAACACAAGATCAAGGATAAACCCAGATCGATGGTATATTATGGGATGTCTCAAAACAAACTAAAACTACAATTTTTAAAACAAAGTATTATAACATATGGTTCCAATGTGTAGACTCCAAACTATCAGTTGAAAAGAAATGGATTATTGGAGAAGATATGCTAGGATATCTAAAAGAGGAAAAATTAGAAATGAGATTATAAAAGAAAATAGGTTCAAAATTCAATTTTAGATTTTATTCAACAGAAATGATTAGAATGGTATGGGCATGCTCAAGAATGGAAGATGAAAGATTCTCCAAAAGAGTAATGGGGTGGACGCCACCAGGAAGGAGGAGAAAAGAAAACCACATAGCTCGTGGGTTCAAGGAACTAGAGGGGCAATGATGGATTTGCAAATTGAAGAAGATTTATGGTCCAATGGGCAAGAATGAAGAACTGTAGTCTTTATGCCAGAAAAGTGTTTGTACTTTGTAAAACTGGAAATATATATAAATCATTACCTGTTAATATTGTCACAGTTCTGAAACTCCAAACCTCTCTCTCCTGAAAACTATCTTTTTTTTCAACTTATATTCTTAGTCCGACAGAATTATACCATGGGATGTCGACACAGTAACGGTAGCACAAGATGAATCGACACTACTGCAATTCCACAAAACATCAAAATAGGATTTATCATCGAGATTAAGGGACCATCAGAAGAAGTCAACAAAGAGAAAAGGGATATTTACAATCCCATACTTTCAGACAAAATGTGGTCCTAGTAAATCAGGGTTCCATACCTCTACACTGAAGAAGGACAAAACAAAAGAAATTGTTGTATCTACAATAAGAAGTTCAATTGCATTTCTTCTAACACATTTATATACCAATCATTTTTGGCTATAAATTATTTACTATATATATATAACTTTTTATTATCACGTTTAAGAGTCCTTTTGCACCTAATTTTGTTTTTGAATATCATATTAAGTGAAAAAAAACTTTTTGAACTGTCAACATTACATTGCTATTCTTTATAGTAATGTTTCAATTTTATTGATGTAGACATTTCATTTATAATCTGTCTATTTTACTCCGTCCTTGATGACAGCCTGTAAATATGGGGAGCTTTTATTGGCTCAATAAGTAAATAAAGTATGGTACAGAACTGTACATCATCATCATTTGCAATATCCTATTCCTTTACTTCGTATATGTTACAGTTTTGAACATCACGTCTCGTCACAACAGTACCTCAAAACTTAGTAGATATAACAATCATGTACACCATCAATTGGGAAATTAAATTATTCAGTTCAAGGCTTTCTACCATGACTTTCAAAAAGATGAGGAAAATGAAAAAGTCATCACTCATGAGAAGTGAACACACAAACTCCTCCTGATGACTTACATTCACATGACTTTCCCTAACCTATATCCCTTATTAGTGGGTACACAAATTATTCTTATAAAAGATTATTTTCCTACCTACTTCATTTTAATCCAGACAAATCTTTCTGGAAATAGCTCCATTGCACATTTCTTTATAGTTACAAAGGGAACAGCGATAGTCAAATGTTTAAGAACTAGACGCTATATGCTGGCCTTAAAATTCCATACTCTTTCCATATCACGAGAAACAACTGAATGTTGACAGGACTTATGGTATTTGAACACAGTTGTTACACACAGTTTTTACAAAATCAAACATTTCAAAAAGTGTTACATGTAAACGGTAGTTTGGTGTGGGGGATTTGCTTGAAAATCTTCATGTTGCATCTTTGGAAGATGCTGAAACTAAGTACCAAGTTTGGTATTTATCTGACTTTTCTTTTTTGATTTATGCTATTAACAGATACTTGGACAGACACACACACACAGGCCTTCCTCTAAGAATGCCTGTTTTGGATTCAGAGGGATGTATTTCTGGTGATATTTCGGTATTGAGTTCAGTAGAATACAATACATCCTCTACTTACTATATGTACGTAGTAGAGAAAGTAAAAAGGCAACAAGAATGCCAAGCTTTCAATATCCATGGACTTAGTCAATATTCCTAGATTACTGAGCCATTCAAGTTGCCATAGTGGTCAGTAAGCACTTGAGAACATACTTCAGCATTCGTGGCAAATTTTCACAACTGAAGTGTTCACTTTTAGCTATATTTCCATTTCCCCATGCAACTTTAGATCATCAGCATCAGTCATTTTTGTAAAGCTGCTGCACATCATATGCTTTCCCAGGAAAAACTTTTTCATTCCTGAAAGTAGAAGGTCAAAGCGCACACACTGACACATGAAAGTGCACTGCTGGTGTAACTTGGTCTCCTGTAAGCCCAAAATAAGACAGAGGGGTTCTGGAGCACTTAGACACAGAATATTCCTGCTCGAAAGGAATGCTCTCATTCTCGCTGGAAACCGAAGGAAGAAACAGAGTGGTTTCCTATAAAGAGGGGTGCAGTTGCTCCCTTTGGAATTGCGGAAACAGGATCTCTGACTGACTCTGTCTTTTGATAGACACTTGAGTCTTTCAAAAAGTTTACACACTTCAACTGGGTTTTGTATTCATGACTTTTGGGTTGAATAACATAAGCATAGGTTTAGCTGCATCCGAGGAAGATGATCCTGGTGTGCCTCCATTGTGGAGGAGGCAAGAGAACATGTTTGAGTGCTCATATCCTGCTCTCTTACTGGCGTGGACAACAATGAGATGAAGGTACCAAATTTCAACAGAGAAGGCAAGATGGCGTTTATGGTTTTCACTGAAGGACAATCCTCCTTTCACCCTCTGCTCCGAAATTGCCTACTTGTCCAAGAAATGTGGACATTTGCAGTTGAACACCTTGAATTAACACAACAGGGACCACAAAGACAATCCTCCTTTCACCCTCTGCTCCGGAATTGCCTACTTGTCCAAGAAATGTGGACATTTGCAGTTGAACATCTTGAATTAACACAACATGGACCACAAAGACAATCCTCCTTTCACCCTCTGCTCCGGAATTGCCTACTTGTCCAAGAAATGTGGACATTTGCAGATGAACACCTTGAATTAACACAACAGGGACCACAAAGACAATCCTCCTTTCACCCTCTGCTCCGGAATTGCCTACTTGTCCAAGAAATGTGGACATTTGCAGTTGAACACCTTGAATTAACACAACAGGGACCAGAAACACAATCCTCCTTTCACCCTCTGCTCTGGAATTGCCTACTTGTCCAAGAAATGTGGACATTTGCAGTTGAACACCTTGAATTAACACAACATGGACCACAAAGACAATCCTCCTTTCACCCTCTGCTCCGGAATTGCCTACTTGTCCAAGAAATGTGGACATTTGCAGTTGAACACCTTGAATTAACACAACATGGACCACAAAGACAATCCTCCTTTCACCCTCTGCTCTGGAATTGCCTACTTGTCCAAGAAATGTGGACATTTGCAGTTGAACACCTTGAATTAACACAACATGGACCACAAAGACAATCCTCCTTTCACCCTCTGCTCCGGAATTGCCTACTTGTCCAAGAAATGTGGGCATTTGCAGTTGAACACCTTGAATTAACACAACATGGACCACAAAGACAAGCTCTGTTGCCACAGTTGATAGTCCAGGCTGTGAAATATACAGTTGAACACCTATAACTTCATAACCTACCTGACCAAAAGCAGCATGCACTTCCCTTGGACACAATTAACTGAAGGACAGTAATCATGAGTCTCTTCCTCCTACATACCATACAAACATAAATACTGCACACTTTTTTAAGCACAAGTATTTGCTATCCTGAGCTCTGCTCTAACAGGTTACCATGGTAAACAAATTCTCATCTTCACAGATAATCAAAGACCTTAAAAAGCACTTTTCTCAGACCAGGTAAAATCAAAACTAGTATGGAAATGCCTAAATATCCTGATTGCCCTTTCATCTCACAACAGGTTCCAAATGCAGTGATGCCAGGGCATCAGGACACCTATGCAAATGACAGTGCTTATCAGCTGGCTAAAAAGAATACAGTTACCCCATGTTGGCCCTGACCTTGTGACTACCAAAACCACAGTAAAAACATGGATTACGGAAAAACAACTCAGATAGCAAACCTAGCCAGGAAATTGGTCCTAGGTCCATGCAACACTTTCCTCATCTCTCCTAAGATTGGACAGAAGCGGAATAAGCATTAGTTTCTGAACATGGACACTTCAGGAAGCATCTACATAAAGTAGGACTCCAGAAAGATGAACTCATCTGTAGAATCTGCAAAGGGGATCAAGAAATTGCCTTGCATGTCCTGTTTGACCGCCCATTCCTGGCAAGAAAGACATTTACCTTTTCTATAACCAGGGAAGAGCAAGGAAACAAGGAAGGCATCCTTTCCAATGGGGTTGCACAATAAGCCTTTTAGGCTGACATGAAGGAGGTCAACAAAACTCTGGTTATCTAGTTTAATCTATCATACAACAGATGGATGGTGATTACTACCTTCAAGTTAAGACTATGGTGCTTCTTAACATGGATAGTTAGGCCTCGAGTTTGTTACGGGTGGCAACAAGAAGACAAACAAGACCAGTTATCTTATCTAGACGCAGCTGACCTTCTGGAAAGATGAGTCTCTTCCGTTCTGCTAATCATTATGTAACAAGAAGAAGACATACCTCTATTTCCTCTTCCACCTGGTGTTTTCATTTTATACTGGTTGTAGCCCTCCCCAGAACTTGCCATCACACTCATGCCAGAGTTCTGTTAGAAAAACCTTCCCTGGTGGTTTACTCCCCCTTAGCCTCTCATTTAGTGTACGGATGTTAGCACGCACTTTCCCTGAAAGAAGTTGTGGAGAAAAGCCAGGTTCCAATACACACATGGCTCCATCACCACGCTGAGAAAGTCAGGGTACGCCAAACCTGCACCTAGATAGTTCTGGTACTTCACACTGTTTGCTAAGTCTCTGTTTTCTTCACAGATCTGATACATCTAGGAAATGTCCTGATGCTTCAAGACTGCGATGCCACACTTATCAACAGAAGTTTCCTGAAGTAGCAGGGATGTGAAGGCAGTGCACTGGTGAAATTGAGTACACAAAAGTATGAGGGCTGATCAATAAAGACTGAGACTGATGTTTTGGAGGTGACAGGAGAGAAGCAATAAAATCTTGTTTTCATTTAAATCATACAGCCTATAAAACTTTGGAAAAGCTGAAGCAAGCATACGGTGAAGATGCACTACCTCGTTCAACAGTGTTTAGGTGGTTCAAGGACTTCAAAGTAGAGCGAGTCCTCTGTGCTAAGCAAGGTGGGCCTGGAGCTTCGGCTTCTGCTATGACTGAAGTCAACATCAACACAGCTGCTGTGATTGTTGTTCCCACTCACTCTACTGATACAGCAGCATACTACACATCAGTATTGGCTACACTGAGGAAGCACATTGCAAGGAAACGTCCAGAACTTCATCAGAATGGATGGCGACTTCATCACAACGCATGGTCTCACGTCGCAAATCAAGTCCAGGAATTCAACATCACCTGCGTACCGCATCTGCCTTATAACTCCAATCTTGCCCCCTGTGATTTCTTTTTATTTCCATCATTAAAGGCAAAGCTCCGGGGCATTCGATTTGAGAGCACTGAAGCGTGCTGAGGAAAAGTGAGGCAATTTTCAAAGACCTGGCAAAGAATGGCCTGCATCATGTGTTCGAGGACTGACAGAGATACTATAAAAAATGCATTCAAGTAGGAGGGGACTACTTTGTAAAAGATCATGTCAACATTGAAATGGAGTAATAAATACTGTGAAAACAAATCAGTCTCAGTCTTTATTAATCAGCCCTCGTATTTGATTTTTTGTTTTTTACTACACTTGCAACTTGTACTTTCATGCTACATTTTAATATAAACAATTTTAAAGCCACAAATGGCTATTTAATTGGTTCTGTACAATTTAGATAAATCAATGCGTTGAACTTTTAAAAAGCTGAAAAATTTAATAAAGCGTTTTTCTGTTAAACTAATTAAAACTAAGAAATGCCCGCACAACAATTTCTTTAGGTTTGTATACTAAGCTCAAATTAAAAATCTGGGAGCAATATGGATCCAAGGAGCATATCAACAAATTATTTATTATGAATACAATAATTACCGTATTTTTTTGCATATAACATGCACCAGCTCATAAGACACATTTTAGGGGAAAGTTAATGAATCTGCTGTAACAAATATGTGTAGAAACTGAAATTCCCACTTGTCTGTTGTCTAAAATCCAGGTACAGCAGTCCCACTTCTTAGATTAAGTTTACTGCAAGTTGCTTTCTTTAAAATCTCTTCCCGATTTCACCAAAGCTCTCATAATTTTCCCAGCTGGAGGTGGCAAGAAATGCCTTTGCACAGCCCTGTTTCCATTTTCTTTAGCATAGCTTAAATACAATTGAATGGCCATGTCTTTTTCCAGTAATAGTCTGCAAATTACCGTAATTAAACACGCAAACAGATCTTTGCGCTAATCGACCCATTTGAACGAATATGAAAATCCTCTACATTTTCTTGGGCTTCCAGCCAGGTGTAGAGTTTGGTTAGAAACTGACGTTTAGCTGAATGATACTCCATATTTATATGAATGTCTGTGGAGCTAAGCATCACTCAGCTACCAAGTCTACACCTGGCTGGAAGCCCGAGTATTCACAACATCAGGAAAGTTTCAGCTCATATTTCAATATGAAATCGTTAACAACAGTGCATGTGCATCCACTGAACTCTATAAACGGGAATGCTCTCACCTCCGCAAGGATGCTAACAAAGAATTGCTTCAAATTGAAACAAACTAATTTTGAAGAAATGGAGGTAATAAAGAATTTGCTATCAATTTATAAAATGCACCCTGTTTTTGGACATATTTTTACTTTCTCTACTACGTACAGTAAGTAGGGGAAGTATTGTATTCCACCCAAAAACTCGATACCAAGATTTCACCGGAAATACATGTTTTGAGACCCCCTGAATCCAAAAAAAAGCATTTTTGGAAACATGTCCGTGTGTGTGTCTGTCTGTGAACAGCATAACTCAGAAACGAACAGTCGGATAAAAACCAAACTTGGTATTTAGGTTCGGTATCTTCCAGAGATGCGACATGAAGGTTTTCAAGAAAATCCCCCCACCCCAGACTACCCTTTACATGGAACATTTTTCGAAAAGTTTAATTTTCTCAAAAATGGCTAACGATTTTGATTAAAATATTATATGTTTAAGATATTTTCATGACAAATGAAATGTATATCTCAATTTTCTGGGAATGTCTCCAAAAGTATTCTTCATTGTGAACGACTTTTGCATAACTGGTAAACCATAAGAGATAGACAAAATTTTACTACACAAACAATGTAGATCGCATTAAAATACACAATTTATGTCATATACATTTTTTTTGTTGAGTGAACCATTCGAGATATTGCTTGTTATTCCCTTAAATTTTTCTATACTTATTTTCTAAAATGGGAATTCATTATTCATTTTTTTGTCTTGGATATGGAAAGAGTATTAATCTGTGGGAAAGGGAATGGTGCTGCACCTAGCAACCAGCTATTAAGAGATATGTGTGTGCTTAAAGGCTACTGTTTTTCTATATTGCCCTTGTAAATATATTTTCCCCTTACATCTACAAGAAAATTAGCAATAAGATAGAGTCTGCAAATGTTTATCTCGATTAACAGAAAGTAGATGGAGAATAAGCATTTGTAAAAATAGTTTGTACAAGAGTAGAGAAAGTCATGCGAGTGTAACACATCAGATTTTAAGAGTAATATCTTAACAGTTTGACACACCTCATTTAACATTTTGTGTGCAATATATGTTTTATATTTTGAAAATATGGTAACTAGTTCAAAGCATCAGAAGAAAACTACATTTTTACTTTCTCTACTACGTGTAGCAAGAAGGGGAAGTATTGTTCTCCACCCAAAAATTCAATAACGAAATTTCACCAGAAATATATGTTTCGAGGTGCCCTAAATCTAAATAAAACATTTTTGGGAACATATCTGTGTGTGTGTGTGTGTGTGTGTGTGTGTGTGTGTGTGTGTGTGTGCTGTGTATCAGTCAATCTGTGAACAGCAGAACTCAAAAACAAAAGATAAATACTAAATTTGGTACTTGAGTTTACTATCTTCCAAGGATGCAACATGAAGATTTTCAAGAAAATCCCCCCACGCAAGACTACCCTTTACATGGAACATTTTTTTGAACATTTTAATTTTCTCAAAAATGGCTAACAATTTTGATTAAAATATCATAATACTTTCTCTACTATGTATAGTAAGTAGGGGAAGTATTGTATTCCACCCAAAAATTCGATACCGAGATTTCACCAGAAATACATGTTTTGAGACCCCCTGAATCCAAAAAAAGCATTTTTGGAAACATGTCCGTGTGTGTGTCTGCGAACAGCATAACTCAGAAACGAACAGTCGGATAAACACCAAACTTGGTATTTAGGTTCAGTATCTTCCAGAGATGCGACACGAAGGTTTTCAAGAAATTCCCCCACTCCAGACTACCCTTTACATGGAACATTTTTTGAAAATTTTAATTTTCTCAAAAATGGCTCTAACGATTTTGATTAAAATATGTGTTTAAGATATTGTCATGAGAATGAAATGTATATCTCAAATATTCTGGGAATGTCCCCAAAAGTCCTCTTCATTCTGAATGACTTTCATATAACTGGTAAACCGTAAGAGATAGACAAAATTTTACTACACAAAAAATGTAGATCTTGTTAAAACACACAATTTATATCATATACATTTTTTTGTCGAGTGAGCCATTTCCGAGGTATTCCTTGTTATTTGTTTGAATTTTTCAATACTTATACTTTTTCTCAAATGAGAATTCATTATTGTTTTTTTTTATGTCCTGGACATGCAAAGAGAATGTAATGCTTCATATAGCAACCAGCTCTTAAAACATTTGACTATCGCTTAAAGCCTACCATATTCCCCTTGCATCTACAAGAAAATTAGCAATAAGATTAACATCTCGATAAAAATGAAGTAGATGGAGAACAAGCGTTTGTAAAAATAGTTTGTACAGAGTAGAGAAAATCATGTGAGTGCAACACATGCATTGCCAGATTTCTCAAAGATGCACGCAAGTTCAGAAATGCTAGTTTACAAACATCTTCTCTAGCTATTGGCATACAGCTGTCTCAGGACCCAGTTTGTTGAAGAAATGCTACTCTTTCCCAGCTAAACTGTTTCTCCTCATCGTCAATATTTCAAACTCCTTTCCTCTATTCTATCTTAGAGATTCACTTTCAGAACCATCCGTTATGATAAAAGAAATGCTGTAATATGCACTAATATCTAAGTGTTACCAAATTCTCTAATGATGATTACTATTACCAATATCATAAAACAATGAGCCAGTTATGATTTGATAACAGACAGGACTTTTTTCCTGTGTATATTCAGACACTGATACAGCTGCTGTGCATTGTAAACAAACTGCTTCACAAGACTGTCCATTTATGGGTGGTGCTAGAAATCGCTCACTGTTGTTTTTTGGTATTTTGTAGCAGCAAATAAATACAAAATCTCATTTGTTACATTCACATGACTTTCTGTACCCTCTATCGCTTACTAGGAGTATACAAATTATTCGTAATAAGTTTATTTTCTTACCTCATTTTAATTGAGATAAATCTTTACAGAAACAGCTACATTACACATTTCATTATAGTTACAAAGAGAACAGCGATAGTCAAATGTTTAACAACTGGATGCTACATGTTGCCATAAAATTTCATACTGTTTCCATGACATCACAAGAAAATCGAAATCGCTTTAAAACAATGATGACATATTTAACAATTTGAGTCATTAATAACAGGTATCTCGGAAATGGCTTATGCCACAAAAAAGTTGAGATAAATTGTGTATTTTAAAGAGATGTAAGTTTTTTTGTTTAGTTCATTTTGATTTTTCACTTAACTCTTACCAGTTACACATCATATATAATTCCTTCCAAATGAAGAGGCCTTCACACATTATTCCCATAAAATTTTATTTGTCATGTAAATAGCTTTAATATATGGTATTCAAAAAAAATCATTAGAGCCATTTTTCAGAAAAATCATACATTTCAAAAAATGTTCCATGTAAAGGCTAGTTTGAGGTTGGGGGATTTTCTTGAAAACCTTGTCACATCTTTAGAAGGCACTGAAGTTAAATTCCAAATTTGGTATTTATCCAACTTTTTGTTTTTGAGTTATACTGTTCTCACAAACAGTCCTTTTTTTAAGAATGCTTTTTTGGAATTCAAGGTCCTCAAAAGATGTATTTCTGGTGAAATCATAAAATACAATACCTGTTTTACCTACTGTGTAGAGAAAATCAAATGTTATGCTCTCGTTTGCTCAGTTATATTTAACCTTATCACTGCTAAAGTTAAATCTGATTACACTTTCATTGTATTTTGTGGGCATGGTACGCATGTTTGTATAAACTTTTTGTTACAGGTGTCAAATATGTAGCTTGTGTCCAACATATAAATAATCACAGCTACTGTATTTTAAAGATCAAAATATCCATGGCCCATCCCATAACATTGAAATCCTTCACTTTTGCATTCCAAGCTATGTTTATGTTCGCTTTAAATACCTCTCTGTGTAATTGAGAAACTTGGTCATTCTTACTTGAGTTCTCATCATAATTGACTATAGCATTAGCTGTCTTTGGAACTCCCTGCTGGAAAACATAAGGGACAGTTATACAGTTCAAGAGGAAGACTATGGTCCAACCTTATCTGCTGCTATATTATAAATGATAACTCGCAACATTCATTTACTATTTTGTGTGCTAGCAACTAATATTTCAAATACACTTGATGAAAGTGGAGTCAACCTAAATACTCTTACAGAACATGTATTGTGAGCTGATACCTTTTTCACTATAAGCTGAAAGGAGAAGTAAACAAAATCACATGACAAGAGAGTGCCTCATTGGCTGCTGGACAAATTACAACCTTTCCCGCTTAGCATGTCGTCTCTTCCTCTACAAAAAACAGTTCGATTCAGATCATAACATTTTGTTGTTATTCTCGTGCAGAGAAATTTAAGAAACCCATTATTGTAACAGTTCAATTTATGAAACTAAATGTGTTTGTTTAGATTCATCTATAACTAAATGAACCGCTATAGCAGAGGTTTAAGAGGCATGCACAGGCGCTGCAGTTCATTTCCAGATCAGCCGCGTGTGCTTTTGCAACGCGTTGAGAAAATCACTACGTTTCCATGGGGTATTGACCATATTGAGTACGATCCGCATTTCCATGTTAAATTCGATACGTATTGAGATCGATTTGGATACACAAAGTTTGAGAATAAAATAATTCAAGCTTGTTGGTCAACTTCGATTTAGTTGCCAAACCTGTTAAGCATATGTTAATTTGTTTTTCTGTATATTTTAAGTGGGTGTTAGTGAATGTTTTTGAGAAGAACTGCGAATTATGGAAGCAATAAAAGTGGTTTTGCTATTACACGCGTGATTAACGATTTTCGCTAATAAAAACAAAATGACGAGCGTGCAGCGTGTTACAAGTATAGTAGAGGATAGTATCTTTGGCGTATTCAAAACGATTTGAATACGTAGGTGTTTCCATGCAACAAATTTTGATCTGATCCTACTTACTAAGAGGATAGGATCCAAGGTTCAAAACGATCTCAAATTCATTTGAATTCCCCATGGAAACATAGTATTACTTTGGAGTGTCATGCCCAAGAATCCTCTGTCACTGTGGAAAACAAATGCGGGAAATGGAAAGAAAATAATTGTGTTAAATGCTTTTAACTAATTCTGTAAAAAGTACACACCTTTAATCGACAATGAATATGGTTGGCCATTATTTAGCAATAGTAAAACTTCTTTGTTAGTGATGCAGAATTGTTGCTTGGATAGCTTGGGTCGCATTTGTTTTATGTTATGTTTTAACCTATAGTGCTAATCGATTTTTTAACTTGACTCATAAAATGTTAAAGCAAAAGGTAATATACTGATATTAGTCATTAAATGAATGATTTCTAAAGCCTGAAGTTAAGAACAGTTTAATCCAGTAGCTTTAATCACAGATACCGAACTGTTCAGGTACAAATTTTGTCTACTCTTAGTATTGTGTGTTAGAAGTTTAAGATGTAAGGCAAAATATAGGAATAAGACATACAATGTTTAAAAGCTAATGATCCCCAAGCTGCGCAATATACTGTGTTCGCATTCTGTCTGAAGCAATTTCCTCTCACGAGTACGTCATCCTCCACGTGGTGCTGCCATGTGCTCGGCGGAGTGATACATTTGTTTTGTTTACTTCTCCTATCAGCTTATAGTGAAAAAGGTTTAGTAAGAGTGTTTAGGTTGACTCCACTTTCATTCAAGTGTATATTATTAACTGCTTCACTGTGTGTGATTCCACTACTTTTTGGATAGTATTTCAAATTTAAATATTAAACCACTTAAAAGAAGTTTGATTACAATTTTTTTTTAATTTTAATATCTTTGTTACACCTTTGTCTGTTTATGTTTTTATTATATTGTATCCTACTCTCTGGTAGAAGAGAAGGTCTCATGGCCTTAACTCCTTCCAGCATAAATACATCAATCTCAGGAGTTCGTGAATTTAAGTGCTGTTGCATAAATGCTAGAATAGGTATTGTATTTTAGAGTCCATCATGGAAAAGAACACTCAGAATTCAAAAGAATAACAGCTGGTGTGCCACAAGGGAGTGTATTGGGCGCTATACTTGCTCCATACCTGAGATATGCCCAGAGTGAAGAATACTTTGATGGTTTTGTTTGCCAATGATACAGCAGAGAATATTGAGCAAGCAACAAATAACTTAAAGAATGAATAACTGCACCAGTAAGTGATGTATTAAACTGAATGAAACAAAATCCACTCATATAGAAAGTAACTCCACTTCATATCTTCATTAATAAATTAAGAGTTCCATATGCTAACACAGCCAAATACTTGGGAATGACACTACTGTCCATTCCAAACCAGAGTGCCTTTCACTGAAAACAAACTCTTTGTATTATCCGCGCGAAAGTAGTTCGCAATCCCCGCCCATAATGTCTGCTTGTTCCCCTCCCACGTGCTTGTTGAACACTATTTAATCTATAAAAAGGCGCCCTGCGTGAGAATCATCGTTCAAAATGCAACCTGAGGTAACAATCGATTTTATAAGTATGCAGCAACGAACATTTTACTTACGTTAATCACAATCCTCGGGCAAAAGTGCAACGCCCAAATCAGAATCCTCCGAAGATGACTCAGCTGCCATATCAGAATCAGAACTACTCTCCAAAATAATGACAAGCTTATCCACAATTCCACAGCACTTTCACATTTAAAACAAGTTCCCTCATTTTATCCTCTTCTATGTTGTATTATGTCTGTTTATATTCCCGGCTCGCTTTGGTTACACTTCTCACTGAAACGCCTGTAAAATCTGATATTAGTTTCAAAACATGCAATAATGCAAGTGTGGGTATTTTTGTAATAGTGAGTTGAATGTATGAAGTATTGTTTGTTTTTTGCCACTTTTTAACTGTTTCCCGCTTCTGTTTGAACAGTTTATTCGCACTACACGCACCTTCCTCTGCCATGTGAGCTCAAATACCAACTGACTAAATCACAAGTTTTGACCTGAGCTGAGCATATGTGTGTTAGTGTATTATGAATGACTGTTCGCTTATATATCCTGTGTTACGCAAAGTGTTTATTTGGTACTCAGATAGCACCTCTGGGAATTCATTGCTGCATTTCTTGTATATGTAAGAGAGTGGCAGCCATACATACGGTTGGTATTAACAAGCAAGATGCTCTCGGCATTAGTGCAAAAGCAGACAAAAATCATATTTTGTAATCTCTTAACAGCTAGTATATATCCATTACCTTTAACGATGAGTTCTTATGATAACCGAAATAAAATGTGCAGTTCTATACCTTTCCTGCTCTAATATTTCATAATACAAGACATGTATTAAGGAACTATTTACGTTGGCGTAAGAGTATATTCTTGGGTTCGTGACAAGCCGAAGCACATGCTTCTGTTTACATCAGAGGGAACTCTGGTTTGGAATGGACAGTAGATGCCAAGCACATGTGAAGAACAACAACTCAGTATAAAGTACTGAAAACTCTACTGACTTCTTGGACAAAATTCTGAGTTGTCAATACACAATAAGTTAGTAATTTACAAACTGTTTGGACATGGCATCCAGTTATGGGGCTGCACCAATAAATCAGAATGATTCAGATATTTGAAAATGTTGTACTTCGTGGAATTGTAAATGCTCCCTGGTACATCGTGATTTAAGAACAGGTACAGTTTATTAAGATGTGCTGTAAAACACTATTATGAATACTGACATGGAACCTGTGCACATTGTGGATAATGATGTGCAGCGACTAAAGGTATGCGAGCTGGCTTAATACAACCTAGCAATACTCCCTGTGGCAAATGTATTAATGAATTTTATTATTAATAACATTTTAGACAAATTATGTAACGTATGAGATGAAAACCATTAGTTGATCTTTGCAGATTGGTTCTGATATATATATATATATATATATATATATATATATATATATAAAAATAAATGCTAGGGAGCCACCTTTGCTTAACTAGCCCCAAAACCTGACAATCCTGTTGGATTGCATGAGTGTGATTTCAATTGATACCACCAACATAACACTGCAATCAGATTCCACACCAAGACAAGTGCCCCCGACTGTGAACTGACAAGTGTTCAGTATGTGGCTGAAACAGGAATGTAAAGTAAGTTATATAAACACTAGGGGCGATTTTTGAATACTCTGTAATTTGTACTTTTACCTACATCTTAAGTGTTCCGAGTTGCTTAAATAGTGATAGTTTGTATATTACGGGTTGAAAAATATGAGGATGGGTGCTTTTTGAAGTTGTATGATATTTTTTGAGTACTGTAATTCAAAACAAGGATTAGGTACTTTTTGGAGGTTGTACAATGTTTGCCAACTCCTATTCTACATAAGGGGTGTACTTTTTTGGAAGGGAAATTGTAAATTAGCTTATAATTTTGTTTCTGTTCCATACTATAAGTGCACAAAGTTTCATCTAGACAGATCAAAGAATGCCGATTTGTATGTGAGGGCTTGCAAATAGGGATTGACGATAAAGATAGTTGCCGCCAGTTGCAAATGTGCCTAGTTTTGTCAAAATAATACCAAAAGTATTACTCGATAAAAACATCAATGAAAAATGTGGAGATAATACACAACCCCCTATAAAATAACTAAATTTTAAAATATTATAAGCTCCACATTTACCCTTTTTGCACTCAAAATCATTACAAAACTGCAATATTTGCAATAAAGTGCCAAAATTGTGAGGCAGTATTTTAATGCCTAAATGATTTTTATTGTATTTCATTATAATTAAATTCAATAACAGCCCACCTTGAAAACAATATGTATATAATTATTATTTATATTGTATGTAAAGTCATTGTAGATACTTATTTTTATTGTAAACGTATTTATTAATATTATGTAAATGTTTATATACTCTAATAGTGCAAAAACTGTGACAATAATATGTTTTAGGATGTTAATAAGGTAATAATGTAATTTTGGTGACAATAATGTGTCTGGAATTTTAAAAAAATACTGGTTATGAAAAAGATCGGTAATAACGTAATTTCGCTTACAGTTTGGAATTAGCCAATCAAAAGTAAAGAAAAGTTTTGGTTTGAATACTTAAATTCTATTGGACTAGAATTAGCCAATAAGAGACTCGCATTACCGAAGCTATAAGATTTTTACCATGTTGTAAAGAGCAGACGTGAAAGTCGCAGGTAAGATGCAGTGGAGTACGGATGGTAAAAATTGTGTTCTCCGCTAGAATATATACATAGTATTCACAGTTTCTCTTTTATAAAGTGTTGTGTTTATAAATGTGCAAGTATAAAGAGAAATAAAAAGAAGTGAAATTAAAAAGTAAATTCTATGACGTATTTTAATTCTTGTCTTATCACAACCTTAAAAGAGCTTGTGTTTTTATAGTGCGACTGAAAGCAGCCGAGGCAAATAAGTTTAATAATATTACGTAAAAACAAGCATCATCTTCACTATAAAGTTTTGGCGTCCCAAGCATTAAACAACATCAAAGTGTATCTTCATTACATAAGTTAAATACTTTTTCGTAAGTGACGCACATACGCGGGGATTCTCACACCTCATATCCAGCTAAACAATTTTTTCAAAGTTGGCAACAAACATACTTCTTCAAATTACAACTGTGGGGCAAACTCCTCCAAACAACTACCATCATCATAACTTCCGCAAACTGGCTCCCAAACGTTATGTAAGCCAAAAACCTCCCGCAACTGGCCTCTCATATTCAAGGAAATTAGGTGACATGATATGAAAAAGAAGCCCCCAACCACCCTAATCTTTAGAATTTTTAGAAACACTGTTTAATTATATAGTATGTCTGAATTTGTATCATTGTATAATATTAATTTTTACTTTCTCTACTACGTATAGTAAGTAGGGGAAGTATTGTATTCCACCCAAAAATTCGATAACGACATTTCACCAGAAATACATGTTTTGAGACCCCCTGAATCCAAAAAAAGTATTTTTGGAAACATGTCTGTGTGTGTGTCTGTCTGTGAACAGCATAACTCCGAAACGAACAGTCGGATAAACACCAAACTTGGTATTTAGGTTCAGTATCTTCCAGAGATGCGACACGAAGGTTTTCAAGAAAATCCCTGCACCCCAGATTACCCTTTACATGGAACATTTTTCGAAAATTTTAATTTTCTCAAAAATGACTAACGATTTTGATTGAAATATCATATGTTTAAGATATTTTTAAGACAAAATGTATATCTTGAATTTCCTGGGAATGTCTCCAAAAGTATTCTTCATTGTGAATGACTTTTGCATAACTGGTAAACCATAAGAGATAGACAAAATTTTACTACACAAAAAAAGTAGATCGCTTTAAAATACACAATTTACATCATATACATTTTTTTTGTTGAGTGAACCATTTTCGAGATATTGCTTGTTATTCCCTTAAATTTTTCAATACTTATTTTTTCAAATGGGAATTCGTTATTCATTTTTTTGTCTTGGATATGCAAAGAGTATTAATCTGTGGGAAAAGGAATGGTGCTGTACCTAGCAACCAGCTATTAAGAGATATGTATGTACTTAAAGGCTACTGTATTTCCAAATTGCCCTTGTAAATATATTTTCCCCTTACATCTACAAGAAAATTAGCAATAAGATAGAGTCTGCAAATGTTTATCTCGATTAACATGAAGTAGATGGAGAATAAGCGTTTGTAAAAATACTTTTTGTACAAGAGTAGAGAAAGTCATGTGAGTGTAACACATCAGATTTTTTTATTATTATTTGTATTATTGTCATTGTCATGTTTGCTTTCCATCACCATATACCATTTTATGTGATTAACTCATATTTTAAGTATTCTGTGTCATTAGGAAAACCCTAAGTAGTGTCAGATGATTAAATAAAATAAATAGACTGTGGCCAGCTGGAAGAATAGGGCTTTTCAATGGTGAAAGAATTATCAAAATCATTTGAGTCATTTTAGAGCCCTCTCTCTCTCTCTTTTATAATATTAGTATAGATTTAAAATGTTGTGACCAAATACAAATAACAAGAGTCCCACATAAAGCAGGACCCACTGCATTCACAGAAAGTCCAAACTAGCAAAACAGAAAACTCAATATCAAAAAAATTATCCAAGCTTTTCTTCACTCTAGATGCGACTGTACAACCACTGCATAGCATTAATCTGTTGTTATCCATTGTGCTGACATTGTTGCATAGATCTGCAACTCGCATTTCACAAAGTAACCAACCTCTTGTAGTTAAGCAACAATATATAAATTAATGCATGCCATGTTCTGCTGCTACAAGTGTCACTCTGAAAGCTTTGAGAATGGGCAACAATCAGAAGTGGTAAGCTAAAGCAGCTTTTCCTAACTTCAGATAGAAACATGTGCAAGTCCAACAATGTGTATCGTCAGCACCGCGTGTGTAGATATAGCAGGTGTTGCTATGCCATACGCTAGGATGGATCTCAACTGAGAGCATTTCCATGACTTTAAAGTCGGTTTAGGGGAGAGAAAATGCTGCCTTGAATGACTGTATTTGGGGATCATTACCCTTTACAATCCACCATTGTTTGATGTTATGCAGAATTTAGAAGAGGAAGGGATTCCTTGGAAGATGACTGGCTACATTAACGATGCATGAAAATGTGAAAGCAGAGCGCACGTTACACATATGAAGCCATAAATATTGAATAGGCAGCAGTGAAAACAATCCTGACGTCAGGAAGCTCCCCCACTACCTCAGAATGGTGCCAGGAAATGATTGAACAATTCAATGGAGGAACATCCAAAAACATATTTAACATTGTAGCGGGATTTACCAGTATGATCCAGAAACTAAACGACAATCATCAGTCTGGTCTCCCCAGGAGAAGATCCCCCCAACAAAAGTGAAGCGAATGAGATGTGTTCCTTCTTCTCAGCAAGTGGCCACATTGTAATGATTCTGCTTGAGGGACAAAAGATGTTACTACCAGATGGTACACCACTTAATGTCTGCCACAGGTGTTCCCTAACACGTGGAATTTTGTGCACCATGACAATGCCTCTGCACAAGAAACAACCCAATTTATGTCCCATCCTCCCTACAGTCCAGATCTGGCCCCATGCGACTTTATTCTATTTCCCAAAATGAAAGAAAAAATTGGAGGTCAACGATTTGAGTCACCTGAAGCCGCAGTAGCTGCTTACGAAAAACGTATTTGCTCTCTCTCCAAAGAAGAATGGCGTTCAGCATTTGAAAAATGGTTTGAAAGGATGAGACGGTGTATAGAATGCAATTGAGAATGTTTTTAAAAGAAGCAATGAAGAGATCTAAAATTTAATATTTTATTGTGTGCACTCTCAAAACTTAAGGAGTGACCCACGTACAAAGCATACTACAAAATTATAAAATGGAGGCCAAGGATAATAACGAAGAAACAAACATCAAGATGGTGGATTGCTATACACCAAGGGTGGCGAAAACGACTTCCTTCCGCGAGTAACCAAATATGCAACATGCACGGCGTCACTCAGTAGCATGTGAAAATCAAACGGACGGTTGCAGAGAGGGAACGTGCGCCTGCGAGTCAAAATAACTCGCGAGTCACGTTTTCGCCACCTCTGCTATACACTATCAACTTTAAGCCATTTTCTATGGAAAACAGGGTGTGGAAGTACTGAAAGAGAAGCTACTATCCATGTTTCTGAGAATATCCAAGGAGTGCTGAAACTGAAGCCCCATATCCATGTTTCTGAGAATATCCAAGGAGTGCTGAAACTGAAGCCCCATATCCATGTTTCTGAGAATATCCAAGGAGTGCTGAAACTGAAGCCCCATATCCATGTTTCTGAGAATCTCCAAAGGAGTGCTGAAACTGAAGCCCCTATCCATATTTCTGAGAATCTCCAAAGGAGTGCTGAAACTGAAGCCCCTATCCATATTTCTGAGAATCTCCAAAGGAGTGCTGAAACTAAAGTCTCTATCCACGTTTCTGAATCTCCAAAGGAATATCAAAACTGAAATCTCTATTGTTTCTGAATCTCCAAACGAGTACTGAAGCTCAAGCCTCTTACCATGTTTCTGAATCTCCAAAGGAGTACTGAAACTGAAGCCCCTAACCATGTTTCTGAATCTCCAAAGGAGTGCTGAAACTAAAGTCTCTATCCATGTTTCTGAATCTCCAAAGGAGCACTGAAACTGAAGCCCCCATCCATGTTTCTGAGAATCTCCAAGGAGTGCTGAAACTGAAGCCTCTATCCATGTTTGAGAATTTCCAAAAGAGTGCTGAAACTGAAGCCCCTATCCATTTTTCTGAGAATCTCCAAGGAGTGCTGAAACTGAAGTCTATCCATTTTTCTGAATCTCCAAAGGACTACTGAAACTGAGGCCTCCATCCTGTTTCTGAATTCCCCAAAGAACTGAAATTGAAGTCTCTATCCATGTTTCTGAATCTTCAAAAAAGAACTGAAGCCTCTATTCATGTTTCTGAGAATCTCCAAAGGAGTACTCCATGTTTCTGAATCTTCAAATGAGTACTGAAGCTCACACCTCTATCAATGTTTCTGAATCTCCAAAGGAGAAACCCCTATCCATGTTTTTAATCTGCAAAGGAGTACCAAAACTGAAGTCTCTATTATGTTTCTGAATCTACAAACGAGTACTGAAACTAAAGTCTCTATCCATGTTTCTGAATCTCCAAATGAGTGCCAAAACTGAAGTCTCTATTGTGTTTCTGAATCTCCAAACGAGTACTGAAGCTGAAGCCTCTATCCTGTTTCTGAATCTCCAAAAGAGTACTGAAACTAAAGTCTCTATCCATGTTTCTGAATCTCCAAAAGAGTACTGAAACCAAAGTCTCTATCCATGCTTCTGAATCTCCAAAGGAGTACTGAAACTCTATCCATGTTTCTAAATCTGCAAAGGAGTACTGAAACAAACCCTATCCATGTGGTGAATCCCCAAAGAAGTACAGAAACACTATCCATGTATATGAATCCCCAAAGAAGTACTGAAACTCTCTATCCATGTATGTGAATCTCCAAAGAAGTACTGAAACTCTATCCATGTATGTGAATCCCCAAAGAAGTACTGAAACTCTCTATCCATGTATGTGAATCTCCAAAGTAGTACTGAAACTCTCTATCCATGTATGTGAATCTCCAAAGAAGTACTGAAACTCTATCCATGTATGTGAATCTCCAAAGAAGTACTGAAACTCTCTATCCATGTATGTGAATCTCCAAAGAAGTACTAAAACTCTCCATCCATGTATGTGAATCTCCAAAGAAGTACTGAAACTCTATCCATGTATGTGAATCTCCAAAGAAGTACTGAAACTCTCTATCCATGTATGTGAATCTCCAAAGAAGTACTGAAACTCTCTATCCATGTATGTGAATCTCCAAAGAAGTACTAAAACTGAAATACACTATCCATGTATGTGAATCTCCAAAGAAGTACCGAACCTCTCTATCCATGTATATGAATCCCCAAAGAAGTACTGAAACACTATCCATGTATATGAATCTCCAAAGAAGTACTGAAACTCTCTATCCATGTATGTGAATCTCCAAAGAAGTACTGAAACTGAAACACACTATCTGTGTATGTGAATCTGCAAAGCACTACTGAAACTCTCTATCCATGTATGTAAATCTCCAAAGAAGCACTGAAACACACTATCCATGTATGTGAATCTCCAAAGAAGTACTGAAATTGAAACACACTATCCATGTGAATCTCCAAAGAAGTACTAAGACACACTATCCATGTATGTTAATCTCCAAAGGAGTACTGAAACACACTATCCATGTATGTTAATCTCCAAAGAAGTACTGAAACACACTATCCATGTATATGAATCTCCAAAGAAGTACTGAAACACACTATCCATGTATGTTAATCTCCAAAGAAGTACTGAAACACACTATCCATGTATGTGAATCTCCAAAGAAGTATTCTAACACACTATCCATGTATGTTAATCTCTAAAGAAGTACTGAAATTGAAACACTATCCAGGTATGTGAATCTCCAAAGAAGTACTGAAACACACTATCCATGTATGTGAATCTTCAAAGAAGTACTGAAACACACTATCCATGTATGTTAATCTCCAAAGAAGTACTGAAACACACTATCCATGTATGTTAATCTCCAAAGAAGTACTGAAACACACTATCCATGTATGTTAATCTCCAAAGAAGTACTGAAACACACTATCCATGTATGTTAATCTCCAAAGAAGTACTGAAACACACTATCCATGTATGTTAATCTCCAAAGAAGTACTGAAACACACTATCCATGTATGTGAATCTCCAAAGAAGTACTGAAACACACTATCCATGTATGTTAATCTCCAAAGAAGTACTGAAACACACTATCCATGTATGTGAATCTCCAAAGAAGTATTCTAACACACTATCCATGTGAATCTCCAAAGAAGTACTGACACACACTATCCATGTATGTGAATCTCCAAAGAAGTATTCTAACACACTATCCATGTGAATCTCCAAAGAAGTATTCTAACACACTATCCATGTGAATCTCCAAAGAAGTACTGACACACACTATCCATGTATGTGAATCTCCAAAGAAGTTTTCTAACACACTATCCATGTGAATCTCCAAAGAAGTACTGACACACACTATCCATGTATGTTAATCTCCAAAGAAGTATTCTAACACACTATCCATGTGAATCTCCAAAGAAGTACTGACACACACTATCCATGTATGTGAATCTCCAAAGAAGTACTGAAACACACTATCCATGTATGTTAATCTCCAAAGGAGTACTGAAACACACTATCCATGTATGTTAATCTCCAAAGAAGTACTGAAACACACTATCCATGTATATGAATCTCCAAAGAAGTACTGAAACACACTATCCATGTATGTTAATCTCCAAAGAAGTACTGAAACACACTATCCATGTATGTGAATCTCCAAAGAAGTATTCTAACACACTATCCATGTATGTTAATCTCTAAAGAAGTACTGAAATTGAAACACTATCCATGTATGTGAATCTCCAAAGAAGTACTGAAACACACTATCCATGTATGTGAATCTTCAAAGAAGTACTGAAACACACTATCCACTCAAAAAAGAACTGAAGCCTCTATTCATGTTTCTGAGAATCTCCAAAGGAGTACTCCATGTTTCTGAATCTTCAAATGAGTACTGAAGCTCACACCTCTATCAATGTTTCTGAATCTCCAAAGGAGAAACCCCTATCCATGTTTTTAATCTGCAAAGGAGTACCAAAACTGAAGTCTCTATTATGTTTCTGAATCTACAAACGAGTACTGAAACTAAAGTCTCTATCCATGTTTCTGAATCTCCAAATGAGTGCCAAAACTGAAGTCTCTATTGTGTTTCTGAATCTCCAAACGAGTACTGAAGCTGAAGCCTCTATCCTGTTTCTGAATCTCCAAAAGAGTACTGAAACTAAAGTCTCTATCCATGTTTCTGAATCTCCAAAAGAGTACTGAAACAAAAGTCTCTATCCATGCTTCTGAATCTCCAAAGGAGTACTGAAACTCTATCCATGTTTCTAAATCTGCAAAGGAGTACTGAAACAAACCCTATCCATGTGGTGAATCCCCAAAGAAGTACAGAAACACTATCCATGTATATGAATCCCCAAAGAAGTACTGAAACTCTCTATCCATGTATGTGAATCTCCAAAGAAGTACTGAAACTCTATCCATGTATGTGAATCCCCAAAGAAGTACTGAAACTCTCTATCCATGTATGTGAATCTCCAAAGTAGTACTGAAACTCTCTATCCATGTATGTGAATCTCCAAAGAAGTACTGAAACTCTATCCATGTATGTGAATCTCCAAAGAAGTACTGAAACTCTCTATCCATGTATGTGAATCTCCAAAGAAGTACTAAAACTCTCCATCCATGTATGTGAATCTCCAAAGAAGTACTGAAACTCTATCCATGTATGTGAATCTCCAAAGAAGTACTGAAACTCTCTATCCATGTATGTGAATCTCCAAAGAAGTACTGAAACTCTCTATCCATGTATGTGAATCTCCAAAGAAGTACTAAAACTGAAATACACTATCCATGTATGTGAATCTCCAAAGAAGTACCGAAACTCTCTATCCATGTATATGAATCCCCAAAGAAGTACTGAAACACTATCCATGTATATGAATCTCCAAAGAAGTACTGAAACTCTCTATCCATGTATGTGAATCTCCAAAGAAGTACTGAAACTGAAACACACTATCTGTGTATGTGAATCTGCAAAGCACTACTGAAACTCTCTATCCATGTATGTAAATCTCCAAAGAAGCACTGAAACACACTATCCATGTATGTGAATCTCCAAAGAAGTACTGAAATTGAAACACACTATCCATGTGAATCTCCAAAGAAGTACTAAGACACACTATCCATGTATGTTAATCTCCAAAGGAGTACTGAAACACACTATCCATGTATGTTAATCTCCAAAGAAGTACTGAAACACACTATCCATGTATATGAATCTCCAAAGAAGTACTGAAACACACTATCCATGTATGTTAATCTCCAAAGAAGTACTGAAACACACTATCCATGTATGTGAATCTCCAAAGAAGTATTCTAACACACTATCCATGTATGTTAATCTCTAAAGAAGTACTGAAATTGAAACACTATCCATGTATGTGAATCTCCAAAGAAGTACTGAAACACACTATCCATGTATGTGAATCTTCAAAGAAGTACTGAAACACACTATCCATGTATGTTAATCTCCAAAGAAGTACTGAAACACACTATCCATGTATGTTAATCTCCAAAGAAGTACTGAAACACACTATCCATGTATGTTAATCTCCAAAGAAGTACTGAAACACACTATCCATGTATGTGAATCTCCAAAGAAGTACTGAAACACACTATCCATGTATGTGAATCTCCAAAGAAGTATTCTAACACACTATCCATGTGAATCTCCAAAGAAGTACTGACACACACTATCCATGTATGTGAATCTCCAAAGAAGTATTCTAACACACTATCCATGTGAATCTCCAAAGAAGTATTCTAACACACTATCCATGTGAATCTCCAAAGAAGTACTGACACACACTATCCATGTATGTGAATCTCCAAAGAAGTTTTCTAACACACTATCCATGTGAATCTCCAAAGAAGTATTCTAACACACTATCCATGTGAATCTCCAAAGAAGTACTGACACACACTATCCATGTATGTTAATCTCCAAAGGAGTACTGAAATTGAAACACACTATCCATGCATGTTAATCTCCAAAGAAGTACTGACACACACTATCCATGTATGTGAATCTCCAAAGAAGTACTGAAACACACTATCCATGTATGTTAATCTCCAAAGGAGTACTGAAACACACTATCCATGTATGTGAATCTCCAAAGGAGTACTGAAATTGAAACACACTATCCATGTATGTTAATCTCCAAAGAAGTACTGAAACTGAAACACACTATCTGTGTATGTTAATCTCCAAAGAAGTACTGAAACACACTATCCATGTATGTGAATCTCCAAAGGAGTACTGAAACTCTCTATCCATGTATGTGAATCTCCAAAGAAGTACTGAAACTGAAACACACTATCTGTGTATGTGAATCTGCAAAGCACTACTGAAACTCTCTATCCAGGTATGTAAATCTCCAAAGAAGCACTGAAACACACTATCCATGTATGTGAATCTCCAAAGAAGTACTGAAATTGAAACACACTATCCATGTGAATCTCCAAAGAAGTACTAAGACACACTATCCATGTATGTTAATCTCCAAAGGAGTACTGAAACACACTATCCATGTATGTTAATCTCCAAAGAAGTACTGAAACACACTATCCATGTATATGAATCTCCAAAGAAGTACTGAAACACACTATCCATGTATGTTAATCTCCAAAGAAGTACTGAAACACACTATCCATGTATGTGAATCTCCAAAGAAGTATTCTAACACACTATCCATGTATGTTAATCTCTAAAGAAGTACTGAAATTGAAACACTATCCATGTATGTGAATCTCCAAAGAAGTACTGAAACACACTATCCATGTATGTGAATCTTCAAAGAAGTACTGAAACACACTATCCATGTATGTTAATCTCCAAAGAAGTACTGAAACACACTATCCATGTATGTTAATCTCCAAAGAAGTACTGAAACACACTATCCATGTATGTTAATCTCCAAAGAAGTACTGAAACACACTATCCATGTATGTTAATCTCCAAAGAAGTACTGAAACACACTATCCATGTATGTTAATCTCCAAAGAAGTACTGAAACACACTATCCATGTATGTGAATCTCCAAAGAAGTACTGAAACACACTATCCATGTATGTTAATCTCCAAAGAAGTACTGAAACACACTATCCATGTATGTGAATCTCCAAAGAAGTATTCTAACACACTATCCATGTGAATCTCCAAAGAAGTACTGACACACACTATCCATGTATGTGAATCTCCAAAGAAGTATTCTAACACACTATCCATGTGAATCTCCAAAGAAGTATTCTAACACACTATCCATGTGAATCTCCAAAGAAGTACTGACACACACTATCCATGTATGTGAATCTCCAAAGAAGTTTTCTAACACACTATCCATGTGAATCTCCAAAGAAGTACTGACACACACTATCCATGTATGTTAATCTCCAAAGAAGTATTCTAACACACTATCCATGTGAATCTCCAAAGAAGTACTGACACACACTATCCATGTATGTGAATCTCCAAAGAAGTACTGAAACACACTATCCATGTATGTTAATCTCCAAAGGAGTACTGAAACACACTATCCATGTATGTTAATCTCCAAAGAAGTACTGAAACACACTATCCATGTATATGAATCTCCAAAGAAGTACTGAAACACACTATCCATGTATGTTAATCTCCAAAGAAGTACTGAAACACACTATCCATGTATGTGAATCTCCAAAGAAGTATTCTAACACACTATCCATGTATGTTAATCTCTAAAGAAGTACTGAAATTGAAACACTATCCATGTATGTGAATCTCCAAAGAAGTACTGAAACACACTATCCATGTATGTGAATCTTCAAAGAAGTACTGAAACACACTATCCACTCAAAAAAGAACTGAAGCCTCTATTCATGTTTCTGAGAATCTCCAAAGGAGTACTCCATGTTTCTGAATCTTCAAATGAGTACTGAAGCTCACACCTCTATCAATGTTTCTGAATCTCCAAAGGAGAAACCCCTATCCATGTTTTTAATCTGCAAAGGAGTACCAAAACTGAAGTCTCTATTATGTTTCTGAATCTACAAACGAGTACTGAAACTAAAGTCTCTATCCATGTTTCTGAATCTCCAAATGAGTGCCAAAACTGAAGTCTCTATTGTGTTTCTGAATCTCCAAACGAGTACTGAAGCTGAAGCCTCTATCCTGTTTCTGAATCTCCAAAAGAGTACTGAAACTAAAGTCTCTATCCATGTTTCTGAATCTCCAAAAGAGTACTGAAACCAAAGTCTCTATCCATGCTTCTGAATCTCCAAAGGAGTACTGAAACTCTATCCATGTTTCTAAATCTGCAAAGGAGTACTGAAACAAACCCTATCCATGTGGTGAATCCCCAAAGAAGTACAGAAACACTATCCATGTATATGAATCCCCAAAGAAGTACTGAAACTCTCTATCCATGTATGTGAATCTCCAAAGAAGTACTGAAACTCTATCCATGTATGTGAATCCCCAAAGAAGTACTGAAACTCTCTATCCATGTATGTGAATCTCCAAAGTAGTACTGAAACTCTCTATCCATGTATGTGAATCTCCAAAGAAGTACTGAAACTCTATCCATGTATGTGAATCTCCAAAGAAGTACTGAAACTCTCTATCCATGTATGTGAATCTCCAAAGAAGTACTAAAACTCTCCATCCATGTATGTGAATCTCCAAAGAAGTACTGAAACTCTATCCATGTATGTGAATCTCCAAAGAAGTACTGAAACTCTCTATCCATGTATGTGAATCTCCAAAGAAGTACTGAAACTCTCTATCCATGTATGTGAATCTCCAAAGAAGTACTAAAACTGAAATACACTATCCATGTATGTGAATCTCCAAAGAAGTACCGAAACTCTCTATCCATGTATATGAATCCCCAAAGAAGTACTGAAACACTATCCATGTATATGAATCTCCAAAGAAGTACTGAAACTCTCTATCCATGTATGTGAATCTCCAAAGAAGTACTGAAACTGAAACACACTATCTGTGTATGTGAATCTGCAAAGCACTACTGAAACTCTCTATCCATGTATGTAAATCTCCAAAGAAGCACTGAAACACACTATCCATGTATGTGAATCTCCAAAGAAGTACTGAAATTGAAACACACTATCCATGTGAATCTCCAAAGAAGTACTAAGACACACTATCCATGTATGTTAATCTCCAAAGGAGTACTGAAACACACTATCCATGTATGTTAATCTCCAAAGAAGTACTGAAACACACTATCCATGTATATGAATCTCCAAAGAAGTACTGAAACACACTATCCATGTATGTTAATCTCCAAAGAAGTACTGAAACACACTATCCATGTATGTGAATCTCCAAAGAAGTATTCTAACACACTATCCATGTATGTTAATCTCTAAAGAAGTACTGAAATTGAAACACTATCCATGTATGTGAATCTCCAAAGAAGTACTGAAACACACTATCCATGTATGTGAATCTTCAAAGAAGTACTGAAACACACTATCCATGTATGTTAATCTCCAAAGAAGTACTGAAACACACTATCCATGTATGTTAATCTCCAAAGAAGTACTGAAACACACTATCCATGTATGTTAATCTCCAAAGAAGTACTGAAACACACTATCCATGTATGTTAATCTCCAAAGAAGTACTGAAACACACTATCCATGTATGTGAATCTCCAAAGAAGTACTGAAACACACTATCCATGTATGTGAATCTCCAAAGAAGTATTCTAACACACTATCCATGTGAATCTCCAAAGAAGTACTGACACACACTATCCATGTATGTGAATCTCCAAAGAAGTATTCTAACACACTATCCATGTGAATCTCCAAAGAAGTATTCTAACACACTATCCATGTGAATCTCCAAAGAAGTACTGACACACACTATCCATGTATGTGAATCTCCAAAGAAGTTTTCTAACACACTATCCATGTGAATCTCCAAAGAAGTATTCTAACACACTATCCATGTGAATCTCCAAAGAAGTACTGACACACACTATCCATGTATGTTAATCTCCAAAGAAGTATTCTAACACACTATCCATGTGAATCTCCAAAGAAGTACTGACACACACTATCCATGTATGTGAATCTCCAAAGAAGTACTGAAACACACTATCCATGTATGTTAATCTCCAAAGGAGTACTGAAACATACTATCCATGTATGTGAATCTCCAAAGGAGTACTGAAATTGAAACACACTATCCATGTATGTTAATCTCCAAAGAAGTACTGAAACTGAAACACACTATCTGTGTATGTTAATCTCCAAAGAAGTACTGAAACACACTATCCATGTATGTGAATCTCCAAAGGAGTACTGAAATTGAAACACACTATCCACGTATGTTAATCTCCAAAGAAGTACTGAAACACACTATCTGTGTATGTTAATCTCCAAAGGAGTACTGAAACTGAAACACACTATCTGTGTATGTGAATCTCCAAAGAAGTACTGAAACTGAAACACACTATCTGTGTATGTTAATCTCCAAAGGAGTACTGAAACTGAAACACACTATCTGTGTATGTGAATCTCCAAAGAAGTACTGAAACTGAAACACACTATCTGTGTATGTGAATCTCCAAAGGAGTACTGAAACTGAAACACACTATCCATGTATGTGAATCTCCAAAGGAGTACTGAAATTGAAACACACTATCCATGTATGTTAATCTCCAAAGAAGTACTGAAACACACTATCCATGTATGTGAATCTCCAAAGAAGTACTGAAACACACTATCTGTGTATGTGAATCTCCAAAGAAGTACTGAAACTGAAACACACTATCTGTGTATGTTAATCTCCAAAGGAGTACTGAAACTGAAACACACTATCTGTGTATGTGAATCTCCAAAGAAGTACTGAAACTGAAACACACTATCTGTGTATGTTAATCTCCAAAGGAGTACTGAAACTGAAACACACTATCTGTGTATGTGAATCTCCAAAGAAGTACTGAAACTGAAACACACTATCTGTGTATGTTAATCTCCAAAGGAGTACTGAAACTGAAACACACTATCTGTGTATGTGAATCTCCAAAGAAGTACTGAAACACACTATCCATGTATGTTAATCTCCAAAGGAGTACTGAAACTGAAACACACTATCTGTGTATGTGAATCTCCAAAGAAGTACTGAAACACACTATGTGAGTCTCAGTTTGCACTTTTTACGGAGCAGAAATTCTTCTCTAATGGTTGCTTTTACTTTATTCTGTTTACTTTTAAGCCTTGCTTGAGAATCACCAAACCTGCCCATTTCCATATCTGCCTCACATTCAAGAGCTTCTGAGTTCGTATCCTGGTTACGGTCAGTTCCTGGATAACATTCTCTTCAGAGTTTTCCCTAATCCTGAAAATATGAAGGTTGGGTAACTTTAAGCTCTAAGTACCCTGGGCAGCACCAACTGAAAAGAAATAATATTGCATCTATTGAATTCTGTTAAAGAGAGACTAAAAAAACACCATATGATGACATTTTTAGTTTTTGTTGTGCAAGTTATAAATGGAATTTTCTATTTAATTTCATATATTTTATCACTAGGCACAATAAGGGAAAAGATCATAACTCCTATAGAAGTTTTGTTCTGTTGGTACTACTGTTGTATAGCAGCTTGTGTGTACTCACGACAATTTGTTTCTTTGCAAATATATGCAAGTTTTTTTATCCGATTTTACTCTCAGAAGCGTTTTGTATGAATGACATTTTCTGGTATAAATCACTTGCTTTTCTTCAAAAACTATTCAAGACAGCTAAGTTAGATTTTAGGAGATAAAAACAACCTCTTAATGTTGCTGTGCATCTACTTTTATGTTAATAAGTTGGTTATTTTAAAATAAATAATTGCTGATAAATTTTATCAAAGCATGGTACAATTTACATAACCACCCTATCTTGCTTAAGCCATTCACATCTGTCTGTGTGCAGTTTAGTAATACATGACAAGCACAGCTGCCAAGTGTGTGCTGGCCGATATGTGTCTTTAGAAGACCAATGAACATAATGAGAACAAATAAGGTTATGTTGTCTCATATATCCAATAATTAAGCGAAATGTGATGAGTATGAGTTTGCAACGAATGCGCTGAGTGTGAAATGGAAGGGTAACAAAGATGTTTATTTCCTGCCAATTGCTGACACTACAGCAACAGGAAGATGAAAAGAAGGAAAGATCAGACATTCACAGGGAGGTAAAGAAACCTGAGTACCACAAGCAAGTGGGAAATATTTTTAAAAAAAAAATTTGTTTGTTAATGGCGTAGTCAATTGCCAGGATCTTATTAGCGCCACCAGTATGGCTGAATTTTGTCTTGCAGGAGTTCTTTTACATGCCTAGTAAATCTACTGACATGAAGCTGTTGGTTTTAAGCACACTTAAAACCATTGATCTGGGGTGGGTTTGAACCCTTGACCTTGGGATCAGAAGGCCAGTGGCTAATGAACTGAGCCACTCGGACTGGCAGCAAATGGGAGATGTCAATTTGTAAGATCACATTTATTTCCCATAATACGATACACAGCTAAAGGTTACAAGCAAATATTTTTCTGTCTGCTAGATGTGTATATTCAACTGTTTGAAGGAGATGAGTGGTAAAATGATACAGAACCAATGTCATTCATCATCTCCTTTAAAGTGTAACACTACCAGAGTTCAAATTTAGAGGTTGACCATCATCCCACTGAGACTGCAAGCTAAAACTGTGCCCCTTTTCCAATGCACAATCCACTCAGGGACGGGAGAGGAAACAAAATAAAGAAATAGATGTGTTCTATACTGCAATAGGGGAAAAAAAAAGCTTAAGTTCTTGGCAATGCAAACAATATAGTGTCACCCTTCATTTGGAGAACTGTTTTGAGATCAAAATCAGTAAATCAATCCTTCCAGCATCATGCATGCAATACTTAACAAAAGAACTTTTATTGGCTGATTAGCTGTACAGCAATTTAAATCAGATTTCTGAAATAGCCACGAGGATATATAAATAAGATGCAAATGGGTTAATACATTTATTGTATAAAAGTAGATCAGGCAGGCACCTACACCCTGTAATGTTTCAATCTGATATCTAAAATACTGTGTGGGCATTTTAATGTGAGGGCATAGCACGCTGTACTGTAGCGACCTTGGTACTTTACCAGTGCACAACTGGTGGTTATCTTTATCAGCTGTTTTTCGTCCTGTAAGGACAGTTTGCTTGTGCATCTCAAAGATAAAATTTTATTCAAGACATCTGTGTTGCGTGTGATTTACTTAAGAGTGTTAATAATCCACTACAACGCCTGCCGACAAATTCACATTTGAACAATGTTTATGCAAGATACATACGTAAACACTGAGTCATGTAGACAAATTCACGAGACATTTCCTGGTATTCCAACTCCAAGTAGAGAAATTGTTCAGGACAACAGGATTGCTAAATACTTAACCTAAAAAGCAAAGATGAAATGTTGTAACAGAGGAACAAAATTGATACATTTATTTGTGGGGAAAACAAAAAAATAAGTTTATATGAACGATGCGCACACCATAGATGAACTTAAGGAAAATATAAAAACAGAAATTATGAACTTTATGCAACAAGAGCTTGTGTGTGTGAATGGAAATTTCATTGGAAGATGTCAGGAATGTCTTCACGGAGATGGACACCACTTACAAGAACGTTAGTGCTCATTATAGTGCATCTTAGTATCACTCTACAGTAAGCAATGCGGGAGTTACACAACGGAAAAAGCTCCAGTTTAATAATGTGCAGAGCACGCATATGTGCGATCCTCACCATAAAACAATCACACTATATTTCTAAGAAACAGATACAAATGGTACCACACAGCAGATACTATAAGTAATTTAAAACCTCAAATAAGCTTCAGAACATATATTAATAACTTAAATTACAAGAATATAATTGCAACAGAGGTAACGAGTCCAATAGAATATATTGATATACAATATCAGAATGACCTGATATATACAAACAAAAGAATATACCAGATGAAATGGGAGCCATAGCAATAGCTACGGAAAATGAAAGATACCCAGAAAAAGAATGGCTCAGAACATATACAGATGGATCCCTCATCAATAAAAAAAAATGCCAGTGCAGGAGTATACTGTAAACATTTTGCACAGTATCTAACATTAAATGAAACGTCAAACCACTATGATGGAGAATTAACAGCTATAAAAGCAGCATTACACAACATTTTATATAGACAATACATAAATCAAAAAATAGTCATCTTATCAGTCTCAAATTCAGCCATAGATGGAATACTAAATTACAATAATAAAACAGCAAGAAATATTAAAGAAATAATAACCCTAATTAAACCAACTGAAACTAGAAATCATGTCACTCTACAATGGATTCCAGCTCATGTCGGACTTTTGGGCAATGCACATGCAGATCAATTAGCAAAGAAAGGTGCAATGCAACAAATAAAACCTGTAGGACAAATAGAAATAAATAAACAATTAAATAACATTAAACATTTCAAAAGACAGCGGAGACTTGATGAGGATAAATTAAAGGATAAAGATTATAAGAATATTAAAGATAAAGTTGAATTACAAAAAATGCCAAGGAAGACTGCAGTGGCCTTATTTAAGATGGCAACTGGCCACGATTGCCTCGCAGAACACCTCTACAAGATACAATGCCTACCTACACCCAAGTGCACTCTCTGTGAAGATGTCATCCTGAACAAAGGCCTTAAAAGTGATAACTTACAGACTTTATATTGGGAAGAAGCCAGAGGGAAAATGATGCAGATCAATTAATCCCCAGTGCCATTGGTCAACAACAACTATATTTCTGAGATAATGGGTCATGAATTTAGCAGATAACACTGGCAGGCTAGCACCTTCAATTTCCTCTTAAATAATAATGGAAACAGTTGTATGTTACGTTTCTTACAGGTGTAGAATTCAAGCTTTTTGCTACAGAGAAAAATACACTTTATAATTATTTTACATTAAAGGAAAGATACATTTGCTTTGAGAGAGAGAGAAAGGTGTGTGAACATTGTCACAGTTCCTTAATGATTAAAAAGCCTATATAGTGTGCCTCATAACTGATAGTGCAAACCAAAGGGAAACATGGATCATCAAATGAATTGTTTGACAGACAATAGCAAATCTGTGGCTACGAGCTGCCAGTTTTCATTGACTTGAATATCGTATAATTTACTTCTTGAGTGATGCTGCGGTCCAAGTTGTGCCCCATGTTTTCTAAACCGAACATTGCCGAGAAGTGACGGAGCCTACAGGATGGATATGAGGACACAGTCTGGGGAGTGCCAATTGTGTCAAAATGCAATGTTACGACAATGATAATGGCAATACACACTTGAACCAAACAGTCACACTCATCACAAGAAAAACCTTGAACCATGAATGTTGGTTGAGTAAAATTAAAGAGCTCTTAGTGAGAGTAGGGCTAGGTGATATATGGGAACAAAGACGTGAAATGATACACGGATTCTGCCAGAGAAAGATACAAGGACTTGATAAACAAGCACTCGGGGCAAGGAGTAACGAAATGAGATCGCTGGTATTTTACAAAATGAAGAAGACAGAATTAAGAACAGAAAAGTACGTAGAAATTTATAATAAAAGATACAGGGATATGCAAACTTAGGAGACAGAGGTTATGTCTGATATGCAGAGAAACTGAAGATGGAATACAAATTTTGTTGGTATGTAAAGCAACAAATGAATGAGGACAAGATTTATTAGAAAGAAATGGCTAAAAATAATAGCATTGTAAAAATAAAATGTTTTTAGATCAGCCTCAGGTTAGAGCTTTAGAATTTTTGTGGAATTAGAGAAGGAAATGGAAATGGGGAGTTGACAGAAGTTGGAAATAGTATGTGAAAAGACGGACAGTGAGGAAGATTGTAGAATTTAAGAATGTAAGAGAGATAATGGAGGTCTGGGGAACACTGGCCAGGGCCAACTCCAAATGTGTAAATAACTTAGTACAAATAAATTAAAGTATTAGACACATCAACACCTCAGGTTCAGGATATATACAACTCTCTCCAGGAACTGCCACAGAAGTGTCTGTATATACCACAGCAGTGTATGGAGAATCTTACACCTCAATTCACTGTACCGTTGCCACCTCCAATGTTTGCACTTTTGTCAATGGATGCAACTTTTGTTTTGCAAGTGGCATTTTGTTTGTGCAAAAAAAATAGGATTCACATTTATTATTTTCAATTGCCTTAATGTAACTTAAGCCCACATGCTGTTCATGAGGCAACAGTGGGTTAGGAATACTAGGTGATTGTCTCATTGGGCCAAATAGTCTTCCAAGAAACTAAATGGAAGGAGATATTTTTGGTTTCTGTGACAGCCTGTCCAAGGACTGCTTAACAATATTTCCCTTGAGCAATGTCAGGGTATGTAGTAAGGCACCCACACATTTTGCCTGCTACTGTGGGATATCTAACATGCTGATAAGATAGAAAATGGATAGGTTGAAGTGGACAGCCTGCAAGATCACCTAATCTTAAATTCTTTACATTTATGTATTTGGGGTAAGTGCAGTGTAAAGTACTCTCGTTAACATGAAGAACTGGGGCAAACAATAGCAACTAGCTAACAATTCTGAAATGATCCAAGAAAGTTTGAAAGAATTCAAAATTCACTTTGAACACCTGCTTTAATGGGCAAGTCTGCAGTAATTGTAAAATGTAATTCCTTGTTAAGGTTTGCCAGGAATGAAATTTGCAAAATTAGACAGAAAATGAAACAAAACATATATACATTTGAGGCAGTATTTTTAATACCTGAATAATTTCAATTGTAATTTAAAATAGGTAAATTCAATAACAGCCTGCCTTGAAACAATATATATGTAATAATTATTTTAAATTGTAAGTAACAGTCATTGCAAATGCTTATTTTTATTGTAAACATATTTTAATAATGTTATGTGAATACATCACATACTCTAATAATGCAAGAACTGTGAGAATAGTAAGTTTTAGGTTGCTAACAATGAGGTAATTGTGGCAATAATGTGTTTAAGAGTTTTGAAATGTACTGGTCATGATTAGAGCAACAATGACATAAATTCTGTAACAGTTTTAAATTAGCCAATCAACAGCAAAGAAAAGTTTTAAGTTAAATTCAGATATTCTATTGGACTAGAATTATCCAATCAGAGACTTGCAATACCGAAGCTATGGGTTTCGACCATTGAGGTTATTCAGTTGCTGGCGAGATTTGATAAGAGTACAGGTGGGAAAATGTGTTCTCTACGGGTGAAGAGTAAAAACAGATATACGCGTTAAGTGAATGTATGAAAGTTTTCTCACAGTTCTTTAAAAAGTGTAGTGGTTTATAAATATGTGTAAGAATTTAAATAAAAGAAGTTAATTTAAAGGTTTAATTCTGTGATGTCTACAATTATTGTCATACCACGCCCTGCATAAGATACATGACTAAAGTAAGACTGACAACAGTTGAAGAACATTACATTCCTTCTTCAAATTGGCTCCCATACGAGGGGCAGTTAAACGAATAGCACCCACCAAAATATCTTCTTCAAATTTTAAATTAATGTTATACCTACAAGGAAAAGTCAACCACACATAACCTATATTTTCTATTTGCACATGCTGTCAACCCTATCAATTATGATTCACCCTGTATATGAATATGGACTCCTGTTGTGAAGAAACTCTGACTTATGTAATATAGCAGCAGAAAATGCATAAGACAAAACATCAAATATTTCACTCCAAGCAACATACAGAGAAGGCAATGATTTGGCAACCGAGAAAACATGATAACACTACAATACGTACCAGGAAAACCACGAGAAATTTATAATCCTATATTTTATAATAAATAATTCAGATTACTGTACACAATGGTTGTGCAAAACGCTTAACATGGTGCTCTGGGAGCAAAAATTGAGTTTTTATTTATGGACGATCAACAAAAACTTTACATGGAAACTAACACAGAAATAATCTGAGAACAATAATTTGTAGAAATAAGACGACCACAGGGAAAGATTGGGGAGAGTCACTCAGAATGAGTTTTCAGCAAAGGTTAAGATTTAAGGCAAGATTTCTGTAAACATATTGATAAACTCAGGAGAGTTTGCTGAAGAAAGACGGTATTAGATTACAGACATAATAATGCCAAATAAATGTAAAACGTTAAAATTATCATACAAGATAAACATGCATTGGCAGCATATAAAGTGTCATATCAATAATCAATATGGCATAACTGCAACTTAATCATTATGGATATCTTCAACAAAGCTAAAGTAAATCCCAGTACGAACATAAAAATTGAATACTGTAGTGCAAATAACAACACTGATACTAAAAACTTGACACCTTTAAAACAGTTGTTTGTTCCTTTAGCAAGGAGGTGTGAAGCAGGATTCTAATATTTGCCAACGTTATGAAATTCAAACCTGTAAAACTTTCCCTCGTCCAACAAAGTGCCAACAAAACTTAGAATGCATAAAATCTTCAGTACACTATATGTAAACAAAACTACATGTTAAATCATTGGGAATATCATTTTATAAGTAACCTACAACACCTTGTAGTACTGCTTCATGCCCAAATTTTCCTGGTACCAAAGAAAAAATGTATTAAAGCAAACACCACCAGTTCCTAGGCTATACAAAGATTTCTAGTCCATATTTCATGCCTCATAACATCAACTATAAACAAAAATGTTTAATTAAAGGAAACATATTCAGCAACCACAGAATGCAAATAAACAATTTATGCAAGGGAGATGACTTTACAATTCACATTGTCCATTACTAAATGTTAACACCCATTGGTGCTGGTAAATACAGGTCACTAGTGGTACAACAAAATTTTAACTGTACGTTATACATTTTGTTGCAGCTCAATAAAAGGGGACCATGATCATGATGAAGGATAGACACACAGATAAGCTCTGGTCTATCATAGCACTGTATACCATTTACTAGAGGTACTAGTGGCGCTATACATTTTGTTGTAGCCCAGTGAAGGGGGACCATGATCATGATGAAGGATAGACACACAGATAAGTTCTGGTCTATCACAGCACTGTATACCATTTACTAGAGGTCACTAGTGGTGCTATACGTTTTATTGTAGCCCAGTGAATGTGTACCATGATCATGATGAAGGATAGACACACAGATAAGCTCTGGTCTATCATAGCACTGTGTACCATTTACTAGAGGTCACTAGTGGTGCTATATATTTTGTTGTAGCCCAGTGAACAGGGACCATGATCATGATGAAGGATAGACACACAGATAAGTTCTGGTCTATCATAGCACTGTATACCATTTACTAGAGGTCACTAGTGTTGCTATATATTTTGTTGTAGCCCAGTGAACAGGGACCATGATCATGATGAAGGATAGACACACAGATAAGCTCTGGTCTATCACAGCACTGTATACCATTTACTAGAGGTCACTAGTGGTGCTATACGTTTTATTGTAGCCCAGTGAACAGGGACCATGATCATGATGAAGGATAGACACACAGATAAGTTCTGGTCTATCATAGCACTGTATACCATTTACTAGAGGTCACTAGTGGTGCTATACATTTTGTTGTAGCCCAGTGAAGGGGGACCATGAGCATGATGAAGGATAGACACACAGATAAGCTCTGGTCTATTGTAGCACTGTATACCATTTACTAGAGGTCACTCGTGGTGCTATACATTTTGTTGTAGCTCAGTGAAGAGGGACCATGATCATGATGAAGGATAGACACACAGATAAGCTCTGGTCTATCATAGCACTATATACCATTTACTAGAGGTCACTAGTGGTGCTATACATTTTGTTGTAGCCCAGTGAAGCTGGACCATGATCATGATGAAGGATAGACACACAGATAAGCTCTGGTCTATCATAGCACTGTATACCATTTACTAGAGGTCACTAGTGGTGCTATACATTTTGTTGTAGCCCAGTGAAGGTGGACCATGATCATGATGAAGGATAGACACACAGATAAGCTCTGGCCTATCATAGCACTGTATACCATTTACTAGAGGTCACTAGTGGTGCTATAGATTTTGTTACAGCCCAGTGAAGGGGGACCATGATCATGAAGGATAGACACACAGATAAGCTCTGGCCTATCATAGCACTGTATACCATTTACTAGAGGTCACTAGTGGTGCTATAGATTTTGTTACAGCCCAGTGAAGGGGGACCATGATCATGATGAAGGATAGACACCCAGATAAGCTCTGGCCTATCATAGCACTGTATACCATTTACTAGATGTCACTAGTGGTGCTACACATTTTGTTACAGCCCAGTGAAGGGGGACCATGATCATGATGGATAGACACACAGATAAGCTCTGGTCTGTCATAGCACTGTACACCATTTACTAGAGGTCACTAGTGGTGTTATAGATTTTGTTACAGTGCAGTGAAGGGGGACCATGATCATGATGGATACACACACATATAAGCTCTGGCCTATAATAGCAGTGTATACCACTCAGACTTAATCTTAAGTTACAGTACAATGCAATAGAATTTAATGCTCTCCCATGTGCATGGTAAAAATCTGTTAACACTTTGAATCTGCCCACAAAGCTGTAAAAATGCCTCCTTTGCCGTAAAGCTATTAAAGGCTCTGCTCCCATATACTTTATAGGCAAACTGTAAAAGTTGGCAAGCATGAATTCTGTTGCTTAATCTACCCAATTTTTTTTCAATTTAACTAAAAGTTGCTGATTTTAATTACACGATGCTAATCCTGGCTGAACATTCGTTGTGAAGTTTCAAATGAAGCTGCTTTTGTTAACTTACCATCTTGTTGCCCTCCAAACAGCAGCTGCCATAACCATAATCTGTGCTTAATGGTTGCCAGCACAGACTCTCCCCAGTTTAGTGTTTCTTTGAATGCATGTAATTAAGTGACTATGTGTATTATTTCAAAGTCCGCTATACAGTATAGTGTTTCTGTAATGTGACAAATTGATGCTCACCATTTTACCTGGTAGTCCTCAAGTGCAATTGACAAGCAAGAATGTCGGAACCATTAAGTTCCAGGGTCTATGAGAGATGACACAAGACAAGGCTGCACTGCAACCATCTTCACATTTTTGAGTCTCATAATAATGAAAAATGTAGTTTGTATGAACCAAAAGTTTGTCTCATTTGGTTCTAGAGAAAATGTCGCACATGTACAAGTTTCACTAAATCAGTTATTTTCCTCAGAACTAGTTTTGAGGAGTTTCTTCCTCAACATGACAGTTGTATGAATTTGATGAAGTGTTGGTCCATTGGTATTTAACCTTGGTTGGCTTTTCCATAAAAATAATGATTCCCAAACATTCAGTTCAGTGGATTTTTGGACATATTTAACTAGTGTCACTGAGTTGGCAATTCTCTAAAAATGTACCCCTACTGCCGACTTTTCTCTTCTCTGGATTTTATGTACCTAAAGTGTTCTCGTTTCATTTGACCTACATAAATACATTTACAACCTATGCTGTAGATCCAAGAAGTTTTGTGAGGGGGCATTTCATTTCTGGTCAGCTTTAATTACAAATATTATACTGAATTTATTTTCAGGAATGAGGTTATGTTGCTTTCTTTGGAGATTTTAAGACATTTTCTATGTGTGCATGGATGGAATGCAACTTTTGAGAACACGGATTTTTCTTTTTGTGATATAACTGCAGCTTCTTTTGTTGCCGGAACTTTTTAATTAATTTATCTACTAATTCCTTTTCGAAGCCACCGTTTTAAACTGTGTTCTTTTTGCTATTAAATACAGCAAATTTGTATGATGTGGCTTTTAACTGTTGTTTGTATAAGTGTTCTTTCTGTATATTCCAAAAACTAGCCTGCTACTGTTCTTCATAATTCTTAGGCTTAGGTAGGGAAAGCTGGCTTCACATTGTTTCTAAAATGAATTTTATATTTCTATCTTGTAGGTTCAATAATTTTACAGCGTCTTGTAAATGTTTTGTCTAAACTATTGTGAAAACATTAACATATGTAAGCCAGTTTTTAAACATACATAGAAACTGTTAACTCAGTGACAGCAATTAACTGCTTTTACCACACACAGAGATTACAGGTATGTTAATTTAAACAAAATGTCATTTTGTGGACAATATCGTTTGTTATACACCTAGTATAACAACAAAGCTTGCTGGGAAGGAGTTTTGCCTCTGTTACAATAATGTTTCATGTAATTGTACTTATGTGCAAATGAACATTTTTTGCTCTTGATCATATCACAGTCCACTTATTGTAATATATTGCAAGACAAAACCCATTAGAAAAGAAACTCAAGTTGTGTGTGTGCCGCTGTGATGCCCCATTTTGGTGAACCTTGTTTTGAAGTGTACCACAGCAAGAAGAAATATTGAAAATAAACGAAATATGCAAGCGAATTTCTTTGTCTTATGAATGTTACATAGGCTTTACATAACACTGAACTTTACTGTTGTTCACCCCTGAATTATGTATGTATTGAGTGTCAAGGTTACGAAGATCGTTCATCACATCTTTACTTATATTTTTAAGATACTCTTCATGATGAAGCTATATCTCTATCAGTCAACAAACAACATGACATCAGGGAATTCTTGGTCCTCTGTTCTGGTCATTAGACTCTAGCTGCTAACAAAGTCACTCCAAGCAGAAGTGAAATATCTAATAAGCTTCTCTACAAATTAAGTTCCAAATTAGTTAGTTTAGTTTTGAAATATATATATATACACACAAAAATGTCTTTCACCAATAACAAATACCTGCAATCAACGCTTGCCTTAGTAGCTTTATCCTTATTTTTTTGAAAGACGTTTATATGTACAAGAAAAGTGTGTTCACTCACAAAACTTGCTAAGTGAAACCAGGAACCAACTTGCAATAAATGCTATGAGCGATAATTAGTTAGATGCCAGTTGCAAGATATGAACAGACAAAATCTATGGGCAATAGTACAAATAGTTTGGTTCAAACTGGGAGTTTAACAGGGGATGGACAAAATATTGGATTTGCACTGTATACAGGGATAAAGAAGATGCAATACATACTTTATTACAATGTAAAACCTTGGACATCTTGAAGAAAGAGTTTATCCAAAATAAATGGTTGAAGATAATAAAACTAGCAATAATTCTAAAACATTTTTTGTTATAAATTTAGGAGAGTTTCTATTCAGAGCTAAAAAAAATGGATCTGATCAGTAAATTAAACTCAAGTACGCAGCACAAACTAGTTTGTTAATTGTAAAGTATAATGGTAACAGCAATGTATGAGCTAAAGTAATGCTATTATCTTGCAACACAACCTGGGTTAGCTCCAGGCCAAATGTAAACAGCTTACAAAATATCCTTGCCGTTTACTATTTCAAGAAATATTTGTGTTTTGTTTCATTCAAAAATCTTCAAAACTAATATAACAATTTGCAGTTTAACCAACTGGTGCTTAGTTAAATTGCTGGCTGTGATTTAAATCGATATTGACTGACATACGGCAGACAGTGAACGGGTTAAGCATGCACAAAAATCCAGTGAAATAAATATTTTTATGGAAAAATCGACCAAAGTGAATGAACTTTGACATTCCCATAGATTAAAATCTCATCCCCAAATTCTTACAACCCTGAATGAGGGACAAGTGAACATCACAGTCAGCTCATAAAGCCATTGAGGTAAATATCTGATTTAGTAGAGCGTGTGGCCACATCTTAAGGTTTATGGAATCATTTCACTGTGACAAAGGATTAACCTACATAATAATACAAAGACGTAGTGCCGTGCCTCTGTACAAGAGATAAGTAGTTAAGAACCTGTCCACCATGCAATTTATGTACACGCAGACATACTGTGGAAGTTTGTTAGGTTTCACCAGAAGAGAAATGACAGCAACCCTCCACCTATAGGTAGATAGTTGCCGTACCTGATGCAGTCTAACTGCAAGTGCAACACAAGTTCTGCTAAGGGCCAGTCTCTCTCCAATCTCCACCCTGAGACAAAGCAACACAACATCTGCGCCTAATCATTTTAACTACACTCAACTGTTCTTCTGCAAAATTACTACTCTACTTTTCAACACGGAAAATGAGTTGACGTTAAGCACTCATATTCCTCCACTTACCAAATTACAAGCAACACGTGTTTTGAGGTCCTACTGGCCCCATTTTCAGCTGCAGCTTCTTGCCTGGCCATCTGTAGCAGGGTTGGTGAATTTAGAGATTAAACTATCATCTTTGGAATTTCAAAGTTCATAATTTGATGTTTGAAATAGGCCAAAATGCTAGAAGCAGCATATAAACCCATAAAACTGAGCTTATGGGAAAGAAGACATAGCAAAAGTCATCAATCACGGAATTATGAACTTTGAAATCCCAGTAGACAACTAAAACTGGTTCATAATAGCTCAAGAATGGTAACCAAAACCAACGAGAACAGGAAGCAAAGCAAGGTACAAAATTTTGGTTCACAACAGCCCGGTAACAAGAACAGTAATGTATATCACATCGATCACAAAGTGGAAAATCAATTTTGCACATTGGGATTTAAATTGTTTTTAACTAACCAATGATATTTTTCCAACTGCTTCTAATTCAGCAAATATAATGCAGGATAGCCAACATCAAAATTCAATAGAGAAAACATTATCTAAATGCAGATCCATTGGTATATTCCCTAATTCTACCAAGCTTTTATTCCTTTATTTAAAGGTGTACATTAAAGTTGTTTGTTGTTCTTTGTTAATTTCTACTGGTTTTTGCTGCTGTTTTGAGGCAATAGCAAGTTTTTAGTTGCATATAAATAAACTATGGATGATCCTTTCACTATAAGAAACAACGCTCAATGGAGCTGCAGATGTCAGGATTTGAGGTTAGGGAGCACATATGCTACTAATTTCGGACTTTCTGCTCTTAGTTGGTCTTCAACAGCGATGGAAGTGATGTCTTATATGTCCTACAGATGTCACTCTGTCATCCTCTAATGCAATGCTGGCAACATATGAATAACTAATGCTGCCAAAGCCGGTAAGATACTCAGCCTCAAGGCGTAGCTGAGGGATGCTGTTTAGAAGGAGAGGAGTGTAGTAGTAAGAAGCGACGACAGGGCGTAGCCGAGAGATCTGTGCATCTAAAACTCGAAAAATTCACGTTGGCAGAAAGGTTAGCCTTCGCTTATTTCACAGACTTCACTTCTTATTTAGGTTGGCAGTTCCCATTTCACGCATGTTTTAGCGGGAAGATGGCTACGTTTGTTGTGTTCATAACGCAATTTTCCTATAAAAGTAAAACACCTAAAAGGGGCAGGTTGGTGGGCACATGCTATTGACTAGAGCACATCTACTTCTAAATTCAGTCTTAAGGTAATTTGTTCTCTTTCCTTTTGCTTTTATAAGTATTTTCAATGAAGACCAACTAACTTGAGAATAGCTCAAATTTCTTTTAGTCTCATGTTCCAGTTTCTGACTACACAGAACACTGGCAGCTGTTTCATGTCACAGCTGCCTAGAATAACCTCTACAGTGAAGAGTCTAACTGCACAATATTACGCGCTGCTTAACAACGAGAAAGTTCAAATTTCGCCAAGTCTGCTTTCCTGTTCCTGGGCAACAGGAAAGTTTCCCATTAAAAAAAAAGTATTTCAACTTGTCGTTCTTGTTCTGGTTACTGTTCTCAGTTATTGTGAACCACCCTTTAAAGTTTAATCTCCAAATTCACCAACTCCGCACCAGATGACACTACACAGAAACCCAGGGAATCGCCGGTTACAGCCAAGAATGGGGACAGTCCTTGAAACATGTGCTGCCAGTAATTTGGCAGGTGGAGCCATACAACTGCCTAACATCAATCCATTTTCCATCATTTAATTATTTGGTTCACTGTGTGAAAGTCCAGTGATTTTAAATTCAAAAATGCATATTAATAAGCAACATTTGAAGTATGTAATTAAACATGCTTGCATTACCTGCTCAACCTCAGCTGTCTCCTGCTTTCTCCTGCCAATTCCAGAGCCGTCCCTTTTATCCATTGTGCAGAGTCCATTAGTGCTATTCATTTTTGTCAAAATGCTACGTAATTCATGTATGCTGCCTACACCTAATCCTTTGTCCTTCAGTTCCTCGTCTTTCATGTGGCGTATCTGTAACCAGAACAACATTACCATCATTTAAACCGACAAAAGTGCGGTTCCTAACGTACAAAACTGTCAATACTCTACGACCACTCACCTCTTCCAGGGAGTACTTCTGAAGGTTAGGATGGTAGTTTGGTATTTCTTTTCCTATGCTCTCTTTTATTGTATCAACTGGTTCTATACTACTTTTCCTTGATATAGTGTTTCTCTGTGGCTGATGCTGTTGAGGAAGTGACTGACTTGCTGGTAGTAAAACAGAAGATTCTACACAGTTCTGTCTATGGGATGAGTGCATTGTTGTATTTCTGTCCCGTCGGGAAGAAGCAACATTCTTTGTGAAGGCTTGCCCCCTATCAGCAGCTATGGGTTGTTGCTGTTGCAGACGGGCGGGAGAGCCTGCACGACTAGGTGAACCTGACTGGGATGGCGACGACTGCCTGCTCATGAGAGGTGACGATGGGTATGGCGAAACTTCCCCAGGACCTTGCACTTCTGGAAGTGTTCCACACAGTCCGGTCATAACCAAAGGGGCCACCCCAGCATGCCAAGGCATAGCTGGAATAGGTTGGTGTCCTGCCGATGAAAATGCAACGTGAACATAGCTGGTTGCAGTTAACTGCTCTGGTGGCAAGCCCAAACCTGGAGGCACATTCAGCCCAGGTGGTAATGAGCTTCTTATTTTGATATCTCCGGCTGGAATGAGAATGGGTGCTAATCAGAAAAGCAGCTACAGCCTCAAGATAAACGAAACATCATTTTCATCAAGCAATACGTACAGGTGTAAACCATCTTTATTTGTAATACTTACCCCCAGTATGTGAGGCAGGAATTGTCATATTTGGACAGTGCCCAATAATAGCAACATCATGTTGCTGCCGTTCCTCAGATGTTGGACAAGGAGCACAAGGCTAAAACATAACCACAACAATTATTAACATTATGTCACATATATCTACTATTCACATCACTTATGTATGCTGATAACATGTGGAACTATTCTTTTGGCTTTTTTCATCCTCTCACCTGAACAGGAGACTTAACATATACTACACCAACGCCTAGTGAATGTTTTGCCGAATACAGTCTATTCTCTTCATCTTGCAATTTCACCAAAATATTCCCAAAAACTGCTTTCTGTTCATATGTAAAAGCTGGATGATTTAAGGCCAGTGTGTACAGCAGCAAAAGTTCTTCTAAAGGGTTCTCGTCCGATGACGAACTGTTTATGATCGTACAAATTTCAGCACTGTCTAAGTTTGCTAGAATCTTATAAAAACCATTGGTACATGCATGATTACACGATTTCAACAAAGACAAATACAACGCCAATTTCCTTTGAGTCCGCTTTTCACTAATGTTCTGTAATTCGGACAATTCCGTAGCGTTATTTGCCCTAACTTCAGCGTCTCTTAATTCGTGAAAATCTCTCTTCCCCAGGTCCTCTAGACATGTGCCGAGAAACCGTAGTTCAAATGGAAGGCACATATTCAACAAACAGCACATTACATCAATACGTTTTGAGCTAGTTAATTCTTTAAACCATGTCACAACGTCTTCTTTACACACCATTTCCAGAACACATTGATACAATTTGGCTTATTTCTGTTGAAATACGCGATTTAAAGAATATTTTCACTTTATAAGCACACGACACTACGAAGCCAGAATTCTCTCACTAGCCCCATTTAGCATCGCGCTTGGTATCGATACGTAAGGTAACCCATCGACCTCGCCATTATCATCTTTAACCGCGAGGTTCAAATGGAGTCAAAAGAACAGCCGCAATCGGGAAAAGAAATCCAGAAGATCATTAGAAAGTAGCCATCTAAGATTAAAGTTATTGTGCAAGACAAAGTTATTGTTGTTTACTAATTGTTCCATTCAACATTTTAACCTGTATAAATAATCTGGGAGCAACTCGAAACGTGCATTAACTCCTAAGCTTGTAAGTTGTACCTATGTCAAAAATAATGAATTTCCATTTTTCTACAAATTATAAAGAGTAAATATTTTTATTTCACATGAAAGCAACACTGATTTGATTAATAAAACAACATGACGTATTTTTCATAGAATGATGTCTGTACTTTGTTTGAAAGGTATTCATAAAACAACTCTTGTTATTTTGTTGCTACTTTCTCTTTAGTTGAGGAGTATTACATTCCACCTACTATACCGAGACTTCACCGGAAATACATGTTTTGAGGTTCCCTGAATAAAAAAATTTAGAAAAAGGTGTGTGTGAACAGCATAACTCAAAATGAAAAACTGGGTAAATACCAAACATGGAAATTAAATTCAGCATTTTCCAAGAATGCAACACAAAGATTTTCAAGAAAATTACCTCATTAGAAAATACTTTCTCTAATACGTATGGTAAGTAGAGGAAGTATTTATTCCACCCAAAAATTTGATATTGAGATTTCAATGGAAATAAATGTTTTGAGGCCCCCAGAATGAAAAACAAATTTTAGAAAAAGATCCACATGTGTATGTGTGTCTGTGAACAGCATAACTCAAACATGAAAAGTCAGATCAACACCAAACTTGGTATTTAAGCTCAGTACCTTTAAAACATGCAACATGAAGATTTTTAAGAAAATTTCCCTTCCCAGACTACCATTTACATGTAAGATTTTACGAAAATTTTGATTTTACAAAACATGGCTCTAATGATTTTGATTAAAATAACATAAATTAAAGATATTTACATGATAAATAAAATGCAAATTTTGAATTTTCTGGGAATAGCCTGTGAAGTCCCCTTCAGTTGGAAAAAATGTTGTATAATCTCGTATAACTGGTAAACGTTAAGCAACAGATGAAAAGTACTACACAAAAAAAATGTAGATCTCTTTAAAACACAAACTTATTTAAATAAGTTTTTTTGTAGTATAAGCCGTTTCTGAGATATCCATTATTAAAGGTTTGAATTGTTCATTTCTTGGTCATTCTCTTAAATTCCCTTCAACATTTCGTTGTTTCTCGCGATGTCATGGAAACAGTATGGCATTTCAAGACCAGCATATAGCGTCCAGTTGTTAAACATTTGACTGTCGCTGTTCTCTTTGTATCTATAATGAAATGTGTAATGTAGATATTTCTACAAAGGTTTATTTGGACTAAAATGCACTAGATAGAAAAATAAGCTTGAGTAAGAATAATTTGTACACCCACAAATAAAAGATAGAGGGTAGAGAAAGTCATGTGAATCTATCACATCAGACTTTTGTTATATTTTGTATTCTCAAAACTGACTATAGCAATTTAGATTAAAATATTATACGTTTAAGATATTTGCATAGCAAACAAAATGTATATCTTGAATTTTCTGTGAATTTCCTGTAAAGTTCTCTTCATTTTGAATAACTTTTGTATTATTGGTAAATCATAGCAGATAGACAAAATCTTACCATACAAAAACTGCAAATCTCATTAAAGCACACAATTTATGATAATTACCAAGATTTCCTTTGTTATTGTTTTTAATTTTCAAACACTTTTTCAAGTCGTCATTCGTTTTTTGTTGAGGTCATGCAAATAGCTTGGAATTTCAAAGCTATCACATAGTGAAATACTTTTTAAAAACCTTACTATTGCTCTAGCCTGCGTATTCTTCTTAAGTTTATCTCAATTAACAAGAAGTAGATGGTAAGAATAGTTTGTAGAAGAGAGGGTCATTTGAATGTAACCCATTAGATTTTCTTCTTTTCTGTCTCAAAATTGTTTACAGTAATTCTTAAATTTTCTTTATTAAATAACCAATGGTTTTATTTTTCTCATATTTTCAATTTTATGCAGTGAAAATATAAATTTTAAATTGAAAGGTTTAGTTGTACATAATCATGAAGTTTGTAATCCCTATGTTGAATAAAATACTTTTACCAAGTTAATATATAAGTGAAACATAATGTTTATATGCATCTACACTTAAATGCAATAAAAACATTTAAAACAAAGTATAAAATACTAATATTTGTAATATAATGAGAGTTGGAATTATTGTTCACTGCTTTTTATTATATAATGAATGGTAATGCCCCATGGAGGTGCTTGATATCGTGGGATATCTCCACAGATAACAGTGTAACAATTATCAACAAATTCTCTGTTTTAGCTGATAATGTTCCAAAAGAAATGCAAGAAACAGAATTCTGGTTTGAGGTACAGCCAGAATGAAAACTAACTTCCTCAAAACTAAAAATCTGACATAGCTTTCTCCTTCTAAAAACTATAATAATAATAATAATAATAATAATAATAATAATAATAATAATAATAATAATAATAATAATAATAATAATAATAATAATAATATATTTATCCAATTAAATTTATGCTAGCCTCTAGTTCCCGAGGTCACGGGTTCAAAGCTGGTGGAGGGCAATGGGTTTTTTAGGCATAAAAATCCTTAGTCGGAAAGGAAGTAAAGCCGGTAGTCCTGTGTCATAGATTTATGGCACATAAAAGAACCTCAAGCCTGATAAAAGAGGCCTCTGAGCAAAATTACCACTCTTTCACACCCAATATAGAATGGGATGCTAAGAATCACAGCAGTTACACAGTGTCTATAAATAAAACTCAATTTAATTTGAATTTATCAATTTGTAAATTTGATTTTGGACACATCAAATCTTAGAGGTAAAATATAATACATAGAAGTACACAATACAGTTATACATCTTACAATAAAATATTCTCATTTTATCTAACAAGGGAACATCAATCAATGTTAAGGAAATCAATGTTATACACCATCTGAAACATCAGTCTGAAATATGTATTGAATAATATATCCTATCATACATATATATACACAGAGTTACAGGGTGGTAAAGATATGTGGGGCGGAGGGGGGGTCCAATCGGAGTGAAGTTGGCACAAAGTGTTAGGAAGCAGGCAGGAGAGAGAGAGCCGTATGTGAGTGCAGTGAACCTTATAAACGTTGTACGCCCGTGAAACTATGCATTTTCTTTTAAATCATAACACAATAATAAAAAAGCTTGTGATTAACTTATTTGTATTTATTTATTTATTGTGCTAAGAGATTTCCAATTTGATTATCTACTGAACTTTGACCCTGGCCACTCATTCTATGGACAGTTTATCTACATTTTACAATTTCCCATCAATAAATTATCTTGCTTCAGTTTTTCATGTTCCATTTTCACTTGTTTTTTACTTGTCACTTATTGATTACTTTACCATCACACATTCACCATAGTTTTCTATTCAAAGTAAGATACAGTACCTCTTACTTTTCTCTATCCATTGTCACATTTAAAGACACTAACCTGCAGTTGTATTATAATCTCATGGGGGCTAAAATATTCAAGATGAAAATGTAAACACAGTATTCATATTCATTTATTTTCATCCTTTTACATACGTTTAAAGGACACGTCAGTATAGTCTATTTACATTATATACAAAGTTTTACATTATTTTTCCATATTTGAACACCTCTATACTGTAAAATGCATTTTCAATTAAATATGTTTTTATGGTTTTCATCGTTTTTGTTTGATTTATATTCTTTATTTCATTTGGTAGTTTATTGAACAATTCACTTCCTATGGTTTCTGTTGAACGATTATTCAAGGTCCCCCTTAGGGTCGTTCTGAAATAATCCATATTATTTCTTAATCCATAGGAATGTATATTACAATTTTTGTCATGTCTTTTATGCACAATAACTTTATGCTTTCATAAATATATATGCATGGAGCAGTTAATATTTTTAAGCTCGTAAACAAACTTCTGCATGTTTTTTTATTTTTCATCCTACCTATTATTCTGATAGCTTTTTTCTGCAATTTTAGCACTTTTTCCATTTCTCTGTAAGTAATATTCCCCCACAGCGTAATACCATAACAAATATGCGAGTATATTAATGCATAGTAAACTTGTATCATTATTTTGCTATCCATTGTCTTACTAATCTGTCTCATTACATATATACCTTTATTTATTTTTTTGGTAATATGGTCTACATGTGCTTTCCAGTTTAAATTTTTGTCAATTATCATTCCAAGGAAGTTTGTACTATTTATTTCATCTATATTTACACCATCTATGGTTAGATTTACATTTTTGAGGTTTCGATTCGTTAATTCGAAATGTATGCATGCTGTCTTTTTTACGTGTATTACTATATCTAGACTAGAACAGTATTCTTTTATGAATTTTAGAATTGAGTTTGCCCTATTTTCTACATCTTGTATTTTCTGTCCCCTAATTATAACTGTCATGTCATCTGTGTATTCAATTGCTATTTCTCCCTTAGATTCTATTAATTCATATATTTCATTAATGTATATTAAGAACAAAAAGGCTCCTAATTTTGAGCCTTGCGGAACTCCCTGTTGAACCTTTTTAAAGTCTGATTTTATCTTTTCTCTCACACCTTTAGCACTTAAATTACTTATTTCCACACACTATGTTCTGTTTTCTAAATATGTTAGTACCCAATCTAGAGCCAGGCCGCGAATTCCACATTTTTCTAATTTGTATATCAACGTTTTTATATTCATACAATCGAAGGCTTTCGATAAATCTATAAAAATAGCCATCACAGATTCATGTTTATTTATTGCTTTTATTATAACATTGTTTGCCTTTTGTATGGCGTCTATTGTAGACTTATGTTTTTGAAAACCATATTGCCCTATGTATGAGTATGTACTGATTAAAGAATTAGTGTTCACAAATAATGTGGTAGTCCTGTTTAATCCCCTTCAACATATTCACTCTCCTATGAATGATAATGGAAATTAAAACAAAACTGTTTGAAACCCCAAAACTTCTTGCACCAACTAACTTTGAGTAAAGAAAATTGATCATAACTACTGTCCTTCATGAGGACTGCCCAAGTACCAGTCCCTTTCCTAATACAATAGTGTGTATTGTTTTCATTCTACCCATGTCTGTGTGACAAACAATGATTCATTGTAGCTCAATGACATGTGTTTGGGAATGTTGTTACGCTGTTGCAAGGTCACATCAATGTTATTCAACACAAACATTATTTTGAACATTCGGTAAAAATGTCTGTCTAACGGTTGTAATTCAGAAGCTGGTTTTGCTGGAATGGTTTGCACTTCTAACTTTTCAGGTTCATAATTATTTAATTAAAGTAATTGATATAATTATTAAATTATTATTTTTGTGGGGCACCCAGGAATCCAACAGTAAACATTTGATGGAGCAATATGAGGTAAAAATGTCAACTCTAGAAATATACAGAAGAGGTCTTTTGTAATTTTTCCGGATTTCAACCACTGCACATTTAAATTGGGGGCTGCATATATATTATTTCTGTATCAGACTCTAATATATCTACTAAATTCTGAAACATTGTTCTTTGGTAAAATGGAGAGCTGAAAATTCTTTTATGGGTTTTAAGCAAAACTTTATTTGGAATGTTTTCTGAGAAGAAATTAAACTACTCTTCAATTAGAGACTATCAGATTCTATGGTCTTTGGCCATCTTTCAATGGCATTTATTATCCTGCAATGGTACCAGTTTCTGGTTTTTGATGTGAAGAATTTGGTGGGACCCACTTCCACAGCTTCAATGTTTTCAGAATTCCTTCCACCATGGGTCAAAACAGATGATAATCTGAAGACACAAGATCAGGGCTGTATACTGGGTGTGGTAGCAGTTCAACTCCTTGCAATTCCTGAATTTTTGTCATGGTTCTTCATACAGTATGGAGTACTGCATTGTCCTGCCACAAGAAAACTCTATTTCAGTTAACTAATGCTGGGTATCTCCGTCTCAACATTTCATGAACTCTCCAGTTGTTCAGAATAAAGATCTGCATTGACTGCTGCCAATTTGGAACAAACTCCCAGTGAATCACTCCTTAAAACTTCCACCAGACACGCAACATTACTTTGGGGCCAAACTCATTTTTTTAACGATGACTTTTGCAGATTGACGGCGACTGAGCCACTGTTTTGAGGCATCAGAGTTGCAGTAATTGACCCATTTTTACTTTCTCTACTATGTATAGTAGGTAGGGGAAGTATTGTATTCCACCCAAAAATTTGATACCGAGGTTTCACCGGAAATATATGTTTTGAGACCCCCTGAATCCAAAAAAAGCATTTTTGGAAACATGTCCGTGTGTGTGTCTATGAACAGCATAACTCAGAAACAAAGTCGGATAAACACCAAACTTGGTATTTAGGTTCAGTATCTTCCACAGATCCGACACAAAGGTTTTCAACAAAATCCCCCCACCCCAGATTACCCTTTACATGGAACATTTTTCGAAAATTGTAATTTTCTCAAAAATGGCTGTAATGATTTTGATTAAAATATCATATGTTTAAGACATTTTTATGACAAATGAAATGTATATCTTGAATTTTCTGGGAATGTCTCCATAAGTATTCTTCATTGTGCACGACTTTTGCATAACTGGTAAACCATAAGAGATAGACAAAATTTTACTACACAAAAAATGTAGATTGCGTTAAAATACACAATTTATGTCATATACATTTTTTTATTGAGTGAACCATTTTTGAGATATTGCTTGTTATTCCCTTAAATTTTTCAATACTTATTTTCTCAAATGGGAATTCGTTATTCATTTTTTTGTCTTGGATATGCAAAGAGTATTAATCTGTGGCAAAGGGAATGGTGCTGCACCTAGCAACCAGCTATTAAGAGTAATGTATGTGCTTAAAGCCTACTGTATTTCTATATTGCCCTTTGCAAATACAAAACAAGGGGAACATAGTATGCCTTAAGCGATAGTCAAATATTTTTAGAACTGGTCGCTATGTGTAAAATGTAATTCTCTTTACATGTCAAAAGATCGTTTCTGGAAATGTTTATCTCGATTAATATGAAATAGCTGGAGAATAAGAGTTTGTAAAAATAGTTTGTACAAGAGTAGAGAAAGCCATGTGAGTGTAATACATCAGATTTTTCATTATATGTGACAGTTCTTCTGATAAGCCTATCATCCATGGGATGACCAATAAGCTGATGACAGATATCCACTCTACGTTGAGCCTGTTGAGGTGTCAATTATTCATGAGGTACAAATCTAGAGCTGCTGTTTGATTTTTCAAGTTTCTTAATCTGGTGATTATGGTCTTTTGATAGAACAAGTTCTTCTGACAGCCTATAAGGCTTTTTTGCGGATTTTCTTCCAAAACTCTGTGAGTATTCTCAATATTCCATAATTTAGGCCTTCCAGAACGTGGTAAATCTTTAGTGTTTTCTTCTCCAGTGTTGAAACATCGTTGTGCCACATACTCATTAACGACACCTTCTCTTTCCACTTTAGATATTTTTCAAGCCGCGGCAGCAGCTTTATAATTTTGCTTCCAGTAATGCTTTAGAAGGACTCTAATCTCAAACTTTGTAACTTCCATTTTGTCATTGTACAGGGTGAGCCAAAAAACTATGACTGGCTGCGCGGTGTTTTTCCTGTCCGCGTCCTTGGTGCTCGCTGCTATCATAGAAAGGCGCGGATGAAACCATACAACATTTTAAAAACTACTTTTAAAGGCCACTGTTGTTGTCCATACATTTTGGCACCTCTTTTGGAAACTATCCATCACTCGCCGTAGTTCATGTTGAGAAATACTAGCGGATATTTTGTTTTAATTCTTCCAGGGTGTGTGGGTTTGTCTTGTACACTTTGTTTTAAGTTACCCCAGAGATAGAAATTGCAGGGGTTACGTCGGGGGACCGGGGGGCCACAAATCTGTTCAAACACACTTTCAATTTTTCTCATCAAAATATTGGCCATATAAGCTGTTGTAGAGTCTTGGTGAAAAAAGGCAAAATCACGCTCCCTGGCTGTTAATTCCCTAAAAGCAGGGGATAACATTGTATTCACATATGTACAGGCTTCAACTGTTGACTTGAAAAAATTGGCGAGTGATGGATAGTTTCCTAAAGAGGTGCCAAAAATGTATGGACAATGACGGTGGCCAGTTTCAGCATCTCCTTTCATAAAGTTGGTAAGTAAAGCCTTTAAAAGCAGTTTTAAAAATGTTGTATGGTTTCATCTGCGCCTTTCTATGATAGTCGCATGTGACAACGAGCGCCAAGGACGCAGACAGGAAAAACACAGCGCAGATGGTTTGTAGTTTTTTTGGCTCACTATATTAACAACTGACGAACAACATATTCTCGCAATATATGCAGTACTAGCCATGGCATCCTGTAAATAGTATTAATAACAGAAATAATAAATAATAATAATAATAATATATAATAAACAATATTATAATAATAAACATTAATAATGGAAAAACCTAACACACCATTAAATCTCTCATTATAAAGTGTTAGTAACAACCTGATGTCGTGGGTTAAAAGTAATAATTTAGTGCTAAACACTAAAAAAAACAGTTTGTTTTAACTTTCATGTTACGAAGAATGAGAATGAACATAACCCGGTAATAAAAGTAGATGATAAGACAATACAGAAAAAAATGTCCTTGACATATGATACAGGATAATCTGAAATGGAAAGCACATGTGAACTATCTTTCAAGTAAATGAAGTAGAAACATATTGGCTCTGAGAATCTTAGTCCAAAATGCAGTAGTAAAACTAGCTTATTTTGCTCATATACATTCCATAATAAAATAAAACATAATATTTTGGGGTAATTCACCAGAATTTATTAAGCAGAAACAAGCCATCTGAACAATATGCATCAAAAAAAGATTATGTACATGTAGGCCATCATTCCAAAAGTTTGGCACGTATGTATATATTGGAATTAGTGCTATTTGTAAAAAAGAACGGTCTTCATTTCCAAACAAACAATAATATACATAAACATCTCACTAGAAATATGAATAACATACATTTAATTTCTTCCAGAACAAATATATGTAAAAAGGGGTTCAGCGTTCTAGCATAGACATCTATAAGTCTCTCCCTAATTCTATAAAAGCAACACAAAAGTATAATATATTTAAATCAAGGGTGAAACATTTCTTACAGGAACACTGCTTTCACGCTGTGGACAATTTTTTAAAATCTAATAAATATGTGTTTGCGTAGCTTATTAGCTTTATACCTGTATTGTATAATATTTGATAATTGTGTATAGTAATAGGATAATTTGTAAATATGTTTATTAACTTGATGTATCCTGTATCAAAATACATTGTATGAAAGGATGAATAAATTGAACTGAATTGAAAAACATTGCTTGTACAATGGCAATATTTTTATCAATAACAGCAGTTCTTGAGTGTCCTTCATGAAATTCATCTTTCATAAAAAACCGATCTCTTTTGAATTTAATGTACCAATTATAAATTGTTGTCTTAGGTGGGGCTTCTTACCAAATGGATTTCTAAGCCAATGTTCGTATTGTTTAGATGTTAATGATGATTTAAAGTCATAAAAAATCATAGCAAAAGTGTTTTCTGGTCAAATTAAATTTTGGATGAACACAAAATCTTTATGTAGAATCAGATGACTGAAAAATTCAATGCCATAGCCAGGATTTGAACCACGGGAGATCCCGGCTATGGCATTGAATTTTTCAGTCATCTGATTCTACCTTTTCAACCCTGTCCAACACGGCTTGTGTGAAAGAACAATTAATTCCACAAAATCTTTAAATGATGATAATTTACAAACTATTACAGCAAATCAAACAAACTACATGGCAATCATCTAGCAAAATAGCTGTCAAATATAAACAAATTTGATTTGTTTTCAGAAACATGGCATTCCAAAAATTTTTAGTATCTCCCTCATACAAAATATTCTTCATATAAAGTATTTGCAATATCTGAAAATGTTTACAACATCCATCATCAGTTGTTGAATTAAAACCTAAAGAACATAGTGTTGGAATTAATGTTTATAACATATTGCAGTTTTCTATAAATTCTTCCAGTGTATAAAAACAATGCTGTGGCAGGAATCTTTTCTGTTAAATCTTGCAGCTTTTGTCTTCGCTGTTTCTGAAGGCTAGGGGTAATTCATTATAAATTATTAATCCAGTGTGTATTAACTTTGTTCAACAAGTTTGGAACTATGTGTATATCTATGTAAATTATTTTTGTTACATGTGTCATGTGACTACACCTGGAATATTGTATTGAATTGTTGCAGATTGGCTTTAATGCAATTCAAAGATATATACACAGGATAATGGTATTATTAATTAATTTTGAAAATTGAGAAGCTAGTAACAGTAATGTGTCATAATTTAAAATAAAGAGAGTTGGAGGTTGTTACACTACATCACTAAAATGTTCTTACTTGAACGCGTTTCGGGAGAACGGTTTGTTCCCATCGTCAGCATGTTTTCAACTGATTTTGCCGGTTATTGTCTGGGGAATGTGTGTGGCTAGTGGTGTTCTCTGGTGCTGGGCTGATGAACCTCTAAAGGCTGCTGGATGATGGCAGTTTGAAATTCATTAGGTGATTCCTGTGTTTGACGATATGTATTTTTTCCCAGATGTCCAATTCATTGCTGCTGTTGATCGGTTTTAAGAGTTTTATGTTTGGAGTGATTTCATGGTTTGAAGACCAGAAATGATGTGCTACTGCTGATTTATCCGTCTGTTTTTGGTAAATGCATCTCATGTGCTTTTTAAGTCTTATTTCAAGATTTCTATTGGTTCTTCCTATGTATACCAGGTTACAGTCATTACAAACAATTTGATATATACCTGATTTATCGTTGGGGATAGGATCTTTTGTTCTGTTGCATAGTAGTTTCTGTATATTGTGGTTATTCTGTGGAGACAGGGTGATGATGTATTTCTTGAATATCCTTTGAAATTTATGATGTGTCCAAGGATGATAAGTGAATTTCATATATGCTTGTGGTTTTTGTTGTCTGAGTAAAGTAGTCGTTTGTTGGATGTATTTCTGTCTTTCAAACTTTTTTATCTTCTTATCTTTTGTTTTTTTCTGGTATCTATTCATGGTGGCTATATGGATAATGTGTTGGTATTCTGGTATTCCTATTTCTCTAATGGTATATGTACTAACCTGTTTGTAATACTATTTAAAATTGCATGTTTGTGGCTTGTAATGGTATTATTTTTAACTTCTTGAAAAATTCCCTGCAGCTTGTTCTATAATTTATATTCATACAACATTTTTGAGAATTAAAAGGGAAATGTCATTTATATAGTTTGGCATATAAATTAAGAATAGGCTGTTACAACCTTAAAGTATTAAACATACTAACAAGTGCAGAAACTATAACAAATGTATAGTGTCAAAAGATAAAAAACTTTTATAAACCTTTAAAAGCACTTTTTGCTCTACTTACTTGTTACCTTACAGAACATGTTTCAAGGAGATGTCATCTCATGACTTGACTGGCTCTTGTCAGAAATCTGCTTCCCCATTAGTGAGTCATCTGGTGCTGGTATTTCAAAACTAATGACTCTATGTGAATTCTTGGTAATGTTCTCCACACTATTAGTTGGCCAGTTTTAAAAGTTTAATTTCTTATTTTTATATCATCAAACTGATAAGCTATGGCTGGTTTATCTGTTTGTCTGAATTTGATTTTTCTCAGGTGTTCCTTCAATTCTGTTTACAAATTTCTTTTTGTTTTCTCAATGTATAATTTTTGGCAATCTTCCAAATGGATGTGACATATTTTTAGTATTTTTTAACAGATAATTAAGCAAGTTTTGCACACTGTATTTATTTTGGGGATCCAATTTAATATTGTGGTTATATTTTCAGTTACTTGCACTACAGTGGAAATTGATAGTACACAGTCAGATTTACAAGTAGCAAAGTGCAGTGTTCCGGAAGACTCCCTTCTTTTCCTTATGTATGTCAAGGATCTTCCATCATACTTGGCTCCTGCAAGCAGTGTTCTGTTTGCTGATGGTGCCAACTCCATTACAACAAACCATAGATTATTCAATGCTTAAATTACGTAATTCGCTAAATTACAACACTGATTTTAAATGTTGACAAATCCAGCTACTAAATTTCAGTGTGTACCCAAACTCACTAAACTAGTTTCTTTAAAAATGCTGTAATAAATCAGCAATATTGCAGCAAGTGCCTAGGTATTACAGCTGATGCAGCATTAACCTGGAAAGAGCATATCCTAGCGCTTGGCAATAAGTTAACTCATTTAACACATGCAATACGAGTGTTAAGCCAAGTTTGCAGTAATGAGAGTTATATATTTTGGGTACAGTAATCTCATATGGAATACCCTTCTGGAGGGCCATAACTAGTTAACTACAGGGTGATTTATGAAAAACTGACACATTTGTTTCTTTAATTGTTTCAAAACGAGTTATGCTAGTGGCAACTTATTATACCTGAAATGCAGAGGAATTTTGTGAGATTATTTATTTCTATAGCAAATGTTGCAACTGTCCTCCATCCTGCACAAGACACAACTCAACATGTTATTCCATGTTACTGGCCACTTGTTGAAGGACTCTGTTGCTAATAGCTTGAATCTCCTGTGTAATGTTGTGCTTCAGATCATCCAATGTCTGGGGATGTGTGGCATAAACCCTGTCTTTTAAGTAACCCCATAGAAAGAAGTCCGGCGATGTCAAATCCGGAGATTTCAGTGCCCACAGGTTCTTGGAAATTATCCAGTCATCAAAGAAACTTGCAATTAGTGCTATGGATTCATTTGAAGTATGGCATGTAGCGTTGTCCTGCTGAAAATATCCTTGACTCAGCTCTACATCATCTAGTTGCTCAGCAAACTCCATGAAAACCTGTCTGTACTCTGCAGTGTTCACATTGTTTAAAAAAAAATTGGTCCCACCATTCTCTGTGCGGATATTACGCACCAAATTCCAATTTTAACCAGGTGCATAGGTGCTTCATGAATAACATGTGGATTTTCGCTGGCCCAATAGCATGAGTTATTTGAGTTCACATAGCTGGATAAATGGAACCATGCTTCATCTGTGACAATGGACAATATGGCAGGATTTTGCACAATGAATGCCTGAAACCAATGACAATAATTCAGTCGTCTATCCTTATCTGGTTCCTGTAACTGATGGACAACCATAATCCTATACAGCTTTAGGCCTGCACTTTTCACAGCTCTCTGACACATTGAGTAGCTGTACCCTGTCTTCTGCAACAAATATATTAATGATTTTTTGGGTGACTGATCCAGTCATGCTCTTACGTCAACAACCATGGGGAGCCTAGATGAACGAGTTTTGCCTTTTTCACTCACCAGAGATCCAGTTCTTTCCAATTTGTTTACCAGTCCCAGAATTAGTTTCTTTGGGGAGGATTCCGAACACCAAATTCTTTCTGGTATGCCCTTTGAGTAGCTGTAATTGAATTCGTAATCCAGTATTGCTTTACTAGAAAGAGGCGTTCATTTAATGTGTACTCCATTTTCACTAGTACAAAATCTCAAAAACAGTTGCCGACAATAAAATTAACAATTACGAATAAAACATTAACATCTGCGCATCTAGTGACAGGCAATTGAAACTCCAGAACATTCTGCTTAATTTGGTGCTAAAATTGGGGCATTGTGTGAATTTTGAACAGAATAATTAAAGAAAATGCTAAGACTAATGAAGCAAGTATCACCCCATACTCCAAGTATATCTATCCTTGATGAGTTTGCCATACTTCCACTTCTGCGTACATATATTTTGGAAACTATCTCTTTCATACATAAGAATATGCATTACTTTAAAAAGAATAAAAATTATCATGCTTATAACCTCTAACAGCTGAGGCAATGCCTTCACAGTGTCACTGACTCACTAAAACACTTAATAGTGTGTCCCATAAAGGAATAATTCTGTACAATAAGATACTCAGATCTTTGAAAGTAATGCTGGATTAAAATCTTCAAATCTAAACTGCAAAAACTGGTATTAAAGCACAAATTTTACAACGTTAATGATTTTCTAGAATCAAATATTTAGCACACTTGTTATTAAGGTAACTGTAGCCTTAATGTATAGGGTCTTTCAACAAGGGTGTCCTATCTTTAACATGTGATAGCTGCCGTTGTTATTGAGTTACAGCAGTCATTTTTTTCATGTGGTTACAATTGTTATTGACAAATAGCCATGGAACGTTACAGTATTCAGCAACGCGTAGAAATTGTGAAAATTTATTATCAAAATTGCGTGAAGTTTACGGTGTGCATAATCATTCCTGCGAGAGAACGATTCGGCGTTCGATCGATAAATTTGAAAAAGTAGTTCTGTCAGCGATCAAAGAACGCCTGTACGTAATCGACGTAAGCGCTCCAACGAAAACATAGGCGCCGTTCGTGAGAGTGTACGTGAGAACGGAAACAAATCAATTGCTCATCGAGCGCAAGAATTGGGGCGTTCGCCGACCACAACTTGGCGAATTCTGCATCTGGACTTGAAGTTTCACGCTTACAAAATGGTGTTAACTCAAGAACTAAAGCCCAAGCGCCGTGTATTCGCTAACTGGGCTATGGAGCAATTGTCAAAAATCATCTTCAGCAACGAAGCCCACTTTTGGATGGATGGTTGGGTTGACAAACAAAATTGTCACTATTGGAGTAATCACAATCCAATGCAGATTCAAGAATGACTACTTCATCCCCAAAATGTTACTGTGTGGTGTGATTTTGGTATGGTGGAATCATTGGTCCATTTTTTCCAAGATGAAGATGGAGAAGTTCTGTCAATGGAGAAAGATACCGGACTCTTATAAGGGACTATTGTTGGCCTCAATTGAATGGTATGGATCTCAGAAACATCTGGTTCCAGCAAGATGGTGCCACATGTCATACTGCTCTCGAAACAATTGATCTTTTGAAGGAGAAGTTCAGAGGTTTCATCATTTCCTGTGATGGTGATGTTAACTGGCCTCCGAGGTCATGTGATTTAATGCCGTTGGATTACTTCTTGCGGGGTTATGTTAAATCTTGAGTTTATTTCAACAAGCCAGAAACAGTAAATGATCTTATGAATAACATCACACATGTTATTCGTCAAGTTGGACCTAATTTATGTTCTTCTGTCATTGAAAATTCGGTCAACCATATACGCACAACCCAACAAAGTCGCAGCGGTCAGTTAACTGATGTTCTCTTCCACACTTAATGACATTAATTATGTTCCAAAATAAAAAAAGAAATAAAGCTCTATCATTTATAGAACGTGTTTTATTTAATTTCAAAGATAGGACACTCTTGTTGAAAGACCCTGTATTTATATACCTTTTCTGTTCATATTTAGTTATTAGTAATCATTCTGTTGTTTAATAACAAAGCCATATATGTATATTGTATATTTACAGTAAATAAAAATCTAATCTAATCTATGAAATAATGTTTTGGATAATGTCACCAGAACCTGTTCAGGCTTTCAAAACTCAAAAGCAAACAGTGAGAATAGATGGAGTAGATGAACTTGCGTTATGTAGGGAAATTTTTCAATGTTCTTCCTCTAGCACATATTTATATTTTAGAAATATGCCCCTATAAACATAATATGCTAGAAAAGCGAAGTGTTCATAACAGTTACACTAGAAGAACGATACTTACATGTGCATTATTGTAGAACTAATGTAATAAAACAAATTACACTAAACAATGGTGCAAAAATATACAGTAAATTACAACTATAAGTAGGGATTCATCTCCTCAAAACAATCATCTGCCCCAAATTTTTCTGAGAGCTCAGTTTAAACTATTTACTTTTCTATGTTGTGGGAAAAACTTCACCAAGGGGCTGTCTTATACATAAGAGGGTCACTCCAAAAGTAATGCACAATATTTATTTGTAAATTACATGTTCATTCTACAGCTTAACTATTTTTACAGGTGTAGATACATCCCTTAGGAACATAATTTCATTTTTGCACAGAATCCCCATCCCTCTCAACTGCCTTATGCCACCTTGGAACTAGGGCTTGTATACTCGCAAGGTAACATCTGGACCAGCACGTTTGAGCCACTGTTTGGCAGTCATCATATTCAAACCTTATTCCATGAAAGGAAGCCTTCACTTTACCAAATAGATTGTAATTGCATGGAGCCAGGTCCAGACCTTAAGGCAGGTGTTTCAATGTTCTCCATCTAAGTTTGCTGATCTCGTCCGTTGTTTTCTGATTGACATGTGGCCATGCATTGTCATGCAACAGCAAAACATCCTGTCTCTCCTGATGTGGTTGAACACATCTCACTCGAGCTTGAAGTTTGTTCAGAGTTGCTACATATGCATCAGAATTTATGGTGCTTCCTCGTGGCATGATGTCCACAAGCAAGTGGAATTGAAAAACACTGTAACCATAACTTTTCCAGCCGAAGGTGCAGTTTTGTCTTTGTAGTCAAGTTTGCATGATGCGACTCCATGGATTGCCTCTTCATCTGTGGTTCAAAATGGTAGAGCCATGTTTCATCACCTGTCACAATTCTTGCAAGAAAGCCATCTCCACCATTCTTGTACGGTTCCAAATGTTTGCTGCCATTGTTTCTTTGTGAGCCTCTGCTAACGTCCTTGGAATCCACCTGCACAAACCTTTTTTAACCCCAACTCCTTCAGTATTTTGCAAATGCTTGCTTCCCTTATTCCAACATAGTGTGACAATTCTTTAACTGTGATGTGCTTGTCAGCCAAAACCATGTCGTTAATTCTCTGCATACTGTGAGGAGTTTGTGCAGCATGGGGTCTGCCACTGCGAGGAGTATCCTGAATATTGGTGTGCCTACTTTCACCATGTTATCTGCTTGCCCACCGAGTAACTGTACTGCAATCAACAGCAGCACCTCCATACACCTTCTGCAACCTCTTGTGGATGTTTCCCACTATCTCGTTCTCACAGCACAGGAATTCTATAACAGCATGTTGCTTTTGGCGAATCTCAAGTGCAACAGCCATCTTGAAGACATACTACAACAGCGCTGGGTTGAACTAAATTTGAACACAAGCTGGAGGGATGTATCTATGAAGTCCATAAATTGCAAAGGTGTAGAATGAACCATAAATTTAAAAAAAAAAATAGTGTGCATCACTTTTGGAGTGACGCTCGTACTATAGTAATTGGAAAGTTAAGATCAGTAAAACTCATAAAATTTACACTAAAAGCTACAAACAAGAGTATTTATACTCGGCGCCAATCAAGAAGGTGATTGACAGTTACTAACCACATGGTGGAAAGATTTAAATGAATGGGAGGGGATGAATACGTCACAGCGGTCATCATAGCAACCATTAGAAGGACCAATTAGAACTAAGACGTTTCTATAGCAACGATAGATGCAAATGCATTGTTGCGATATGATAACACGTGATTGGCATGACGTGCCGGGCGAGTGACTGTTGCAGTAACATGAACTGAAGTCTTATCTTCTGCTGTCGCTGCAGTTATAAACAATTCCTCCTTTTAGCCCCAGCTTGCTTGTGTGTTTGTATCAGTTTAGAGATTGCCTGCGTACTGTAAAGTTCTTTTGCGTCGTCCTATTTGTATGGTATTTGCCTTGTGTTACGTGTATTTGTGGTGTGTGTTGTGTGAGCATTTATAATTGTGTTTAATGGATATTTAACAATGTCCAAAAATAGTGACAAAGATAGCGTAGCCAAATGAAAAACTGAGCGCACTCGGGAACCAAATAAGTTGATCAAGTGAGCAGCATCAACAGCGATGCAAGCAATTCGGAAATCAGTGGCATTTGAATAAGCATCAATATTTCACAGGTATGTTTCTTCTGTTAATGCAGATCTTTACACTGATATATTCTTGCATGATCTATCCTCTGCACGTAGATTCATTATTTTACAATTGTCTTTGTATACGAATATAAATAGTATCTGCTCTACAATGGAGGCGCAACCCAGTCTCCTTCGACACGCTCTCCATGTGGTCACGATGAGTGGCAACGTTGCCTCTCTCGCTCCGCGAAATGTCAATCACCTTCTTGATTGGCGCCAGGTATAGGAGGTGGTGTATTTTGTTACTTGGTATTTCAAGTATCCGATTGCTTGTATTGTCTAGATAGACCAATGTAGTAATGCTATACAACAATCTATAATGTTAATGTTATACACCGTATAATTTCAGCAACATCTCAGAGAGAGTTTATACAGTGCTGCTCCTACCCCCACAAAGGTGAAGGTCCCATGCACAGGATGTTTTGTAGAGAAATGCTAGGGCTACCGAAGTCAATTGTAAGACAGGTAGCACAACTAGAGATGGGCAGGGTGCCAACTAAGGGGAAGATAATGGAAAGAGCTTTGAAATTTTGGTTCAGAAGTTTAAATCTAGGAAAAAGTAATGTGTTAAGACAATGTATTGAATACCAAGAGAATAGCTTAATGAATGATGGATGGGTAAGTAAATTACGGAATATTTTGGAGAAAAATGGGTTAGGAGATATATGGAGGAGGAGAGAAAATAACGTAAAACATTTTTGGAAAAAGGCAAGGAAAAGACTGGAAGATATAGAAATACAAATCATGTTCAGTGAGATTGCCGAAAAGAGCTCATTAATTTATTATAGGCCAATGAAAAATACATGGGGGTAGAGAAAAATATATAGACATAGTAAATAAAGAAGAGAGAATCTATTACATGGTTAAGAACCGGAGCATGGAGGCTAAAAGGGCTAAGACAGGGTATTCCTCAGAACCAATGTCCGATATGTGGTGGTAATGAAGACATTGAACACATAGTATTTAAGTGCCAAGGAACAGAAAATTGGAGAAAAGAATTTTTTAATAAGAAGTGGTTGAAGGGGGATAGAAATACACTTATAATTGAAATGATATGCAAGGACGCTAGAAGCATTGGACAGTTTTTGTGTAAAGTAAAAAATAAATGGCTTTGGACAGTGGAAAGAGAAAAGTAAGAGGTAGTGGATCTTACTTTGAATGGAAAACTGTAGTGAATGTGTTAATTTAGTGACAAGAGATTGTAAAATGTAAATAAACTGTAGTGATTGTCTACTGAATAAGTGACCAGGGTCAAAATACAGTAGACAATCAAATTTGTAAAACTCTTAGCACAATAAATACTATACTATACCCTCACCAAGCACGGTCTATGGTGAGAATGCCATGGTACCACCTAGTCAGCCAACTCCAGAACATTCTCCTAGCCATTGCAGACATTGAAACAAGTTTGAAACTGTTTCTCACCTGCTAGGGAATTATCCTCAGGCAACTACTGCATCAAGAGGCATGACAGTGTAAGAGCTTTGCTGGCAAATGTCTCCTCTTTAAGGGCTTGGAAGTACATTGCATTGCTGATAATGGCAGCAACAGGCATGTAGACATCATCTCCATCAACAGAAAGAACAGCGAGGCAGAAATTTAAATCCAACAATTAGATTTGAACAGACAACTACACAGTCTGGAGAAGTTGATGCAAAAAAGAATTAAATTCAATTCTTTATTTACCTTATAAAATTGTTACAATTTATGGTTTCGTCAGTAAAGAAATCTTAAAATTTCAAAAATATTTGTATGTGCAAATTGTTACATTTAGATTTCAGATGTCAAGGAGAAACTTAACACTTATTTATATAGTTTCTAATACTTCATTTATTGAATAATATTTGTGTTCCATTAAGATATTTTTAATTTTCTTTCTAAATCTATGTGCATTAAGATCATCAAATCCTCTACTTAGCTTGTTATACAATTGTATACCTTGATGGTCAATGGATTTTAGACTGTTAGAGGTTCTTTGAATAGAAAGATGAATATATTTCATTATCCTTGTGAAATAGTCACAATAGTCTTGATTTGTTTTGAAATCCTTGATATTGGATATGCAGATGACATGACTGTCATAATTAAAGGTCAAACAGCAAAAGAAGTTGAAATTAGAGCAAATTCAATTTTAAAAATTATAAAACAATATTATGCTAATTTAGATATGATAATAACTACACAAAAGACAGCATGTATTAACTTCGAATTAACAAAACTTAACCCGAGTAGTATTAAACTAAGTATAGATAAGGAAAACATATCGGAAATAAATTGCACTAATTTTCTTGGAGTAATAATTGATAATCATTTAAATTGGCAATCTCATGTAGCATCAATTAGAAAAAAGATAAATAAGGGCATTTATGTAATGAGACAATTAACTAAAATAATGGACAGTAAAACAATGAAACAGGTCTATTATGCTTTTATATATTCGCATGTAAGATACGGAATTACGTTATGGAGAAATATTACAGCACGAGAAATGGATAAAGTCTTTAAACTGCAAAAAAAAAAGCCATTAGAATAATAAGCAAAATGGAAAACAAACAAACTTGCAGGGGGGTGTTTAAGAATCAAAACTTGTTAACAGTGCCATGTATATATATGAGGGCTGATCAATTAAGACTGAGACTGATTTTTTTTCACAGTATTTATTACTCCATTTCAATGTTGTCCCTTATTTTTCAAAGTAGTCCCCTCCTACTTGAATGCACTTTTTATAGCATCTCTGCCAGTCCTCGAACACATGGTGCAGGCCATTCTTTGTCAGGTCTTTAAGAATCGCCTCACTTTTCTTCAGCACTGCTTCAGTGCTCTCAAATCGAATGCCCTGGAGCTTTGCCTTTAGTGATGGGAATAAAAAGAAATAACAGGGGGCAAGATTGGGGTTATAAGGCGGATGCAGTACGCAGGTGATGTTGAATTCCTGGACTTGATTTGCGACGTGAGGCCATGCGTTGTTGTGATGAAGTCGCCACCCATTCTGATGAAGTTCTGGATGTTTCCTTGCAATGTGCTTCCTCGGTGTAGCCAATACTGGCGTGTAGTACGCTGCTGTAGCAGTAGTGTGAGGAAGAACAACAATCACAGCAGCTGTGTTGATGTTGACTTCGGTCATAGCAGAAGCCGAAGCACCAGGCCCACCTTGCTTAGCACAGAGGACTCGCCCTTCTTTGAAGTCCTTGAACCACCTAAACACTGTTGCACAAGATAGTGCATCTTCACCGTATGCTTGCTTCAGCTTTTCCAAAGTTTCAGAGGCTGTATATTTAAACGAAAACAAAATTTTATTGCTCCTCTCGTGTCGAGTGGTATGCGAAATTCAAGTAGGGTGAACAATATACAGCATTACTACCAAGCTACCGATACAAGAGTGCTGCCGTTTATGGAGACATGAAACCCCGCTCTTTTCAAATATTCATGGTAGAGACAGGAAACTCTCAAGAAAGCTACAGGAAAAAATCAGTCTCAGTCTTTATTGATCAGCCCTCATAAAATATGCAAAAAAATTCCAGTGTACATAACCATAATTTAAGAAACAATGACGATTATTATAGAATAACATTAAGGGGAACTTTAAATAATCATGCCATAGAAGTTAGAGGAGGAGAATTATTCAATAAATTACCTAGAGAAATAAAGAACATAAGTCAACCAAATGTAATGATGAAAACAATAAAGAAATACTTAATAGAAAATGAATTTTATAGTATAGATGAATTTAGACATGGTAAAGCAATGTAAAAGAAGTAATGTAAAATTATAAGCTGTACTTGTTAAATTATTTTATATTTGTAATTGGACATGTCCTTTAAATGAATTTAAAAGGATGATAATTTATACTCAGTGTAATGTATGAATTAAAACATTAAAACTCTCGTGTATGATGGCAGATCTAAGAACAGACAGTCAACATGTTGCTGATGATACGGGCAATGGCCTTGGAGACACATACTTGAGAAGTAGTGCTAAATGAAGCTAGATAATGAGTGTAAAAATGCAACTCAAATATTTTATAAATTTACTCACGTACTTCACTGTGTTGATTCCTTTTAATTAATTTGTCTATTACCAAGATATATTTTGATGGTGCATTGCCAACACATCCATCATCTGCCAAAACTTGCCTTCATTTTTCACTTTTGCATGATTTTCATTCTTTTTCTTTTTGCATTAAGCTTAAAATGCAATTTTAAAATGTGTATAATAAAGTTGAAACCTAAGGGATTATTATGTATAAAGCACACAGTTTCTAGCATATATAGACATGGAAGAGGTAGTATATTTAACATGGTAAAAAGTGGTTGACTGGGAGTATCTTGTCTTACATTCAGAATAACACGTATGATCTATTTTTGAAGATTATTTGAAGCAGAGCCCCAAAAGGGGATTGCGTAGCTAGAATTGACTGCACATAGCCATGATAGGTAATGTGAAAAGCACTAACAGTAATGATATTTCTTAAGCATCTAAAGGCAAATACTAGTTTACAGAGTTTAACAGATAGTTACTGTATATGGTCGTTCTACTTCAACTTAGTCTACTGTTACCCCTAAAAACATTGTGTTCTTGACTTCAGAAATAGAGTTATTAAAATTGAGATATTAGATATTACCTTATCTGAGGAAAAACCAAAATTAATAAATGATGTTTTGTTACAATTTAGTGATAATTTATTAAGATTTAGCCGGTATTCAAGTTGGTTTATCGAGGTACTTACAACTTCATTTAATTATGTTGAGCTTTTTTGAGTGAAGAGTAGATTTATATCATCAGCAAACAGCACTGGATGGCATTGATTGAGTGCCTTAGGGAGATCATTGATAAATAGAAGAAAATGTAATGGCCCCATAACAGAGCCCTGGGGGACTCCACATTTAATTGCCTGTGATTTTGATTTGATAGAGCTCAATTCAACATATTGCTTTCTGCTGTTAGGTAAGAGTTAATTCAGATCCCACATATCCCATATTTTTCAAGCTTATTAATAAGTATTTGATGGTTAACACTGTCAAAAGCTTTGGAGAGATCAATGAATAAACCAAGGGCTAGTTGTCTGTTGTTAATAGCTGAGTATATTTTGCTTGTAAATGAGTATAAAGCATTACAAATTGACACACCTTTTCGAAAGCCAAACTGATTGTTATTTAAAATACTATATTTATCTAGGAAATTAATAATTCTGTTATAGACTACTCGCTGTAGTATTTTTGACAATGTAGGTAGTAAGGAAATAGGTCTATAATTATTTAAGTTGTTTTGTCACCCTTTTTGTGGATAGGAATTACCTTTGCAGTTTTAAACATAAAGGGTGCATATGTACCAGCGATCCCTTATTTAGTAGATAAATATCAAATTCAGAAAATTGTTGTGAGTAGTCTCCTCTTTGGTGCATGGGGAAAAAACAAGAGAGTCCCAGATTGTAACAAAAAAAAATCTGATGTGTTACACTCACATGACTTTCTCTACTCTTGTACAAACTATTTTTACAAACGCTTATTCTCCATCTACTTCATGTTAATAGAGATAAACATTTGCAGACTCTATCTTATTGCTAATTTTCTTGTAGATGTAAGGGGAATATATATTTACAAGGGCAATATAGAAATACAGTAGCCTTTAAGCACATACATATCTCTTAATAGCTGGTTGCTAGGTGCAGCACCATTCTCTTTGCCACAGATTAGTACTCTTTGCATATCCAAGACAAAAAAATGAATAACGAATTCCCATTTGAGAAAATAAGTATTGAAAAATTTAAGGGAATAACAAGCAATATCTAGAAAATGGTTCACTCAACAAAAAAAAGTATATGACATAAATTGTGTATTTTAATGCGATCTACATTTTTTGTGTAGTAAACTTTTGTCTATCTCTTATGGTTTACCAGTTATGCAAAAGTCGTTTACAATGAAGAATATTTTTGGAGAAATTCCCAGAAAATTCAAGATATACATTTTATTTGTCATGAAAATATCTTAAACATATGATATTTTAATCAAAATCGTTAGAGCCATTTTTGAAAAAATTAAAATTTTCGAAAAATCTTCCATCTAAAGGGTAATCTGGTTGGGGGGATTTTCTTGAAAACCTTTGTGTCGCATCTCTGGACGATACTGAACCTAAATACCAAGTTTGGCATTTATCTGACTGTTCGTTTTTGAGTTATGCTGTTCACAGACAGACACACACACGGACATGTTTCCAAAAATGCTTTTTTTGGATTCAGGGGGTCTCAAAACATGTATTTCCGGTGAAATATTGGTATCGAATTTTTGGGTGGAATACAATACTTCCCCTACTTACTATACGTAGTAGAGAAAGTAATAGTACAATATTCTGTAGCCATTTTGAGAAATCATCTTTATGGGGAACACATTATTTAATTATATAATATGCTTGAAATTGATTCTATATCATTGTATAGCATTATTGTTCCTATTATTAGCATTTCATGTTTGCTTTCCATCACCGTATTATTTTATGTGATTAATTCACATTTTAAGTATTCTATGTCATTAGGCAAACCATAAATATGGTCAGATGATTAAATGAGAAATTATTCATTTCCAAAAATTATCATTTGATATGCCACATTATACCATACAGTATTAATTATACTTAAGATTACTTTTTTTGTGGGGGATAAAGCACATTTGGATTAACAAACTTAAACATACAAACTCAGATAACAATAACAGTACCTATGCGATTAAAAGTTGTAATAAATGTCTTTATATTACCTGCATTAATTTACTTTAATATCTTTTTATTTCCCAAAATGTTTAATTCCCATCCAAAAATGTTCCTGATGGCACAACTTGCACCAAATCTCCCCCCCCCTTGTGGGTAGCTCTGATTATAAACAATTATAAACTTTTTAAAGGAAAGCTCAAATCCTTCCTACCAGCAAATACCTTATTGAATATTTGTCTGTATAAGTAATTACAAAAACTTATAAATCTGATTCCTGATTGCACATCTATTTGATATATATATATATATATATATATATATATATATATATATATATATGTTTGTTTTAATGTCCCATACATGTATAAATAGCTTCTATATATCTAAGCAAACCTATTTGTAATCATTATATTAATGATCTGTGGGATGGCTGTAGCAGTAACATCTGTGACCTGCATTCAGGACATTATGGGTTCGATTCTACGGCCAATCTTCCTGAGCAATGGGTTTTTCTGGGGTTTCCCCTGGGTCATGAATCTGGGAAGGTTCATTACATCCCCCCAAATTTCCTGTCCCTTTATTTGAGTATTCTCATTTTACTTCACCTTTCATCTGCTTGTTGTGTTTGAGGGTTGAAAGTGTCATCCCCCAAGTCCTGGGATGTGCAGCAGCTACCATCCAGGGAGTATCCATCTGTAAAAGGTAGGGATCCTGCCTCCTAGTCCAGCTGTGCTCTGTCTCCTCTCACTGCACCCTGTGAAGGGCTTAGGCACGAAAGATGTTGTAGCTCAAGGTGCCCACTAGTCCTACTCCTAATATACCATTATCATCTTTGTATCCATTTGTAAATGTATGTTTTTCTTATTTGTTGACGAGGCCATCATTTCTGTAATGGAATTCTACAGTGATTAAACAATACAAAAGTAATTCAGAATGAAGAATCCTTCACAGGCTAGCCACATAAAACTCAAGATGTAATTCTTATATGTCATATAAATATCTTAAATACAGTAGACCCTCGTTTAACCGAATTCCAAAGGACCTAAAAATAGCCAGTTCAGTTTAACGAAGTTTAAATTAACAAGGTTTTGTAAAAATAGTCCCATATTACCTGAAATGGTAAAATACGACTGTTGAGTTCACTTTCTTGTTATGCGTACCAACGAATGAGGGTGTTCCATTCCTAAGAAGAAGTAAAAATAACTGCTGCATACAGTATATCTGGAAATTGTTTAATTGAGAAAGTATACTAAAGTATACTGTCAAATCCTTGTTGTAATTTTTACTTTCTCTACTACGTATAGTAAGTAGGGGAAGTATTGCATTCCACCCAAAAATTCGATACCGAGATTTCACCGGAAATACATGTTTTGAGACCCCCTGAATCCAAAAAAAGCATTTTTGGAAACATGTCCGTGTGTGTGTCTGTCTGTGAACAGCATAACTCAGAAACGAACAGTCGGATAAACACCAAACTTAGTATTTAGGTTCAGTATCTTCCAGAGATGCGACACGAAGGTTTTCAAGAAAATCCTCCCACCCCAGATTACACTTTATATGGAACATTTTTCGAAAATTTTAATGACAATAATTAATATTTTTATGACAAATAAAATGTATATCTTGAATTTTCTGGGAATGTCTCCAAAAGTATTCTTCATTGTGAACGACTTTTGCATAACTGGTAAACCATAAGAGATAGACAAAATTTTACTACACAAAAAATGTAGATCACGTTAAAATACACAATTTATGTCATATACATTTTTTTTTGTTGAGTGAACCATTTTCGAGATATTGCTTGATATTCCCTTAAATTTTTCAATACTTATTTACTTAAATGGGAATTCGTTATTCATTTTTTTTGTCTTGGATATGCAAAGAGTATTAATCTGTGGGAAAGGGAATGGTGCTGCACCTAGCAACCAGCTATTAAGAGATATGTATGTGCTTAAAGGCTACTGTATTTCTATATTGCCCTTGTAAATATACATTCCCCTTATATCTACAAGAAAATTAGCAATAAGATAGAGTCTGCAAATGTTTATCTCGATTAACATGAAGTAGATGGAGAATAAGCGTTTGTAAAAATTTGTACAAGAGTAGAGAAAGTCATGTGAGTGTAACACATCAGATTTTTTTTAAAACAGTACTATTTGGAACAATATTGTACTCATTGAATTAGTGAGCTATATAACACAACAAACAATAACCTTAAGGAACACTTTAAATACACCGTTCTTTTAACACTAAGTTTTAATTGGAACACATGTTTTAGTTACAACTCTTATCCATTACACATTTTAGTTCTATAGTTTGGAAAAATCATTAATTGTTGTATGGCGGACGGTTGGTCGTAATATTATGGCACTCTCTGCAGGGCAGCCTGAAATGCCATGAAACATCAGAAGTGGCAGCAAATCTTTCAAGAACAGAAATTGCAGCTGTAACTTCAGCATGGGGTTGCGGTGTCATATTTTCATGTTCCTCCTCAGAAGATGACAGTAAAGAATTATCATTCTCTTCTGCATCATCAGCAGATGACTGGTTCGTCAGCAGCACAGATGTTGTTGCCCACCTATGTCCATTTTTCCATAATGATGGTACAAGAGGGCACCAACTGGGTGTAAGCGTGTCGAAGAGCATTATCAGAATCCCAATTGTATCCACATTATAAGTGCACATGTGGATCATTGGTTTCTGTTCAGTTTCAGTGGCGTTATCAGTTGCTGTCCAGGCCGTCTTAAAACACTTAGTTATGGTGTCTGTTGTAACTTCATCCCAAGGAGCAGATATGTTGCGGATAGCTTGCAGTACATTCCAATGTGCAACTGTAGTTCTATTACACTGATGGCAGCCTTAACCAATCAGCGTCTGTGATTACGCTTCATTGAGGCGATTATTCCTTGATCCAATGGCTGCAGACAGCTCGTGGTGTTAGCTAGTAAGAAGACAACTTCTAAGTTCGGAAGTTCCAGGTCATCGAACTGATGTGCCAAGCAGTGGTCCAAAGTTTGCAAAATGTTCCTCTTTCTGCAGCCATTTGTTGTTGAATCTTCAAGAGATTTGATCATTCAAACTTTAGTGTTATTCTCGTACTGACTTGGTAGATTGAATAGGTTGACCTTTTTAAAACAACGTGGATTTTTGTATTTTCTAATCACTAATGTTTTGAGCTTCTCAGAACCATCTGAATTACAACACAAGACCACCATCAGTCTATCCTTGCTGCATTTTCCTCCACGGCATTCTCCGCCCTTGGCACATAGTGTTTTTTCAGACATCAAGTTATAGAAAACGCTTGCTTACCAATATTAAACACATTTCTTGGGTGATAATGAGAGAGCTTAGATTGAAACTCCCACACTCATTCATTGGCATCTTCCTTGTTTACTCTATGTGCCTCCCCACAGACACTGAAAGCACTGATTTTATGCCTCTTCTGAAAATGCCATAGCCATCCCTCGGAAGACACAAACCTAGAAATTGCTTCTTTCTTGGAAATTTGCCGGGCCGTGTTTTGAAGCATGGGCCAGGACAGTGAAAAACAAAATTGAGAAAAATTAAGTGAAATGCATAATGGAAAATACCACAGTGCACAGCACAACATACATTTTCGGTTTAAACGAAGAATAATGTATGGAATATGTAATGAGGGGACCAAATTTTAGTTCATGGTATGAATTATCCGAAATTCGGTTAAACGGTAGATTTTTCCATGTAATTTGGCAGGGACCGAGCAGCTACTACGGATTAACCAAATTTTTGGTTTATCCGATTTTGAATTAGCAATTCTTGAGAAAATAAAACATATGGAACATTTTCTCATGTAAAGGATGGTTTGGGATGGGGCGATTTCTTGGAAATGTTTGCGTTACATACTTGAAAGAAGCCGAGCTTAAATACCAACTTTGGGATTTAACCAAATTATCATTTTTGGGTTATGCTGTTGAGACACACACACCTATTTCTAAAAGTGCATTTCTTGGTTTCAGGAAACCTCAAAACATATATTTCTGGTGAAATGTTGGTATCAAATTTTTGGGCAGGCGCATTACTTCCTGTACTTACTGTAGGGAAAATATTTTATTTATTTTAACACCTCTCCATATTTCTGGGCTGCGATCAAATTATCAGCAGGATTTGACACAGGGGATGAACCCTGCAAGCTGCTTTTCTTTGGCCACCTACAAACTTCAAAAATACAAACAAAACGAACTGATGCATCTGTATTAGATCAATTTATTCACAAATTTCAAAATATTAAATAAAATTTAGCACTCATATTTTTAATTGATAAACAGTTTAATGATCTACTGAAGAGCAAATACAAGGAAGTTAATTGGCTTGATTTTTACAACTGTCTGCCGAGTGACACATTTTCTCGTTTGAAAGACTTTGCATGAGGACTCATACCTTGGGGTGGCACATTCTTCTCATTGAACACCAACTGCTATTAATGTGAAGTGTTGCCTATGAGTTACATTGCCATAAATAAAACACTAATAATTTGTTAACTGAGCGAGATGGTGCCATGGTAATGTGTATGACTTGCATTCAGAAGGTCCTGGGTTTGATCCCATGGGTTTTTGTGGTTTCCCTGGTGTACGCAGGCAAATGTGAGGATGGTATTTTCTCTACCATCATTTCTTTCTCATCTTCCAGGCGTGCTTCTAGGTTTGGTGGCATGTGCCAGTGCTGGACAGATGGCGCAGATGCATATTCAATGAACACGACAGAGCTATTTGATTGGTGGGTCGTTCATCACCCTCTCTCAGCGGCTGCAGCAGTTGGACAGGTCTGTGAACTTGGAACTGTTAAGGACTTAGGTGTGACTCTGTGGCATGTAGCTCCCTGTGGTTCCTTCACGTCATCCCTTCCTCCTGAGGTGGTAGCCACAATAGATCTCTGTAGGTCGCACTGCGCAAGCTGTCCCCCTCTGTGGGCTGTAGCTTCCTGAGGTTCCTTCACCTCATCCCTTCCTTCTGAGTGCGCAAGGTGTCCCTCTCTGTGGTCTGTATCTTCCTCTGGTTCCTTCACCTCATCCCTTCCTTCTGGAGTGGTAGCCACATTAGATCTCTGTAGGTCACAGTGTGCAAGGTGTCCCCCTCTGTGGCCTGTAGCTTCCTCTGGTTCCTTCACCTCATCCCTTCCTTCTGAGTGCGCAAGGTGTCCCTCTCTGTGGTCTGTATCTTCCTCTGGTTCCTTCACCTCATCCCTTCCTTCTGGAGTGGTAGCCACATTAGATCTCTGTAGGTCACAGTGTGCAAGGTGTCCCCCTCTGTGGCCTGTAGCTTCCTCTGGTTCCTTCACCTCATCCCTTCCTTCTGAGTGCGCAAGGTGTCCCTCTCTGTGACCTGTAGCTTCCTCTGGTTCCTTCACCTCATCCCTTCCTTCTGGGGTGGTAGTCACAATAGATCTCTGTAGGTCGCAGTGTGCAAGGTGTCCCCCTCTGTGGCCTGTAGCTTCCTCTGGTTCCTTCACCTCATCCCTTCCTCCTGGATTGCTAGCCACAATAGATCTCTGTAGGTCGCAGTGTGCAAGGTGTCCCCCTCTGTGGCCTGTAGCTTCCTCTGGTTCCTTCACCTCATCCCTTCCTCCTGGATTGCTAGCCACAATAGATCTCTGTAGGTCGCAGTGTGCAAGGTGTCCCTCTCTGTGGTCTGTATCTTCCTCTGGTTCCTTCACCTCATCCCTTCCTCCTGGATTGCTAGCCACAATAGATCTCTGTAGGTCGCAGTGTGCAAGGTGTCCCCCTCTGTGGTCTGTATCTTCCTCTGGTTCCTTCACCTCATCCCTTCCTTCTGGAGTGGTAGCCACATTAGATCTATGTAGGTCGCAGTGTGCAAGGTGTCCCCGTCTGTAGCTTGTATCTTCCTGTGGTTCTTCACCTCATCCCTTCCTCCTGGAGTGGTAGCCACAATAAATCTATGTAGGTTGCAGTGTGCAAAGTGTCCCCTTTTATCCAATAACCTATATCTAATCACTTGCTAAGTATTTAATTACATCAGTTATTAATATCTAAGTATAGATTTTAGTTGAATAAAACATGTGTTTGTTAACTAATGTGATCTTTGTACCTTGTCGTGTCAGTTTATTGTTCCTATCTTAAACTTATGTGCCTTTGCCTGCAATCCATTCTCTGATGGTTAATGTGGCCCTCGTTATGAAAAGTTTGGCAACCCCTGTTGTACAGCAGAAACATCAATAAAATTGAAATATTACTATAAAGGATAACAATGTAATGTCAACGGTTAAATTTTTTTTTCCACCTAATATGGTAGTCAAAAAGAAAATTAAAAGGAGCAAAAGGACTTTTGCACATGATAATAGAAAATGATGTATAGTAAATAATTTAGTGCATACAATTTTTATAAATAATTAAATACCTTTTATGATATTTAAATTTAAATAATGGTCTGTTTCTTGATTTTACTCCATCATCATCTAGCTGTGTAGTAGAGATCCTCACTATATTGCCAACTGGCAGCATTTAAACGTTCATTACTCTGTGTGAATTTTTCTCATGCTGTGAGTTCTGCCAGGTTTTGGCAAGTCTTAAAAGCTTTATTTCCTGTCTAATGTTGTGTTCTGTTGACCAAAAATGGTGAGCTACTGCAGATAGGTCCTAACATTCCTTTAGTCTGGTTTGTAGCTTTCTCTTGGTTTTTCCATGGCAGTCCTCACAGACAATGTTGCAAATCCCCAATTCCTCAGTGTTTCATTATAGAGTTCTCTAGTGGATGGTGAAGTAAGTGTTTACTGCATGGAGCCAACTGTATGCCATATTCTTTATTGGATTCATTATGAATTTTTGGATAGAATGTGAGTATAGTATATCTATGCTGTTGAGAGTGTGATGACCTTATACCTTTTCTACTTTCTCTACTACGTATAGTAACTAGGGGAAATATTGTATTCCACCCAAAAATTTGATAGCAAAATTTCACCGGAAATATATGTTTTGAGGCCCCCTGAATCCAAAAAAAGCATTTTTGGAAACATGTTCGTGTGTGTGTCTGTGAACAGCATAACTCAGAAACAAACAGTCGGATAAACACCAAACCTGGTATTTACCTTCAGTATCTTCCAGAGATGCGACACGAAGGTTTTCAAGAAAATCCCCCCACCCCAGATTACCCTTTACATGGAACACTTTTCGAAAATTTTAATTTTCTTAAAAATGGCTCTAACGATTTTGATTAAAATATCATATGTTTAAGATATTGTCATGAGAAATGAAATGTATATCTCGAATTTTCTGGGAATGTCTCCAAAAGTATTCTTCATTGTGAATGACTTTTGCATAACTGGTAAACCATAAGAGATAGACAAAATTTTACTACACAAAAAGTGTAGATCGCATTAAAATACACAATTTATATCATATACAATTTTTTTTGTTGAGTGAACCATTTTTGAGATATTGCTTGTTATTACCTTAAATTTTCCAATACTTATACTTTTTCTCAAATGGAAATTCGTTATTCATTTTTTTTTTTGTCCTGGATACACAAAGAGAAGGAATGTGCCACATAGCAACCAGCGCTTAAACTATTTGACTATCGCTTAAAGCCTACCATATTCCCCTTGCATCTACAAGAAAATTAGCAATAAGATTAACATCTCGATTAACATGAAGCATATGGAGAATAAGCGTTTGTAAAAATAGTTTGTACAAGAGTAGAGAAAGTCATGTGAGTGTAACACATCAGATTTGTGTATTTTATACTGATTGTTTTCTTTACCACATACATAGTAGGTAGAGAAGGTTTTGTATTCCATCCAAAAATTCAATATCAAAATTTCACCAGAAATACTTGTTTTAAGTCCCACTGAATTAAAAAAAAATCTGATGTGCTACACTCACATGACTTTCTCTACTCTTGTACAAACTATTTTTACAAACGCTTATTCTCCATATGCTTCATGTTAATCGAGATATCGAGATGTTAATCTTATTGCTAATTTTCTTGTAGATGCAAGGGGAATATGGTAGGTTTTAAGCGATAGTCAAATATTTTAAGAGCTGGTTGCTATGTGGAGTATTTCATTCTCTTTGCATTACCAGGACCAAAAAAAAAAAAAAAATATCTGATGTGTTACACTCACATGACTTTCTCCACTCTTGTACAAACTATTTTTACAAACTCTTATTCTCCATCTACTTCATGTTAATCGAGATAAACATTTGCAGACTCTATCTTATTGTTAATTTTCTTGTAGATGTAAGGGGAATATATATTTACAAGGGCAATATAGAAATACAGTAGCCTTTAAGCACATACATATCTCTTAATAGCTGGTTGCTAGGTGCAGCACCATTCCCTTTGCCACAGATTAATACTCTTTGCATATCCAAGACAAAAAAATTAATAACGAATTCCCATTTGAGAAAATAAGTATTGAAAAATTTAAGAGAATAACAAGCAATATCTCGAAAATGGTTCACTCAACAAAAAAAATGAATATGAAATAAATTGTGTATTTTAACGTGATCTACATTTTTTGTGTAGTAAAATTTTGTCTATCTCTTATGGTTTACCAGTTATGCAAAAGTCGTTCACAATGAATAATACTTCTGGAGACATTCCCAGAAAATTCAAGATATACATTTTATTTGTCATGAAAATATCTTAAACATATGATATTTTAATCAAAATCGTTAGAGCCGTTTTTGAGAAAATTAAAATTTTCGAAAAATGTTCCATGTAAAGGGCAATCTGGGGTGGGAGTATTTTCTTGAAAACCTTTGTGTCGTATCTCTGGAAGATACTGAACCTAAATACCAAGTTTGGTGTTTATCCGACTGTTCGTTTCTGAGTTATGCTTTCACAAACAGACAGACAGACACACACACACACACACACACACACACACACACACAGACGGACATGTTTCCAAAAATGCTTTTTTTTGGATTCAGGGGGTCTCAAAACATATATTTCCAGTGAAATCGCGGTATCAAATTTTTGGGTGGAATACAATACTTCCCCTGCTTTTTTTTTTTCTTTCTATAAAGCATTTAGTATTTATTGTGCTAAGAGTTTTACAAATTTGATTGTCTACTGCATTTTGTCCCTGGTCACTTATTCAGTAGACAATCACTACAGTTTATTTACATTTTACAATCTCTTGTCACTAAATTATCTTGCTCTTTTTTTTCAGTTTTTTTTGGTTTCCCCTACTTACTATACGTAGTAGAGAAAGTAAAAAGGTTTGTGTATGTGTGTATGTGAATGGCGTAACTCAAAAATGAAATGTGGGATAAATACCAAAATTGGTATTTGAGCTCAGGAAAAAAGAGCCCTAACCGCAACTACTGTTTACATGAAAGATTATTGGAAATTTTTTATTTTCTTAAAAATGGCTCTAACGATTTTGATTAAAATATGACATATTAAAGTTATTTACAATAAAAAATAAAATGTATATCTCGAATTTTCTAGGGATATCCTATGAAGTGCAATTCATTTAGAAGGAATTTTGTATAATCTTGTGTAAGTGGTAAAGGTTAAGGGATAGACAAAAACGTAGATCTCTTTAAGACACACAATTTATTTCAAATAACTTTTTTGTGGTATCAGCCATTTCTGAGACATCCGTGATTGATGGTACAAATTGTTCATTACTTTGTCATTCTTTTAAAATCGTGTCAACATTCAGTTGTTTCTCGCGATGTCATGGAAACAGCATATAGCGTCCAGTTGTTAAATATTTGACTATCGCTGTTCTCTTAGTATCTAACGAATGTAGCTATTTCTGTAAAGGTTTAGTGATGCAGTAATTTGTATCACAAATTACTTAAATGTAAAGAATGATTGTAATATGAATATGCATTTTTATGTGACATTGATTTGAGATGTATATTGATGCTAATTATTGTTGAGAAGTAAGTTTATACGGCCTTACTGAAACTGACAATAATAGCATGCAATAATGCAGCGAGGGGGTGAGCTGTTTATCATTATTAGAGACGAGGAAGTTACGTAATGTTGGCGCGTTTTTCTTAGAATTTGCTGGAACATTCTTCCTAGAGCATATGTATTCATAATTTTCATTGGATATAAAAATAGACGCTAATGTTGGCGCGTTTTATTAGCCAATAGCAGTTCAGTTATAATCTTTAGGCATATCGGGGTGTAGGAGTATAAAAAGGGCTAGGTTAGAGATAGACCCCGTCAGTTCACCAAAAATATTTGTAAAGTACACGTCGGCTATCGATTCGCAAGTTACGCGTAGCAGAGTTATGAAAATTCTCAAGTGTGGTAAAGTTAATTATACAAAAAGTTGAAGTATGCGAATTAGGAATGATCAGTAATGAAGTTATTATAACAGTTTCAGTTTGGCGAGTGTCTAGATCAATGTGTATATGTGATAGTGAAAGTGTTCGACAATAAAAGTGTAAAAGAAATTCTTTCATCAGTGTTATCTTTGGATAAAAGACTCCTTTCCGTTTACACAACCTGTATAAAGAGAGGTGCTCGACCAAAAAGATCATAGCTAGCCGGAGGACAGTAAACCAAAATTAAATAAAATAACAGTAGCATTCTTTCAAACAAACACTAAGACTGCCGCAAATTGCTAACACCAAATGGAGCTACAAACTTAACAAAGAATCACGTCACAAAATGGCTTCACCACGTAGAGTAAACACACATACACAAACATTATAAGTAATACCGTCACAAATTGGCTCCCAAACGTGGGGCTCAACAAATTAAATAATATTACAAGTATACCACTGCATTATCCAATTAAAATGAAGAGATAGAAAAATAATCTTTCATCAAAATATTTTGTATTGCCACTAATAAACAATATATGGTAGTGAAAGTCATGTGAATGTGACAGATTTTTTTCTTCCACTATGTGTATGCTTGTATAGCTGATTTCTGAAGTTGACAGTGGAGAGAAACATGTACTGGGTGAAACTAAAGTGTCAGAATTTTAATTTTGGCTATTGCAAAGGTAAACCACATTATGGAGGAGTAAGTGTGTTTGCTGTACAGTTCATTGCAATAAATGTTTGATAAGTTTTAAGGAACAAGAATTAAATTCTAATAATACATAGATCTTCAGTGGGAAACTTCCTGGCTCCATAAATAACATCATCTGATATATTTATAGTGAAAATACTAATTTAATAATTTATGGTTTATATCAAAGACTTGCGTTTAACTTGAAATGTGCAGTTCATTTCCCCACATTGACACTACAACAGCTACAACAGCTGATATTTATAAAATTATTGTACATTATCTAGAGACCTTTTATGCCGAATCGTCCCCTTTACCACACAGAACCATATCTTTGTAAACCCCCATGGTAATAATTAGGACTATCAGACAGCTGGAAAATCCTGGACATGCCCTACACTCAGTGTCACCCATAGGGGAAATCAAGAGGAACATATTTGGGGGGAATTAAAAATTTTGATAAATATGAAAATATTTAAATAAATTAGCATAAGTAATATAAACACTTTATTTCAATTTTTACTTTCTCTACTGCATATAGTAAGTAGGGGAAGTATTGCATTCCACCCAAAACTTTGATACCGAGATTTCTGCTGAAATACATGTTTTGAGGTGCCCTAAATGCAAATAAAGCATTTTTGGCAACATTTCCATGTGTGTGTCTGTGAACAGAATAATTTAAAATCAAAAAGTCGGATAAGTACCAAACTTAGTACTTGAGTTTGTTATCTTTCGAGGATGCGACACGAAGATTTTCAAGAAATTCCGCAACCCACACTCCTTTAAATGGAACATTTTTGGAAAATTTTGATTTTCTAAAAAATGGCCCTAACGATTTTAATTGAAACGTCATATCTTTAAGATACTTTCATGGTAAATGAAATGTTTATGTTGAATTTTCTGGGAATGTTCCCAAAAGCCCTCTTCATTCTGAATGACTTTCGCATAGCTGGTAAACCGTAAGAGATGGACAAAAGTTTACTACACAAAAAATTGTAGATCTCATTAAAATGCACAATTTATGTCATATACTTTTTTGTGGAGTAAACCATTTCCGAGATATTCCTTATTATTTGTTTGAATTTTGCAGTACTTTTAATACTTTTTCTCAAATGGGAATTTGTTATTAGTTTTGTTTATTCTACATGGCAACCAGCTCTTAAAACATTTGACTATCGCTTAAAGCCTACCATATTCCCCTTGCATCTACAAGAAAATTAGCAATAAGATAGTTTCTGCAAATGTTTATCTCAGTTAACATGAAGTAGATGGAGAGAGTAGAGAAAGTCACTTGAGTGCAACACATCAGATTTTTATTCAAGTACTGCTATTGTTAAGTCAATTTGGATCTTTAAGCTCGTTAATCTAATATGCAGTATATATAAAAAACAAAAGAAGAAGAAGTAATTTGGAGTACAATTCATGCTGTATGGTATAGTGTGATATATCAAATGATAATCTTTGGGAAGTATATAAGAGGAACTATAATGTTATAGGCAGGTATGTAGTTGTATAGCATTATTCCACTTACTATACTGCTCTATTTAGATAGATACATTACTATACATTGAAACACCAAGCAATAAAATACACCACCTGCCAAATATTTTTATTTAAACCTTTAAATTCTCAACTACATAGACAGTAAGCAGGGGAAGTATTGTATTATACCCAAAATTTTGATGTTGAGACGTATGTTTTGAGACCTCCTGAATCCAAAAAAAGCACTTTTAGTAAAAGATCCATGTCTGTATGTGTCTGTCTGTGAACAGTACATCTCATAAAGGAAAAGTCGGATAAATACCAAATTTGATATTTAAGTTCAGTATCTTTCAAAGATGCAACGCCAAGATTTTCAAGAAAATTCCCCTATCCCAAACTACTCTTTACGTGGTACATTTTTCAAGAGTTTTTATTTTCTAGAAGAATGGCTATAACGATTTTGATTAAAATGCCATATATTAAAGATATTTAATACGAGGGCTGATCAACAAAGACTGAGACTGATTTTTTTTCACATATGTTTATTACTCTAATTCAATGTTTACATGATCTTTTTCAAAGTAGTCCCCTCCTACTTCAATGCACTTTTTATATCATCTCTGCCAGTCCTTGAACACCTGCTGCAGTCCATTCTTTGTCAGGTCCTTGAGAATCGCCTCACTTTTCTTGAGCACTGCTTCATAGTTCTCAAATCGAATACCCCTAAGCTTTGCCTTTAGTGATGGGAATAAAAAAAGTCACAGGGTGCAAGATCGGGGCTATAATGTGGATGTGGTACACAGGTAATGTTGAATTGAGCCAGAAACTGCATGACTTGATTTGCGACGTGAGGCCGTGCATTGTCATGATGAAGTTGCCACCCAGTCCGAGAAAGCTCTGGTCATTTGTTTGCAATGTGCTTTCTCAGTGTAGCCAATACTGACGTGTAGTATGCTGCTGTAACAGTAGTGTGAGGGGGAACTGCATGCTGGTAAATCATTCCATTACAGTCAAAATATGTGATCACCATCACTTTCCCTGAAGATGGAACAACTCTTGCCTTTTTTGGTGTTGGAGAACCTGGCGATTTCCACACTGTGCTGGCTTGTTTTCCTTCAGGATCATAATGATGCAGCCATGACTCATCAACGGTGATAATCAATTTAAAAAATGCATCACCTCCATTGTCTGGTATGCGAAATGCACGTAGGGTCTACAAAATAGAGCATTACTACCAACCTACCAATACAAGAGTGCTGCCACCTACCAACATTATATATAAAAACCCGCTCTTTTCAAATATTTATGTTACAGATACGAAACTATCATGGAAGCTACAGGAAAAAATCAGTCTCAGTCTTTGTTGATCAGCCCTCCTAATAAGTGAAGTGTGTACAAGTGTACAGAATGAATATAACTTTGGTTTTCAGCACTAAGTTTGTCCCTGTTTTTGGACATTTGTTACAGTTCAGCATCACTTTTTAGTTCACAGAATTTGCAAACACACTGCATGAAAACTGTTACTTTATGGTGGAAACCATGCATGGCAAAGTTCCTCATGTTTTGATTTGGTCCTGTCCAGCTCTGTTTGTTACATGGAACTCCTGCTCGACTTTGCTTCTTTTCTTCAGGTTTTCTGCCTTCAGAAATCTTCCATCAGAATGTACACACGACTTGATGGTGTGTATCTCGACATCCTATGGAATGATCCACTCACTTATTGAATATGGGGTAGAAATTTGGGGGGGGGGATCCATAACCAATCTAAATACAGTATTGGTGATCCAAAAGAAAAGTCTAAGGTGTATATTTAACTTAAAACGTTGCCACACTGTAAAAGAAGTGTTTAAAAATGCAAAAATTCTAACAGTGGTATCTCTATATGTCTACAAAATTATTTAGTTTGTTAGAAGGAATCAAAATAACAAGAATCTCAACAAAGAATATTATACATATAAGACAAGGGGAATAAATAATTACCATAGGGTGTGTACAACTAAAGCTGCGACAAACAAAGATCCATACATCAGAGGAGCCATACTCTTTAATAAATTACCACAATATATAAAAGCTGCACAGGGCAACTCTTTTAAAACATTATTAAAAATCTGATGTGTTACACTCACATGACTTTCTCTACTCTTGTACAATCTATTTTTACAAACACTTATTCTCCATATGCTTCATGTTAATTGAGATATCGAGATGTCAATCTTATTGCTAATTTTCTTGTAGATGCAAGGGGAATATGGTAGGTTTTAAGCGATAGTCAAATTTTTTAAGCGCTGGTTGCTATGTGGCGCATTCCATTCTCTTTGCATGTCCAGGACATAATAAAAAGGAATAACGAATTTGAGAAAAAGTATCAAGTATTGGAAAATTTAAGGGAATAGCAAGCAATATCTCGAAAACAGTTCACTCAACAAAAAAAAATGTATATGACATAAATTGTGTATTTTAACGCGATCTTCATTTTTTGTGTAGTAAAATTTTGTCTATCTCTTATGGTTTACCAGTTATGCAAAAGTCGTTCAGAATGAAGAATACTTTTGGAGACATTCCCAGGAAATTCGAGATATACATTTCATTTCTCATGACAATATCTTATGATATTTTAATCAAAATTGTTAGAGCCATTTTTGAGAAAATTGAAATTTTCGATAAATATTCCATGTAAAGGGTAGTCTGGGGTGGGGGGATTTTCTTGAAAACCTTCGTGTTGCATCTCTGGAAGATACTGAACCTAAATACTAAGTTTGGTGTTTATCCGACAGTTCGTTTCTGAGTTATGCTGTTTACAGACACACACACGGACATGTTTCTAAAAATGCTTTTTTTGGATTCAGGGGGTCTCAAAACATGTATTTCCGGTGAAATCTCTGTATCAAATTTTTGGGTGGAATACAATACTTCCCCTACTTACTATACGTAGTAGAGAAAGTAAAAATTATCTACTAAATAAAAGCCTATACAGAATAGATGAATTGTAATCTTCTAAAATCTGTTTGTATGTTTGAGATAAGTATAGATCAAATTGCAAATAATATTTTGTGCTTAAACTAAACTGTTTTTTGGTGGTATTGTATAAATGATAGGCCTAAATTGTAAATCGTACCTGATAATATATGTGACTGAACTGAAAATTACTATTAGTGCTATATAAGTGACAAATTAAATTATAAATAGGGATTGTATAAGTGATATGCCAAATTGTGAATTGATAATATACTAATCCTTCTATAACAAATGTATGTTTGTGAGAATGTAAGTATAGGTTGAATTGCAAATAGTATCTTGTAATCTGTTTTTTGTGGCGTTGTATAAATGATAGGCCAAAATTGTAAATAATATTTGATAATATATGTGATTTGATTGAAGATTACTATTTGTATTATATAGTGACAAGTCAAATAATAAATAGTGATTATATAAGTAATATCCTAAATTGTGTATTAGATAATATGTTAATACTATGACGAAGCCTGAAACACATAATAACAATGTCTATGTGTGAATAAATATTTACTTTACTTACTTTACCCCAAATACTTGCCTGAGGAAAGCAGCTTTCACATTTTCCCATTCTTTTAGGTCCTTCTTTTTTAGGTTTTCTCCTATTTGATGTATATCATATGCCAGAATTGGGACAATTTTTGCTCCGAAGAGCACCTCTAGGAAGATTTGCTGTAAATGATCTATGTCGTTTATGGTCCCTATGGCCTTCGCTTTTGCATGTACCATGAAATTGATCCCAGTTGTTTGAAGGGTTACTCCTAACTTTTGTAGATGTTCTTCAGTGTTACATCTTCTCGTCTAAGTGTGATTGCTTCTGCATTTTTCCTTTTTCTGGACGGTCATTTGAAGTGTTCTTTCTGTAAATGTTAAGTGATAGATGAAAACATACAAGAAATGTAGATCTCTTTAAAACACTGATACCAGAATTATTGATGGACACATATAAATAATTAAATAAATAACAGTAAGATAGAGAAATAATTGCAATAAATAATTTCCATATATTATCGCACTCTGCTTCAACATGCAAGTCTTCAAATAACCTTTTATTTTGGAACTTAAGCCATTTCTGAGATATCCATTATTAATAATTCGAATTGTTCAATACTTGGCCACTCTCTTGAAGTCCTGTCAACATTCTGTTGTTTTTTGCGATAACTTGGAAAGAGTATGGAATTTTAATGCCAGTATATAGCATCCAGTTCTTAAACATTTGACTATCGCTATTCCCTTTTATCTGTAATGAAATGTGTAACACAGCTGTTTCTGCACATGTTTATTTAGATTAAAATAAAGTAGATAGAAAAATAAGCATTAGTAAGACAGTTTGTATACCCAGTATTAAACAATAAAGGGTAGATAAAGTCAGGTGAATGTAACACATCAGAGTTTTTTGGGTGGACTGCAATACCTTCTCTACGTATTATGCACGTAGTAGAGAAAGTAAACATGTGCGTTGTTTTATTTGGGTACTGTTTGATGCCTAGATATACTAAAGCACGTAGCACCACAGGCGCTGAATACATGAAATGAAATGACAACTGGAGAAGGGAGTTTGGAAAAGCGACATTCCAAACCTAAGTTTAAGTTACCTTTGCAGCATTTACTACTTATGAGGGCTGAGAAATGATTTCATTCACCCATTATGATGAAGCATGTGTGATTCGCTAAGGTGACACTGAAAAATGTCTTTTAACCTTAAATTTTCAAAGTAACACTTTGATACGGTTTATAAAAGTGTAAACTTGATGAGTCTGTAAAATATGTAGATATGACCCAAGCGATGACAGGCCGAGAGAGCATTGTGGAGCATATTCCTGTGATGTGTTTGACCGATGTTTGGACGGGATGAGGTTTGCAGAATAGGGGTTGAAAGTGGGGTAGGAGGTAGCAAAATTACTACTCAAAGGCTGTTGGTCAAGGTGAAGGTTCTGTTCAGTTGATGTGATGCAATATCCAAAGATGTGGTTTTTGGGGTTACTGTAATTAATTTTATATCCAAGCATCCCTTGGGCATACATACAGAAGCTCAACTTTTGCCGGTGGAATTACTCATCTGTTACCTAAGGTAACACATGCCTTACGAGAATCCGGTGACGTGATTTGGAATTATAAGGGTGCTTCAATGGAAAGGCCAAGAGGCATAAAATGTTGTGAACCGTCGTCTAATTTCATCCTCCATGTAGGGAAGAGATGAGGCTTCATGGAGTAGTCTCACGGGTAAGGAACAACATGCAGCATTAATTACCCTGAATGTCTTTATTCTGTAACCTCTCCAACCGTAGCAGACTGGAGTCTACAGTCCTCCTCCACATCTCGTAGGCATACAACAGAATGGGGATTACAAAGCCTCTGATAAGCCGTAACATTACAGGAATGGACATCCTCAACCTGAGCATGGAGTACAATGAGAGGGTGGTCCAGTGTGACAGGTCTTTATATAGCATTTGTCCAAGTTAATGAACATCCTTGATTTGAGCATTCGGTACAATGAACCGATTATCCAGCTAATGAGCACCCTCGATCTGAGCATGGTGTACAATTAGGTGGTGATCCAATGTGACAGGTCTCTGATATCTTTTGTAGACTTAGAGAAGGCTTATGACCGAATTGAGCTACAACTTCTGTGGCATAAATTAGTGTGTAAGGGAGTAAGTCAGCAATTGGTGAATATTCTTAAAGCACTGTATTTTGAGAACACCTTCTGTGTAAGGGTGGAGACAGGCTGTGTAACAAACGAAATTCCACAAAAGAAAGGCCTTCGGCAAGGATGTAAGTTAAGTCCAGTTTTATTTAATTTATACATAGATGATGTCTTACTAGAAATTGGAAGGAATAATAACTGTGCACCAGTAATTAACAACATCCAAATTCCAGGACTTCTTTTTGCAGATGACCTAGTGGTATGATCTATTACAGTAAGTGGTTTAAAACAATCATTACAAGCAATTGATGTATATTGTAAAGAATGGAGGTTAAAAGTGAATCAAGAGAAAACACAGATTGTGGTTTTCAAAAAGGGGGGAAAATTAGGCAAATATGAAAAGTAGAAGGAAGAGAATAAAGATTACAGGGTAGTGCGTGACTGTATCTATTTAGGAGTAAAAATAGATGGAGGTAATAAATGGGAGAAACAAAAGAAGTTTGCATTGGCAAAAGGTAAAGGGGCGATGGCAGCAATTAGAAGCTGCAAATATAAAGTACCTAATATAAATGTTAAATGGCTGGAAAAAGTTTATGAGATGGTTGTGGAGGCAAAAATGATGTATGGTATAGAAATATGGGGATTAGATAGAGGATGGGAATGTATAGATGTGGTGCACAGGATGTTTTGTAGAGAAATACTAGGGCTACCGAAGTCAATTGTAAGACAGGTAGCACAATTAGAGATGAGCAGGGTGCCAACTAAGGGGAAGATAATGGAAAGAGCTTTGAAATTTTGGTTCAGAAGTTTAAATCTAGGAAAAAGTAATGTGTTAAGACAATGTATTGAATACCAAGAGAATAGCTTAATGAATGATGGATGGGTAAGTAAATTACGGAATATTTTGGAGAAAAATGGTTTAGGAGATATATGGAGAAGGAGAGAAAATAACGTAAAACATTTTTGGAAAAAGGCAAGGAAAAGACTGGAAGATATAGAAATACAAATCATGTTCAGTGAGATTGCCGAAAAGAGCTCATTAGTTTATTATAGGCCAATGAAAAATACATGGGGTAGGGAAAAATATATAGACATAGTAAATAAAGAAGAGAGAGAATCTATTGCATGGTTAAGAACCGGAGCATGGAGGCTAAAAGGGCTAAGACAGGGTATTCCTCAGAACCAATGTCCGATATGTGGTGGTAATGAAGACATTGAACACATAGTATTTAAGTGCCAAGGAACAGAAAATTTGAGAAAAGAATTTTTTAATAAGAAGTGGTTGAAGGGGGATAGAAATACACTTATAATTGAAATGATATGCAAGGATGCTAGAAGCATTGGACAGTTTTTGTGTAAAGTAAAATATAAATGGCTTTGGACAGTGGAAAGAGAAAAGTAAGAGGTAGCGCATCTTACCTTGAATGGAAAACTATAGTGAATATGTGATGGTTAAGTAATCAATAAATGGAAAGTGAAAAAAAGTGAAAATGGGACATGAAAAAAACTGAAAAAAGGAGCAAGATAATTTAGTGACAAGAGATTGTAAAATGTAAATAAACTGTAGTGATTGTCTACTGAATAAGTGACCAGGGTCAAAATGCAGTAGACAATCAAATTTGTAAAACTCTTAGCACAATAAAAATACTAAATACTATATAGCATTTGTCCAAGTTAATGTACATCTTCAATCTGAGCATGGGGTACAATGACGTCGTGATCCAGTGTGACAGGTCTCTGATATAGCATTTGTCCAAGTTAATGAACATCTTCAATCTGAGCATGGGGTACAATGAGGCTGTGATCAGATGTGAAAGATCTTTGATGTGGCATTTCTCCAAGTTATGAACATCCTTGATCTGAACATGAGGTACAATGAGGCTGTGATCAGATGTGAAAGATCTTTGATGTGGCATTTCTCCAAGTTATGAACATCCTTGATCTGAACATGAGGTACAATGAGGCTGTGATCCGGTGAAAGGATTTTGATGTGGCATTTCATCAAGTTAATGAACATCCTCGATCTGAACATGGGGTACAATGAGGTGCTGGTCCAGTGTGACAGGTCACTGATATAGCATTTGTCCAAGTTAATGAACATCCTCGATCTGAACATGAGGTACAATGAGGCTGTGATCCAGTGAAAGGTCTTTGATGTGGCATTTCTCCAAGTTAATGAACATCCTCGATCTGAACATGGGGTACAATGAGGCGCTGGTCCAGTGAGACAGGTATTTGATGTGACATTTCTCCAAGTTATGAACATCCTTGATCTGAACATGGGGTACAATGAGGCGCTGGTCCAGTGAGACAGGTAATTGATGTGGCATTTCTCCAAGTTATGAACATCCTTGATCTGAACATGAGGTATGATGAGGCGCTGGTCCAGTGAGACAGGTATTTGATGTGACATTTGTCCCAGTTAATGAACATCCTCGATCTGAACATGAGGTACGATGAGGCACTGGTCCAGTGAGACATGTATTTGATGTGACATTTGTCCCAGTTAATGAACATCCTCGATCTGAACATGAGGTACAATGAGGCTGTGATCCGATGAAAGGTCTTTGATGTGGCATTTCTCCAAGTTAATGAACATCCTCGATCTGAACATGGGGTACAATGAGGCGCTGGTCCAGTGAGATAGGTATTTGATGTGACATTTCTCCAAGTTATGAACATCCTCGATCTGAACATGGGGTACAATGAGGCGCTGGTCCAGTGAGACAGGTAATTGATGTGACATTTGTCCCAGTTAATGAACATCCTCGATCTGAGCATGGGGTACAATGAGGCAGTGATCCGATTCAACAGGTCTTTGATGTGGCATTTGTCCAACTTAATGGACATCCTCACCGTAAGCAGGGGGTAGAATGTGCATCGGTCACTACTCGATTATGCAGTTTTTCTTAGTTGTTTGGGCACTTTGTTGTAAACTGAATCTGGAACACGTAATTACTGATATCCAAATATTTAATTACTTTCGTTAATGTAGTTTCTGTAATGTTGCTTCTCTTGCCTCGGCTTAGCTCTGGTATGTATTACGGTCGAACAAGTATCTCTTCAAGAGGGCGTAGTAGCGGAAGAAACTTGTATGTATATATGTACACAGTTCAAAATAATGACACAAGTGGGTGGAGTTAAACTTCTCATGGATTTATTTCTAATGAATGTTTAAAGTTAACACTCTCACTGATAACACATGGGCCATCTATTGGTGAAACTTAAGGTACTCGTCCACGATGCAACTTAAACTGCTTGTAGCTTGGAATTACGCAAGCAAAGTGGATTTTAACAGTGTAATCTGTCAAGCAAGTAAGAAAATTGCACGCAACCCAAATCAGCGCTACTTCTAAGTGGCGTTCAACTTAGGAAGTTGCTTCGTGTACACCACGGAAAAAAGAAAGTTGCGCCATCTGAAAGTGGCTTGAACAGTTTAGAAAATTTTTGTGGCGTATTCCGTGCAACTTTGTTATGTCGTCTGCTGTGATAGTAAATAGCTGTTGAGAGATGGCCACAAGGATCATAATTTGTGTTATACAAATACAGAATTAAGACAGATTCGTGCATTTTATTCCCTTAACAGTACGAACAATTTATTGTAGCACGGTGACAATTTATTTCTTCATAGATAACAATGGTCTATAACAATAAATTGACGAGGGAAATGACAGAAAGTTGATTGAACTGATTGAGACCAAAGATTGCTTGTGAAGAGTAGACATTGCGGATCGCAGAAATAAACCAAAGCGACAAAATGCGTTGCATGACATAGAAATAGTGTTCTACATGTCAGCAGAGGAAATTAAAGTAGAAATCCACAGGTTGAAGACGCAGTTCACCAACGAAAGGAACAAAATGAAGGCAGGGAAATCTGGAAGTGTGCAAAAGACGAGTAAAATGGGAATTTTATGATGCACTACAGTTTATGTTTGACCACACCAGCACCAATAATGATGCAGAAGTTTAGGAGATTCTCTGATTAGTACTAACACACTCACTTTAAAAGTAGTGATATTGCCAGGGAACCTCTCCTTCACGGCATTCCTTAAATTCTTCTCTAACTTTTTTTCTGCAGTACGAGGATTTATACTTACAGTTCTTTGCAACGGCACAAAGTCGTAGTTCTCGCCGTTCCAAGTATTTGAAATAAATACATCAGTGACTGATGGTCATCCCCTAAGAAAAATCACATTGATTATATAGTTATAAACTATAACAACCGAATGTGGTATATGTATATTAAATTCGGTAATGTTGCTACTTCATTTTTTAAACCGAATTACCTGTGGCTCGAAATCTCAGTGCCAACACAAGACGTTCTGTTGGTGATATTGACTTTTTCACTTTTGTATACAGGTGCTACTCTTCTAAGCAGATCATTAAATCAACTGCTGATATATACAAATGTGCATCTCCCTCACAGCGTGCGTGCGTCAGATGGCAGGTTGAGGGCAACCCGATGATGTGTTTAGGCGTGTACCTTCCCTAATTAGGGCTTTACCACGTAGTGACGGGATATGGGGGTTACAGGATGGCGGTTGTTCTTTAGGTAGGGGAGAGAAAGGAGGTAACAAAGTTTGTTCCTCAACGGTAGCCGGTCATGGTGCAACTACCCTTGTGCACCGCTGGTGGTATGAATTTTGTAACTTTAAACATGTTGGGATTTGAATTTTGAAGTCCAAGCTACTCTTGAAGGGATTGTATTGGAGTTCAGCTTTAGCTGCTGTTGGAATTACTCCGCTGTTACCGGATATGCCCGCAAGCCATGCGGGGAAGCCGGTGATGCCTCAAGCGGCGTGTTCTGGGGTTATAATCCCCAAGAGACCTAACTAGGGCGCTCTGATGGTATGGCAACTGGTCGTAAAATGTTGCGGCCCGGCGTCTAATTTCATCCTCCACGTAAGGAAGAGATGAGGCTTCGTGAAGCAGTCTCACGGGAAAGGAGCGGTTTACACAATAGATGGCCCGAAGGCACCTATTCTGTACCCGTTGCAGGAGCAGCAGGTTGGAATCTGCGGCCATGCCCCAGATCTCGCAGGCATAAAGCAGGAAGGGGATTATCAGCGCCCGAAAAAGGTGTAACTTTAAAGGGACAGGCATCTCAGACCCCAGCATCGGGTACAATGAAGCCGCAGCCCCATGTCCCCGACGCGCGACGTCCCCGACGTGTCCCCGAAAAGTTAGGCCCTTATCTAACTTAACCCCCAGGTAGGAGATGGCATTTGTCCATTCTATCCTTCTTCCGAGATAGCTGAATGTGGGGAAGATTGCGGGAAAGCGGCGCTTGGTGAAGAGAATGGCGTGGCTTTTTGCCGGGTTAATGGATAATCGCCAACGCCTGCACCACTCTTGAAGAAGGCGGAGGTGTCTCTGAATGGGGTTGAAGGCTCTGTTTGGGTTTTTGCTTGTACAGTACAGGAGCACGTCATCAGCGTACTGTGCCATGTTGACGTGCTGCTCTGTGGGTAGGTCGGCCACATATACACTAAAGAGTGTGGGGGATAACACAGAACCTTCGGGGACTCCGCCTCGTATTGGCCTTAGTGTAGATTTGTGTCCCGCAACCGAAACGACAAAAGTGCGGTGTTTTAGATATGTGTGTAGTAGGTGTATTATGTGTGTAGGGAGCTCCAGTTGGATGAACTTTCTGAGGAGACCCGCATGCCAGGTCGTCGAGAAGGCCTTCTCGACATCCAGTGAAACTGCGGCGGTGTAAGCCCTGTCCTGGAAGCCCAGGGCAGCCGCCTCCACCACGCGCAGCAATTGCTGGGAGGTCGAGTACCCAGGACGGAAGCCGAACTGATGTGGTGGGATGGCTCGAATGTCCCCTAAAGTGGGAGACAAGCGGGTAAGAATGGTCCTTTCAAACACTTTTGAAAGGACAGAGAGGAGACTAATGGATCTGTAATTGGCAGGATGTACCGGATCTTTCCCCGGCTTCAATATGCAGATAACCCGAGCCTCTCTCCACTCGCGTGGAAAGTGACTTAGGGCGAAGCACATATTGAAGACCCTGGTGAGAAAGAGCACAGCCCGGAAGGGAAGGCGTCGTAGCATGGCGGGTGTAAGCCCGTCAGGCCCCGGTGCCCTTTTGGGGTTGAGACGCCGGAGTGCGCCCTGGATTTCTGAAGGTCTTATGACGGGATATCGATCCGCATCGTCGGGGGGACGTCGAAGGAATCGGCGTGCCTCCCTCCGAGTACGTTCGGAAAAGGCATCGTCAGCGGTCTTGCAGCTGGTTGCTTACAACCCCACAATATTCGCGACTAGAATCATCTGTCTTACCCAACATGTTCTTGCCCCCTTTACGTTTTTGTCTACGTCGACGAAGTAAAACGAGAGACAAACATGCTGCGGACAAAACCTCATTATCGCCACACCAGAACACAACTGACTAGAAAGTGGCCTGCACAAAACTTTCTGCCACAAATATAGCATCGTGTAAACGCTAGTGCAACATTTCTGTGGAACATGCCACTTTTCTAGTGGCGCAACACGAAATCGTGCAACTTTGAGTGCCGAATGTAAACAGAAAGTGTCACAGTACAGTGCAGTACAGGTACTCGTCCACGATGCCAGTTTTATGGCATGCCACTTTTCTTGCGGGCCACAAATGTGGCACGTTCTGTTTACACACAGCTTGCAAAGTTGCACGATTTCGAGTTACGCCACTATAAAAGTGGCATGTCCACAGAAATGTTACACCGAGCGTTTACACGATGCTATATTTGTGGCGGTAATTTTTCTGCATGCCACTTTCTAATCAGCTATGTGCTAGGCGAATATGTCGTCTGATAATGAAGTTTTATCCGTAGCATGCCTGTCTTTTATTTTACTTCGTCGACGTAGAGAAAAACGTAAAAGGACGGCCAGAAAGTGTTGGGTAAGAGAGTGGATTTTAAGTCGCGAATATTGTGGGGTTGTAAACAACTTGCTGCAAAAGCTCTACGACGGAGATCAACATTTCTATAAGAATTTCCAAACGCATGTCAGCGGTTGGTTTTAATTATCTGCTTAGAAGAATAGCACCTGTAATACAAAAGCAAGATACAATAATGAGAAGGTCAATATCAGCAACAGAACGTCGTGTTGACAGGTAATTCGGCTTAAAATAATGGAGCGGCAAAATTACCGAGTTTAATATATAACACGTTCGGCTGTCATCTATGTAATCAATGTGATTTTTTTTAGGCAGCAGCTATCAGTCAAAGATGTATTTATTTCTTATATTTGGAACAACAAGAACTAAGACTTTGTGCCGATGCAAAGAACTGTAAAAATCCTCACACTGCAGCAAAAAAGTTAGGAATTCAAGAAGTATTTTTTGCCGTGAAGAGAGGTTCCATGGCAATATCGCTACATTTAATGTGAGTGTGTTGGTAGTTACCAAAGAATCTACTGCATAATTATTGGTGCTGGTGTGGTAAAACATAAACTCCAGTGTATCGTAAAATTCCCATTTTCTTTTATACTTGTTTTTTGCACCACTTTCAGATTTCCCTGCCTTTATGTTGTTTCTTTCGTTGGTGAACTGGGTTCTCAACCTGTGGATTTTTACTTTAATTTCCTCTGCTGACATGTAGAACTCTATTTCTATATCATGCAACGCATTTTGTCGCTTTTGTTTATTTCTATAATCCGCAGTGTCTACTCTCTGCAAACAATCTTTGGTCTCAATCAGTTCAATAAACTTTTTTGCCATTTCCCTCGTCCATTTATTGTGAAGGACATTATTAGCTATAAAGAAATAAATTGTTCGTATTGTTAAGGAAATAAAATGCACGTATCTGTCTTAATTCTGTATTTAGTGTAACACAAATTGTACTGCTTGTACCTACCTATCAAACAGCTATTTACTATCACAGCAGACGACATAACAAAGTTGCACGGAATACGCCTCAAAAGTTTTCTAAACTGTTCAAGCCACTTTCAGATGGCGCAATAATTCTTTTTTTCGCTGCGTACACGAAGCAACTTTCTAAGTTGCACGCCACTTAGAAGTTGCGCTGAATTTGAGTTGCGCGTGCAATTTTCCTACTTGCTTGGCAGTTTACACGATGCAACTCCACTTTTGTTGCGCAGTTCGAAGTTGCAAGCCATTAGAGTTGCATCGTGGACGAGTACCTTCAGATTTCTAAGTTTCTGTGTAGCTGGTTTAATAAAAAATCTCCTTTTTACACAACTTACCTCTACGAACGTAGACATTGATATTTAATCTGAGTATAGGTACATTAATTCACATTAATAACGCAGAATTATCACTACATACTCAACACATTACAAAACACGTCTTTACATCTTGACGGTAAACTAGCAACTCGTACGCGTGGGTAAACTATTCTCAACTACCACCTTACGAAAAATACTTTAAATCTGTTTAAGTTCCATTGGTTGCTTCTTTGTTCACGTTAAACATTTAAAACTCTACCATTCGCTGCTAGAAATCACATGACATGCAGAAATCCCTATACTCAAGTTACCTTGCACATGACATACGTTCTAATTTCGTCTGTGGGGTGTTCTGTTATTAACCGTCAAAAAAATTTCCAACAATTATCCTCGGCATTTATACACAATAGAACGAGGGGAAGCTAACAATATATGTCTCAACCTGCATCTCTCTCTCTCTGTACCGAAATAATAACACTCTTAACATTTTAAGGCAGTTTCCACAATAAATACATTTACATATACGTACTATCACTTAAAATGATATTAGCAGACATACATAACGCAATATATTCAGACCTTAACTAATATTGTTGATATTTATATTTTCTTAGAGCGGGTTAAGTATTATATTCGTTATAACTGGAAGTTATTTCCGGGTTGTTTTGCCGTGGTGTGCTGGAGACAGATGATCCAGACCTTTCGCCTACAACTACGGTGGACATCTTCTAGGAGAACATTTTTTCTTATAACAAGCAGCTATACTGATTCCGGACGTGAAAACCTACGTTCTGTAATTAATTCGTCATTAAATTAATTGGCATTAACAGGTACCAAAAGAAAAGCCTCAAATTAGCCGGAGTTTCGATGCAATAGATCTTTGATGTGGCATTTGTCCAGGTTAATGGACATCCTCGATCTGAGAATGGGGTACAATGAGGCGGTGGTCCAGTGTGACAGGTCTCTGATATAGCATATGTCCGGGTTAATGAACATCCTCGATCTGAGAATGGGGTACAATGAGGCGGTGATCCAGTGTGACAGGTCTTTATATAGCATATGTCCGGGTTAATGAACATCCTTGATCTGAGAATAGGGTACAATGAGGCGGTGATCCAGTGTGACAGGTCTTTATATAGCATATGTCCGGGTTAATGAACATTCTTGATCTGAGAATGGGGTACAATGAGGCGGTGGTCCAGTGTGACAGGTCTTTATATAGCATATGTCCAGGTTAATGAACATCCTTATCTGAGAATGGGGTACAATGAGGCGGCGATCCTGTGTGACAGGTCTTTATATAGCATATGTCCAGGTTAATGAACATCCTTATCTGAGAATGGGGTACAATGAGGCGGTGGTCCAGTGTGACAGGTCTTTATATAGCATATGTCCAGGTTAATGAACATCCTTGATCTGAGAATGGGGTACAATGAGGCGGTGGTCCAGTGTGACAGGTCTTTATATAGCATATGTCCAGGTTAATGAACATCCTTGATCTGAGAATGGGGTACAATGAGGCGGTGGTCAGTGTGACAGGTCTTTATATAGCATATGTCCGGGTTAATGAACATCCTGGATCTGAGAATGGGGTACAATGAGGCGGTGGTCCAGTGTGACAGGTCTTTATATAGCATATGTCCAGGTTAATGAACATCCTCGATCTGAGAATGGGGTACAATGAGGCGGCGATCCTGTGTGACAGGTCTTTATATAGCATATGTCCAGGTTAATGAACATCCTTGATCTGAGAATGGGGTACAATGAGGCGGTGGTCCAGTGTGACAGGTCTTTATATAGCATATGTCCAGGTTAATGAACATCCTTGATCTGAGAATGGGGTACAATGAGGCGGTGGTCCAGTGTGACAGGTCTCTGATATAGCATATGTCCAGGTTAATGAACATCCTCGATCTGAGAATGGGGTACAATGAGGCGGTGGTCCAGTGTGACAGGTCTTTATATAGCATATGTCCAGGTTAATGAACATCCTCGATCTGAGAATGGGGTACAATGAGGCGGTGATCCAGTGTGACAGGTCTTTATATAGCATATGTCCAGGTTAATGAACATCCTCGATCTGAGAATGGGGTACAATGAGGCGGTGATCCAGTGTGACAGGTCTTTATATAGCATATGTCCAGGTTAATGAACATCCTCGATCTGAGAATGGGGTACAATGAGGCGGTGGTCCAGTGTGACAGGTCTTTATATAGCATATGTCCAGGTTAATGAACATCCTTGATCTGAGCATGGGTTTTATGCCGTCTGGCCATTGAAGAGACATTGCACTGTCAGACAGCCTGTCAATGGAAAAATTGTTAACTTCGCTCAACACCTCTGATGTTAACAAGAATTTTTGATCTGCATGTTCAGGAGGTAATATTCCTATGACCACATGAGCTATAGATCTCACAGCAGCATCTGTAGTTTCATTTATCCAAATATTATGAACTACCATAGAATGTCTAATGTTGTTCAAAGTATCATCATAACAAGGAAACAAACATTTGCGTAAAATAGACTCACAAAGAAATTTCGTAGCTGTACATTTCTCCAGAAAAGTTTTTAAAGCAGAATTTTGCAGGTTATTAAATGAGATATTTGTGCTTACCATCATGTCAGACAAATCCCTTTAAACTTCGGTTTGGCTACATGAGTTCGTGGTTTCTTATGTGGATAATATATCCTCACCCTTCTCATTTCTAGAAAGCAGCATCATATTTTGTGAGTGTTTTTTTAGATTTACAATGTCTTGCAATAAAACATCTCTCTCTCTCTCTTTTGATTTCAATGTGGCATACTTTACAAAATATATTTTCCCCTCTTACATCAAAATACTCAGTCCGTATTCATTTACAAGTAAGACACTCTTCTTACTGGTTGTTTTCGGCATGTTTTGTCAGCTAACAATGGCCGGACGTCGTAACTTTAGAACAGGCTGTATATATACTGATCGCTTGCTTAGAGAGAGTGACTGTCGGTGCTTGGGGAGGGGAGGTCTGAGTGAAATCCTATGTGCAAGTAAAACAGAAACCGTGTCCGAAGCCTAGTAATTATCAAAACTAACTATGTCTGTCAAACATCTATCCAGAATACTATATAGAGCTATAGATATATCCTATAGAGCATCTAGGTCTCCAGTTCTTATGATCAGTTTCGTCACAGCCCTTATACATATATTAGAACTGTTTTTCCTTTTTACACCACAAAACTGCTACATGTTTTCTTGTTGCAATGTCGTATATAAATGTCACTTCAACTTCATTTTTCATAAAACATCAACCCATTAAATACACATGTAGCTGCAGTATTCCTGAAATTCTTTACACACCTGCCTACTTGATTAGGGTTTTTACGTATTTATCGTATATAAAAATTCCTTGTTCAAGCGTGAATTTGTCGCCAAGCCTTGCACAGACTAATAACACTGATTAATGAACAAAGATCATCAGAAATAAAACTAGGTGGATCTTATGTAAATCGGCATGCTGATTTCAAATACACAATGAATTTTTCTGTATCAGGTATAATTTTGAAGATGAACCATGTTTTGTGTGTCATTTTTGCAAAAACATAATTGATTAAAATGTAGGGTATATTGTCTTTTAATTTTATAAATTAAAAATTATCTTTGTAAAATTAACATTTGTTAAACAAAAGAAAAGTAGCAATTCTGGCTTGCCATCCCCATGATTTGGCGGGAGCCGAAGACACATCGTGATGATTACTGATTTTAATTTAAAAACATAACATCAAATAGTGTGTATCAGTCTGAAATCCATTGTAACGACAGTTCTTAAACCTCCAGAAACAGGCATGTTATTTTAAAGCAAATGAAATTTAGAGGCACAACATCAGCTGAAAGTGAACATGCAACAGGTGCTAAGATCTCACCACCACAATCAGGAGGAACTGAATGGCCTCGTAAGAGACATGTCTCTTTCTAAAGAAACATTAGAGTTGCTAGACTAAAAGAAAATAATCTTCTGGAGAGGCGTGTTCAAGTGTATTTCTAAGAAGAAAGAAATTATGTGATAAAAAGTTGTTCACAGTTGATGAGCCTGTGGTATTTTGCAGTTATGTTAATGGCCTGTTCAAAGAATTGAAAGATGAAAATATTGCCACTGACTGGAGACTTTTCGTTGCTTCTTCAGTGCGATGTTTGAAATCAGTATTGCTGCACATTGGGAATACAAAACCTTCTATTCCAATAGATCACTCCATTCACTTGAAGGACACATATAACATCAAAATATTCTGGGTGCAGTACAATATAATCTTCACCAATGAAGTATTTCTGGGAATTTGAGAATCATCGATGGGCATGCAAGGAGACTTAACTATATTCTGCTGCTCCCTATCTCTATGGGATAGCCGTGCTACAAATGTACATTATGAGAAACTATCTAAGGGACGAGTATGAACTAGAAAGACTATTATCTGCCTTAAAATACAATTTGTGTATACAGCTGCCCTTATTACGGAAGGTTATAACGATCCATTTATTTTATAATATTAACTGATCGAGCAGGATGGCTCAAGCTGCAACATCTGTGAACCACATTCGGGATGGATAATTTGATCCGCGAATTTTCCTATCATCCCTTTCATCACTAAATTTCCATTTACTTATTCTTCAACGGCTGATCATCCTGGACATGCTATGATCCAGAGTTTGCTTCTTACTGAGCCAAAGCATTGGCTTGGAAGTTCTACAAAGAGGGGACAGGGGGAGGGGGCTGATCGACTACCCCACATGGATATATCAGAATTAAGGTGATACTAAAACGTTGCTAACTAAATATTTGAGTAAATAATATTTTAATGCAGCTTTTATTTGTAAATAAGAACTACAGGCCCACAGAAAATGTTTTGTAAAGACACACATTCAGTTTACTTTCCAAAAAATGTGATTCTGTTGTATTAGTTCCACGAATACAATATGTATATAACAATAAATCAATTGCACCCAGAAAAAATTGTATGGTTATAATAATGTTGTAATAACTTACATGTCACTGAAGAGGCTGTAATATCCTGGGATGTTTTCTTGCAAAGAGATTAACTACTTCCTCTCGAGTTACGATGGATCTTAAGTAGCACCAAAGCATTCAGTCTATCCTGTTGCATATTGGATCTTAGATAATGTTTGGATAGAAGTTGCTTTTGGTGTGGAGATAGTCGCTTTCGCTCTACTTTATTGAGTTTCCCAAAAATTAAACTACCTAGAAGCTCTGTAATAGTTCCTGGCAAGTCTTACTCGTAAATGCTTGCACCTTTTACTAAATCGTCAATATCTGAATTGAGTCATTCTGAAAAGCTGGATCAAGGATGTGGTTGTGTTTATCATGTGAGAATCTAGTGGACTATTCATTGAAAACGTAATCCAGTAATGGAAGAAAAACATTAAATGCGATAATGGTCTTCTCAAGAAATTGTAGTAAGAATATTGCTTCGATAAGTTTGTCTGGATGTTACTCAAGGTACCTTAACTTCCACATAAACACCGTTTGCTAGTGTGATAGTGTTTTCAAAAAGAGAATGAGAACTTTTATTTTCTCGACATTCTTTTGTAGTACCTTTAACTTCTTCAATAATTTCGGATTTTGTAGCTGTTTGGAAAGGCTTACAGTTATTCTGAATATTTCAGCTATGGTAACTAGAGCGATTATGAGCTCTAACTTTACGGTAGAGTTGAGTAAAATGTGTGCATTTTTACCCAAAGACTCCATTTCTTCTTGCAGGGAAAATCTCCTTAAATTGTAAAATAGCATCGTGTCACTCAATCCACCGAGTTTCACACAATGCTATCAATTTAGTCTTTTTTTATGCTGAGGGCACAACTGACTTATTTTGTCTTTCACGAGTGATGACCTAATGAAATTGATAATTTAGCCGATTGTGTCAAGAGCTCATCTAATGGAAGTGGTAGAACACGCTTTAGAAATCGACAGATTCGGGCAATGCTTGGCACAATGTGTACAGAACAGCTAAAATGTGTGCTTGTACACCATGAAATTGTCCACCACCATTGTATCCTTGTCCACACAGGTTCGGAATGTCTAATCTCAAGTCTCATAGTTCATTCAACCCTTCACCACTTAAATTGTGCATTACAACAAATCTTAAAAATTCCTCCCTCAAACACCACAACAAAATGCACTCAAAATGTTAATTGTTCATTTGTAGTAATGTCCGTACTTTCGTCAAGTAAAATATTTCCCTCTCTTAACATCATCTATAAATGAATTATTACAGCATAACAGTTTATCAAATAATTTTTTTATTATTTTACTTGTTAAGAGTAGAATTTTTAGGTGCACCTGGCCCTGAGAATTTCATTGCCTGCGTCAACCCCAAACTTAAGAAGTATTTCTCAAATTTCCATGTTTTAAATCAATGATACCGTCATCCCTAAGCCCTCGAAGTGGAAAGTTCTGGCGACCGCACAGAATAATGGTCTTAACAATGAAGAACAATTTCATAGGATTTTTGTTGATTCGTTTTTCATTCATTTCATTGTTGCATTGAACTTCAACATTCTGTTTTCTCCTCCTACACTCTCCTAAAATACTGACTTTTAATGAGGGCTGTTCTATGATAACTGTTCTTTGAATATTTGAAGTGCCTTCTTAAATTTATTTATAGGCTTAGGAACTAGAGATTGTAATTGAACCCTACTACGACCCCTCCTCCTTCGGATTAAATAGAACACACGCTCGACAGTAAGTCAAGGGAAAGTGTTTAACAGGTATTCTGGAAACGCCTGCAATACCTGGCTTCTCAAGTTACCAGAAAGTCGCAACTCTCTTGTGGAACCCATGGACTAGTCAAGGCTCTATAATTAGTGTCATCATTGCAAAAATCTTGGTTCACAAAATGTTGTATGTCAAGTTCATCGCAATCATTAGATACAGTTCCTCTTCTTACTGATGTTTCCGGTTCACACTGGTACTGGCATTCAAGTTTGTCAGACGGCCACTATTTGGCGCTACTTTTTCGTATGTCCAGCTTCAGCACAAACTTTTTAACAAACTGTAATAAATTAGTCTGAATTTTGCGTTCTGATATCTCACAATAGCAACGGACCACCAAGGATCAAACTTCACTCCAGTGAGTACCTGAGAGAAGTTCTTCTAACTGGAATATGTTTTTGAATCAACAATTTGAGGTTCAAATTAATGAAATGGTACGTTTGAAATGGATACTTAAAGAACACACGTTGGCAGCTTTGTTTTCTTCTTCACCGCTTTTCAATTCCTGAAGACAGAGCTCTGCAAAACGTTTCCTCCAGACCTATATTTGTCATCTGCGCAAACTAAATGAACGTACACAGTTATAATATTATGTTCACTTATATTTCATTGCATTATAATAAATAAAACATAGTATATTAACATATTATAATAATAAAATAACATCGTTGCCTCTCAAGGAGTAAGCGCGGGTTTGGTTCAATTTTATGGTGAAAACCTTTTTTTTACAGTAGTTTCAACTTGATCTTAACAGAAAATTTGCTTTCTTGCAACTGGTTATATTAGAAAAACCTGCCACGACAATGGAAAAAGTAAAACCAAGAACATAATTGCAAGAAGAGGCCCACTGAACTTTATAATAATTGCCACATGATCTGACAGGGGAATTCAGGGCCACCCTCTGAACCCGCGCCTGGATGTGGGAGATGTTTGGTGACAAAGGACGTACCTAGCTCAAGATACAAGTGATAGACAATGGTGCAACTTGAGTCCAATTCGCTTTAACTGTTCAGTCAGTTCTTCATTATTTAAGATGCAATTGCTTCCATCTTCAGCCTTTGTGCAACTGGCAACACTGGAGACAAAATTACTGGTGCTGATTCTAAAGGTGGCTTCTTCTGGTTTCCTTGTGATGAGGTTACTTAAGCACTACATTGCCGCCACCATCACCCAGGAAAAGTAGAATCAAACTGAAAAATGCTATGCCATTGCCAGGATTTGAAGCACGCATCTTCTGCTTTCCATGCGGTTGTTCTAACCATCTGAGCTACCATGACAACTTGTTGGCACAACATTAGATTCTCCAAATTACTTAAAATTTTTCAGTAAACTGCAAGGAGATCTCAAATTCAATTTGAGATACATACCCCAATGACAACTTATAATGTCTTAAATACTTTAAGTCCCAAGCCACCTAGTTTAACCAATTATTAACTATGGAAGATCTACGGTTCAAATCCTGGCTATGGCATTGAATTTTTACTTTCTCTACTACGTATAGTAAGTAGGGGAAGTATTGTATTCCACCCAAAAATTCGATAGCAAGATTTCACCAGAAATATATGTTTTGAGACTCCCTGAATCCAAAAAAAAGCATTTTTGGAAACATGTCCGTGTGTGTGTGTGTGTGTCTGTGAACAGCATAACTCAGAAATGAACAGTCGGATAAACACCAAACTTGGTATTTAGGTTCAGTATCTTCCAGAGATGCGACACAAAGGTTTTCAAGAAAATCCCCCCACCCCAGAGTACCCTTTACATGGAACATTTTTCGAAAATTTTAATTTTCTCAAAAATGGCTCTTAACGATTTTGATTAAAATATCATATGTTTAAGATACTTTCATGACAAATAAAATGTATATCTGGAATTTTCTGGGAATGTCTCCAAAAGTATTCTTCATTGTGAACGACTTTTGCATAACTGGTAAACCATAAGAGATAGACAAAATTTTACTACACAAAAATGTAGATCGTGTTAAAATACACAATTTATGTGATATATATATTTTTTTTGTTGAGTGAAGCATTTTCGAGATATTGCTTGTTATTCCCTTAAATTTTTCAATACTTATTTTCTGAAATGGGAATTTGTTATTCATTTTTTTGTCTTGGACATGCAAAGAGTATTAATCTGTGGCAAAGAGAATGGTGCTGCACCTACCAATGCTTAAAAGCTACTGTATTTCTATATTGCCCTTGCAAATACAAAACAAGGGGAACATAGTACACCTTAAGCTATAGTCAAATATTTTTAGAACTGGTCGCTATGTGTAAAATGTAATTCTCTTTGCATGTCAAAAGATTGTTTCTGCATATGTTTATCTCGATTAATATGAAATAGATGGAGAATAAGAGTTTGTAAAAATAGTTTGTAAAAATAGATTTTTTCTTTCTTGAAATATGGATGTAGGTTTTAAAAAGGCACAATTGGATAATGTGCCATGTATGGATGTACGGTAAGATTGTTTTTCAGAAATAATTACTTTTTTGGCTGCTGAAATTTGTGGATCAAAAGCATATTGCTTAGTGGCATATCCACCAATTATAAGCCTGCTAATTGTAACAAATCTAATGCTTATGTTGAAAATCTAAGATGTTTTCAGAAGTAATCATATTTCTTGTTTGCAAAGAAGTGTTAGATCAGACATCTGGCTAGCAAATTTGTTACTATTAATTTGTATTACATAAACATAAAACATCACAGGGATAATGGAAATATGTGCAACTTGCTGACACTATCAATGCTTAAAAAGCTCCAAGCATCTCTAATTATAGTGTAAGGATAACATGAAAAACAGTGAGGTTTTATTTTGTTACATCAAGATAGTGAGAAATCTTAATTGCTTAGCACAGAATGACCAAATGTTTCTTAGTTTGGCGCTAGAAAGATAGGTTATGTTTGGATAATATTGTATTTTTACTACTGTTTATTAAATATATATCAAATCTGTAAACTGTAACCCTAATATACTCATGTAAAATAGGGGTTACTTCTTGGGGGAGGAAAAAATATACATATCTAAGTCAACTGAAACATTGAATGCGGTTCTTAGGTTAAAAATGGCAAATATATGTTTCCACTACTTGACATAAGAAAACATTTATAATATGTTTAACTTGCAACAATGCATTGTACATTTCTCAGAGATATTGTTGTCATTTCTTCGCCATGACAAGAGCCTTTTCTTCCTTACTTCAAGTATTTTTGGCACATGAGTAAAGAGTTTGTTGGAGATATTCAATGCATTGGTGCAAACAGGAAGTATGCACAATTTGTAGCCTTTCTGCTTCCAGATATGGTTGGAATTCATGTTGATTTCGAAATGAAAATGTTCTGCTACACTTAACTGTACCGTACACATACCGAGATTTCACTGCAAATACATGCTTTGAGGCAGCCTCAATCAATAAAAAGCATTTTTAGAAAAACGTCTGTCTGTGTGAACATCATAACTCAAAAACGACAAGTTGGATAAATACCAAACTTGGTTTTTAGGTTCAGTATCTTCCAAAGATGCAACACAAAGATTTTCAAGAAATTCCCCTCACCCCCAAATATCCTTACATGGAATACTTTTTAAAATCTTTTTTTATTCTTTTAAAAATGGCTCTACCGATTTTGAGTAAAATACCATATATTAAATATATTTATATTCATTCATTCATTCATTCATTCATTATCTGTTTACCCTCCTCTTATGTAGGACTTACACCCCCCAGGACTTACAAGCGGGTGCCTGGGTTCAGAGGCCCGTCGAGGAGCAGACACTCATGGATCAGACAGAGCATCCAGGATGGGTGATCAGCCCGATGCCTGGTATGGGATGAAGGAAGTAGATGAAACGAAATGTTGGTGAAATGGATGAAAGGAAAGGTGATGATGGAGCAGTTGGTGGAATGAATGGCGGGGGAAACCGGAGAACCCGGAGAAAACCCGCCCAGACGCCGCTTCGTCCACCACAAATCCCACTTGCAGGTCCCTGGGATTGAACCCGGGCCGCCTCGGTGGGAGGCGAGCGGTCTAACCACTCGGCCACGGCGCCGCAAATATATTTATATAACAAATAAAATTATATTTTGAATTTTCTGGGAATAGCTTGTGAGGTTCCCTTCATTAAGAAGGAAATCTATATAATCCTGCATAACTGGTAAAAGTTAAGAGATATATTAAAATGTACTTCACAAAAAATGACAATTTATTCCATATAACTTTTTTTGTACATTACTAATGATTTGAATTGCTCAATACTTATACATTGTTTTCAAGTCCTTTCAACATTCAGTTGTTTCTTGCGATGTCATGGAAAAAGTATAGAATTTTACAGCCAGCATATAGCGTCCAGTTGTCAAACATTTGACTATCTCTTTGTATCTATGAAATATATAATGCAACTATTTCTGGAAAGGTTAAAATGAAATAGATAGGAAAATAAATGTTTGTAAAAATAATTTGTATACCCGCTAATGTACGAGACAGGGTAGAGAAAGTCATGTGAATGTAACACATACAAATTTTTTCACTTAGTTATGTTATTTTTGGATTCCACATGAGCTTTTCAATCATAATTGCTCATAAGTGGACATAATTACATATGTACCCAATTGTTAAGAGGCTGGTTTCCACAATGCATCTATCTATGTCCATTCCAAACCAGAGTTCCCTCTGATGTAAACAGAAGCACGTACTTCGGCTTGTCACGAACCCAAGAATATACTTTTACGCCAGCGTAAATAGTTCCTTAATACATGTATTGTATTATGAAATATTAGAGCAGGAAAGGTATAGAACTGCACATTTTATTGCGGTTATCATAAGAACTCATCGTTAAAGGTAATGGATACATACTAGATACATACTAGCTGTTAAGAGATTACAAAATACTATTTTTGTCTGCTTTGCGCTAACGCTGAGAGCATCTTGCTAGTTAATACCAACCGTAATGCATGACTGCCACTCTCTTACATATACAAGAAATGCAGCAATGAATTCCCAGAGGTGCTATCTGAGTACCGAATAAACACTTTGCGTAACACAGGATATATAAGCGAACAGTCATTTATAATACACTAACACACATATGCTCAGCTCAGGTCAAATCTTGTGATTTAGTCAGTTGGTATTTGAGCTCACATGGCAGAGGAAGGTGCGTGTAGTACGAATAAATGTTCAAACACAGAAGCGGGAAACAGTTAAAAAGTGGCTAAAAACAAGCAATACTTCATATATTCAATTCACTATTACAAAAATATCCAACACTTGCATTATTGCATATTACGAAACTAATATCGAACTTTACAGGCGTTTCAGTGAGAAGTGTAACGAAAGCGCGCAGGGAATATAAACAGACATAATACAACATAGAAGAGGATAAAATGTGGGAACTTGTTTTAAGTGCGACAATGCTGTGGAATTGTGGATAAGCTTGTCATTATTTTGGAGAGTAGTTCTGATTCTGATATGGCAGCTGAGCCACCTTCGGAAGATTCGGATTTGGGTGTTGCACTTTTGCCCGAGGATTGTGATCAACGTAAGTAAAATGTTCATTGCCGCATACTTATAAAATCGATTGTTACCTCAGGTTGCATTTTGAACTATGATTCTCACGCAGGGCGCCTTTTTATAGATTAAATAGTGTTCAACAAGCACGTGGGAGGGGAACAAGCAGCCATTAGGGGTGGGGATTGTGAACTACTTTCGCGCGGATAATACAAAGAGTTTGTTTTCAGTGAAAGGCACTCTGGTTTGGAATGGACAGTAGAGCTTTTACAACGGTGCACAATTGAATGTAAAACTCTGGATCAGGTACAGAACATCTCTGTTGTCAGATATTTAAAAACAAGTAATGAGGGGTTAGCATTCTATATCTGGATTACGATATACTCCTTTCTTCCCATGATGCTGGGCATTTTGAGTTTCTGTAACTTTCTTAGAAGTCATCAAATATTTTCAGTTTGGTATAGGTAGAATCAATGGAAGAAAAAGTAGACTATAAACCATGTATTATATGTTTTATTTCATTAAAATTTGCAAGTTTGGTAGGTATTGTAGCACATCTTTAAATAATAGTAGAATTCCAATTATGAATAAATTACCTATTTTTATAAAGTATTTAACAAAAATTAGAGTTTTAATCTTTTTATATCATCACTGCGGAAGTCAGTCCTGGAAAAAAAAACAGAAAAAGCATAAATGACAAGATAATAACCTTGCTAACAAACTTTTTAAGAATTATTCTAAGTTCATTAGTATGAGGGCAAATCAAAAAGTCTTTGCCCCTATTTTTTTCGGCCACATTACGAATGTAAAACAAAAACCAACATATACATTCGAAGTAGTGTACTTTTCATGGGCCGGTCCTCATAGAGTTTCCAGTTGCTGCCGGTGCATTCAAAATGGCAGGTATGCTTAACACGTCCATGGCTTACGAGCAACAAAGGTGATCTATTTTCTATGGAGTAAGGGACGAACACCCATCGAGATCCACATGGAAATGCAGCCATCATATGGGGAAAGGTGTCTTGCTTTGAGAAGTGTGAGATGGTGGTGTTCTGAGTTCGAAAATGGCCGTGGAAATCTGCATGACAATGAGCATGCGGGGAGACTGCGTGTATCGGTGACTGATGATGATATTGCTCGCATGGATGCGATGGTGAAAGCAGAGCAGTGCCGTGCACATCAAAGACATTCTTCAGGAGCTCAACATTTCTTTTGGGAGTGCTTTCGACATTTACGAGTGCTTAGGGTACAGGAAGGTTTCATGTCGATGGGTTCCTAAGCAGTTGGATGATGTGATGAAAGGCAAGCGAATGATTGCTTCTTTGAATCATCTGCAACGATATGCTGAGGAGGGTGACAATTTTCTGGATCGCATTGTTACTGCTGATGAAACGTGGGTACTGCATTACACACCAGAATCAAAACAGCAGAGTATGGCTTGGAAACAATCCGCAGTCTCCTGTGAAAAAGAAATTCCATACTGCGCCATCTGTTCACCAAATGATGTTAACGGCATTCTGGGATTGCCGTGGACCGCTCGTGCTGGATTTCATGCCGCGAGGTGCCACCATCAATGCCAACAGATATTGTTCCACACTATCACTTCTGCGGGATTGTCAATGTTGACATAATCATCCTCTACAACAATGCGAGACCACATGTGGCAAACAAGACCGTCGGCAAGCTAAGGAACTTTCACTGGGAGTTTCTAGAGCATCCACCATACAGCCCGGATCTTGCCCCTAGTGATTTCCATCTTTTCAGTCCACTGAAGAAGTTGCTGGCAGTACAGCGATTCACTTGCGACGACAAAGTCAAGACAACAGTGCGACAGTGGTTCCGTAGTCAGACGGCCGACTTCTACCGCAGTGGCATCGCAAACGGCACGGGGACTATGTGGAAAAATAATGAAAGGTAGAAGGAATAATATGTACATGTTTAGTTGGCTGTATATATCTTATGTTACCAGAGAAAAAAAATAGGGGAAAGACTTTCTGATTTGCCCTCGTAATAACTCTAAATTGGAAATATAATTCTTAACTTTATTTAAATTTATTATGTATCAGTTGGAACATCATGTCAATGGGTGAATCTGTCAGTTTTGGTAGTGAATATTTGGGAGGAATCAATACTGTAGGGTGTGTATATGTCCTTTACCTACAGCCCTATTGCTAGACATAGCGTAGTGGTTGAGATATAAGACAACCCAGAAGTTTTGGAACGTGTTCACAAGTAAAACTACTTAAATAATGAATACAATTGGAAAGCCCTGGATTTGTTTCTCCTGCACAAATTGAGTGGCAAGCACATCAATTTCTTGAAATCTCCCTGAATGCCTTCCTTGATATGACAGCATTTATAAACCTTTCTTCATCTTTCCACCAACACTGAACATCATCACAGCCTGTATGTTATTGTTGCCCTCCATGGTGTAGTGGTTACCATGCTAGCCTCTAGTTCCTGGCGGAGGGCGATGGATTTTTTTCAGGCATGAAAATCCTTAGCATGGCTTCCTTCAGAAGGGAAATAAGGCCAGTGGTCTGGTGTTGTAGATTTACGGCACGTAAAAGAACCTCAAGCCTCGTAAAGAGGCCTCTGAGCAAAATTACTGGTGTTTCACGTCAATATAGAATGGGACGCTAAGGACCACAGCAGTTAAAGAATGTCCATAAATAAAAAACTGAATTTAATTTATTTAAAGGTGAGTCGGAATTGTTACACTAACATAACTTAAGTTTACTCACTTAACATGTTTCGGGAAACGGTTGTTCCCATCCTCAGAAGCTAATCTGACTGGCCCGTGTTGTTGGCGTTTCCGTTTTGTGGACTGGATACTGTGGTGGCATCTTGTGGTGGTGAAATGTACTTCCAGAGAGGATTTGGTGGTGGCAAATCAAAATTCATTGGATGTGTGTTGTGTTTTAGAATGGTGATCTTCTCCCATGCATCTAATTCGGCTGCAAATTTGGCTGGTTTGACTAATGTAATATTGGGTTTGATGTTGTGATTAGTGATCCAAAAATGGGTGAAACTGCAGATTTGTCCATTTGTTTGTATTTGATACATCTCATGTGCTCCTTTAGCCTAGTTTCTAGGTTTCTTTTTGTCTTACCTATATATACTTTATTGCAATCTGAACAATTGATTTTGTAGATTCCAGCTTTTTTGTCTTGTGGAATGGGGTCTTTTAACTTGTTACAAAGTAATTTCTCTATGTTAAATTTGTTCTGTGGAGCTAGGCTGATGTTGTGTTTCATAAAAATCTTCTTAAATTTGTGAAATGTTCAGTTCAAGAAATTCACATACCACCCAGGAACATTTCACAAATTTAAGAAGATTTTCATGAAACACAACATCAGCCTAGCTCCACAGAACAAATCTAACATAGAGAAATTACTTTGTAACAAGTTAAAAGACCCCATTCCACAAGACAAAAAAGTTGGAATCTACAAAATCAATTGTTCAGATTGCAATAAAGTATATATAGGTAAGACAAAAAGAAACCAGAAACTAGGCTAAAGGAGCACATGAGATGTATCAAATACAAACAAATGGACAAATCTGCAGTTTCACACCATTTTTGGATCACTAATCACAACATCAAACCCAATATTACATTAGTCAAACCAGCCAAATTTGCAGCCGAATTAGATGCATGGGAGAAGATCACCATTCTAAAACACAACACACATCCAATGAATTTTGATTTGCCACCACCAAATCCTCTCTGGTAGTTCATTTCACCACCACAAGATGCCACCACAGTATCCAGTCCAAAAAACGGAAACACCAACAACACGGGCCAGTCGGATTAGCTTCTGAGGATGGGAACAACCGTTTCCCGAAACATGTTAAGTGAGTAAACTTAAGTGATGTTAGTGTAACAATTTCGACTCACCTTGAAATAAATTCAATACACATCACTGTTTCTAGCTTCTTTTCAAATATCAACGTGAATTTAATTTATTTATGTATGTTATTAGTGGGCATTAGGTTTGAATGGATGCATTTCTGCTCTCAAAATCTTTAAAATATGCTCTATAATTCTGAAAATATGATTGAAGCATGCACTAAAATTGTTAATTTTAAGCTTACACTTACAACCTACATCATTCTGTTGTAATTTGATCTGTAGTATACAATGATCATTTGCTCAGCCATAAGTTTAACATAAGTTTGTATTCTGAGTTGTACGTTTCCATGTCTACAGATGTTATTGGGAAAAATCTGAAAGCACTTACTAACTCTGTGGAAATTTGTTCACAAAGCAGCACTATGTGTTTACTTTGAATACAAAACTTTAATGTCAGAATTTCTCTGTGCAAAATTTAATGTTCCTGCATATTTTAAAGGAGCACATTCTGGATCTCATTGAGAAGTGATATGGGTGTCTCCATGGTGACAACTTTATTATTTTGTTCACTAATGTGTTTAAATATTAATTTTAAAATTAAAAGTTTAAAAATACATGTAATTATTTGCTTGATGCAAGGAAAATGATGAAATATGCAGCAGCATTGCAAATATGCACTATAAAACTTTACATTCAAGCAGAGAACATGAGGCATATTACAAGTAAGCTGCATACAAATGTGATGCCTACTTGGTAGGGATGGGACCTAGACATTCTCGATTCTTGGTGGTACTGAAGTATCTAATACTTTGAGATAAATTTTTGATACTTATAAATTGAGGCAGTATTTTTAACACTTAAATGATTTCAGTCAAATTATATAAAATAAATTCAATAACAGCCCGCCTTAAAGCAATATGTGTATGTAACAATATATAAAATGTGTATATTACAGTCATTATATATGTTTATATTATTGTATACATGTGTAATAATGTTATGTGAATGTATTACATAATTTAATAATGTAGGAGCTTTGAGAATAATAGGTTAAAAGTTGCTAACAATGAGGTAATGTTCAGGCAATAATGAATTTGAAAGTTTAATAATGCTACTTGTGATTCTTGGAAGCAATAATGTAATTTTTGAGACAGTTTATAAAATAGCCAATCAACAACCAGAAAAAGCTTAAGTTAAATGAAAATATTCTATTGGAGTAGGATTAGACAATCAGAAACTGAAATATAGCAAAATTTACAAATTGAGAAGTCAGTTGCTTGTAGACAGCGTTCCTAACTGGATGCTAGATGCGTCCTCAAGAAATTTAATACGTAATCAGTGTGAGACGAAAATAGTTTGTGTTAAAACTGCAAGTAATTAACAAAAGAATCTCACAGCTCTCTATCAGTGGAGTGTTATTTAAATCGTGTCAAGTATTAATAAAAGGAGTGAAGTAAAATTATAATCTGTGTAAGCCTTTATTCTTCAGTCACACCACTCCCTGCTAAGACATTCATGTCTCTAAAAACAAAATATGAATCCTGACGCAGCCAAGGCAAACATAAATATATAATGTTTAAAGAAACAGTCAAAATTACAAAGTTAATATTTTTTAAAACTTGGGGCAAAGGCCACCGGAAAGTACATTTGGGGCAAAGGCTACCGGAAACTTTTTACCATACGTGCGGTTGCTACTACTTCAAGTTTGGCTCCCCAATAGTCAAAATACAATAATACATTTATTTCAAAATTTTTATCTTTTGCAATATTGAATGCTATTGCTCTTAACTTTATGTTAGATAAGGAGTCAAGACTTCATGTTACTGTCTCGCATGTGTCCCCAAAGATTTCCTGAACTATAGTTCTTGATAGACCTTGACTGCAAGGGTACAGTGTTATATTCAAAACCTATAAAGTCTTGTGGACTAGATATGAAACTAAAAAATGTCAAAATTAATATAGAACAAAAATATCAACATAATACTCAAAAGGAAACTATTAATAAAAATTACTCCAACATAAAACATACAGCACAAAAATAAAAAATGTTCCAAGGAAGGAAGCCATTGCTCACTTCAGATTAGCCACTAGACATGACTGGAACATCTACCTAGATGTGGTTTATGAATGACAAAGCATGTAAGATTTGCAATGCTGACAAGATTTTAAATGGAGAACACCTACTAGAATGTCCAGAATTGAGGAAAGCTGTACCAGATGGGAAGGTACAAAATTTATACTGGCTAGCAAGAGAAAAATTGATGGATCAAAATCCTGCACATTAGATCAACAACAACAGTTGTGAATAGTGATAGAATAGTGTAACATAACAAGATTTAGTAGTTTGAGTTTCACGTAAAGTATATATTAGTTTATATTTTGAAGATTACAGAATAAAGAAGAATTACTAGTATTTTTTTCTATGGACAAAAAATTGTTTAAAAGAAAGTTTTCAGCCCAAAGTATAGTTACATAAAAAGGGAAGCAAAGACATCACCATCAACCTTGGCATTGCTGCCTGTTGGGGAATGTCAAACAGGAAGAATTTGGTACAATACAATATTGGTTACATGTGTTTATACACAAAGAACTACTAATAAGAACATAATTCAGTAAACAAGCTGTTGCCTTTACAGTTTTTTATACAGTGAGTATTGAGGCAGTATTTTAATACCTGAATATTTTTAATTGTATTTTATAATAAGTAAATTCAATAACCGCCCACTTTGAAACAATATGTATGTAATAATTGTTTAAATGTATGTAACAGTCATTGCAAATGCTTATTTTTATTGTAAACATGTTTTATAACATGTTTGATGTTGTGATTAGTGATCCAAAAATGTGATGTTGTGATCACTAATCACAACATCAAACCCAATATTACATTAGTCAAACCAGCCAAATTTGCAGCCGAATTAGATGCATGGGAGAAGATCACCATTCTAAAACACAACACACATCTAATGAATTTTGATTTGCCGCCACCAAATCCTCTCTGGAAGTACATTTCTCCACCACAAGATGCCACCACAGGATCCAGTCCAAAAAACGGAAACACCAACAACACGGGCCAGTCGAGTTAACCTTCTGAGGATGGGAACAACGGTTTCCCGAAACATGTTAAGTGAGTAAACTTAAGTGATGTTAGTGTAACAATTTCGACTCACCTTTAAATAAATTCAATACACATCACTGTTTCTAGCTTCTTTTCATTACAATACATACGTAATGATCTTCAAGTTTACATAAAAATACTTTACGTAATAACACATCATTTCTACTTCAGTATCGAGTATTGGTACTAAAAAATCAGTATCGGTATCTGGCATCAAGAAATGGTGATATTGTCCCATCACTATTACTTAGTATGTTTTGTCTTGTGCAAAACCTGTAGTTTCAACTTCATATCATAATTATAAGTAATAATGTAGAAGCGGTTGATAGTGAAGTATTTCAAATGAAAATGAATGAGTAGGAAAACTCATTCACACTCTTCACTTAAGTAAAATTACCTGGACATGTTTTGAGAAACTTGGATCAATAAAAAACACTGCACTAAAAATCTCTAAGTTCAAAATTAAAAAATCTGATGTGTTACACTCACATGACTTTCTCTACTCTTGTACAAACTATTTTTACAAATGCTTATTCTCCATCTACTTCATGTTAATCGAGATAAACTTTTGCAGACTCTATCTTATTGCTAATTTTCTTGTAGATGTAAGGAGAATATATATTTACAAGGGCAATATAGAAATACAGTAGCCTTTAAGCACATACATATCTCTTAATAGCTGGTTGCTAGGTGCAGCACCATTCCCTTTGCCACAGATTAATACTCTTTGCATATCCAAGACAAAAAAATCAATAACGAATTCCCATTTCAGAAAATAAGTATTGAAAAATTTAAGGGAATAACAAGCAGTATCTCGAAAATGGTTCACTCAACAAAAAAAATGTATATGACATAAATTGTGTATTTTAACGCAATGTACATTTTTTGTGCACTAAAATTTTGTCTATCTCTTAAGGTTTACCGGTTATGCAAAAGTCGTTCACAATGAAGAACACTTTTGGAGACATTCCCAGAAAATTCAAGATATACGTTTTATTTGTCATGAAAATATCTTAAATATATATTTTAATCAAAATCGTTAGAGCCATTTTTGAGAAAATTAAAATTTTCGAAAAATCTTCCATCTAAAGGGTATCCTGGGGTGGGGGGATTTTCTTGAAAACCTTCATGTTGCATCCCTGGAAGATACTGAACTAAATACCAAGTTTGGTGTTTATCCGACTGTTCGTTTCTGAGTTATGCTGTTCACACACAGACACACAGCCACACACACGGACATGTTTCCAAAATGCTTTTTTTGGATTCAGGGGTCTCAAAACATGTATTTCTGGTGAAATCTCGGTATCGAATTTTTGGGTGGAATGCAATACTTCCCCTACTTACTATACGTAGTAGAGAAAGTAAAAATCAAGTCCCTCCAGAACAAAAATCTGAAATATACGCCATAGAATGCCTAGATTGCAACATGAGATACATTGGGAAAACCAAAAGAAATATTGAAACGCGCAGAAAAGAACACTTCAGGAACATTCACCAAAAACAAATTGAAAAATTTGCTGCTAAAATCATTTTTGGGAGAAAAAGCACGAAATAGACCTGGATGTCAAACTGTTAAAAGAAGTCTCAAAACCTATGGAACTATCTGCTTGGGAGAAAATCTACATTTGGAAGAACAAGAATATTACAATGAATTTTGATATCCCAGCAGAGGACAAACTCAGCAAGTACATAAACCATCACCAGATGGTCAACACAGGCAGATGCAGGACAATCAAACCATCACCTCCAGTAGGTCAGCAACTGACAATGAGAGCAAGGGACTCTCACAACATGTCCAGGTAATTTTACTTAAGTGAAGAGTGTAAATGAGTTTTCCTACTCCTCGTTCATATCATAACTTCTTCTTCTCTCAACTTTCTACACTATCTGGCATGACTGACCAACACTGAATGTATTAATGCAAGGGCACCAAGCCAAGCAACAATACATCACATATGAAGTAACTGTCAAAGCTCAAGAAATTCCAGTTCAATGCTTGTGTTGACACTTCTACTGCTACCACACTCGTAAAAATGAATCTCTTTAAATATTAGGTTGAGCATACAAGACTATGGTTTTTAAAACTACGTTTTACGGTAAAAAGCATTGTCTTATATTTTGGCCAATACGATAATTCTAGGTTTAAACATTACGTTTATGGAGGTTTCCAATCCAGATAATTATTGTGCATTCATACCTAAGAGACATTATCTGTCGCACTTCTAATGGGGTTAGTCTCCATGTTAGCGGACCAGAATTATTGCCCCAGTAGTCGGATATCTCTGACACTCTCTCCAAGTTGAGAACAGTAGCCATCTGTGTGAGACGAGCGAACTTGTCCCTAATGGACCATGATGTGGTGTTGGTGAGGTAACTTACTAGAGCACGAACTTCTCTGTCAAACACCAGGCCACCCAACTGCAAACAAATACACAACATTTTATTAACTTGCTTACTCTCTATGTACCTCTAATGTTCTGGAAATATGGATATTTGTGAACAATCGTGTTGCAGAACTATGTTTTCATTTCATTCTGAATTAATATAACTGACACAAACATTTAGAGTTGACTTAGGGACACTTATTCTTTAAAATAAAGAGAGTTGAAGGTTGTTACACTACATCACTAAAAGGTTCTTACTTTGAACACGTTTCAGGAGATGGTTTGCTTCCATCATCAGCATGTTTCCAACTGATTTTACCAGTTATTGTCTGGGGAATGTATGTGGTTAGTGGTGTTCTCTGGTGCTGGACTATGAACCTCCAAAGGCTGCTGGGTGGCGGCAGTTTGAAATTCATTAGGTGATTCCTGTGTTTGACGATATGTATTTTTTCCCAGATGTCCAATTCATTGCTGCTGTTGATCGGTTTTAAGAGTTTTATGTTTGGAGTAATTTCATGATTTGAAGACCAGAAATGATGTGCTACTGCTGATTTATCTGTCTGTTTTTGGTAAATGCATGTCATATGTTCTTTAAGTCTTTTTCAAGATTTCTTTTGGTTCTTCCTATGTATACAGGTTACAGTCATTACAAACAATTTGATATATACCAGCTGATTTATCGTTGGGGATAGAATCTTTTGTTCTGTTGTATTTCTTGAAAATCCTTTGATTTGAAATCTTGAAATAAGACTTAAAGAGCATATGAGATACATTTACCAAAAACAGATGGATAAATTAACAGTAGCACATCATTTCTGGTCTTCAAAGCATGAAATCACTCCAAACATAAAACTCTTAAAACCCGTCAACAGCAGCAATGAATTGGACATCTGGGAAAAAATACATATCGTCAAACACAGGAATTACCTAATGAATTTCGAACTGCCGCACCCAGCAGCCTTTGGAGGTTCATCAGCCCAGCACCAGAGAACACCAATAGCCACACACATTCCCCAGACAATAACCAGCAAACTCAGCTGAAAACATGCTGACGATGGGAGCAAACCGTCTCCCGAAATGCGTTCAAGTAAGAACATTTTAGTGATTTAGTGTAACAACCTCTGACTCTGTTTATTTTAAATTATGACGCATCACTGTTACCAGCTTCTCAATCTTCAAAATTAATTAACACTTATTCTTGTATTACACAGGACATGTTTCAGAAGTCTCTGCTTTATCTTCAGCAGTGTTTTTCCACACTATCCTCAAAGTGTATAGTAATTGCATACATACCCTGTTAAAAGAAGACTTGAGCACAACCTTCTCCATGTGATTAGTGACCTCTGTGGTCAGAATGCTGACCAGGGTGTCATAGTTGGCTGGTGTCAGAGCGCCCTTGAAAAGCCCCAGTAAGCCATCCAGGTTCACTATCAGGTTCTGTACAAACGGCTCGTTTGCTTCATACGTAGCAAACTCCTCCTGCAATTGGTACATTCTGTTAATGAAACTGCAATTGTTTGTTTTAAGGGGATGCCATTTTATTTGACAATTATGAATCACTCGTACATATACACTTCATAATGAACATTTTCAGAGATGTTCCATGATTTTAACAACTCACTTAAGGGTGCACATAGGTGAAACCTTGCCACTTTTATCTAAATGTTTTCAAAATTTTATCACATATTCAGCCACCTTAACTATAAACATGCTTTAAATTTTGTGCATATAACTAATATTTTTTGAGAAAAAAATTATATTTTACCTTACTTACTCTAATTAATCAGCTGTTCCACATGATGCAGAAATCAAAATTTTAAAAAAATAAAAATACTACCAACACATCCAAGCCACATTTGTTATGCTAAAAGATATTTGGTGTCAATTATCACTCTCTTTACTTTACTGTCCACCTAAACATAAAATAACTCAGGAATTCTTTACTGTCTTTTTTAATACTGTTAGTACAAGATTTATTGTGGGTGGTGGGGTTCTCGCATTAATTCTTTAAGAGTTTCTGAACTTCTTAAGTCTGTAGAAGAACTCCATCTTGTATCACCTTCCACTGGAGAGCCAACTTATTGGCCAACAGATTCACTAAAACGTCCAATCTTCTACACTTTTTCATTATGGAGAGTGTGCCCTTGAAAAAAATATATATATTTAAGCAACAATTTTGATTTATCATCAGATCACTCTCCTGTGCTCTTGACTATGATCTCCTTTGTGATTAAATATTCTCCACCACCAAAGCTTTATAATAATTGAGGCAGTATTTTTAACACAAATGATATCAGTATAATTATATAATATAAAATATAATAACAGCCCGCCTTAAAGCAATATGTGTATAATATAACATATAAAGTGTATGTTACAGTCATTGTATTATGTACATGTATAATAATGTTATGTGAATGCATTACATAGTTTAACAATGTAGGAGCTGTGAGAATTGAAGCAAGCCTGCTTTTCGTAGCAAACAGAATTATAAAATAGAATCCAAAAGTTGCTAACAATGAGGTACGTGTTCAGTGTGAGACATGAAAATTCATTGCGGTGAGAATAATATAAAGTTTACGTGTTAAAAGTACAATTAACAATAATCTCACAGCTCTACAGTAGGATACATCAGTGAAGTGTTATTTAATCGTGTGAAGGATTAATAAAAAAAAGTGCAATACAATTATAATTTATGTAAGCCTTGTTCTTTAGCCACACCAGCCCTGCTAAGAGATACATGCTTTACAAATTACACTGACGAAGCTGAGGCAAACGTGCATACATAAGTAATAATAAATGGAAAGTTTGTACCGTACATGGGGCAAACACTCCTAGAAATAATCTTCTGCAAATTGGCATCCATTATGTGCATGGTCTAAAACACATGCTTCAAATTGGTGCCTAAACATGGTGCAACCACAACAACAATTAAACTACTTCAAGTTTGGCTCCCATATGTGGGGCTACAACAACTTTATAATCTAACCAACTGGGAACATTTTTGTCTTAGAGTCCAGGTAAATCTATCAGCAAATTTAACTCTGAAAACCAGCAAGAACATAGATGCTGCTGTTGAACATTTAACGTCTACTTTACAGCAAGCTGCATGGGATTCTACATCTCTAACACATAACAGATTAAAACAATATCCACGTGACATTATAGCAAAAGTAGGAGAGAAAAGGAAGCTATGATGAGTGTGGCAATGTACCCGACAGCCTGAAGGCAAAAATGCTTTTAACAGAGCTTCCTAGCAATTACAAAAACAATTACTGTTGCACAAAAATGAAACAGGAGCAAAGTATTTTCAACCTTTAACCCCAACTATAAGCCCTTGCTTTGGAAAGCAACAAGAGTGCAACAACCTAATTCACATGTTTCACCAATAAGAAATAACCACCATACTTGGGCTCGAACTGACAAGGAAAAGGCCGAGCGATTTGCAGAACATTTGGCATCTGTCTTCAAACCAGCAATTCAGAGAAGCACTTACCTCTCTGCTCCATTACAACTATTATCTCGTATTCAGCCAGTTTCCTCAGATGAAGCCAAAATCAGAATAAAAAGACATACTAATCCCACAAAAAGTCCCGGTTATGACCTTGTTACTTGCAAAGTTCTATTGGAATCTCCTAAAAAGGCATTTATTACATCTATTTTTTAATGCTAGGTCATTTCCCTAGTCAGTGGAAAGTGGCGCAAATAATTAACACCCTCAAACCGGGGAAAGCCCCGACTGAAGCAGCATCATACCGACCAATTAGCTTATTACCTGTTTTGTCCAAAAGCTCCTTCAACGATTGAAATCTCTACTTTCTTCAATAACATTCGATAGACAACTTGGTTTTTGTGAACACCATTCGACAATTGAACAAGCCATTGAATAGTAAACATTATAACACAATCTTTTCAATCATGCTGCTACTGTACTACAGCTTCCTTGATATACAGCAGGCATTTGACAAGGTATGACATACCAGTCTTCTACATAAAATAAAACTGCTACTTCCTCATCCATATTATATTCTGTTACAATCTTACCTCAGATATTTCCAAGTCAAATACAAAGATGAACTTTACACCTTCTGACATCAAATCTGGAGTACTCCAAGGTAGTGTTTTGGGCCGATTTTGTACCTTATCTATACTTATGATCTACCAACAACTGAACATAATAGAGGACAACAATTTTTGCAGATGAGATGGCCATTCTTGCCTCACATAAAAATCCCATACAGCCTCAGAATATCTCCAACACCATCTAGACCTGCTTCAACAATGGCTAAACAAATGGAGAATACAGGCAAACTCCAGTAAATCTCACCATATCACATTTTCTTTATGTCGTGGAATGTGCTCTAAAGTATTATCTAAATAATGTAGAAATTACCATAACTGTAAAATACCTTGGACTGCACTTAGATTAACATCTAACATGGAAACACCACATTATAATGAAAAGCAAAAAAAACTTCCAACAATTATATTGGTTAGTCAACAAGCATTCTCATCTCTCTTTACAACAAAATATTAATATCAAGACCATCATTAGACCTGTATGGACATATGGTAACCAGTGACATCGTATGAGGATTTGAATCTAGAATGTTTGTTGTGCACCGTGGTATGTTTCCAACCCATGCTACATAACGATCTTCACATCACTACAATAAAAGAAGAAATCAGCAGCGGTTAAGTAACCATCTGAACTCTCTTGCCATCAACCTACTAGACAACTGTGCCATAATTGACCGTCTACAGTGTCGTAACATTTTGGACTTACCATTCTGCTTTAGCGTTGTAGACATTACTTGTAACCCATTTACTAAATGTTGTTAAGAACAGATTGTAAATTTACAGTTAATTTAATTAAAATAAGTTAATTAAATACTAGTATATAAAAAAAGGCATGGCTGGCCGTGTAGCTCAGTTGGTAGAGCACCTGCCTGTTGTGCTAGGGGTCCCGGGTTCGCTTCCTGGCTGGGGAGTGGGAATTTTTCTCTAGCCAAGATTATCCTCTATCCTCCCCAGAGTCTGGAAGTATGAATGAGAGTGTATGATCTAATGATTAAAACCAAGAAACCCAACGACAAGAGTTACATGACTTAACAGCATTGCCAATAAGTTCCAAAGGAAAGGCTGCTGATAAGATCAATGTAGTTAAAGGCGGGGTATAAATGGAACTATATATATATAAAAAGCAATGTAGAATTTCATTCACTTTGTTTTTAACAATTTATCACCAGTGGCCAAATTAATTGTCATATTTTGAGCAATTTAAAAGTGTAGCAAAACCATATGCCAGTTTTTAAGTTCATTCTTTCTGAGTTTCTGCTGAAAATTTCAACAAGATTGGTTACAAATCACATCACGTGCAAAATTTTAAATGTGTAACAGTGTAAGAAAAAAGTTTGAGTAGAAAGCATTGGAAGTAATTAAGGTCATGAAGCCATCTGCTCTTGGAGATTTAAATAGTCACACGTTGAAGCTTTAAAGGGCTCTGACAGCAAAGGTCATAGAAGGTGATTTTCATAATTTTCATAATTTTTTTCCATATTCAGGTTTTAGTTGCATATGGATATTTCAAATCTCCCTGCCATTTTGGTATAACTTTCATAGAAGTATGATAATTGTAAATATTTTAAAAATATAATTTAAAATAATGCACTGTTAAAGTTGTGTTAAACAATCCTTGAAAAATGCAGCTAATTGTATAAGTAGTTTCCTAGATAATCAATCATCAATTAACATTGGCAAGATTGAGCATTTTGATGCCCTCAAAGTATTTTTTGGATATAAAAGCTACATTTTGAAAATTTTAACCAAATTTCAACTATGAATACCCTTAAGTTAAGTTTAAATATGTGTATATAACTAGAAGTGGTGAATTTTAGCATTTTTTGTGTTCTTAAATTTTCAATTTAGTATTTTATGGCATTTTGAAAAATAACATAATTTAATATAGCATAATTTCAATAAGAAACTAATGTCCTTTCAAATAATACAAATTGGAATTAAAATTATATTTGTAAAGTTTTAATGCTGAGATAAAAATGCACATTTATTTGAAATTAATATAGGTTAAAACAACATACAGAAGTGTACAACAAACTAAACCATAACATAGAAAAAAAAAAGCAAGTTTACCTAGGAGTAAGGTTTGATATGGGTGGAAAATGGAACAAGAATATGGAGTTTATAAAACACAAAGGGATTGGACAACTTTCTGAAGTATTAAGGATTTTGACCCGGGAACCAGATATGCCAGTAAATACATTACAGACCATGTATGAAGCAATGGTTAGGTCCTCATTACTATATGGTAGTGAAGCGTGGGGGTGGGAGAAGGTGGATAATGTAAATAAAGTACAATGTAATTTCTGGAAGCACATTCTAGTGTTGGGGAGGAGTACTTCAAACTACGGAGTTCTTCATGAGGTAGGATGCTGGGAAGATGCTGTATTTGCTAAACTAAATGTAGTTAGGTACTGGCTGCGAATAATTAAAGGTGATCAAACAACTCTGAGAGCAATATGTTATCGTCATCAAATGAATAACATAGAGCATCCAAAATGGTGGGTGGCAAACATTGCATTACTTTGTAAAGATATATATATATATATATATATATATATATATATATATATATATATATTTGCATTTTCATTTAATTCTAAAGTTATTGTTTAGGGTTCAAAAGAATCACTTTCTTTATTTGTAATTTTGATTAAGCCTATATCGTCTATAAGATTCAAATGGTGAACAAAGTATGATATTAAGCAAAACAAACATACATGAGCCTTTTATTTTTTTCTAAATTTGTTATTTTATGTAACAAAATGACAAAGTGCATATCACTTTTCTAATAATCTCCTGCTTTGGAAATGCACTTAGCCCAGCGTGTTGGTAGCTTCTTGATGCCCTCATACATGTGGAGTCGTGTCATTAGCTAGTTGCGCACAAGACCTTCATCATCCTCAAATTGCTTGCCTCCTTGAGAGGCACAAAGAGATGAAAATCACAGGGTGATAAGTCTGGATGTAAGGAGGGTTATGGTTGAGTGGTGTCCATTTCATGGCCAGTGAGCTCTGGCGTTGTCATGGAGAAGAATGACTTATCTTATTGTCGTTTGCTGCAGTAGGCAGGTCTAACTTTACTCAAATGGTGACAGTAATAATTACGTTGCGATGGTCAAACATTGGTCATCTTCAAGATTACTATTGGCTTGAATGTTCTCCTTCATAATCCTTGTCCTTGGACGATGATTATCCCTCTTGTTTTCACAGGCTTCCTTGAATGCCCTCAGGCAAGCAAACAAATGAGCCCTTAAAAGTGTCCACACTCCCAACCAGATGGCGTCAACGTAAGGTGAGGATTAAACATAAAAGTGCCTCCAAAATGAAAACAAGAAGTTGTAGAATGACACAGTTTTCAACGATGTGTTCAGATTTGTTTATATTGTATTGTTAGAAGTCTTTAAAAAAATTTGGTTCAGTCCTCCTTTAAATATTAATGTAGTCCTGTGATGTTTCAGTGCTCAGTTAAAGGAGTTGAATGCAATTCACAGACTGCACTGTAAACTTGTGCAGCATTCATGTGACTTGTATTGGTATGGCCCTGTCCACACTGATTAACATTTAACAAAACTTGTCAAGTGCAACATTTTATCAGTTTGCATGTTGGCCAAATTTTGATCACAGAATTGACTTAACATGTTAACTGAAAGAGTTGTGCTTGACACTTTTAACATGTTGGATGTTTTCTGCTTTTAATGGAAAACTTGTTAAGTCAATTCGCTCTCTGTGTATGTTATTGGGTAAACTTCAGAAGTTTCCAGACTATAGACATGGCGGCTATTGTGATTCCTTCATGCATTGTGTTCGGTAGTTCCATGTTGACTCGTTCTGTGCTTATATCTTTGATTTGGTTTGCTTCATGTGAAGTTATGGAATGGACGAAAGAAAAGATACTTTCATTAATAAACTCTTTGTTGAGGCTTCATTATGGAACATTGTAATATATGTAATAAAAAGGATGGACAATTATACCAAACTATGTGCAATTTATTATTGTTCCAGAGGCAATATATATAAATAAAAAAAATAACAACCTCACTTTGTTAGATAATTGCAAAAAGGGCTCAAGTCTAGCAGCTGGAATGGCTGCTCTCAAATGTGTGTCCTTTTTGTGAATTATAGGTTAGAAACCTTGCTGTAAACAAAGTTGAAGTCACTTTGACTGTTCTCTAGAAATTGAAGTCAAACCTGCTCCGAATTTTAAACTCATTCAAAATATTTTCACTCCTGTGACAATTAACAAGATAGAACCTCATCACTTTCCACTTTTCTTTTTATTACATATCAAACATAGATACAAATAGCAATAGTCAAATCCTAATCGCTGGAGTCCATTTTGCTTTTAGTTAGATTTTGTTGTCTCAACAAGTTAACTGGTGTGGATAGAATGTTAAACGTTCACAGTTACAACATGTTGAACAGTGTGGACTCACCTTATTAAACTTTTACAACAAAGTAAACTGTTAAAAGATTTGTTATTGCACAAGCAACAGACTGATTTGTGTGTAATGTTGGCCATACTGCAGCAAAACAGATGACACAGTTAGTGTACTTTCCTTCAATCCCTAAGTTGTATTCTTCAGTATTGCATTAACACTGTACTAATACATCAGCTATCTAATTGCTACAAACTGCGTAAATGCAAGCAAACTACTTCTAAGAGGATAAGACAAGAATACGATTGTAGCTTTAAGTAAGGCTTTTGACAGCTATGTTCATTTGTGCATTTATTTCTAACTTTTATTCATGATCCAATATTACCTCTGTATGAAGGGGGGAGGAGTATCACTGACAATTATTTAAATAAATGGAGAATTTAATAAAGTGTGACAAACAATGCATGATAGAAGAGGTTCATCTTGTCTGGAAATTCAATGATTCAGGATCAAGTAAGGCCAGGTCCTTGTTTACATTCATACTAATTCCACTTTTCTTTTACCTGAATATGAACCTACCTCGGAGAGCTGATGGTTGACAGACAAGAAACTGTCAACCCACGGGTTTATTCTTGGTTTGACAGCACTTGCCCTCAACTGCTGCATGCCGTAATCGATCACAGTGCGGAGACTGCCAGTTACTGAACCTAAACCAGAAAGGCAACTTTCCAGCTTTCCTCGTTCATTTTCTGTCATAGTTGTTAGCACTGCAGGGACTTCATGCATCAACGACTGCTTCAATGTCTCTGTATATTCCACACTCACATCTGCATTGTTCAAATATGCCTGAAAATGAAAACAAAATAAAGCCCGGGCACAATTCGGTTCATGTCTGATGTATTAGTCATGATCCAATAGCTGACTGCGGGACAATTTTTAGCTCACTGATAGGAGTCAAAAGGTTGTTAACAGTTTGCTATATCAACATTCTCAAGATGAAAGTGAACTACTTTTGTGAAATTAATTGCAACTAATAATAATGAATAATTTTCTTAACTGGGTTTGATTGTTACCTCCTCTGTCAGCCATCTATACTCCACCAAAAACTCAGTGTTGAGATTTCAATGAGAATACATGTTTTAAGGTCCTCCTGAATCCATAAAAGGCATTTTTAGAAAAAGCTGAGTGTGTGTGTCTGCCTAACTCTAAAACAAAAAGCTTGATAAATTCCAAACTTGTTATCTAAGTTCAGTATCTTTCAAAAGTTCAACATGAAGTTTTTAAAGAAAATCCCCCTATCCCAAACTACTGTTTATATGCAAAATCTTTTGATATTTTTTATTTTCTTACAAACAGCTGTAACGATATTGATTAAAATACTGTACATTAAAGGTATTTACATGAAAAATAAAGTGTATATCTTAAATTTTCTGGGAATAGCCTGTAAAGTCCTCTTCATCCACAGGGAATTTTCTATAATTTTGCATTAAGTTTAAACCGTAAAAGATAGATAAAAATGTACTAAACAAAACATATAGCTCTGCTTAAAACACACAATTTATGTCAAATAACTTTTTTTGTGGTATCATTCATTTCTGAGATATCTGTTATTATTACTTTGCCATTTTTTTAAAGTGTCATTGCTATTTCAATTGTTTTTTGCAATGTCTTGGTAAGATACTGGAATTTTAAAGCAAGCGTATAGCATCACACTTTTAAGATTGTCAATTTGGTTTCCTGTGTCCCCTTTGTGCTACAACAAAATGTGTAATGTAAGTCTTTCTGCAAGGAAGGACAGCTCAGCAATATACCAGGTTGTAAGACTCACACAGGACATTAAAGAAAATTTCAATAATAATAATAATAATAATAATAATAATAATAATAATAATAATAATAATAATAATAATAAAACTACTCTAGCACTGTTTGTCGACTTAAAAGATGCATTTAACACAGTGGTGAGAAATGCTACTATACAAAATGAAGACATATGGCATATCAGGCCACATGCTAAACTGGTTTCAAACCTTCCTATCCCAAAGATGGTTTGCAGTACAATACAAAACAGCCACATCTAAATGGAAACAAACGAGAGTTGGACTACCTCAAGGGCCTGTTACAAGTGCTATTCTGTTCAATATATATAAACGACCTAGAAGATGTACTTAAGAAAATAGGTAACATACAAGTAGGAATGTTTGCTGACGACGTGGTAATATGGACTTCAGAAAAGAACATAAGATCTGGGAAACATTACAAAAAACTACAAGAACGTATCTAGGGATAGAATTAGATCAGAAACTATCAATGAAAGAACATGTAAACAATGTAACGAATAAAATCAACAAAAAGAACAACATTTTAAAACGTTTAGCAGGAATAAAATGGGGTGGAAACATGGACCTCCTTAATAATATACATAAAATCTAACCTATTGTATGGAGGAGAACTACTAGCAACAATAAACAAGAGACTTAAAAGTAAACTAGAAATTTCACAAAATAATTCACTAAGAATAATAACAGGAGCTGTAAAAACAACACCAATTACAGCACTACAACGCTTCATAAAAAACATGGCTATAGAATTGGAACATGAGTTGAAAGCAATTACTCTAGCACAAAAACTGCAAGTCAATAGAAACAGATACGAATGGTACCACACAGCAGATACTATAAGTAATTTAAAAACTCAAATAAGCTTCAGAACATATATTAATAACTTAAAATACAAGAACATAATTACAACAGAGGTAACGAGTCCAATAGAATATATTGATAAAGAATATCAGAATGACCTGATTTATACAATACACAAACAAAACAATATATCAGATGAAATGAGAGCGATAGCAATAGCTACGGAAAATGAAAGATACCCAGAAAAAGAATGGCTCTAAATATATACAGATGGATCCCTCATCAATAAAAAACAAATGCTGGTGTAGGAGCATACTGTAAACATTTTGCACAGTATCTACCATTAGATGAAACGTCAAACCACTATGATGGAGAATTAACAGCTATAAAAGCAACATTACAGAAAATTTTATATAAACCATACATAAAACAAAAAATAGTCATCTTATCAGACTCAAAATCAGCCATAGATGGAATAGTAAATTACAATAATAAAACAACAAGAAATATTAAAGAAATAAGAAGCATAATTAAAGCAGTTGAACCTAGAAATCATGTCACTCTACAATGGATCCCAGCTCATGTTGGACTTTTGGGCAATGAACATGCAGATCAATTAGCAAAGAAAGGTGCAATACAAAAAATAAAACCTGTAGGACAAATAGAAATAAATAAACAATTAAATAATATTAAAGATTTCAAAAGACAGCAGAGACTTGATGAAGAAGATAAATTAAAGATAAAGATTATAAGAATATTAAAGATAGAGTTGATATACAAAAAATGCCAAGGAAGACTGCAGTGGCCTTATTTAGGATGGCAACTGGCCACGATTGCCTCGCAGAACACCTCTACAAGATAGGATGCCTACCTACACCCAAGTGTACGATGTCATCCTGAACAAACAACATCTCGCCAAATGCAAACGCCTTAAAAGTGATAACTTACAGACTTTATATTGGGAAGCCAGAGGGAAAATGATGCAGATCAATTAATCCCCAGTGCCATTGGTGAACAACAACAACAACAACAGTATTTCTGCAAACATTTATCTTGATTAAAATTAAGTAGATAAAACAATAAGCTTTCATAAGAATAATTTGTAGAAGCTGTATAAAAATAAACGATAATTCTGTAGAGAAAGTCATGTGAATGTAACAAATTATATATACCTTTTTTTAAAGGGAAGCATGTGTTAGATAACAGAATTTGAAAACTAATTTTGCAATTTTACAATAATAGGACCAGTCATTGGATGCAGTCACGTCCTTTCCAATCAGATATATACAGAAAAGAAATTGCTGCTAATATGATAGAGTCCAGAAGTTCAGGCATTTATGTTGGTTAAAATAGGCAGACAGAAAGGTACTTAAAATACCAAAAATAGGCATTTATTAAAAGAGAAAACAGAGAGTAATCCCACTCTATATTAATGAAAATAGTTATCTAAGATAATTTATTTATCACAAAGATTTACTCTTACTTTTCTTGATTGCAAGCAACAAGGCATTAACTGTCACAGTCAACCGCCGTCAGAACGTTTTTCACCAAGGAAAAAGAACGTTCTACTGTCACTGAAGTGACTGGAACATATTTAAAACAAGCTGTTTTGGAAGGACTCATATCACTTTCACCTTTCAGGACATCATAAATGTTCTTAAGTGATTCTAGGTCCACATTAGCACTCATAATATGTTTCTCCTTTCTCTCCTTGTATTGCAGCACCTGGTTTATTGCATCAAAGATCGCTGTGGATGACATTAGTATATCACTCTTTTTTCTCAACTTCAAGAAACTGTTTTAAACATTCTTCGCAAACAGCATTTCATGTTAGCATACCATTATTGCAGTTGCTTACCACACCTAGGAGAAATGTATACATTACAATTAAATTCCTTGCACATTTTCTCTCAGGCTGCATCCTTCTCCTCAATAATTTGTGTATAATTACTAGAGCCTGGAAGTTAGGCCAAATGCCTTTTCTATTTAAATAGCTATAATAAAGAGTTAAATACAGATAAAAATGTCTCTGTACATTCAAGGATGGTAAGGCCAGTTTTATTTTGCTTTTTTTGACTTTTGTTTACTACTTTAAGCTTTAAAGCCTTTTTTTTTTTGGTCTGTTATGGATCATTGTGGCTTTTTGCTGTGATTATTTACACATTCTAAAAAGCACATAAAGAATTTCAATCTGTGAAATGGAAAAAGGTTACACAAAAATATTTATTGAGGATTTTGCTTGCTATAAATGCAGTTATTTGTTTTCAAACAGTTGAAAACTTATCACCTCAAACAATTTAATTAAGCTGTTTAAATAGCAAAACTTGTGAAAGCAATGCAGGCATCTTATATGAAGAAGGCAGCTAAAGCCTTGAAAGTTTTCTTCTAGAAAATGCTCTATCTCACAGAGGGTCGGCTGATAAGTCCCGGGCCTCACACAGAGATGGCGCCACTAGGTCAGTTAGACGGTAGCATCGTATAGTTTTACTCTAGACTAGCTTGTATCTATAGTTACAGGTCAATAGCTTGTTTAGTTTTTGAACGACAGCATTTTAAACAAGACAACTTTACAGTTTTCACGAAAATGGAGAATTTGGAAAAACCAGCATTGATGAAATACTTCCATTTGAAAGGCTTAACGCCTAAAGAAATCAAGGAGGAAATGGATAGTACATTGAAAGACTCTGCCCCTTCATATTCAATGATTAAAAGGTGGGTTGCACAGTTTAAAATGGGACATACAAGCACTAGTGATAAGCCTTGCTCTGGATGCCCTGTGGAAGTCACAACTCCAGAGATGATTGAAAAAATTCATCGTTTAGTAGTGGAAGACTGCAGATTAAAGTTGTTTGAGATAGCAGAGGCTGTAAACGTATCAAAAGAACTTGCAGGTAATATTTTAAGTAATGTTTGGGGCTTTCACAAGGTCTGTGCGAGGTGGGTGCCGTGTTTGTTGACACCTGATCAAAAGTTGCATAGAAAAACTGTTTCTGTTAAGAATGTGGAGCTCTACCGTAAAAATCCCAATGAATTTTTGAGACAGCTTATTACCATGGATGAATCACTACACTCCAGAAAGTAAAACAGTGGATTGCGCCAGGTGAACCAACTCCAAAAAAGGCAAAGTCAATTTTGTCAGCTAACAAGGTTATGGCGAGTGTTTTCTGGGATGCACAAGGAATTATTTTTATTGATTACTTGGAAAAGGGTAAAAGTATCACTGGTGACTACTATGCAAGCTTACTGTAACATTTGAGTGATGAGGTGAAAAGAAAAAGACTTCCTTTGGCAAAAAAAAAATCTTGTTTCATCATGACAATGCTCCGGCCCATCGTTCAGTCATTGCAATGGGGAAAATTTGTGAATTAAAGTTCAAATTGTTTGAACATCCACCCTATTCACCAGATCTAGCACCCAGTGACTACCACCTGTTCCCTAATCTCAAAAAATTTCTTGGAGGACGAAGATTTCACAGCAATGAGGAGGCCATTGATGCGGTAAACAGCTATTTTGAGGACCTTGATAAATTGCACTACAGAGATGGTTTAATTAAATTAGAACACTGGTATGACAAATGTATTAACCTTTCTGGAGATTATGTTGAGAAATAAAAAAAAGTTTTTTTAAATGTTGTTTTCATTGAGAGTCCCAGGAGTTATCAGCCGATCCTTGTATGTAACCTGGGTTGCACAGAATCGCCAAAGACATAAGAAATTTGTATCCACATGCAGATAACTTGGTTTCAAACACCAAGAAGGTCTTCCTAAAATCAACCTCCCAAATGTTGTTTTAAGGACGTGGCACCAGAACTTGCTTTATCTCCAAAACCAAGTTCTCACCAGATGGGGAACCTGGATGTCTGCTGCCAGATATTACAGCATAAATTTGGACCAGATAAGTGAGATATTTGATGCTCTATCAGAAGAAGAAGTAAACTCAGCAACAACTAGTGTTATAGCCGCACATTATAGTTTACTACCAGAAGCAATCTTGAAGTTGGAGAAAAAAGGTGATATGGTAGTGTCATCCATGGCGATCTTTGAAGATGCAATGAATCAACTGCTGCATGTGCCAGGACAGAAAGGAAAGCTTGTATTAGTGGAAAATATAAATCTGTTATGAGTGCTAATGTGGACCTAGAAAAACTTAAGAACATACTTTGTGGCATTCTGAAAGTTCTGTTGTAATTGATATGAGTCTCCTGAAATAACTTGCTATAAATATGCTCCAGTCATTTCAGTGGAAGCAGAACGTTCTTTTTCCATGAATAAAAACATTCTGACAGGTGAATGATTAGGCATTTGGCACCTTGAAAGAAAACCTTGTTGTTGCTTGAAATCAAAGAAATTTATGTGATATAAGTATCTTATATAGCTATTTTCATCAATAAAGGATGGGATTACTTTTTGTTTTCACTTTTAATAAATGCCTGAACTTCTGGACTCTAGTAATTAGTGACCAGTTCTACAATTCTCCGCACCTAGATTTTTCAGTTGACAGTGCAATTCTAACCTCAAACAATCAGGAAAATCACAGGACAATAATTGTCTAGTTGTCTGCTAGAGAAACAGATGTGAAGACAAGGAACATTCAGAAGTCATACAGTTTAGTCACTGCACTTTCGGAAGCTGTTGTTTGCAGTTGTCTCTGACGTTAACTAACAATTTGCTGTAAAAGCTTGATAAACAAAATGTTACAGTATTTTTAAATCAGTTGGTGAAACTGATCCGTAATAACACAAAACTTATTTCATATACATGGTATATTTTAATTGTGTCTACATCTTTCCTATAGATTCTCATGCTTCCCCAGCTATGCAAGACTCCATAAGTATGAGGCCTTCACAGTCAGAGGCATAGCTAGGGAGGGGGAACCTCCCCCTTGATAAAAGGTATTTAAAAATTATACAAAAAACAGCTTTGTTAAAATAATAGCATCTTTCTAGGTTGGTAGGAATGAAATAATTTATAATTGTATCACTGGTAGTGCTATATTTACTCCATGTGTCTTAGACAACATCGTCAAAGGTGATAGTAACACAAGCTGTACTTTAGATGGTGCGGGGTGCATGTTTCTGTTTCGCTCCAAACTAAAGAGTTTTCTACAATATCTCGCACTTTAGAATATAACTAGAAACTCTATTTTGTAGTGAAATAAAATGTCTGCAGTGGTAATATAAAATACTTCACAGTGGTCATTAATTCTCATCTCATAACACATTTGTCGCTGAGATTACGCAAAACATCCTATCCTAATTTTAATTCCAATTGTTGCAGCTTAATCTGTGAATACAGAATTGATTTATTTAAATATTGCAACTCAGGATTAATTCATATTTATCATTTCAATTGATACAAATTGTTTAAAAAATGGACTCCTATACATAATGCCTTAATATTTATTTCTAGTTATGCCACTGTTCACAGCTTATTTGGAAAATATTAAAAGTATTTGTTTTATTCCTGAATGTGGTGTTTGGTGGGGAGAGGGTATTGAGGAAGGAATTCCTTTAAAGTCTGATTGCAGTTTTAAAAGATGTTTGACTTAAATAACACAAAAGTATGGTATTTCTCTGAATGTTATGATGTCTATCTTGAACTGCTGATAAAGGCTGGTTCACAACCACCCGGTAACGGTAACCAGAACGGGAAGCAATAAATTTTTATTCACAACAGCCCGGTAACGAGAATGGGAATGCATATCGATCACAAAGTGAAAGTCAATTTTGCGCATTGGGATTTCATTTGTTTTTAACTGACCAATGACATTTTTCAACTACTTCCAATTTAGCCAAGCCAACGTCAAAATTCGATAGAGTAAGCATTATCTAAATGCATATTCATTACATTTTCGATCCCTCTACTTATGCCAAGCTTTCATTCCTTTATTTAATGGCATACATCAAAATTGTTTGTTCTTTTTTCATTTCCACTGGTTTTAGCTGTTCTTTGTAGCTTTTGCCATTGTTTTTTAGGTAATAGCCAGTTTTGAGTTGCATATAAACAAACTACAAATGACCCCTTCACCAGAGGAACCAACATTGATTAGATTTGCGGGTGTCAGGATGAGGTTAGGAGGCACATTTACTACTAATTCCTTCCACTTTCATGTTGCCAGCTTGCGAGTATAGAGCGCACTAGTGGCTGTTTCATGTCACGGCCGCTTAGAATAACCTCTAGAGTGAAGAGTCTAATATGCACAATAGGAATGTAATATGCTGTGCCCGGGAACGAGAACGAGAAAGTTAAAAGTTGGGCAACTCTTCTTTCCCGTTCCCGGGGCCCGGGAAGCTTCCCGTCGGTTGTGAACACTCCCATTTGAATACATGTATTTTAACTTTCTCGTTCTCATTCTGGTTACCATTCTTGTTGGTTGTGAACCAGCCTTAAGACTCCTTCATTCTCAGTGAATTTTATGTAAATATAAAAACATAGGAAATAGACCAAAACTTGCTTCACAAAGAAATGTTGAGGATATTAAGATACGTAATTCATATGAATGATCTTTAGCTGTTTATGAAGGATTTCCTGTTGTTTGTCGGAATTTCCAGTATTTCAAGCTACAGATTTCTGAAATGTTATGTCTGTTATTTTTTTATCAGGACATGCACATAGTATGAATGAATGGATTTATTGTACAATTTGTTCTACAGTTTGGTTTACAATGTATATTTGTATATCACTATACCCCTACATCTGTTGTAAAATTGGTCTGGTGCTTGTTTTTTTATTGGGCCACTCAGATTGCTTGGCTCCCTGCCTTTTCACTCACTGAGTGGCCCTTGCTTCTCTTACTTTTCTAGACCATGTTTTCCTTTACCTTTCTTAATATTCTCCCATGTCCTTGATTTTGTTTCTTAGAAGCTTTTGTTGAGTCAGTCATAACTTTAAGATTTCACCTTCCTTCATTTTCATACATCTAACCTAAATTTTTTAAACTTGTTTCTACTATTGCCTTTCTCTCCTCGTTCTACTAATGCAACTTCTCCTGGTGCTGCTCTTAGTAGTCCAATTAATTCTTTATAAACCATTCTATACTTTTGGTCAATTTTCCTACTTCATCTCTAATTTCCCCGCTATTACTCAACCTTACTCCTAGTCCTATTCTTTGACTACCTCCAGTTCCTGACCATCTAGATACCATTTTTCTTCTTTCCTCCATTTATCACTTAGTACTTATTTATATTTACCTTAATTCCCCATTTTTCACACAATCTTGAATTTCATTTATTGCTTTTGTAACCCTATTATCGATATGGTGCCTACCATAGAATTGTCCGCATATAAAGAACCTGGAATCTCCTTATCTCTTATTGCTGGGCAATGCTAACTTCTTATTTTTATTCCGTCTAATATATCAACTATGAATAGGTTTATAATTTTGAACTCAGTTTATATTCCTGTCTTAATCCTATTTTCTTATTGCATGTCAATTTACTTCCTTTCCCTATTTGTTCTTTGTTTTATCCTGATACGTAAATTTCTCCATTGCTTTTCTAAGTCTAGTACGCCTGGATACTTTCCTCCGCTTCTAGCATTACCCTCCCTTCTCTCAAATCTATTATTTTATACCTCCCTCCCTTCTTGCAATTTCTTCCGCTTCACTAACCCTTTTCCCTCTTATTGCTTCCCCACTTCTCACTCGTATCCCTCCCTCCTCCGCATATGCATTTCTTACTACACTGATAGTCATCTGTTCTCTCGACTTGTCCTTCTTTGTGTCTCTTCCTGTCCCGCCGCTGCTTCTTCCTCCCTATTTTCTTCTGTGCTCCTTTCATGACTGTTTCCCATGCCTGTCGAGTTTGTGATTTGATCAGCTGTTTTCTACTCCTTTCTCCAAACTACCAACTCAGCTATTCTCTCAGTTCTTTGACTTGTATGTGTCCTGGGCCATTGCTTCTGTTAATGTTCGCACATTTTTTCTCGTTCATTCCTCCGTATACTCATACTCCATTCTTCTCCTTCCATGAATCATTTTAAACCTTTCAAATGCCTTTTTTTCCCAGCTGCTCTTGCTTCTTTCATCCTGGATATTAGTTCTTTTTTCAAAATTTGTTCCTCTCTCGTATAGTCCTGCTGTACAAAAATTCTTGTGCCTATTAACCTCCCGGCGTTCCTTAAAATTTCCCTCTTTTTTCCCATTGTCGTTATTTTTATAACAATGGGTCTAGACTTTCTTCCTCTTTTTCCTCTTTGGTACATGTGCTCTATCTCCCAACCAAACAGTCCTTCTTCCATGATCGCGTACACTACTTCTTCTGCCACAGTTCCTTCTTCTCTGTCCTGCTTTCAATCTTTTCTCTATAACTTCAATTTTTTACTTTCTCTACTACGTACAGTAAGTAGGGGAAGTATTGTATTCCACCCAAAAATTCGATACCGAGATTTCACCAGAAATACATGTTTTGAGACACCCTGAATCCAAAAAAGCATTTTTGGAAACATGTGTGTGTGTGTGTGTGTCTGTGAACAGCATAACTCAGAAACGAACAGTCGGATAAACACCAAACTTGGTATTTAGGTTCAGTATCTTCCAGAGATGCGACACGAAGGTTTTCAAGAAAATCCCCCCACCCCAGATTACCCTTTACATGAAACATTTTTCGAAAATTTTAATTTTCTCAAACATTGCTCTAACGATTTTGATTAAAATATCATATGTTTAAGATATTTTCATGACAAATAAAATGTATATCTTGAATTTCCTGGGAATGCCTCCAAAAGTATTCTTCATTGTGAACGACTTTTGCATAACTGGTAAACCATAAGAGATAGACAAAATTTTAGTACACAAAAACTGTAGATCGCGTTAAATACACAATTTATGTCATATACTTTTTTTTAGTTCAGTGAACCATTTTCGAGATATTGCTTGTTATTCCCTTAAATTTTTCAATACTTATTTTCTCAAATGGGAAATCGTTATTCATTTTTTTGTCTTGGATATGCAAAGAGTATTAATCTGTGGCAAAGGGAATGGTGCTGCACCTAGCAACCAGCTATTAAGAGATATGTATGTGCTTAAAGGCTACTGTATTTCTATATTGCCCTTGTAAATATATATTCCCCTTGCATCTACAAGAAAATTAGCAATGAGATAGAGTCTGCAAATGTTTATCTCGATTAACATGAAGTAGATGTAGAATAAGCGTTTGTAAAAATAGTTTGTACAAGAGTAGAGAAAGTCATGCGAGTGTAACACATCAGATTTTTTTTCTTGCAATCCATTATCTGCTGTACTAAAAAAACAACAGCATTGTAAGAACTTTTCTCGCTGCGAAGAGAATGGGTGTTGACCATGACTTTCATTTTCTACAATTTCTTGGCCCTCTTAAATTCTCTGGCCCAAGTAAACACTCAGTTCTGGGACAGCGTAGCGTCTCCAAACTGTGCCTTCAAATGAGTTGAAATCTCAACCCCTTCATTGGTTATAAACTTTATAATAATGCGTTGCACTACAGATGACGGAACCTCTTGTTCACTCATGGCTATACTGATGCCAGAACAGAGTGAAGCAGTTAACCAAGCTGGTTCTCCTTCCTAACACACTCACCTTAAACATCCTACTCCACCATCCTGCTTGCTCAGTATACTGGCTCAATTACCGTTTATATCTGAATAATTTATAGAACAGATATGAAAATACGTTATTGTGAGCAGAGAAAATTGTGTCACTGTAACATATCAAACTATTATTGTTGTTGTAACATAGTTGCCAACTTTCAGAAATTGAAATAATCCATAAAACTTTCACTTCTTCAGCAAATTACATTGTTTTGGGGGGTTGGGTGCTTGAAGTTTAAACCCCTTTAACAACCAGGTAGATTGAATGAACGAAACTCTTCAAATGATAATCAAATAGGCCCCTGGAGCTTACAGTTACCCAATATTTGTATTCTCAGGATAAGGGAAAACCCTGCAAAAAAATCCTTAACCAGGTGACTCGCCCTAACTGAAATTTGAACTCGGGACCTCTTCACTGTAACACAGACATGCTACCTCCACACTACAGAGGTGGGCTGCAACAATTTTGCCATGACATGAAATTTAGAACATGTAAAATGTTGAGTGAAGTAAATGTACAAAAATTCCATGTAAAATAAATGGGAATTCTGTTTAAGACCTGGTAGCTCTGCTTCTTTCTGACACATAAGCTGAAATTCTTCCTGGTATGAATATAAACAAGTATTAAAGCAAGAACACCACTTCCTGGATTATACGCACTCTTCTAGTCAATATTTTATACTTCATAACATCTACTTTAAACAAAAACTCGGAGATATATTCCATAGCCAAGGAATGTGAATAAGATCAACAAGTTGCATGCAGGAGTTGACTGAACAGGAGTTACTGAATGTTTGCACCCATTTACTTTTGATTACTAGTGGTACAATCAAATTTTAAATCTGCACTCTATGCATTTTGTTGCAGTCAAGTGAAGGGGGACCATGATGATGAAGGATAAACACACACATAAGCTCTGGTCTATTATAGTATTGTATACCATTTACTAGAGGTCACTAGTGGTGCTATACATTTTGTTGTAGCCCAGTGAAGGGGGACCATGATGATGAAGGATAAACACACACATAAGCTCTGGTCTATTATAGTATTGTATACCATTTACTAGAGGTCACTAATGGTGCTATACATTTTGTTGTAGCCCAGTGAAGGGGGACCATGATGATGAAGGATAAACACACACATAAGCTCTGGTCTATTATAGTATTGTATACCATTTACTAGAGGTCACTAGTGGTGCTATACATTTTGTTGTAGCCCAGTGAAGGGGGACCATGATGATGAAGGATAAACACACACATAAGCTCTGGTCTATTATAGTATTGTATACCATTTACTAGAGGTCACTAGTGGTGCTATACATTTTGTTGTAGCCCAGTGAAGGGGGACCATGATGATGAAGGATAAACACACACATAAGCTCTGGTCTATTATAGTATTGTATACCATTTACTAGAGGTCACTAGTGGTGCTATACATTTTGTTGTAGCCCAGTGAAGGGGGACCATGATGATGAAGGATAAACACACACATAAGCTCTGGTCTATCATAGCACTGTATACCATTTACTAGAGGTCACTAGTGGTGCTATACATTTTGTTGCAGCCCAGTGAAGGGGAACCACGATCATGATGAAGGGGGGGGACACACACACACACACACACCCCCACCCACCCACACCCCCACCCCCACCCACCCACACGCACTCACGCACGCACACAACACACGCGCACGCACGCGCCCGCACACGCGCACACGCACACACACAAGCTCTTGTTTATCATAGCCCTGTATATCATTCAGTTTGCAATCTTAAGCTAGAATATAGTGCAATAGAATTTAATGCTTTGTCATATAAATGGTTAAAATGTGTAAAAAGTTTGAATCTGACCAGAAAACTGTAAAACCTTTGCCGTAAAGTCATAAAAATGTCTCCACTCTTATACATTTTATGGACAAACTATAAAACTTGGCAAAGATGTTGTTACTATTATTATCATTATTATTATTATTATTATTATTATTATTATTATTCACGAGGCTTCAAATTTTTCATTTTCATAAAAATCTAAAAACCAAATTGTTGCGTTGAATGCAATACCTCCTGTTTCTTATGCAAGCAAAAGACCCTGAAATCCATGCACATAAAAAAGTGAATATGTAGTGAACAAAAGATACTTACCAGGAATACTAGCCTAGCTTGTTCAGAATCGGAGCCCTGAAGTCGTCCTTGTTGTATCGAAGTGTGCAGTACATTATAGGCTTGAGTTAGGTCGAGATATCCGGAAGGATAACCCTGACGTAGTTGCTGTCTTAGAACTTCACAAAAGTCCATTTCCAGGAGTCCACAAGCATTATTAATGACTGCACACACTCCATCCAGACTAGCACTTGTGCTGGCTCTCCTGTACCAGGAAATGTGTGTGGTTATCTTTGTGTTAAAACAGCATATTAATAAACTTCTAATACTTAATGGTAATACAGAGTTTTCGTTTGGACATGTGGCCAGCCTAACAGGAAACTTCTTGGTATTACCTGGCAGAGAAACAGTCCCTTAGCATAGATTTCTCATGCAAATTATAACTACAATAACCATATAAAAGTTTTGGAAATATGCTCATACATTTTAATAAAATTTATATTAACGGGAGACAGAAAGGCATATCCGCCAATGTTAAATTTGCTAACTTCATTACCCATTATATTACAAACTATATAACATATGAGGCAGTACCGAACATTTTTAGAATGCCAAGTTTCTAAAAACAAATGAAGCTTGTTTATATTTGACAGCTACTTTCTATTGTTTTGTGAGTTGATTGATGTGTAATTTGTTCAATTTGCTCTAATAGTTTGTTAATTATCATCATTTAAAGATTTTGTACTCACCCAAAAATAAACTTGACTAGAGAACATTTCGTATGATTTTTTATGATTTTAAATCTTTATTAACACTAAACTATGTGAAGATTGGCCTAGAAATACATCTGGCAAAGAAGGCCCATCTAAGGCAACAATTTATTATAGGTACAGCAAATTCAAAAGAGATCGATTTTTTCTTAGTGATGAATTTTATGAAGGACGTCCAAGAATGCTGTTACTGATGAAAATATTGTCGCTGTTTGAGCAATGCTTGAAGAAGATCGAGGGCATCTTATGAATTTATTCGGGTGACATTGGGCACTGGTATGAGCCAAATATCAACAGTTAGATGTGAACAATCTTTATTGTTGATGGATCCTACTTAAACTGACTCCCAATCAAAAACAACAACGCAGTCATTGGTAAAGAAACACTCTGGAAAAATTCCAAGGCGGCTTCAAATTTGGTTTGGAATATTGTTACTAGTGATGAATCTTGGATTTATTGTTATGATCCTGAAAAGAAAAGTCAATCAACTGAATGGGTCTTACAAACAGAACCTAAGTCTACAAAAGTCTCATGAATTCGCAATGCTGGTATGAAGGTGGTTGCTAGTTTTTTTTGTAGGCTATATTGCTACTATAACATTAGAAAAATTCTGATGTGTTACACTCACATGACTTTCTCTACTCTTGTACAAACTATTTTTACAAACGCTTATTCTACATATGCTTCATGTTACTCGAGATGTTAATCTTATTGCTAATTTTCTTGTACATGCAATGGGAATTGGTAAGCTTTAAGCAATAGTCAAATGTTTTAAGAGCTGGGTGCTATGTGGTGTATTCCATTCTCTTTGCATGTCCAGGGCACAAAAAAAGTTAATAACGAATTCCCATTTGAGAAAATGTATAAGTATTGGAAACTTTAAGAGAATAACAAGCAATATCTCAAAAATGGTTCACTCAACAAAAAAAATGTATATGACATAAATTGTGTATTTTAATGCGATCTACATTTTTTGTGTAGTAAAATTTTGAATATCTCTTATGGTTTACCAGTTATGCAAAAGTCGTTCACAATGAAGAACACTTTTGGAGACATTCCCAGAAAATTCAAGATATACATTTCATTTGTCATGAAAATATCTTAAACATACGATATTTTAATCAAAATCGTTAGAGCCATTTTTGAGAAAATTAAAATTTTTGAAAAATGTTCCATGTAAAGGTAATCTGGGGTGGGGGGATTTTCTTGAAAACCTTCGTGTTTAATCTCTGGAACATACTGAACCTAAATACCAAGTTTGGTGTTTATCCGACTGTTCGTTTCTGAGTTATGCTGTTCTCGGACACACAGATAGACATGTTTCCAAAAATGCTTTTCAAACCCTGGTTTCATCAAATCAAGAATGTATTGATGTTGAAGGGAATATTTGGAAAAACAATAAAATCATTTAAATTTTTTAAAACTAATCGTTATTTGATTTTCTATAAATTTCCAGTGTTGCCCTCATATCAGACTGAACTTTTTACAGGATGAAGACATCCCTCCACAATAATGTAGTTTATTAAGGAAGATAAGACTTTTTATTTAATTAAACATGTTTTATTAAGATTTATCAGCAATTAATTATTCATATATAAGTAACCAAGTTATTAACAGCAAAGTAAATCAGTAACAGAATTGAGGTGTTGCTTTTATAACATGAAATTTTTTTTTTTTCCCCCACCATACCTAGGTTATATACATTACCAAAAATACACAAACTGGGCAACAAAATGAGGCCCATAGTGAATAACATAAACTCTCCCACATATAAACTAGCAAAATGGCTTTCAAATACCTTCAACTCCATGCCTATGTTCAAAAGTCTTAGTAACTATTGAAGGAGTCAGCCCAAAGTCGTCATGTAAACCTCTCTTTAAAAAACTGGGGATCCTCCCACTTCCCTGCATTTACATATATGCAGTTATTCTGCTTATAGTCAAGAACATTAATGCTTCTGATTCACTATTCATAACTAATAATATGGTGCATGAACACAATACTAGGGAAAATACACAAATACATGTGACCAGCTGCAACACCTCGCTCTACCAAAAAAGTATCTTATTCTCTGGCATTAAACTTTATAATAATTTACCAAGTAATATTAAGGCAATTAAAAATGTAAACCAGCTGAAATCCAGTCTCAAGGCACATCTAGTTAACCACTCCTTTTGTTCTATTAATGATTTCCTTGAACACAAATGTATATCATGAACCATAGTATTTAGCATGTAAATACCTATTGTATAATGTAAAAACATATTGTATATATTGCAAAAACCTATTATTGTTTATGTTTATAGCTTGACGTGTCCAATAGTGAATGTACATTGTACCAAACCACTTTAACGGATGAATAAACTAACTAACTAACTAACTATAAAAAATTCATTAGAATTAACCAGTCACCTTTCAAATATAAATATATCACCCACAGACATGATGGTATCATTTGATGTCACTGCACTCTTCCCAAGCATACCAAAAGAAGAATTATTACCACTCCTAGAAAATTGGATATTAAACAATGGCACACCTAGAGCACAAACAGAAGATTACCTAAAACTAACAAAATTATGTCTGGACCAAAATTTCTTTTCATTCCATCACAAAATCTTTAAACAAACCTCAGGCCTAACTATGGGAAACCCCCTTTCACCATTTTTAGCAGAACTATATATGAGCCATTTTGAATGCCATATTACTAAATCTTTCCCACATCTATTCAAAACCTGGTATAGGTATGTAGATGATATTTTTGCTATTGTTCCAAAAAGCTTTCAGAAGATGCTTTGAAATAGTTTAAATTTACAAAAAAGATCTATTAAATTCACAATAGAAAAAGAAGAAAATGGCCAATTACCTTACCTAGACATCAGCATCATCAGAAATAATGCACACAACAAACTAACGTTTGGCATTTACAGAAAACCAACGCACACAGAAAATTATATTAAAAACAATAGCTACAATCCTACAAGCCACAAACATGCAATTTTAAATAGTATTACAAACAGGTTAGTACATATACCAATGGAGAAAGAGGAATACCAGAAAGAATACCAACACATTATCAACATAGCCACTATGAATGGATACCAGAAAAAAAACAATAGATAAGAAGATAAAAAGGTTTGAAAGACAGAAATACATCCAACAAATGACTACGTTACTCAGACAACAAAAACCACAAGCATATAGAAAATTCACTTATCACCCTTGGACACATCATAAATTTCAAAGGATTTTCAAAAAATACAACATCACACTGTCTCCACAGAATAACCACAACATACAGAAACTACTATGCAACAGAACAAAAGATCCTATCCCCACGATAAATCAGCTGGTATATATCAAATTGATTGTAATGAATGTAACCTGGTATACATAGGAAGAACCAAAAGAAATCTTGAAATAAGACTTAAAGAGCATATGAGATGCATTTACCAAAAGCAGCCAGATATATCAGCAGTAGCACATCATTTCTGGTCTTCAAACCATGATATCACTCCAAACATAAAACTCTTAAAACCGATCAACAGCAGTAATGAATTGGACATCTGGGAAAAAATACATATTGTCAAACACAGGAATCACCTAATGAATTTCGAACTGCTGCCACCCAACAGCCTTTGGAGGTTCATCAGCCCAGCACCAGAGAACACCACTAACCACACACATCCCCCAGACGATGACCGGCAAAATCATATGAGGACATGCTGACAATGGGAACAAACCATCTCCCGAAACGCGTTCAAGTAAGAATATTATAGTGATATAGTGTAACAACCCTCAACTCTCTTTATTTTAAATTATGACACATCACTGTTACTAGCTTCTAAATCTTCAAAATTAGTCAATGAAAATGTTATTTACCTATCTTCAACAGTTCTTGAGAAAACAGATCATTTATATCACAGAATGTCATTCAGAGAAAAAACTGTTTAAAACAAAAACGGATATATATATATAGTTACCCGAGCAAAATCAAACTAAGGATAGATGCTACCATATTTAGCAGTGGTACCAATTTGTAAAGACCCTAAAATCTGCCTCTCTGCCACAAACACTATACAAATTATAATTTTTTTGTTAAGTTGTACAGAATTCAGAGCACAAAATGGCAGATACAGTATGATTTTTAAAAATCTGATGTGTTACATTCATATGACTTTCTCTATCCTCTATTGTTTATTAAAGGATATACAAAATATTCTTACAAAAGCTTGCTTTTCTACCTACTTCATTATAATCAAGATAAACCTTTGCAGAAATAGCTACATTACACTTTTCGTTATAGATACAAAGGGAACAGCGATAGTCAAATGTTTAACAACTGGACGCTATATGTTGGCCTTAAAATTCCATACTGTTTCCATGATGACATCATGAAAAACAACTGAATGTTGACAAGACTTGAAAAAAAAAAAAAAAAAAAAAAAAAAAAAAGACTAAGTATTGAACAATTCGAACCATTAATAATGGATATCTGGGAATAGCTGATGCCACAAAAAAAGTTATTTGAAGCCAATTGGGTGTTTTAAAAAGATCTACATTTTTACTTTCTCTACTACGTATAGTAGGTAGGGGAAGTATTGTATTCCACCCAAAAATTCGATACCGAGATTTCACCGGAAATACATGTTTTGAGACACCCTGAATCCAAAAAAAGCATTTTTAGAAACATGTCCATGTGTGTGTCTGTCTGTGAACAGCATAACTCAGAAACGAACAGTCGGATAAACACCAAACTTGGTATTTAGGTTCAGTATCTTACAGAGATGCGACACGAAGGTTTTCAAGAAAATCCCCCCACCCCAGATTACCCTTTAGATGGAAGATTTTTCGAAAATTTTAATTTTTTCAAAAATGGCTGTAACGATTTTGATTAAAATATCATATGTTTAAGATATTGTCATGACAAATAAAATGTATATCTTGAATTTCCTGGGAATGTCTCCAAAAGTATTCTTCATTGTGAACGACTTTTGCATAACTGGTAAACCATAAGAGATAGACAAAATTTTATTACACAAAAAATGTAGATCGCGTTAAAATACACAATTTATGTCATATACATTTTTTTTGTTGAGTGAACCATTTTCGAGATATTGCTTGTTATTCCCTTAAATTTTTCAATCCTTATTTTCTCAAATGGGAATTCGTTATTCATTTTTTTGTCTTGGATATGCAAAGAGTATTAATCTGTGGGAAAGGGAATGGTGCTGCACCTAGCAACCAGCTATTAAGAGATATGTATGTGCTTAAAGGCTACTGTATTTCTATATTGTCCTTGTAAATATATATTCCCCTTACATCTACAAGAAAATTAGGAATAAGATAGAGTCTGCAACTGTTTATATCGATTAACATGAAGTAGATGTAGAATAAGCGTTTGTAAAAATAGTATGTACAAGAGTAGAGAAAGTCATGTGAGTGTAACACATCAGATTTTTTGTATAGTACGTTCATCTATCACTTAATGTATACCAGTTATACAAACTTCCTTCAGAATGAAGAGGACTTCACAGAGTATTCCTAGTAAATTCAAGATATACATTTTATTTGTCATGTATATATCTTTAGTATACAGTATTTTAATTGAAATCATTAGAGCCATGTTCCATGTAAATGGTAGTATAGGGTGGGAAGGATTTTGTTGCATCTTTGAATGACACTGAACTTAAATACCAAGTTTGGTATTTATCCGACTTTTCGTTTTTGAGTTAGCTGTTTACAGACATGTACAAGGAGCTTTTTTAAAATGGTTTTTCTTGGATTCAGGGGTCCTCAAAACATGTATTTCTGGTGAAATCTTGCTATCAAAGTTTTTTTTCTTCAATTTCTCTACTTACTGTGTACAAGGGTTAACTGATAAGTCCCGGGGCTCTCAAAGAAAACAACATTTAATTTCTTTTTTTTATTTCCCAACATAATCTCCAGAAAGGTTAATACATTTGTCATACCGATGTCTAATTTAATTAAACCATCTCTGTAGTGTGATTTATCAAGGTCCTCAAAATAACTGTTTACCACATCAATGGCCTCCTTGTTGCTGCGAAATCTTCGTCCTCCAAGAAATTTTTTGAGATTAGGGAACAGGTGGTAGTCACTGAGTGCTAGATCTGGCGAATAAGGTGGATGTTCAAGCAATTCAAACTTTAATTCGCAAATTCTCCCCATTGCAATGACTGAACGATGGGCTGGAGGATTGTTGTGATGAAACAAGATTTTTTTTTTGCCAAATGAGGTCTTTGTCTTTTCACCCCATCACTCAAATGTTACAGTAAGCTTGCGTAGTAGTCACCAGTGAAACTTTTACCCTTTTCCAAGTAATCAATAAAAATAATTCCCTGTGTATCCCAGAAAACACTCGCATAACCTTGTTAGCTGACAAAATTGTCTTTGCCTTTTTTGGAGTTGGTTCACCTGGCGCAATCCACTGTTTTGACTGTGATTTACTTTCTGGAGTGTAGTGATGTATCCATGGTAATAAGCTGTCTCAAAAATTCATTGGGATTTTTACGGTAGAGCTCCACATTCTTAACAGAAACAGTTTTTCTATGCAACTTTTGATCAGGTGTCACCCACCTCGCACAGACCATGTGAAAGTCCAATACATTACTTAAAATATTACCTGCACGTTCTTTTGATTCGTTTACAGCCTCTGCTACCTCAAACAACTTTAATCTGCGGTCTTCCAGTACTAAAGATGAATTTTTTCAATCATCTCTGGAGTTGTGACTTCCACAGGGCGTCCAGAGCAAGGCTCATCACTAGTGCTCGTACGTCCCATTTTAAACTCTGCAACCCACCTTATAATCATTGAATATGAAGGGGCAGAGTCTTTCAATGTACTGTGCATTTCCTCCTTGATTTCTTTAGGCGTTAAGCCTTTCAAATGGAAGTATTTAATCACTGCTCGTTTTTCCAAATCCTCCATTTTTGTAAAAACTGTAAAGTTGTTTTGTTTAAAATGCTGTCATTCAGAAACTAAACAAGCTATTGACCTGTAACTATGGATACAAGCTAGTCTAGAGTAAAACTATACAATGCTACCATGTCTGTGTGAGAGCCGACTCTCGTATGTGGTAGATAAAGTAAAAATACAATAATAAAATTCATATGAAACCTGTCTCACTTCTCTACAAGTATTCATTGTCACATGAATGGTTTAAACATTACATATGGCGTTGTTTATTATTTCTCTTCCCCTTATATTTAACATCCTGTTGTATACAGGAAATACAATGTATCCACTATTTACTTTTATCCTTTCTTCCCTATTTTCTCCCATTTGCTTCACATATCTTTTAACCATTTTAACCTTATTTTTCCTAAATGCTTTCCCATATATTCATTTGATCTAGTATTAAAAATCTTTTAGCTCTATTGGTAAATTTTTCCATTTCTCTAGTATTAAATTTTCTCTTCCTTTATTTGTATCATTGCAATTTGTCTTGTAATCCATTACATTTATTACATCTCTCCCTCCCTCTCCTTCTTCTCCCTATTAGACCATTTAAATTCATTTGCACCTGTCTTCACCATGCATATGCCATTCTGACCTCTTTGTTGCATACTTCAATCTCCCCATTCTGTTTTAAAATATTTATAAGTTATTAATGACCTCAGAGTTTCTTGAAACATTGGAACTTACACACAGTGATGCATTCAAATATATTGAAGAAAGAGTGAGTTGACTTAAGATACTCTTTGCTCCACTTACTACACATTACATGCAGGACATGTTTCATGAAGCATTCCCCGCATCTTCCGCTGCTATGCGCTGACTGACTTCGGAGTAGAATTCCGGTTCTCTGCTGCCATCTGTTGACCGATTGATGAACTTAGTGATGAGATCTCTTCCCGGTAGTATTTCAAAGTTCATCAATTGCTCTTGGAACGTTTTTATGTATATTTTCTCCCACAAGCTTAATTCTAGCGGTTTCTTGACGTACTTTAGTAATTTTGCTTCCTTTTCTACTGTGTTTGCTACAGCAGACCTTTCCAACTGTTTATATCTGATGTTGCAGTAGTGTTCCAATGTTCCTCTTGGTCTTCCCTATGTATATTTTGTCACAATCTTTGCAGTTTATCTGATATACACCTTGTTTCTTTTCATGTGGAATACTATTAGTAACATCTTTCCTAAGCTGAATTTATTGCATGGTGCCAGGGTTATCTTGTATTTCTAGAAAGTCTTCTGGAATTTGTGGAAGGCCCAAGGGTGGAAAGCAATTCTCTTGTATCTCCAATTTTTTTCAATTGGTGCAAGAGTCGTAATCTGTCTGATTTGCTTTTCTCTGGTGAACTTGTTGATTTTTCTGTCTATCATGTGTTTTGAAGTTGTTCTTTACGATGTTTTTGAAGATGTTTATTTCTTTAGTTTAATTGCCCCACGTATGGGAGCCAACTTGTAGTAAGTTGTGTTGTTTACGTAATTTAGCTTCACGCTTGGGAAGCTAACTTGAAGAAGTATTGTTCTTGGAGTTTACTTTGTTTAAGAAGTTTGCAACACGCTTTGGGCGTCGGTTTGAAGTTGTTCATTACGTAATAGTTACTGTTGTTACGTAATATGCTGCTACGTATGAGAAGCTGATGTGTTTTTGTTGTTACACTCCAAGTTTTACACTATAATATTTAACTTTGTTATTAAAACTGCTTCTATATATTATTTATGTTTGAATTTGCCTTGGCTGTGTCAGTAGTGTTTGTAGAGTCATGTGTATCTTAGTCAGGGTGCGGTGCAACAAGAATTGTAGACATACACAGATTTTTAAGTTTTTAAAACTCACTTCTTTTATTTATCCTTTGCACAATTTAATAAAGCACTACACTTTTTAAGAGCTGTGAGATTATTTAATACTTCAACTTAGCGCGTATACATATTTTACGGTTCACACATAATATTTCTATAGAGAACACATCTTCCATCTGGTCACTACCAAGGCTTGCCAGCAACTCAACATTATTTCAAGCATTAAACCCGTAATCTTCGGTATTTCAAGTCTCTGATTGGCTAATTCCAGTCCAATAGAATATCTGCATTTTACTTAAACTTTTTCTTTGCTATTGATTGGCTAATTTTAAACTGTTACTGAATTTACCTTATCTTTGATATAATCATGACTAGTAACATTCAAACTCTTTAACTCATTATTGCTACAAGGTTACCTCATTATTACCTCTTTATTAGCAACTTAAAACTTATTATTCTCACAGCTCTTGCATTAGTAGAGTATGTAATGTATTCACATAACATTATTAAAACATGTTTACAATAAAAATAAGCATTTGCAATGACTGTTACATACAATTTAAATAATTATTACATACATATTGTTTCAAGGCGGGCTATTATTCAATTTACTTATTATAAAATATAATTGAAATTATTCAGGTATAAAAATACTGCCTCAGTTTGTCAAATCCGTTGGCTTTTGCTGTTGTTATGATGTGTTCGTATTCATTCTTGTATTCTATTTCTTTAAGAGGGGTGTTTATTAATCGGTGAATTAAAAGAGATCTCATCACTAAGTTCGTCAATCGGTCAACAAATGGCACCAGAGAACCGGAATCCTACTCCGAAGTCAGTCGACGCATAGCAGCAGAAGATGTGGGGAATGCCTTACAAAACATGTCCTGCATGTAATATGTAGTAAGTGGAGCAAAGAGTATCTCGAGTTGATTCACTTTTTCTTTAATATATATTAATGACCTTTTTCCTTTCTCTACTATGTATAGTAAGCAGGAGAAGTATTGCATTCCACCCAAAAACTTGATCTCGAAATTTCACTGGAAATACATGTTTTGAGGTCCCCAGAATCCCCAAAAAAGCATTTTTACAAAAAGGTCTGTGTGTGTGTCTCTGAACAGCATAACTCAAAAATAAAAACTCGGATAAATACCAAACTTGGTATTTATGTTCAGTATCTTTCAAGGATGTGACACAAAGGTTTTCAAGAAAATTCTGCCACCCCACACTACCCTTTACATGGAACATTTTTCCAAAATTTTGATTTTCTTAAAAATAGCTGTAACGATTTTGATTAAAATATCATATGTTTAAGATACTTTAATCGCAAATGAATTGTATATCTTGAATTTTCTGGGAATGTCTCCAAAAGTAGTCTTCATTCTGAATGAATTTTGCAAAACTGGTAAACCGTAAGAGACAGACAGAATTTTAGTACACAAAAGATGTTGTTCTCTTTAAAACACAATTTATGTCATACACATTATTTTTTTTTTTTGAGAGAACCATTTTCAAGATATTCCTTGTTATTTGTTTGAATTTTCCAATACCTATACTTTTTCTCAAATGGGAATTCATTATTGGTTTTTTTTACTTTCTCTACTACGTATAGTACGTAGGGGAAGTATTGCATTTCACTCACAAATTCAATATCAAGCTTTCATCGGAAATACATGTTTTGAGGTCCCCTGAATAAACAAATTGGAAAAAGCTCCATATGTGTGGATGTGTGTCTGTGAACAGCATAACTAAAAACGAAAAGTCAGATAAATACCAAACTTGGTATTTAGGTTCAGTTTCTTTCAACAATGTGACACAAAGATTTTCAAGAAAATCCCCCCACCCCACACTACCCTTTACATGGAACATTTTTTGAAAATATTTATTTTCTCAAAAATGGCAAAACAATTTTGATTAAAATATCATATATTTAAGATACTTTAATGACAAATGAAATGCATATGCTGAATTTTCTGGGAATGTCCCCAGAAGTAGTCCTCATTCTGAATGAATTTTGCAAAACTGGTAAACCGTAAGAGACAGACGGAATTTTACTACACAAAAGATGTTGTTCTCTTTAAAACACAATTTATGTCATATAGATTTTGTTTTGTTGAGTGAACCATTTTCAAGATATTCCTTGTTATTCCCTTAAATTTTTCAATATCTATATTTTTTCTCAAATGGGAATTCATTATTGGTATTTTTATGTCCTGGACATACAAAGAGAATAGAATGCTCCACATAGCAACCAGCGCTTAAAAGATTTGTCTATCGCTTAAAGCCTACCATATTCCCCTTGTACCTACAAGAAAATTAGCAATATGATAGTTTCTGCAAATGTTTATATTAACAGAAAGAAGATGGAGAATAAGCGTTTGTACAAGAGTAAAGAAAGTCATGTCAGTGTAACATATCAGAGTTTTTTCCTTGAAACTACTTATAATTTCTTGCTTTTCAATACGCTCCACTCTTGTACTAATTTCATTCCAGATACCCTTACTTTTGTTGTTTCTTTCTGCCCATGTTTCCCTCATTTCTATTTCTTTCAATGTTTTCTGTATCTTGTGCATCTAAGTTTCTTTTTTCTCCATTTTCTCCAGTACAACCAAGCATTGCTTTAGTATCTCATTTTCCTCCAGTATTTCATTGCCCTTTCTACCATTTTGCCTTTAGCTCACACCCTACCTAGTTCTACTTGTGCTACTCTTCTTGGTAATCCCAGGCTTATTTTACAAAAATTCCTATAAATAGCATTTACATTTTCCCAACCTTCTTCCAGCTCACATATCTCTGGTCCGTATAACACCCTTGCTTCCACCACCATGCTATGGATCCTTTCTAGTCATGTAATTTGCATTTCTGATATTTTGTTCACACATGCTCCGTATTGCTTGTTTCCCCTTTGCTAATATTCTCCCCAATCCCATGCTCTATTGAGCCTTACTCCTAAACGTTTTTCACCACAAGTTAAAAGGAGAAGTAAACGAAACTTAATGCAGAACTCTACCGAGCACATGGCAGCATCACATGGTCGATGATGGGAACGAAGTATTGCTTCAGACAGAATGCGAATACAGTTCATTATGGTTACCATGCTAGCCCCTACTTCCCAAGGTCGCGCGTTCAAACCCGGCGGAGGCAAACCCTTAGTATGGCTTCCTCCGTAAGGGAAGTAAGGCCGGTGCTCCTGTGTTGTAGATTTATGCCACATAAAAGAACCTCAAGCCTGATAAACAAGCCTCCGAGAAAAATTTCCAGTCTTTCCCACACAATATAGAATGGGATGCTAAGGACCACAGAAGTTAAGGAGCACCATAAATAAAATAAAAAAAGACTAAATTTGGGGATCATTAGCTTTTAAACATTTTACGTCTTATTCCTATATTTTGCCTTACATCCTAAACTTCTAACACACAATACTAAGAGTAGACAAATAAAAGTTGTACCTTGAGGCAGTATTTTAATGCCTGAATAAATTCAATTGTATTTTATATAAAAGTAAATTCAATAACAGCTCGCCTTGAAACAATATATATGTAATAATTATTTAAATTGTCTGTAACAGTCATTGCAAATGCTTATTTTTATTGTAAACATGTTTTATTAATGTTATGTGAATACATTATATACTTTAATAATGCAAGAGCTGTGAGAATAATAAGTTTTTAGTTGCTAACAATGAGGTAATAATGAGGTAACCTTTTGGCAATAATGAGTTTTAGAGTTTGAAAGTTACTAGTCATGATTAAAGCAAACGATAATGTAATTCAGTAACAGTTTAAAATTAGCCAATCAACAGCAAAGAAAAGCTTTAAGTAAAATGCAGATATTCTATTGGACTAGAATTAGCCAATCAGAGACTTGAAATACCAAAGCTTACGAGTTTTAACTGTTGAGAGATACTCAGTCGCTGGCAAGCCTTGGTAGTGATCAGATGTAAGATGTGTTCTCTACGAGTGAATCGTAAAATATGTATACACGCTAAGTGAAAGTATTGAAGATTCTCACAGTTCTTAAACAGTGTAGTGCTTTATAAAAATATGCAAGAATTAATAAACGAATTGAATTTAAAAAGTTAAATTCTGTGATGTCTACAATCATTGTCACACCGCAGCCTGCCTAAGACACATGACTCTACAAAGATTACTGACGCAGCCGAGGCAAATTCAAACATAAATAATATATAGAAGCAGTGTTAATAACAAAGTTAAATATTATAGTGTAAAACTTGGAGTGTAATAACAAAAACACATCTTGAAATCAGCTTCTCATACGTAGCAGCATATTGCATAATAACAGTAACCATTACGTAATCAACAAATTTAAACCGACGCCCAAAGCGTGTTCCAGGAACTCCTTAAATGCAACTAAATAAATATATCGTAAAATACAATTACGTAAGCATACATCTTCTTCAAGTTAAATAAAAAATTACGAGAAGCAAAACAACTACTTCAACCTGAATAGTTCAGTATCGTGATTAAAGATACTGATTAAACTGTTCTTAACTTAAGGTTTTAGAAACCATTCATTTAATGACTAATATCAGTATACCACTTTTGCTTTAACCTTTATGAGTCAACAAGTTATGAAAATGATTAGCATTATACGTTATAAAACTACAGAAAACAAATCCGACCCTAACCATCCCAGCAACAATTCTGCATCACTAGTAAAGAAGTTCAATTATTGCTAAATAACGGCCAACCATATTCATTGTTGGTTAGAGGTGGGTACTTTTCACAGAATTTGTTTAAAATACTTAACAGAATTGTCTTCTTTCCATTTCCCACATTTATGTTTCCCACGGAGGATTCTCAGCCATGACAGTAATATTTTCTCAACATGTTGCAAAAGTACAATGGCGGCTTATCCAGAGACAAACTGCAGTGTATGCGCATAGCCTCTTAAACGCTCTGCTATAAAACTTCATTTACTTACAGGTGAATCTCAACAAACACATTTTATTTCAGAAATTGAACTGTTACAATAATGGGTTTTTTAAACTTCTCTGTACAAGAATAACCATAAAATCTGAACTGTTTTACGTAGAGGAAGAGATGACATGCTAAGCAGGAAAAGTTGTAGTTCACCCAGTAGCCAATGAGGAGCTCTTGTCACGTGGTTTTGTTAACAACTCCAACTCCATTCCTTCGCAACACCAATTTTCGGTCTTTTTTGGGTTTGTATCCTTTCTTAAAGATCATGATTTTCGATTTCTTTTTGTTTATTCTCAGCCCCCAGTCTTTACAGTATTTGCCAATAGCTTTACTTAGCCCCACAAATGAAATGGAACCTGCCACTACATCATCTGCAAACAATAATCCTGGTATTCCTTATTATTAATAATTGGTGAATATTAATTAAATTATGTTATCTCTTCTCTATTATCATCTATAACTAGGTTAAATAGCACTGCACTAAGTTTGCACACTTGTCTATGCTCTGAATTATTTGCGTTCTCTTCAGTAATTCTTCCCTTGTCTATTTTCACATAGCACTCATTATTTGCATATGAATACTTTATATTCTTTATAAATGATTCACTCACCCCTTTAATTGGTTTTAAGCATAGTGCATCCCTATTGATAGTGTCGAATGTATTTACTAAATCAATAAAAATCATGCATACAGTATCCCTTTTTACTTTCTCTACTATGTATAGTAAGTAGGGGAAGTATTGTAGTCCACCCAAAAATTCGAACTGAGATTTCACCGGAAATACATGTTTTCAGACCTCTTGAATCCAAAAAAAGAATTTTTGGAAACATGTCCGTGTGTGTGTCTCTGTGAACAGCATAACTCAGAAACGAACAGTCGGATAATCACCAAACTTGGTATTTAGGTTCAGTATCTACCAGGGATGCGACACGAAGGTTTTCAAGAAAATCCCCCCACCCCAGATTACCCTTTACATGGAAGATTTTTCGAAAATGTGAATTTTCTCAAAAATGGCTCTTAACGATTTTGATTAAAATATCATATGTTTAAGATATTTTCATGACAAACAAAATGTATATCTTGAATTTTCTGGGAATGTCTCCAAAAGTATTCTTCATTGTGAACGACTTTTGCATAACTGGTAAACCATAAGAGATAGACAAAATTTTACTACACAAAAAATGTAGATCGCGTTAAAATACACAATTTATGTCATATACATTTTTGTTTGTTTAGTGAACCATTTTCGAGATATTGCTTGTTATTCCCTTAAATTTTTCAATACTTATTTTCTTAAATGTGAATTCGTTATTAATTTTTTTGTCTTTGATATGCAAAGAGTATTAATCTGTGGCAAAGAGAATGGTGCAGCATCTAGCAACCAGCTATTAAGAGATATGTATGTGATTAAAGGCTACTGTTTTTCTATATTGTCCTTTGTAAATATATATTCCCCTTACATCTACAAGAAAATTAGCAATAAGATCTCGATTAACATGAAGTAGATGGGAATAAGCGTTTGTAAAAATAGTTTGTACAAGAGTGGAGAAAGTCATGTGAGTGTAACACATCAGATTTTTTATGCTTAAGTATTTAACCACCATTAATACTATATCTGTTGTTCTTGTTCCTTTTTCTATATCCTGCTTGGATGTTGTCACATAGGAATCACACATGAACATTCTGTGTGCTAAAGTATACTCACGTGTGCTACAACGATCAATCTCTGTACAGCCAGCACAAGAGAGGGAAAAGAACCAGTGCAGTGCAGTGCAGCCACACATCCAAATGAAAGCTCTGTATATATTTACCTAATGCACTTCCGTACAATGAAGAACACATCATCCACCATACTCGAGGTGGGAGAGCCTTCCTCAAGGGCATCCATAGCTACAGCCTTTTTCACACTCTCTTCCATAAAGTAACGTTCCAACAGAAGGTAGTTCCCCAGTAACTCTTGCATTCTGTGGCACAGCTCGCTCCCTTTCAGCATCGCATCCAACTCGGCCACAAGCTCGGATCGTGCAGTGGTATCTGTGACACCGATCTCCAAGTCATTCTGTATCATTAGAAAGTAATGGTGGTCATATGATAATCAACAAGAATACAGCGTGATCTTTAAGTCCCTCCACAGTGGTGGTAACCCTGACATTATGCATTTGTAATACTACAGCGGTGGACTGGTTGGAATGAATTTGGAGAAAGTACAGAGTGGTGACTTTACAGTCTGGCCCAGATCGCATGTATGTGCTGTCTACTACATCACTCTAAACCTGCTGCGTTGCATACTCATGAATAATAGTAGCATACACTATAATGAGTACTAACCTTGTTATAAATGGTGTCCATCTGTGTGAACACATTCCTGGTATCTTTGTTCCGTAACTCCTGTGTTACTTACTCACAGTGATAGTAACATACACTATAATGAGTACTAACCTTGTTATAAATGGTGTCCATCTGTGTGAAGACATTTCCGGTATCTTTGTTCCGTAACTCCTGTGTTACTTACTCACAGTGATAGTAACATACACTATAATGAGTACTAACCTTGTTATAATCGGCGCAACAGTTCTAGACACGTGAAAATCTTAATGAGAGCTATGATGCGAGTTGCTTACCAGATCAGGTGGTGACCGGTCAACTGCATGCTGCAGGAGTGTGTGGGACAGTCATCGTCAAATATCCACACCGGTTATGCACTGCATTGTGCTGATAAACTTAGTTATATACAGTACATTAAAATCCACGCTGTAAAAAGCGCTTAATATAAAAAACGCTGTCAATCATTGCCTCCAATTCTTCCACATCTAACAACCCTACCTCTTCTGCGGAATAACTCACATTATTGCCGTCATCACTGCTGTCACTACTTTCTGCACCATTATCCTGGATGAGAATTATTTCTATTTGATTTTCTGCAATTCCGTATTTTTCAGAATAATGATTCTTAATTTATTCAGCATGTCGCCATACATTTTCCCATTCTGGCCTTCCAATTTCAGCAAATTGCTGGCATTATAACTGCTCCACATATTTTAATTTAAAAGTGATATTTCTGCATGCCACCCATTTTTTGATATCAGCCCAGATTAATTCGATTGGGTTTAGATCTGGGCGATACGATGACAGTCTAAGTACATTATGGCGATGTTGTATTACTATCTGGTCAAGTATGTATGACTTCTGAAGCTGTTTGTTGGCTTTAATTAAGTTATATAGCTTTGTTTTACTCATGCTTTCATCTAAAGCTATATTATGTCTAAGTAATCAAGCTCTCATTTCTTCTTTCAAGGAAGTTGAGGTAGGTGGTTTGTGAATTTGAGTGTTGACGCATTGTGAAGCATTGTCGATGACCAGAACAGACCCAGCAGGCATATTAGGTATCAACATGGCGTTGATTCACTTCATGTAATTTTCTGTATTCATTTCATGATTAAAATCTCCTGTTGTTTGTTGTGACTTGTAAAAGAAGGGCATTTGGAACGAAGCCGATCTTTCCAACAGTATGAACGATAATAAGTATTTGCCCTTTGGCAACAGGTGCCTGCAAACCTAATTCGCTATCGTCACTCCCAACTTTTAGATGCTGTATGACTGCTGTGTATGTATGACTCATCTTCATACATTATAGTATTTTTCTGAAATTTGTAGCACCACCTTGAAAATTGATGCTGATATAAGTACACATTGATATATGTACATATATAATTAGTCATTTGGAAAGGTAGAATCAGACTGAAAAATTCAATGCCATAGCTGGGAATTGAACCACGGATCTTAGGCTTTCCGTGCCGTTGCTCTAACCGACTAAGCTATCATGGCAACATTTACTTTTTATTTTTTTTTATTTTATTTATTTATTTTGCTTTCTGTTACAGCTCTTCTATTTGATTTCGGTTTCTTCCACTTGAACCCTAAATCTTTAATAATTTTTCTGAGATTTGTAGCACCACCTTGTAAGTTTCTGTTGTCTTTCAGCTTGATGAGCAATCTGCTTATTGTTAGCACAGTTTTTTCTTCCACATAGGAATTGTGAATCGTGCGCCAAATGACGCATTCGAAATCGTCTATTTCTGTAATCTGTTTAGGGACCTTATGTTACTTCCCAGGTGTGTCAAATGGTACTCTTTCATCCATATGTTTTTTTTCTCTTATCTTTGAGAACTCTGGAATCGGAACTTGGTGAAACACCAGTTGCTTTGACTACTCTTTCTTTCACTCTCTTAAGGTTTTTGTGGAACTCGGATGAACATATATTTTCTTCCTTCATCTCTGCTTCTTGCTTCATGAAGTCGAGGATATTTGCAATTATTTCCTTACTTTGACTACGTAACACCTTACCACTTAACTTTGAAAACATAGGAGCCATGGTTATAAATATAACAAATATAAAATAAGTACTATTTAGATACTGCTGCTCTGTTTAAAATTACAACTAGATGCGGACACTTTCTATGCAGACTGTATGTGTTACGCACTGTGAGTAAGCAAAGGTATCATATCGCTTTCGTTGATAAAGCTAAACATAAACCATTCCTAGGCTCGGCAGCTGGGGTAGCAATCAAGGTCACGATTCCAGAAGTTTTGCGCTAGTAATATAAATGGTGTCCATCTGTGTGAAGACATTCCTGGTATCTTTGTTCCATAACTCCTGTGTTACTTACTCACTGTGACAGTAACATACACTATAATGAGTACTAACCTTCTTATAAGTGGTGTCCATCTGTGTGAACACATTCCTGGTATCTTTGTTCCATAACTCCTGTGTTACTTACTCACAAGTGATAGTAACATACACTATAATGAGTACTAACCTTCTTATAAGTGGTGTCCATCTGTGTGAACACATTCCTGGTATCTTTGTTCCATAACTCCTGTGTTACTTACTCACTGTGATAGTAACATGCACTATAATGAGTACTAACCTTGTTATAAGTGGCGTCCATCTGTGTGAAGACATTTCCGGTATCTTTGTTCCATAACTCCTGTGTTACTTACTCACAGTGATAGTAACATACACTATAATGAGTAATAACCTTGTTATAAGTGGTGTCCATCTGTGTGAACACATTCCTGGTATCTTTGTTCCATAACTCCTGTGTTACTTACTCACAAGTGATAGTAACATACACTATAATGAGTACTAACCTTCTTATAAGTGGTGTCCATCTGTGTGAACACATTCCTGGTATCTTTGTTCCATAACTCCTGTGTTACTTACTCACAGTGATAGTAACATATACTATAATGAGTAGTAACCTTGTTATAAGTAGTGTCCATCTGTGTGAAGACATTCCTGGTATCTTTGTTCCATAACTCCTGTGTTACTTACTCACAGTGATAGTAACATATACTATAATGAGTAGTAACCTTGTTATAAGTAGTGTCCATCTGTGTGAAGACATTCCTGGTATCTTTGTTACATAACTCCCATGTTACTCACAAGTGATAGTAACATACACTATAATGAGTACTAACCTTCTTATAAGTGGTGTCCATCTGTGTGAAGACATTCCTGGTATCTTTGTTACATAACTCCCATGTTACTCACAAGTGATAGTAACATACACTATAATGAGTACTAACCTTCTTATAAATGGTGTCCATCTGTGTGAAGACATTCCTGGTATCTTTGTTACATAACTCCTGTGTTGCTTACTCACAGTGATAGTAGCATGCACTATAATGAGTAATAACCTTGTTATAAGTGGTGTCCATCTGTGTGAACACATTCCTGGTATCTTTGTTCCATAACTCCTGTGTTGCTTACTCACAGTGATAGTAACATACACTATAATGAGTAATAACCTTGTTATAAGTGGCGTCTATCTGTGTGAAGACATTCCTGGTATCTTTCTTCCATAACTCCTGTGTTACTTACTCACTGTGACAGTAACATACACTATAATGAGTAGTAACCTTCTTATAAGTGGTGTCCATCTGTGTGAAGACATTCCTGGTATCTTTGTTACATAACTCCCATGTTACTTACTCACTAGTGATAGTAACATACACTATAATGAGTACTAACCTTGTTATAAGTGGTGTCCATCTGTGTGAAGACATTCCTGGTATCTTTGTTACATAACTCCCGTGTTACTTACTCACTAGTGATAGTAACATACACTATAATGAGTACTAACCTTGTTATAAGTGGTGTCCATCTGTGTGAAGACATTCCTGGTATCTTTGTTACATAACTCCTGTGTTACTTACTCACAGTGATAGTAACATGCACTATAATGAGTACTAACCTTGTTATAAGTGGCGTCCATCTGTGTGAAGACATTCCTGGTATCTTTGTTACATAACTCCTGTGTTACTTACTCACAGTGATAGTAACATACACTATAATGAGTACTAACCTTGTTATAAGTGGTGTCCAAGAAGACATTTCTGGTATCTTTCTTCCATAACTCCTGTGTTACTTACTCACAAGTGATAGTAACATACACTATAATGAGTACTAACCTTGTTATAAGTGGTGTCCATCTGTGTGAAGACATTCCTGGTATCTTTGTTCCATAACTCCTGTGTTACTTACTCACTAGTGATAGTAACATACACTATAATGAGTACTAACCTTGTTATAAGTGGTGTCCATCTGTGTGAAGACATTCCTGGTATCTTTGTTACATAACTCCCGTGTTACTTACTCACAGTGATAGTAACATGCACTATAATGAGTACTAACCTTGTTATAAGTGGCGTCCATCTGTGTGAAGACATTCCTGGTATCTTTGTTACATAACTCCTGTGTTACTTACTCACAGTGATAGTAACATGCACTATAATGAGTACTAACCTTGTTATAAGTGGCGTCCATCTGTGTGAAGACATTCCTGGTATCTTTGTTACATAACTCCTGTGTTACTTACTCACAGTGATAGTAACATGCACTATAATGAGTACTAACCTTGTTATAAGTGGCGTCCATCTGTGTGAAGACATTCCTGGTATCTTTGTTACATAACTCCTGTGTTACTTACTCACAGTGATAGTAACATACACTATAATGAGTACTAACCTTGTTATAAGTGGTGTCCAAGAAGACATTTCTGGTATCTTTCTTCCATAACTCCTGTGTTACTTACTCACAAGTGATAGTAACATACACTATAATGAGTACTAACCTTGTTATAAGTGGTGTCCATCTGTGTGAAGACATTCCTGGTATCTTTGTTCCATAACTCCTGTGTTACTTACTCACTAGTGATAGTAACATACACTATAATGAGTACTAACCTTGTTATAAGTGGTGTCCATCTGTGTGAAGACATTCCTGGTATCTTTGTTACATAACTCCCGTGTTACTTACTCACTAGTGATAGTAACATACACTATAATGAGTACTAACCTTGTTATAAGTGGTGTCCAAGAAAACATTTCTGGTATCTTTCTTCCATAACTCCCATGTTACTTACTCACAAGTGATAGTAACATGCACTATAATGAGTACTAACCTTGTTATAAGTGGTGTCCATCTGTGTGAAGACATTCCTGGTATCTTTGTTACATAACTCCTGTGTTACTTACTCACAAGTGATAGTAACATGCACTATAATGAGTAATAACCTTGTTATAAGTGGCGTCCATCTGTGTGAAGACATTTCCGGTATCTTTGTTCCATAACTCCTGTGTTACTTACTCACAAGTGATAGTAACATGCACTATAATGAGTACTAACCTTGTTATAAGTGGCGTCCATCTGTGTGAAGACACTTCCGGTATCTTTGTTACATAACTCCTGTGTTACTTACTCACAAGTGATAGTAACATGCACTATAATGAGTAATAACCTTGTTATAAGTGGCGTCCATCTGTGTGAAGACATTTCCGGTATCTTTGTTACATATCTCCTGTGTTACTTACTCACAAGTGATAGTAACATGCACTATAATGAGTACTAACCTTGTTATAAGTGGTGTCCATCTGTGTGAAGACATTCCTGGTATCTTTGTTACATAACTCCTGTGTTACTTACTCACAGTGATAGTAACATGCACTATAATGAGTACTAACCTTGTTATAAGTGGCGTCCATCTGTGTGAAGACATTTCCGGTATCTTTGTTCCATAACTCCTGTGTTACTTACTCACAGTGATAGTAACATACACTATAATGAGTACTAACCTTCTTATAAGTGGTGTCCATCTGTGTGAAGACATCCCTGGTATCTTTGTTACATAACTCCTGTGTTACTTACTCACAAGTGATAGTAACATGCACTATAATGAGTACTAACCTTGTTATAAGTGGTGTCCATCTGTGTGAAGACATTCCTGGTATCTTTGTTACATAACTCCTGTGTTACTTACTCACAGTGATAGTAACATGCACTATAATGAGTACTAACCTTGTTATAAGTGGCGTCCATCTGTGTGAAGACATTTCCGGTATCTTTGTTCCATAACTCCTGTGTTACTTACTCACTGTGATAGTAACATGCACTATAATGAGTAATAACCTTGTTATAAGTGGCGTCCATCTGTGTGAAGACATTTCCGGTATCTTTGTTCCATAACTCCTGTGTTACTTACTCACAAGTGATAGTAACATGCACTATAATGAGTACTAACCTTGTTATAAGTGGCGTCCATCTGTGTGAAGACATTTCTGGCATTCCTCATCATCATGAGGTTATAATTCATTAACAATCTAGCTGCTGCTGTACAACACATCCTACACACTTCTTTGGAAAGCGTTCGAATGATGCACCAATTTAGTCAATTTTTTCCTCTATTTCAACATGTCTTTTTCACTTCTTAGGTTTGCGTTTAGCGACCCCATTATTAACCAGACGTCTGACAGTATCTGTGCTTAGAACTGGAATACCATGAAATGTCTGCTGAAATTATCTACATGATATGGTTTTTACATATGTATCGTATATAAATATTTTTTTAAATAAAAAGAGTTCGCTCTTTATTTTAAATTATGACACATCACTTTTACTAGCTTCTCAATCTTCAAATTAATAAAAATTCTTTGTGGACTAATAACAAGACAAGAACAGCAATGATGATGATAATAATACTGTAAAGTAATTTACACACAGCACACATGTTTGGATAGGCTTTCACTTTTGAGATGCTAAATGCACAAACTCTAGTCTCTACAGCAGCAAATGATAGTTGACATTCACAACCAATAAAGCATAGCAGGTCATTCCCTGCTAGTGAGCTAGCAGAACATACCAAGGTCAATGCAGTGCAAGGGAATCACACAATCCTGGCCAGACCAAAAAATAACTGCTCTGTAGTACAAAGAGAAATTAACTTACCTTCACAGAAGATGTTGAAAATGTTCCCCATTATGTTGGAAGGTACACATTCACATCCTTAATGTCATTGTTATAAACTTTCATTAAAATTTCTTTTCTTACTGAACTGGTACAATTTATTATTGTTGATTTCAGTTCATCTATTGTTTTAGGATTATCTTTACACATTGTTGACTTTGCAGCAGTCCAAAAGAAATAATTGGGATCTGTCTCTTGCTGAAGCCCCATGAAATTTACTTGTTAAATCATAAACAGTAATATGGGGCTTGGAAAGTTCTCTATGAATTTTTGTTTCACTCTTCCTTATATTTACCACCTTCTGTAAAAACACACGCTGTTGAGTCAAAAGTACTGTCAACTTAAATGAAAACATACTTGCACACTGACAACCCTTGTTACAATAGGGATGATGCTTTGGGCCGTGTTCTTGACAGGCACTAGACAATAACTTGGGATTATACTGACATGCAGCACTGTGATACTGACAACCCTTGTTACAGTAAGGGATGATACTTTGGGTCATGTTCTTGACAGGTTCTAGACAATAGCTTAGGAGTATACTGACATGCAGCACTGTGATACTGACAACCATATAACAGTAGGGATGATGCTTTGGACCGTGTTCTTGACAGGCACTAGACAATAGCTCAGGAGTATACTGACATGCAGCACTGTGATACTGACAACCCTTTAACAGTAGGGATGATGCTTTGGGCCGTGTTCTTGACAGGCACTAGACAATAGCTTAGGAGTATACTGACATGCAGCACTGTGATACTGACAACCCTTTAACAGTAGAGATGATGCTTTGGGCCGTGTTCTTGACAGGCACTAGACAATAGCTTAGGAGTATACTGACATGCAGCACTGTGACACTGACAACCCTTTAACAGTAGGGATGATGCTTTGGGCCGTGTTCTTGACAGGCACTAGACAATAGCTTGGGAGTATACCGAAGGCTACTGACTTGTGACACTGACAACCCTTGTTACAATAGGGATGATGCTTTGGGCCGTGTTCTTGACAGGCACTAGACAATAACTTGGGATTATACTGACATGCAGCACTGTGATACTGACAACCCTTGTTACAGTAGGGATGATACTTTGGGTCATGTTCTTGACAGGCACTAGACAATAGCTTGGGAGTATACTGAAGGCTACTGACATGCAACACTGTGACAATAACAACCCTTGTTAAAGTAGGGATGATGCTTAGGGCCGTGTTCTTGACAGACACTAGACAATAGCTTGGGAGTATACTGAAGGCTACTGACATGTGACACTGACAACTCTTGTTACAATAGGGATGATGCTTTGGGCCTGGTTCTTGACAGACACTAGACAATAGCTTGGGAGTATACTGAAGGCTACTGACATGTGACACTGACAACCCTTGTTACAGTAGGGATGATGCTTTGGGCCGTGTTCTTGACAGGCACTAGAAAATAACTTGGGATTATACTGACATGCAGCACTGTGATACTGACAACCCTTGTTACAGTAGAGATGATGCTTTGGGCCATGTTCTTGACAGGCACTAGACAATAGCTTGGGAGTATACTGAAGGCTACTGACATGCAGCACTGTGACACTGACAACCCTTGTTACAAAAGGTATGATGCTTTGGGCCATGTTCTTGACAGACACTAGACAATAGCTTGGGAGTATACTGAAGGCTACTGACATGTGACACTGACAACCCTTGTTACAATAGGGATGATACTTTGGGCCATGTTCTTGACAGGCACTAGACAATAGCTTGGGAGTATACTGAAGGCTACTGACATGCAGCACTGTGACACTGACAACCCTTGTTACAATAGGGATGATGCTTTGGGCCATGTTCTTGACAGGCACTAGACAATAGCTTGGGAGTATACTGAAGGCTACTGACATGCAGCACTGTGACACTGACAACCCTTGTTACAATAGCGATGATACTTTGGGCCATGTTCTTGACAGGCACTAGACAATAGCTTGGGAGTATACTGAAGGCTACTGACATGTGACACTGACAACCCTTGTTAAAATAGGGATGATACTTTGGGCCATGTTCTTGACAGGCACTAGACAATAGCTTGGGAGTATACTGAAGGCTACTGACATGTGACACTGACAACCCTTGTTACAATAGGGATGATACTTTGGGCCATGTTCTTGACAGGCACTAGACAATAGCTTGGGAGTATACTGAAGGCTACTGACATGTGACACTGACAACCCTTGTTACAATAGGGATGATACTTTGGGCCATGTTCTTGACAGGCACTAGACAATAGCTTGGGAGTATACTGAAGGCTACTGACATGTGACACTGACAACCCTTGTTACAATAGGGATGATACTTTGGGCCATGTTCTTGACAGGCACTAGACAATAGCTTGGGAGTATACTGAAGGCTACTGACATGCAGCACAGTGACACTGACAACCCTTGTTACAATAGGGATGATGCTTTGGGCCATGTTCTTGACAGGCACTAGACAATAGCTTGGGAGTATACTGAAGGCTACTGACATGCAGCACTGTGACACTGACAACCCTTGTTACAATAGGATGATACTTTGGGCCATGTTCTTGACAGGCACTAGACAATAGCTTGGGAGTAAACTGAAGGCTACTGACATGTGACACTGACAACCCTTGTTACAATAGGGATGATACTTTGGGCCATGTTCTTGACAGGCACTAGACAATAGCTTGGGAGTATACTGAAGGCTACTGACATGTGACACTGACAACCCTTGTTACAATAGGGATGATACTTTGGGCCATGTTCTTGACAGGCACTAGACAATAGCTTGGGAGTATACTGAAGGCTACTGACATGTGACACTGACAACCCTTGTTACAATAGGGATGATACTTTGGGCCATGTTCTTGACAGGCACTAGACAATAGCTTGGGAGTATACTGAAGGCTACTGACATGTGACACTGACAACCCTTGTTACAATAGGGATGATACTTTGGGCCATGTTCTTAACAGGCACTAGACAATAGCTTGGGAGTATACTGAAGGCTATTGACATGCAGCACTGTGACACTGACAACCCTTGTTACAATAGGGATGATACTTTGGGCCATGTTCTTGACAGGCACTAGACAATAGCTTGGGAGTATACTGAAGGCTACTGACATGCAGCACTGTGACACTGACAACCCTTTTTACAATAGGGATGATGCTTTGGGCCATGTTCTTGACAGGCACTAGACAATAGCTTGGGAGTATACTGAAGGCTACTGACATGCAGCACTGTGACACTGACAACCCTTGTTACAATAGGGATGATACTTTGGGCCATGTTCTTGACAGGCACTAGACAATAGCTTGGGAGTATACTGAAGGCTACTGACATGCAGCACTGTGACACTGACAACCCTTGTTACAATAGGGATGATGCTTTGGGCCATGTTCTTGACAGGCACTAGACAATAGCTTGGGAGTATACTGAAGGCTACTGACATGTGACACTGACAACCCTTGTTAAAATAGAGATGATACTTTGGGCCATGTTCTTGACAGGCACTAGACAATAGCTTGGGAGTATACTGAAGGCTACTGACATGTGACACTGACAACCCTTGTTACAATAGGGATGATACTTTGGGCCATGTTCTTGACAGGCACTAGACAATAGCTTCGGAGTATACTGAAGGCTACTGACATGTGACTCTGACAACCCTTGTTACAATAGGGATGATACTTTGGGCCATGTTCTTGACAGGCACTAGACAATAGCTTGGGAGTATACTGAAGGCTACTGACATGTGACACTGACAACCCTTGTTACAATAGGGATGATACTTTGGGCCATATTCTTGACAAGCACTAGACAATAGCTTGGGAGTAAACTGAAGGCTACTGACATGTGACACTGACAACCCTTGTTACAATAGGGATGATGCTTTGGGCCATGTTCTTGACAGGCACTAGACAATAGCTTGGGAGTATACTGAAGGCTACTGACATGTGACACTGACAACCCTTGTTACAATAGGGATGATTCTTTGGGCCATGTTCTTGACAGGCACTAGACAATAGCTTGGGAGTATACTGAAGGCTACTGACATGTGACACTGACAACCCTTGTTACAATAGGGATGATACTTTGGGCCATATTCTTGACAAGCACTAGACAATAGCTTGGGAGTAAACTGAAGGCTACTGACATGTGACACTGACAACCCTTGTTACAATAGGGATGATGCTTTGGGCCATGTTCTTGACAGGCACTAGACAATAGCTTGGGAGTATACTGAAGGCTACTGACATGTGACACTGACAACCCTTGTTACAATAGGGATGATGCTTTGGGCCATGTTCTTGACAGGCACTAGACAATAGCTTGGGAGTATACTGAAGGCTACTGACATGTGACACTGACAACCCTTGTTACAATAGGGATGATGCTTTGGGCCCTGTTCTTGACAGGCACTAGACAATAGCTTGGGAGTATACTGAAGGCTACTGACATGCGACACTGACAACCCTTGTTACAATAGGGATGATGCTTTGGGCCATGTTCTTGACAGGCACTAGACAATAGCTTGGGAGTATACTGAAGGCTATTGACATGTGACACTGACAACCCTTGTTACAATAGGGATGATACTTTGGGCAAGGATGACGCTATGGAGGGACTGGAACAACAATAATATTATTTTTATTATGATGGAAGTGTTATGTTGACAATGAGTTTGTGGGGTGTACCTAGTCTTATTTGAAGAGTGGTTTAGACATTTGTGTGGTTATTCAACATTCAAAAGTTGAAAAAGTAAAGAAGTTTATTGCAGTACTTTGTCATTAAGAACTCCTCTATGTTACCCCCAATTTCTTGCACTGACACTCATGATTTGTCAGTAGTACTACTACTAGTGCACAACTCATTTAGCTGTTAAAATGTGTTTGTTTATTTAACTCTGTGTTGATGTTGGCAACACTCCCTTGATATTTCTTTGAGTTGCACCAAAGCTACCTGCATGTGAGGCAGTATTTTTATCAGTGTAATTATATAATATAAAATATAATAACAGCCCGCCTTAAAGCAATATGTGTACAACATAATATATAAAGTGTATGTAACATTCATTGTATTATGTTTATGTTATTATGTGCATGTATAATAATGTTATGTGAATGTATTATGTAGTTTAACAATGTAGGAGCTGTGAGAATAGGAGCAAGCTACCTTTCATAGCAAACAGAATTACAAAGTAAAAGCTGAAAGTTGTTAACAATGAGGTAGCCTTGAGACAACAATAAATTAGAAAGTTTAATAATGCTACTAATAATTCTTGGAACAATAATGTAATATTTAAAACAGTTTATAAATAGCTAACAACAACTAGTAAAGCTAAAAGTTGAATAAAAGTATTCTATTGGAGTAGGCTTAGCCAATCAGAGACTTGAAATAGAGAAAAAAGTACAAATTCAGGCAGGAGACGCTATAAGATAGTGTACCTGATTGGTACGTTACTGTGAGACATAAAAATTCTTTGCGGTGAGAATAATATAAACTTAAAGTGTTAAAAAGTAATTAAACAATAATCTTACAGCTCTAAAGTAGGATATATAGTGAAGTGTTATTTAATCGTGTGAAAGATTAATAAAACGAAGTTAAATACAATTATAATTTGTGTAAGCCTTCATTCTTTAGTCACACCAGCCCTGCTAAGAGATACGTGTTCTAAAAAAATAGTGATGCAGCTGAGGCATACATATATAATATTTAAATAAACATTAAATACAAAGTTCATTTTTAAACATGGGGGCAAAGATCACCGGAAAAGTGAATGTCAGGTGAAGGCCATCAGAAAGTTTGTATCGTATGTGGGGCGAACACTCCAAGAAACATATCTTCCGCAATACGTGGTGCAAACAGCAACAATAAACAATTTCAAGTTTGGCTCATACACGTGGTCTAAAGTTAACAGCTTGTCAAACATGTGGAACTTGTTCAGTTTTTTTTGAGTTATAACTAAACCGCCAACAGTGTTTAAAAAAGGTGTCCAGAGATTTGCAAGCAGTTTTTACTGACAGTGCAACACTTGCTGGCAAAAAAAAACCTTAAACAAAGCTATGGAAAATGCATTACTTTCAAGGAGAGATCTCGCTATGTAAGGTATATGTGAACAGGGGGATCATAAATTTAATTAATGATAAGGTGATCAGTGAAAGACTAGATGTATGGATGTGCAACATTCACACCCACACTGGTTAATGCTCTCTCCGTGACACACATGCAATACTCAAATGTTCTCTATTTCTAATATCACTGCAAATAATCAATACATTGCTATGCAATGCACAACACATGCTTATACGAGGGTTAGCTGATAAGTCCCGGGCCTCTCAATGAAAACATTTAAAAAAATTTTTTTTTTATTTCTCAACATAATCTCCAGAAAGGTTAATACATTTGTCATACCGGTGTTCTAATTTAATTAAACCATCTCTGTAGTGCAATTTATAGAGGTCCTCAAAATAGCTGTTTACTGCATCAATGGCCTCCTCATTGCTGTGAAATCTTCGTCCTCCAAGAAATTTTTTGAGATTAGGGAACAGGTGGTAGTCACTGGGTGCTAGATCTGGCGAATAAGGTGGATGTTCAAGCAATTCAAACTTTAATTCGCAAATTTTCCCCATTGCAATGACTGAACGATGGGCTGGAGGATTGTTGTGATGAAACAAGATATTTTTTTTGCCAAATGAGGTTTTTGTCTTTTCACCCCATCACTCAAATGTTACAGTAAGCTTGCGTAGTAGTCACCAGTGATACTTTTACTCTTTTCCAAGTAATCAATTAAAGTAATTCCCTGTGCATCCCAGAAAACACTCGCCATAGCCTTGTTAGCTGACAAAATTGACTTTGCCTTTTTTGGAGTTGGTTCACCTGGCGCAATCCACTGTCTTACTTTCTGGAGTGTAGTGATGTATCCATGGTAATAAGCTGTCTCAAAAATTCATTGGGATTTTTACGGTAGAGCTCCACATTCTTAACAGAAACAGTTTTTCTATGCAACTTTTGATCAGGTGTCAACAAACGCGGCACCCACCTCGCACAGACCTTGTGAAAGCCCAAAACATTACTTAAAATATTACCTGCGCGTTCTTTTGATACGTTTACAGCCTCTGCTATCTCAAACAACTTTAATCTGTGGTCTTCCAGTACTAAACGATGAATTTTTTCAATCATCTCTGGAGTTGTGACTTCCACAGGGCGTCCAGAGCGAGGCTCATCACTAGTGCTCGTATGTCCCATTTTAAACTGTGCAACCCACCTTTTAATCATTGAATATGAAGGGGCAGAGTCTTTCAATGTACTGTCCATTTCCTCCTTCATTTCTTTAGGCGTTAAGCCTTTCAAATGGAAGCACTTAATCACTGCTCGTTTTTCCAAATCCTCCATTTTCGTGAAAACTGTAAAGTTGTCTTGTTTAAAATGTTGTCATTCAAAAACTAAACAAGGGATTGATCTGTAACTATGGATACAAGTTAGTCAAGAGTAAAACTATACAATGCTGCCATCTCTGTGTGAGGCCCGGGACTTATCAGATGGGTGTCCAACTTGAAAGGAGCCTTAGAACATGTTGTGTAAAACAGGTAAATGGAGAGCATATGAAACAAAACTTGAATATGATATAGCTGTATATGTATGTTAAGTGACCTCCCTCAACTTCTAAACACAGATGTTGCAACTTTGTGAATGTGTCTGTAAGAACCTTGGTTATTACTGCCTGGAGTTCACAGCAGAACATAACTCACCGAGTTTAGGTACAAGGGTGATACTTAAACATTTTAGAATGCCGTGTTTCTAAAAACAAACTAATTTATTTATATTTGACAGCTACTTTCTAATCTTTGTAAGTGGTTGCCGAGTAGTTTGTTTGATTTACTCAATAATTGTCATCATTTAAAGATTTTGTGTGCACCCAAAAAGGAATTTGACTAGAACATTTCAGGGCTATGATTTTTTTACAGTTTTAAATTGTCATTAACACCTAAACAATGTGAACATTGGCTTAGAAATGCATTTGGTGAAGAAGCCCCATGTTAGGCAACAACTTATAATTTTTTTCAAAAGAAATCAGTTTATTCTTAGTAATGAATTCTGTGAAGGACGCCCAAGAACTGCTGTTACTGATGAAAATATTGCCGCTGTTCGAGCAATGCTCGAAGATGATCAACGGACATCTTACAAATTTATTTGGGATACATTAGGCATTGGTATGAGTCAAATCTAAAACATTTTACATCAACAGTTAGATGTGAGAAAACTTTGTTGTTGATGGATTCTACATAAACTCACTCCTGATTAAAAACAACACAATGATTGGTGCAGAAAACTCTGGATAAATTCTTAAGAGGCACTTCAAATTTGGCTTGGAATATCCTTACTAGTAATGAATCTTGGATTTATTATTATGATCCTAAAAAGAAAAGACAATCAGCTCGATGGGTCTTTCGAGCAGAACTTAAGCCTACAAAAGTCTGGTTGCGAGCTTTTTTTCAGAAATGGGCTGTATTGCTACTATAGCATAAGAAGATACATGTACAATTGATAGCAAATGTCTGCTTGCTGCAAAAGTTTGAAATGGTTTGTGAAAATAATTGCTTATGCAGACGATACTTCAATTGTAAACACTGGTAAAACGCTACAAACACTTGATACTTGCACAAAAAATAATGTAAAGCAAACAGTGGAATTTTTTAAACAAAACAATTTACATATTAATATAAAGAAAACAGGATACATAAGCTTTCAAACAATACAAAACAGAAATGAAATAAATTTAAATATTAAAATAAATAATGAAGAAATTAATGAGGTAAACAATTGCGGTAGTAGTGTTGATGGCTCCACATTGAGGCGTCAATTTGCAATAGTTAATAGCCAGCTCCACGCTTGGAAGCCAACTTGCGGTTGTTATGATGATGGTAGAAGCCCAACCGTTGTATGCCAATTTGCGGGAGTTTATAGGTTACGTAGTTATTTGGAGGAGTTTGCCCCACAGTTGTACGCCACTTTGAGAATGTTATTGAGTCTCGTTGTATTTGTTGCCAACTTTGAAGAAGTTATTTAGCTGGATGCTGGATATAAGATGTGAGAAACCCCCACATATGTGCGTCACTTTGAAGAAGTATTTAACCCAACGTTTTTTTAAGATACACTTTGATGTTGTTTGATGCTTGGGACGCCAAACTTTGTAGTAAACATGATGCCTGTTATTTAAATTTGCCTCAGCTGCTTCAGTCGCACTACAGAAACATAAGTTCTTTTCACGTTGAGATAAGACAAAAAATTAAAAGACGTCACAGAATTTACTTTTTAATTTCACTTCTTTTTATTTTCTCTTTATACTTGCACATTTATAAACACAACACTTTATAAAAGAAAACTGTGAGCACTTTATACATTCTAGCGGAGAACACAATTTTTACCATCCGTACTCTACAACATCTTACCCGCGACTGACTAAATCCAACAGTAAAAACCCTGAAGCTTCGGTAATGCTAGTGTCCCATTGGCTAAATCTAGTCCAATAGAATTTAAGTATTCAAACTAAAACTTTTTCTTTACTGTTAATTGGCTAATTCCAAAATGTAAGCGAAATTACGTTATTACCGATCTTTTCATGACCAGTATTTTTTAAAACTCCAGACACATTATTGTCACCAAAATTACATTATTACCTCATTATTAACATCCTAAAACATATTATTCTCTCAGTTTTTGCACTATTAGAGTATATAAACATTTACATAACATTAATAAATACGTTTACAATAAAAAATAAGTATTTACAATGACTTTATATACAATTTAAATAATAATTACATACATATTGTTTCAAGGTGGGCTGTTATTGAATTTAATTATAATAAAACACACTTAATATCATTCAGGCATTAAAATACTGCCTCACAATGCTAACTTTTTAGGAATAATACTAGATAAACATTTTACACGGGACAAGCAAATAAATAAAGTCTGTAACAAAGTTAGTTCAAGTATATTTTTATTAAAAAGAATGGCAAAAATTGCCGATATAAACATATAAATGAAGATCTATTATGGATTAGTATTCCCACATTTATCATATGGAATTGCAGTCTGAGGACAATGTGCAATGAAGTATTTTTATATTACAGAAAAGAGGAATTACAGTGGTGCTAGGACTAAAACCTCAAGAATCTTGTAGAAATCATTTCAGAAAATTAAATGTTCTTACTCTGTACTCGCTATATATATGAAGTAATAATGTATTTGAAACATAACGAAAATAATACAGAAATTAATAGCCAGATCCATAATCATTATACTAGAGGCAGCACACAATTTCACACAGATTACAATTGTATAAAATGAAACCTACTCGTGCTGCTTGTATGTATTATAATAAACTACCAATTCACTTACAACAAATACACAGTGTAAATAAATTTAAAATTGAACTGAAAACATTCATGGTGCAAGGATGTTTTTATTCAATTGAAGAATTTATGAAGTGAATTTCTCTGTATGTATATATATATATATATTTTTTTTTTTTTATCTGTAAACTGTATATAGTACTTTGCATTATATTGTACTATTTCGCAATGTCATGATTTCTTGTAATTTTAATCGACAGCTACAAAAAGAATAAAAACAATGAAAGGAAAAATAATGTTACATCATGACAACGTATCGTCGTATACAGTAAAACTAACAACTTAGCATCTGGATACCCTAAAGGTCAGCACCATGGACACCCCCCCCCCACCACCCATACAGCTCTGACCTACAACTTTGTTATTTCTTTTTGTTTCCAAAGATTAAAGAAAATGTATGCAATCGCTTTTTACTTTCTCTACTACGTATAGTAAGTAGGGGAAGTATTGTATTCCACCCAAAAATTCCATACCGAGATTTCACCAGAAATACATGTTTTGAGACCCCCTGAATCCAAAAAAAAACATTTTTGGAAACTGCGCGCGTGTGTGTGTGTGTGTGTGTGTGTGTGTGTGTGTGTGTGTGTGTGAACAGCATAACTCATAAACGAACAGTCGGATAAACACGAAACTTGTATTTAGGTTCAGTATCTTCCAGAGATGCGACACGAAGGTTTTCAAGAAAATTCCCCCACCCCAGATTACCCTTTACATGGAACATTTTTCGAAAATTTTAATTTTCTCAAAAATGGCTCTAATGATTTTAATTAAAATATCATATGTTTAAGATATTTTCATGATAAATGAAATGTATATCTTGAATTTTCTGGGAATGTCTCCAAAAGTATTCTTCATTGTGAACGACTTTTGCATAACTGGTAAACCATAAGAGATAGACAACATTTTACTACACAAAAAATGTAGATCGTGTTAAAATACACAATTTATGTTATATACATTTTTTTTGTTGAGTGAACCATTTTCGAGATATTGCTTGTTATTCCCTTAAATTTTTCGATATTTATTTTCTCAAATGGGAATTCGTTATTCATTTTTTTGTCTTGGATATACAAAGAGTATTAATCTGTGGCAAAGAGAATGGTGCTGCACCTAGCAACCAGCTATTAAGAGATATGTATGTGCTTAAAGGCTACTGTATTTCCAAATTGCCCTTGTGAATATATATTCCCCTTACATCTACAAGAAAATTAGCAATAAGATAGACTCTGCAAATGTTTATCTTGATTAACATGAAGTAGATGGAGAATAAGCGTTTGTAAAAATAGTTTGTACAAGAGTAGAGAAAGTCATGTGAGTGTAACACATCAGATTTTTTTGTCATCAGATGGAGCAGTGGAACATTGTAAAGGAAGAGTGGCATGACTGCTTTAAGTACTGGTTTCATTGAATGCAAAAATGCACTGATGTTAAACGGGAATGTTTTGAAAAACAATAAAATCATTTAAATTTTTTAAAGTTATGTCACTCTCATATGACGTTTGTTCCTTAAGACCTTTCCTTTAAGGTTACCCCACAGTAAAACGTCGGTAACCTTATGATGCGACTTGTCAGGGAAAAATGATTGCATTTCTGCTCAGCTGACAAGTGTGGAACGTTGTTAGTATCAGCTCGTGAACGTCTAACTCTTGAAACTTCACAGCTTCCTAACTAACTTTTGATGGTCAGCTTTTAAAGGAACCACTAACCCAAGAATTACACTCTCTCCAACAAAAAGCAATACATCGTCACAGGCATATCACATCACTTATTCTGCTGGGATATAAGTGCCAAACGCACTGATTGTTTACACAGAAAGTTTAAATGAGAGGTGAACATCAACAGATTACATTATTTTAACAAAAACAAATGAAAGAAGAAGTAATGATGAGGTTGAGTTTATGACATCATCTGGTGCTTTAAGAAATGTCAGCAAATACAGGGTGACCAGGTCATAAACTACAATTAACAAAGCTTAATGACTCACTCAGTAATGAACCTAGGAACATGCTGTTTGTTGAACATGACAAACAAACATATAAAGCTATTATATTTGTAACATTTTGCTGTCGTTTGTGTTATATTTCAGAATGTAATCACAAAATTGTATAGATAGTTGAGTGCTGTTATTGGTTTGCTGAATTGAAATTCCCAGTGCGTGTGCAGCATCAATTTTGGCGAAAATACCCGGTTGAGAGACACAGCTTGGAATACTCAGGTGCTTGAAACCGGGTCTCTCGTAGAGAGACAACCACGTGGGAAGAGCAAGTCAATGCAATGTAGGCAGCATTCCAGCACGGTACATCCAAATTGGTTCGTTATTACAGCAGCAGACTGAGGATGCTGGTGCCAACTGTCCATAAAGTTATGCATAAAAGGTTACACCTTCAAATGTACAAGATCCATAACATAACATAAGATCTCAATCTATAGACCCTGTTGTGAGCTAGACCAGCTTAAAGAAAGCTAGTCTACTCTAGGATGTAGATTACGTCATAATTACATAATTATATTGTGTACTTGTATGTAAATTAATTGTAGTTCTTATGTAGAGTACGTTAGAGCTAAAAATTTTAAAACAATGTTATTTATACTTAATGTAGTTATAAAATTTAGTAACATTTTATAGTCAGTTATTTTTTGAATGAAAGAAATCCTCCTCTGTATAGAAGGTGTGAGTGACGAGATATCTTTTCAATGCTGACTTGAATTTATTTTTATTAGTTTTCAATTCCTTAATATATGATGGAAGTGAATTAAATAATACTATACCATTCCCTTTTTGGAATACTTGTAGGTTATTGCTTGGCCTGTGTAAGTCCTGCCCATTTCTGGTTTGTTTGCTGTGTATGTCTGAATTTTTTATGAACACAAGTTAAAACCAAATGATTTGATTACACTATCAACACATTATGTGAGACTGATAATGATCATTAGGGCCTGGATTTTTAAGTTTTAACCTGTATTTTTCCTCGCTATTTAATTAACACATTTCAAGATGTATACTCGTTTCACACTTCCTGGAGTAGAATATGTGAATTTCATTACACCTAAAGAAACCTAAATGAGGGGTTGACACCTAAAATAACCTAAATAGCTGTTTTCCCTTTTTTGAAATGAAGAATGTTATTTTCGGATTGAATCTCATTATAAAATTATTTCCAGCACTATAGCCAGTTCAAGTTACTACAGTTTAACGCAGCACATGTGACGTGGTGACACCTGGGTGCAGGTGATAGAAGGTCAGAAGGAGCATAATCTGCATAACGAGATCGCCTCCAATCATTCAACACAGTACACCGAGAGTACTTTTCTAATGTAATTGTTGTATAGTGAAACAATGCCTAAATCACATTTATTGAAAAAGTGGATTCCTGAAGATCCACACTTCACTTTTGTTACTGAACAAACAGTGCTGCCTACATTTTGAAGGGGGGGGGGAGTGGGTTCTACAGTCCTTCCACCTGACCATGCCAATGTTACATGCTTGGCCCACGGCCTACAATGCCTTGTGAAGGAGATTAGAAGTCACTTCAATGACGTGAACAGCCTCATATCTTTGGTCAAGAAGGTTTTATTAAAAACCTCATCACATATACCATTGTTCAAAGGGCTGTCTGCTGCCACTTACTATGCCGAGCACTTAAAAGACATTAAAAATATTGTCAATGAACTGGATGAAACAGAAGCTTCCTACATTGCCAAGGCTAAGAAATCACTCGAGTGCCCCACTCTTGTTGCTTCCCTTGTGTATATTAGGGCACATTTTTGTTTTGTACCAGGAGCTATTCTCCGGCTGGAAAGTACAACTTTGCCATTGAAAGATGCTCTAGATATCATTGGCAATGTTTCCAGTAAAGAAATACCTGGACCAGTGGGAGTTGCATGTTCTTCGAAGTTGCAGAAGATTCTTCAACAAAATCCTGGTTTTGAAGATATGAAAATAATAAATTCATTATTGCAGGGAGAAAAGTATACAGGAGAACTACCCCTAGAACCAGCTGCACTGACATCTATGTTTTACGCTTCAATGACGTCATGTTCGGTTGAAACAAACTTTTCTACATACAAAAATGTGTTACGTGATAATAGGAAATCGTTTACGCCAGAAGATTTGAGAATGTATGTAACTATCTACTACAATGCCAAAAAATCTGATGTGTTACACTCACATGACTTTCTCAACTCTTGTACAAACTATTTTTACAAACGCTTATTCTCCATATGCTTCATGTTAATCGAGATGTTAATCTTATTGCTAATTTTCTTGTAGATGCAAGGGGAATATGGTAGGTTTTAAGCGATAGTCAAATCTTTTAAGCGCTGGTTGCTATGTGGCGCATTCCATTCTCTTTGCATGTCCAGGACATAAAAAAAATGAATAACGAATTTGAGAAAAAGTATAAGTATTGGGAAATTTAAGGAATAACAAGCAATATCTCGAAAATGGTTCACTCAACAAAAAAAATGTATATGACATAAATCGTGCATTTTAACGCAATCTACATTTTTTGTGTAGTAACATTTTGTCTATCTCTTATGGTTTACCAGTTATGCGAAAGTCGTTCACAATGAAGAATACTTTTGGAGACATTCCCAGAAAATTCGAGATATACATTTCATTTGTCATGAAAATATCTTAAACGTATGATATTTTAATCAAAATCGTTAAGAGCCATTTTTGAGAAAATTAAAATTTTCGAAAAATGTTCCATGCAAAGGGTAGTCTGGGGTGGGGGGATTTTCTTGAAAACCTTCGTGTCGCATCTCTGGAAGATATTGAACCTAAATACCAAGTTTGGTGTTTATCCGACTGTTCGTTTCTGAGTTATGCTGTTCACAGACACACACAGACATGTTTCCAAAAATGCTTTTTTTGGATTCAGGGGGTCTCAAAACATGTATTTCCGGTGAAATCTCGGTATCAAATTTTTGGGTGGAATACAATACTTCCCCTACTTACTATACATAGTAGAGAAAGTAAAAACCTATTTTAACCAAGAAAAACCTATTTTAAGCATATAAGAAACCTAAAATAAAGGTTTATTCCACCTAAAAATCCGGGCCCTAGTGATGAGTCCACCTTTCATGTGTGTGGAGTTGTCAAACGGTGTAATTCCTGCAAATGGGGTTCAGGATACCCTCGTAAGGGAGTTTGAAAGGGACAGCCTAAAAGTCAATGTTTGGTGTGGCCTTAGATGGGAAATGGTCACTCAATTCTGCTTTATACAGCGAAGTGGTAATGTGTATCATGATATGTTGGAGAATTACACCATCCCTGAGGTACTTAATGGGTCCTTCTTACAACAAGATGGAGCTCCTCCACATTATGCAGGACACAGGTGTGATCATCTGCTTCCCTCAGTGATGGATTGGATGGGGTGGCTTCTAAGATCGCTAGATCTAACCCCTCTGGATACTGGGGGTATATAAAGGACATTGTTTACAGCACTACTGTCATGGAGTTATGTAGGAGAATTGCACAACCTGGATGTTTGTGTGCTACAAGGGATGCATACATTAAAAGCTGAGATGTGTCATGTGCCACAAACAGTGTGTTTCTTATTGGTAGTTTTTGTCCCGGACACTTGTATAGCAATATCTGTAACCAGTAGTTTCTCTACTAAATATAACTGGTGCTTGCTTACCATAACTCTTCTTCTGAGGAAACGCACGTACAGCTCTGCACGAGAATGCATGATTGTCAGCTCCCCAAGAAGATGATCAATATCTTTGGGGTCAAGTTTCTCCAATGACTGTTTACTGTATGGGTTGTTACTGCGCATGTATTCATTCACCTGTTGCACCTTCTTGTCCAGCTGTCGATGTTTAGTAAACTCGGAGACAACGTGTTTACTCTCGCGGTCACACTCCCTCTGCAGATATGTGACAACAGTCAGCAGGCGACCTGGACCTACAAACAATGTTCACAATTCAAAAAATAGTCATTCAAACCATTTTCATGATTGTTTCACCACTGAAAAACCCAATTCTTTCTCATGAAGATTCTAATTTCATTTCATACATTACTAAAATATTAAAACAGATTTACAAAGCACTTGTACTTAAAAAAAACTGATGTATTACACTCACATGACTTTCTCTACTCTTGTACAAACTATTTTTACCAACGTTTATTCTCCATATGCTTCATGTTAATCGAGATATCAAGATTTCAATCTTATTGCTAATTTTCTTGTAGATGCAAGGGGCATATGGTAGGTTATAAGCGATAGTCAAATATTTTAAGCGCTGGTTGCTATGTGGTGCATTCCAATCTCTTTGCATGTCCAGGACATAAAAAAGATGAATAACGAATTTGAGAAGAAGTATAAGTATTGGAAAATTTAAGGGAATAACAAGCAATATCTCGAAAATGGTTCATTATACAAAAAAAATGTATACGACATAAATTGTGTATTTTAACGTGATCTACATTTTTTGTGCAGTAACATTTTGTCTGTCTCTTATGGTTTACGAGTTATGCAAAATTCGTTCACAATGAAGAACACTTTTGGAGACATTCCCAAAAAATTCGAGATATAGATTTCATTTGTCATGAAAATATCTTAAACATATGATATTTTAATCAAAATTGTTAGCCATTTTTGAGAAAATTAAAATTTTTCGAAAAATGTTCCATGTAAAGGGTAGTCTGGGGTGGGGGGATTTTCTTGAAAACCTTCGTGTCGCATCTCTGGAAGATACTGAACCTAAATACCAAGTTTGGTGTTTATCCGACTGTTCGTTTCTGAGTTATGCTGTTCACAGACAGACACACACACGGACATGTTTCCAAAAATGCTTTTTTTGGATTCGGGGGGTCTCAAAACATATATTTCCGGTGAAATCTCGGTATCAAGTTTTTGGGTGGAATACAATACTTCCCCTACTTACTATACGTAGTAGAGAAAGTAACAAATGCAGTGGAGTTATAAAAGAACATATTTGCAAAGAAGGCTTTCACTTTTAGTTGAGAATGCCATGGAGTAGAAAACAGTTTTTATTACTCAGCAAATACGCCTGTAAAATAAAACAAATGCTGCAGATATTCCATTCCAATATACAGGGTGGCCCACATAAAATGTTACAGGTGAATATCTCTTAAACAAATAGAAAAAAAATGAAATGTCAAGAATTTCAAACATTTTAGGAGCAAAGGGCCTTCCAAACTGTGATATGGAAACTATTTCCATGGGGCACACAGGCTCAACGTCAGAATTTTAAATGAAACCATGACATTTTTTTAATATTCTAGTTCCCCTCGATAAACTAAGAAATTTTTATCAAAACTTTTTTTTTCTTCCAAAATGAATTTTTGAGCTCTTAAAGCATGTTTTCATTGAAGTATACAATAATAGAAAATAATATTAAACGAGTAAGTAAGTCAATAAACACCCAGGTGATTACTTTAAATTACTTTATTAAATGCTCAAAGTATTGAAATATCGGCACAGGATCTTGAATTGTGACGACGATAATTTATTACAACAATGTCTAAAATACCAAGAAACTAGTTTAAAAATATGGGTTGGGTAAATGAATTAAGAAATAACCTTGAGACTAATGGCATGGGAGATGTTTGGAGGAAAAGAGAGGCAAATCACAAAGGTTTTTGGAAGAGTATTACAAGAAGATATGAGGACATCGAGATACAACAATTATTTAGTCAGATAACTGAGAAGAGATTTTTGATTTTTTATGTTAACATAAAAAAGCACTGGGAAAGAGAGAAATATGTAGACAACACAAATAAAGAAGACAGAGGAGGTATAGCATGGTTAAGGGCAGCAATATGGAGGCTAAAAGGGAAGCAAAACGGCTATGCACAAGGTGAATGTCCATTATGCAAGGAAAGTGAAGATATACAACATATTATATCTGAATGCAAAGAAACAGAGATCTGGAGAAAAGTGAGTTTATGGTATGGAATGAATAGGAATAAAGATATACATACAATTCTAGATAAAAACTGTAAAAATATGGGTTAATACTTAATGAAAGTAAAAAATAAATGGATATGGACAGTTAAAAGAGGAAAAATAGTGTAAATAAATATAAGAACTACTAAATGTATCAACATGTAATTGTAATTCACAATGACTGCTCATCCTAGTGGCCAGGGCCAAATAGAGAAGGCAGTCTAAATATGTGATAACTTAGTGCTCAAATAAATTATTATTATTATTATTATTATTATTATTATTATTATTATTATTATTATTATTATTATTATTATTATTATTATTATTATTATTATTATTATTATTATTATTATTATACTAAGTAGCCTCCATTCACATCTAAATAATTGGCAATTCTTTTGGAAAGATTTTCCCTCTGTTATCAACATACAGGGGCTAATAGTGCGACAAGCTTCATGTACTTGAAATTTCATATTCTCTTTGGATGTAGGTGCTTTAAACATGACGTTGTCCTCCGTGGTGTAGTGGTTACCATGCTAGCCTCTAATTACCAGGGACGTGGGTTCAAACCCGGTGGAGGGTGATGGATTTTATCGGGCCTAAAAATCATTAGCATGGATTTCTTCAGAAGGGAAATAAAGCCGGTGGTCCCGTGTCGTAGATTTACGGCACGTAAAAGAACCTCAAGCCTTACCAGTCTTTCACGTCCAATGTAGAATGGGACGCTAAGAACCATAGCAGTTAAAGAACATCTGTAAATAAAACTCAATTTAATTGTAATTTAATTTAAACATGACTCTATGTTTTATGTATCCCCATAAACATTAGTTCAAGGGTGTTATGTTGGGTGAACGAAGAGGCCCAATCCACCTATCACCAATTTCTTGTTTAGCAGTTGACGTGTGTATTGGTGCACCATCCTGTCATACCACCTTGAAGGATACATTTTCCAATAAAGAAGGTAATTCATGGTTGAGAAAATGGCAATGTGATACACCAGTAATTGTGCCTTCAAAGAAGTATGGGTCAATGACAAGGTTATCAAGAAATCTACAGCAAAGATTTAGCGACCAATGATGCGAAGAAGGCACATCATGTCTATTGGCTTGTTGCTTCATCCGAAAATAATATGCTTGCCAAGAATGAACCATTCTCTGCAATGGCAATGCGTACCCACTCGCAAAAAACAACTCAAAACTGAAAATGTCTTTGTGTGAGCTCTTGATGCAAACACATATGATAAGGATGGTATTTCTGCTGCTTTAGTACAAGGGTGGTCTGAAAAGTTTCCGACCTAATAAAGATACAAGACATTTTTTCAGATTTTTTTTTTTACATAGTCTCCTTGTAACTCTACACACTTCTCCCAGCGATGCTCCCATCTCTGTAACCCGTCCAAATAGTACTCAGTGTTATTCTCTGCAAAATAACTGTTCACAAAGGTGATTGCCTCTTTATTTGACGAAATCTCTGTCCTTCGAGCGCAATTTTCAGATGAGGGAACAAAAAGAAGTCGCTTGGGGCTAGATCTGGTGAGTAAGGTAGGTGGTCAAGCAGTTCAAACCGTAATTTGTGGATTTTCGCCATTGCAACCGCTGAGGTGGAGGCGGTGCGTTGTCTTGGTGACACAGGATTTTCTTTTTCTGCAAATGTGGCCGTTTTTCCACAAATTCTGCCTTCAGCTTGTCAAGTAATGATGCATAGTATGCTCCTGTAATGGTTTTTCCTTTTTGAAGATAATCGATTACAATTACTCCATGACTATCCCAAAAAACAGTTGCCATCACTTTCCTAGCCGGCTTTTTTTGAAGCTGGTTCCCCTTTTGCAGTCCACTGTTTGGACTGTATTTTTGTTTTGGGCGTATAATGATGTATCCAAGTTTCATCTACAGTAATTAATCGGCGCCAAAACTCGGATTTATTGCGCCTAAACTGTGCCAACAGAGCGTTGGAAATGTTCATTCGAACACGTTTTTGGTCAAACATGAGCAAACGCAGAACTCAACGCGCAGACAGCTTTCTCATGTGTAAATGTTGATTTAATATGTGACAAACACGTTCTTTTGACATGTTCATAGCCTCTGCTATCTCTCTCACTTTAATTCAGCGGTCGTCTAGCACCATTTGGTGAACTTTGGCGATGTTTTCGTCGGTAGTTGCAAATTTTGGACATCCCGAACATTCGTCTCCCAAGCTGTTACAGCCACGTTTAAATTCAGCTGCCCAAAATTTCAATGTGGTAAATGATGGTGCAGAGTCCCCATACACAGAATCCAACTCATCTTTGATTTGCGTAGGCATATTGCCTTTCAAAAACAAATATTTAATGACAGCTCGATACTCGATTTTGTCCATTTTCATAAAAACACTCACATCACCTCACTCAAACGACTGTTACATAACAACTGAGCGTCCAAAATGGCTGAAACTTTGGTGAGTAACTGTCAACAGATGAACAACGAAATTCAGTAGCTTTTATTTACTAGTGCTGCCATCTTCATGTTGAGGTCGGAAACTTTTCAGACCGCCCTTGTATACATTGCACTGAAAAGTGACTAATCCCACTGTCTTTGAACAATTCAGGTTGACTTATCTGTGCATTTACTTCTACAGCAGCAACAATATTGATAGTGTTTTCATCATTCACTTTTGATTTCACCTTCAAGTGATTCTTGTTCTTTACGCTTCTATACTCATATAGTTGTGTTTCCAGTCATTTGAATTTTGTATGTGACATTTTCATCCCGCATCTCTCATTGAACACTGCGACACAGTTTGATAATTTCTCCTGCGTTCACCTAGTACTAAAACCACATCTACCTCTAATTCAAAATCTGACATATTTCGGAATTTTGAAGAGCCACAGTAAATAATCAACATAACTAACTACATACAGTATTGTATTTTAGAAGTTCAGGTGCTTTGAAACGTAACACCATGTTCTTTCATTTGATACTTTATTTTCACCAAGTTCATGAGGTGTAATAACTTCAATTAAACCATCCTACAACAGTTCAACAATTCATTGTAGAAAAAAATGTTTTAATAAAAGTTTTTTAGTTTATTGAGCAGAGCCAGAATATAAAAAAAATTACATGGTTTCATTTAAAATTCTGAGATTGCGCCCCATAAGAGGTCCCATGGAAATATTTTCCATATTACAGTTTGGAAGTCTCCTTGCTCCTTGGAATTCTCGCAATTTGGTTTTTTTCTATTCACTTAAGAGATATTCACCTGTAACACTTTATGTGGGCCAGCCTGTATATATGTAAATGGTCACTCTTTACAACATAAGACAGAGCACAACAAAAGAGAATCAAATCTGTGTATAATGACATGATAAACATGGGATATCAATAACTCTCACGTAAGACTGTTTTGTGTATTATAAACAACATCTCAGCAGGGTATGTTAAATTAATTCTGTCCAGTTAATATCAGAAATCAGTCAGCTGATATTTTATAAGTACCAATTTAAAATATTATTTTTCTCAATGGTCACAGACTGTGCATGTTTTCCAAAGAGGTTAACTTGTTGGCCTGGGATGTCTGCATCCTGTGGGATGTCATCTTTTAGTTTGGAGAACAAACCAGGAATATACCAGTTCAACTGCAATGGCTGTGAAAAAATATACATTGGGCAAACCAAGAGAAATATAAAAACAAGAACAAAAGAGCACTTCAGTTACGTTAAGCAAAAACAGGAAGATAAATCAGCAGTAGCTTGGCACATTTGGAGAGACAAACACACCATAAACAGAAACCCAAAAATACTAAAAAACATCTCAGGAAAAGCAGAACTTACAACTTGGGAAAACATTTATATTTAGAAGAACAGAAACCGCACTTATAATTTTGAAACCCTGCCAGGAGACTTACTTTTGAAGAAGTTTTTCCAACTGCCACCAGAGATCAAGCTAACAACTAAGACAAAGGATGAGGCCAGTCGACAGGGAGCAATTAGCTCCTGAAACATGTATTCATTATAAAAATAAGTGATGTAGTGTTACAATCGACTCCATAATTACTAATTATACAAATGACATCTGTGAGAAGGAATCTAAACTACATGCACCATTGCGAGCTGAGCTTGTTATATGATTCATACGCCAAAAAAGTGCGTGTGAGCCTGTAACCACGTGCCATCCCTTTTACAGCAAAATCAGAGAACTCCATGTGTTACAATGCCAACTCAATGATACAAAGGTTATTTGAATCTTGTTAATATACACAGACCACGGATCTTCTAGTTTCTGTCTGATTGCAGCTAACATGGCAACATGCTCAGTTGGTTATAGTAACTGAAGATCTAAGTTTCAAATCCTGATATAGCACTGAATTTTTCAGTCTGATTCCACCTTTCCCCATAGTCAGGCTGCCCCAGCTAAGCTCGAACAATTTTGAATCACTTTCCCACTCTTATTGTTGATGCAAACGCTAATGTTTGCTATTCTATCACTTCGCTGTGTGCGCCTGCAGCAAAATTTACTCCGTAAATGGCTTCTAAAGTAACTGATTTGTTGTAAGTGTATATTGTTGGACTTTCCAACGCTGGTTACAGCCTTTCAATGATAGTAGAAAGGTCTTATAGGATAAGTAAGTCTACGATGGCCGTATAACACAGCTGCACAAAAATGGATTTCTACCTGAGGCCCAATCTGGGGGGGGGGGACTGACAAGGAAATGGGCGTAACCAGCATGACCTACAGGCTTAGTAGCAATGTGAGAGTATCGATGACACTAGAAAACCCTCAAATGCAAATAAGCATCGCCAACCACATTGGAACATCTAAAGGGACTGTTTATAGGATAATCCACAAAAATTGGGTCAAGAACAGTGGCATAAAGCATGAGAACGCTTCACCTACACAACAAAACTTTATGAATACCACTAGGCAGGCGAAAAGTGGCAATGGGTTTATCTAGATGACACAAACAAACCTCGTGCCATTTATTACCACCAAGTGGGCCAAAAAGGGCACTCCAGGATAACAAGGAAAAGTTTTCCAAGGGATTCATGCTGGTTACAGGGTACTACTCTTGGGGCAAACTCAACAAACACAGTGCTGCCAAAAATATAAAAATGAATACTTCCTACTACCAAAGGAATGTCATGGACCCAGTTTTTGATGAAGAGATTCTCCAGTTGTATGGCAAGGATGTCAGAAATGTTTGCATCCAGCCACACTTCTATATCTTCCTGGGATTACTATCACCTGAACACCGTTTAAAAGGATCCTTGTGAAGTTACCAGATGCCTCACCAATGGAGTTTTGTGTGTTGAAACAGGGCCTTGCTTCTCGACGTACCATCACAATTGAGGGTCTTTGGGAAGTCTACCAGGAGGCCCCTTCTTGTTCTACGGTGCAGTCTTCTACAATGGAAATTGTGCTGCAGAGCCATAGTTTGAGCCCATGGACATCACATTTAACATAACGGGTGATGGCAAAAGGGAATATCACCATGAACAAATGTAAGTTAAAAGTCTGAGCTACCTTTGTACACACGGCTTATATGAAAGAACAATTAATTACCATTGATTCACCTAATAGGTATGGTTTCCCAAAAATTCTCATTCTGCTCTGTGGATTATCCGAGTGTCCTGGCCTAACTGCAGGCTTCTTTTAATTGCAATAACTTTGCTGTTGGTAGTGATAGCAACTGTTTGATAATTGTTACAGCCACTTAAATAATAATATTTTTTATTTTTATTTTTATTCATACAATACACAAAGTAGAACAGTGTTATTGTAGAGCACGTCAAAGTGTTAATTACAGTAATAATAATAAATAATATATACAAGCTAATAGTAGTCATCATAACTAGTATAATACCTATGGTAAAAATAAATTATATACACAGAACACTTATACAATTTATAATTATTAACACACAAGAATGACAAGAGCTATAGGATATAGATGCAACCAAGTTAGCGTATTAAAGAAAATTTGTTCTGTGATTTAAAAACTCTTGCAAGTTATAAAAGCAGTGTGTTAATAAATGCTTTTTGAGTGCCCTTTTAAAATGATTTATATCACATATTCTCTTTAAATCCATTGGCAGTGAGTTACAGAATTTAGAACCTGCATGGATGATATTTTTATTTCCAAAAGTACCCCTGTGTGAATTCATAAAATAGTCATTTTGACCTCGAGTAAAATGTCTGTGCACATCTTTGTTTAGTTGAGAGGTTTCACTAGAGTTTTTAGCATACCTAATAACATAATTTATATATATATACAAAAGAGTGGTAGAATTTTAAATTGTTTAAAGTACGGTCTACAAGATTCCTAACTATTTATTCTGGCTGGAACTCTTACTGCTCTTTTCTGTAGTAGAAAAATCTGCATGAAGTATATTTTTGATAAAGATCCCCATAACATTGCCCCGTATTCTAAATGTCAGTGAAATAATGCATAGTACACTGTACGAACCATTTGCAGAGGTAACATGTTGATGAGTTAATCTAGCAAAATCTCTTATTAAGTTTAGAATGAATTAAGGCTGGTTCACAACCACCTGAGAACAGGAAGCAATGCACCATACAAGACATTGGTTCACAACAGCCCAATAATGAGAACAGGAATACATATGATGATCATATCGATCACAAAGTGAAAGTCGATTTTGCGCATTGGGATTTCATTTGTTTTTAACTGACCAATGACATTTTTTCACCTACTTCCAATTTAGCCAGGCCAACATCAAAATTCGATAGAGTATTCTTTTTTATTTAAGGGGGTATATACCCCCTTACCAGGGGGAATACCAGTTAGAATACCAGCATATAGTAGACACAGCAATACATAATGGGTACAACAAAGCAACTATTGACAAAAAAATTGCAAAATTCAAACGACAGATGCACATCAGAAACACAACTAATCTCAGCCAGCAAGATAAAGAACTAAAGTTCAAGAAATTCACATACCACCCAGGAACATTTCACAAATTTAAGAAGATTTTCATGAAACATAACATCAGCCTAGCTCCACAGAACAAATTTAACATAGAGAAATTACTTTGTAACAAGTTAAAAGACCCCATTCCACAAGACAAAAAAGCTGGAATCTATAAAATCAATTGTTCAGATTGCAATAAAGTATACATTGGTAAGACAAAAAGAAACTTAGAAACTAGGCTAAAGGAGCACATGAGATGTATTAAATACAAAGAAATGGACAAATCTGCAGTTTCACACCATTTTTGGATCACTAATCACAACATCAAACCCAATATTACATTAGTCAAACCAGCCAAATTTGCAGCCGAATTAGATGCATGGGAGAAGATCACCATTCTAAAACACAACACACATCTAATGAATTTTGATTTGCCGCCACCAAATCCTCTCTGGAAGTACATTTCTCCACCACAAGATGCCACCACAGGATCCAGTCCAAAAAACGGAAACACCAACAACACGGGCCAGTCGAATTAACTTCTCAGGATGGGAACAACGGTTTCCCGAAACATGTTAAGTGAGTAAACTTAAGTGATGTTAGTGTTACAATTTCGACTCACCTTTAAATAAATTCAATACACATCACTGTTTCTAGCTTCTTTTCATTACAATACATACGTATCATTTAAATTGTTTATATATAATAAAAATAATATAGGTCCAAGAATTGAACCTTGCAGTACACCATACCTGGTGGTCTGTAAAGAGGACATAAAATATTCCCAGGAATAAACAATTCTTTCTATTTGCATTCAGTTAAAACCTGAAACAACACTATTAAGGTTATCAGTCTCTGTTGGGGTAGACTAGATGTGCTGAAAAGCCTATTTTCAGTTACATTTATAATATTATGGGGAAATTGTGTAGACGGCAATTTAATTCTCAAATTTAGCACTACAGACACACACTTCAACTTCACTTGCATCAGTTGTTAAAATTGTGAGAATTTCATCAGCATGGTAGCAATTAATGATCATTATCTCTTCCTAAGCCTGAACATGTAACTGCTGCCATCTGGTGGTAAACTCATTAAACTATTGACTGACTAATGGAATATAAAAAATTTAACATTATACTCTAAATTTTATAAAGATTTTTTCACACATGGCAAGTTCAAGCGTGGACTTTTTAAGGTTTTCATAATTTAATTTCTTGTCCTATGTTGTGACACATCTTATACAGGAATGAACAAGGGGAACTAAAAGATTAAAGGAACATCGTATATAAACAAATTGAGAAATCAGCACTAGATACCATTTTTGGATACATAATCATAATATAGGGTAAGCAATTAAATTACTGAAAATTTTTTGGAATATTAGTTTGTACCTTAATTCTATTAATATATTAAGGATTTAAGTTAAAATAAACTAATATCCTTCAAAGTTGGGGTTTATAATGTTATGTTGGCTGGCTGATCATCTAATTCTAATTATGCTTTATTTTGCCACCTCCAATCCTGTCCAACACACGGCTTGTGTGAAAGAACAATTAATTTCAATATTTATACCTTTAAAAATTCCAAAATAATGTTAGATTCTGATAAATCTTCAGTCAGGACTTCATTAACCATTTAGATTAATTACTGGGTGTAATGTCACAGAATGCCAAATATTATAAACTTATTAATTTAAATAAACAAGTAGCACTTCAATGGATACCAGCACACTGTGGAACAAAGGTAATGAAACAGCTGATTAAGAAAGGTAGTAAAATTACATCAAAATCATCTGGTCTACGTCTTATCACCCTATAAGAAGAATAATTACATCAACATACAATACAAAAATTAAACAAGAATATATATCACAAACAAAAGGAAAACAATGGGAAAATGAACATAACAACATGATTAAAATTACTACACTAGCAATACTCTGTAGCAGTTTCTAGATTATTAACTGCTTCAACAAATATCTACAGATTGGCATAGCAGAATCTCCCATATGCCCTTTCTGTGAACTTGAAGATGTGAAAAGAAACCACATACTCGATCAACACACCAACCTCTCATCAAAATACTGGAGTGGAAGAGAACAAATGGCTTCACTGCCAACTGCACAACATTAGATAGCAACCAACCATTGATTACCAAGTCAATTTTGTAACACTACATCACTTATTATACAAAAAAAGAAAAGCATGTTTTTTGAGTTGCTTGCTCCCATCATGAGTTCATGGTCTACTCCCGGCCATGGTTCACATTGTGGTTGGATGAACCTCTGTAGTAGTATACTGCCTGGTGGGATTTCAAAGTTGAAAACACTGATTCTGTTCTTCTGAATGTAAATATTTTCCCACAGTGCAAGTTTTGTTTTTCTAAAATGTTGTTTAATATTTTGGGTTCTCTGTTTAAGGTGTGTTGTTCCCTCCAAAGAATGGTAAGCTACCTGTGATTTTTCTTCCTTTTTTTGTTTTATGTTGTTGGTGTGTTCTTTTGCTCTTGTTTTTATTTTATTTTAGTTTTCCCAATGCAGTATTTTTGCAGTTGTTGCAGCTGATCTGGTATATTGCTAGCTTGTTCTCCTGTGGGATGTCATCTTTTAATTTAGAATTTAGTATGTTCTTGATGGAGTAACTGTTTTTGGGGCCCAAGATAATGGTGATGGTGGTGAGATGTGCTGTTTGAAGATGCTCTGAAATTTGTAGAAAGCTGCTAGGGGAGGGGTATGTGAATTTCTTGAAACTTTTGTTTTCCTTTTTGTTTCGAACGAGTGTACCAACCTAATATCATTAAGTTTTTTAAGTTTATCACCAGATGGCAGCAGTTACATGTTCAGGCTGAGGAAAGAGGAGGAATAGATAATAACTACGATGAAATGAAGACGAACATCTAAGAAAACATTCTGTGATTTTTAACAATTGACCTAAGTGAAGTTTAAGTGTGTACATACGGCTCAGTCATATTTGTAAAGCGAAAATGACTCACAGTTAATACTGCTTCCGTTTTTAATATTTACTTTGAAACTCTACAGTGCGAATGTTTTAAGGTGACACCATAGACTGGCTATATACATAGCACGCTGCACTGCAGTACTTTTCCAATGCGCAACTGACAGCACATGATGTGTTCAAGGTTATCTTTATCAGCTGTGCTTCAGTCGCTGCTTTGTGTTTGTGCTGTAAACAGAACTGTGCAGTGAAAGTTTATTCAAGACATCTGTGTTGTGTGTGATTTGCTTAAAAGTGTTGATATTAGTCCACTGCCGACAAATTCAAGCTTCAACAACAAATTTTTATGTACAAGGCATACATAAGAATGAATCATGTAGAGAGATGAGTAGACAATTCCTGGAATTCCAGTTCCAAGTTGAGGCAGTATTTTAATACCTGAATAATTTTAATTGTATTTTTAAAATAAGTAAATTCAATAACAGCCCACCTTGAAACAATATGTATGTAATAATTATTTTTAAATGTATGTAACAGTCATTGCATATGCTTATTATTATTATTATTATTATTATTATTATTATTATTATTATTATTGTAAACATGTTTAATAATGTTATGTGAATACATTACATACTTTAATAATGCAAGAGCTGTGAGAAGAATAATTTTAAGTTGCTAACAATGAGGTAACCTTGTAGCAATAATGAGTTTGAGAGTTTGAAAATTACTAGTCATGATTATAGCAAAGATAATGTAATTTCTGTGACAGTTTAAAATTAGCCTATCAATAGCAAAGAAAAGTTTTAAGTAAAATGCAGATATTCTATTGGACTAGAATTAGCCAATCAGAGACTTGAAATACTGAAGCTTACAGGTTTAACGGTTGAAATAATGTTCAGTTGCTGGCAAATCTTGGTAGTGACCAGATGGAAAATGTGTTCTCTACAGAAATATTACGTGTGAATCGTAAAATATGTCTACGTGTTAGCTAAGTGAAAGTATTAAAGAATCTCACAGCTCTTAAAAAGTGTAGTGCTTTATTAAAATGTCAAAGGATAAATAAACGAAGTGAGTTTTTAAAAACTTAAATTCTGTGTATGTCTACAATTCTTGTCGTACCACACCCTGATTAAGAGAAACACGTCTCTAAAGTAAGACTGACGCAGCCGAGGCAAACATAAACATAAATACTACCTATAGAAGCAGTTTAATAACAAAGTTAATACAATATTTTAAAACTTGGAGTGTAACAACAAAATTACATCTTAAAATCAGCTTCTCGTATGTAGCAGCATATTGCGCAACAACAGTAACTATTACGCAATCAACAACTTCAAACCGATGCCCAAAGCGTGTTGCAAACTTCTTAAACAAAAAGTAACTCCAAGAACAATACTTCTTCAAGCTAGCTTCCCAAGCGTGAAGCTAAATAATTTACGTAAACAAAACACGTTTTCGAAGTAGAGAAACTGTTAGATATATGGTTAATAAGCTTAGGACAACAGGATCGCTAAACACTAAACCTAAGAAGTGAAACTTAAACATTCTAATGGAGGAAAAAATTGATGACATTGAGGCATCTATTTGTGGGGAACTCTAAAGAAAAGTTTATAGAAACAATTCCCACGCCAAAGACAAACTTAAGGAGAGTATAAGAACAAATTATAAACACTACGTAAGAAGAAATTTCATATTAAGATCTAGGAATATCTTCACCACTTATAACAAGGATAGCATTTATTAGACTGCATGTTACTATCACTCGTGAGTATGTAATACCTGAGTTACAGAATGAAAAACCCCCAATGTGCAGAGCATGCATATGTGGGATCCATGGCCTCACTACAAAACGATTGTACTGTATGATTTTCTGACCAATCATAAAACACGTATCTGTTACTATGAATGAAAGTAATGCAAGGACTTACCATAATATGTTTCCACAAGTGGCTGGTGTATTTCAACAACACGAGCGATACCTTCAAACAGAAGTGTCATTGTATCTGCATATATGACATTTGCCCTCTTATCTCCAGAGCTTATCTCTTGTGCTACCTTCAGATTCTTCAGCGCTGTCTGCTGCACCTGTTAATTATACCACAATGCCTGAGTATCACGGTTATACCACAAAACTGGTACAGTAGAACCTTGTTTATCTGGACTAGCTGGGACCAGAGTTACACATTAAGTTAATGTAACTATACAACTGGTGCTTCCAACTTTCTGTCTACTGAAACAACAAGGTGTCTACTCCTTGAGGGGTTAAAATTCCAGTACTATGAGGGTAATCCCAAAAGTAAGGTCTCCAATTTTTTTTAAAATACAAAGAAACCTTTATTGACAACAAATAGTACATAGTTTTGAAGCTTTAACATTTGTCTATTTTTCCACACAATCGCCATTTCGGTCGATGCATTTTTGTAGATGCTGTGGCAGTTTTTGTATGCCCATGTCATACCAGCTTGCCGCCATGCTCTTGAAAAAGTGATGGACCTCATTTTTTACTTCATCGTCGTCACCAAAGCGCCTTCTTGCCAAGTGTTCTTTCAACTTGGGAAACAAGTGGTAGTCACTGGGTGCTAAGTCCAGACTATAGGGTGGATGGGTGATGGTTTCCCATCCAAACTGTTGCAGAAGATTCATGGTTTGATGGGCGGTGTGGGGGCGAGCATTGTCATGGAGAAGGTTTATGCCCTTGCTCAACATTCCTCTTCTATGGTTCTGAATTGCCCGTCTTGAGTTTTTTTAATGTCTGACAATACCTGTCGGCATTTATTGTTGTCCCAGGGTCCATAAAGTCGACCAACAATATCCCCTTTCGATCCCAAAACACAGTTGCCATGACTTTACCGGCATACTGTGTTCTCTTGAATTTTCACGGCTTGGGTGAACCAGAAAGCCGCCACTCACGTGATTGTTGTTTGGTCTCAGGTGTGAAGTGGAAAGCCCAGGTTTCATCACCCGTGACTATTGAATCCTAAAGGTTGTCCTTTTCATCTGCATAGCATTGAAGAAATTCGCGGGAAGTTTCAGCGCGTTGCCCTTTGTGACCTTCTGTCAGCATTCTTGGGACCCATCTTGCGCACACCTTCCTAAATTTCAACTCTTCAATCAAAGTCCAATGAACAGTGCTTCGAGAAATCTCAGGAACAACAATGCAGAGCTCATCAAGAGTGATCCGCCGATCTTGAAGCACGATTTGTTCAACCTTGGCGATTGTATCGTCAGAAATGGACGGTCTCCCGCATCTTTCCTCATCATGAATTTCCGTGCGACCATTTGCAAATTCTCTACACCACTTGCGGACATTTTTGACATCCATACAAGACTCTCCATACACTTCCATCAACTGTCGATGAATTTTGACAGGTTTAACCCCTTTTGAACTCAAAAAGCGAATAACTGCGCAAACTTCGCACCTGGCGGTAGTGGCTAACGGGAGCTCCATTATAACTGGCTGCCAAGCCAAGACTGAGGGCACTAAGGGATGTGCGGTGGTTTCTGAAGAGAGTGGAGGGAGGAAGGAAAAAAGCAGTATGGCCAACATTCACACAAACAGTGTCCCTGCGATCCCAGTGCTTTGGAGACCTTACTTTTGGGATTACCCTCGTACATTGAGACATATTGCAGTGAAAATGTAGTAGTTGTGGCTTGGTTAACATCTTTAACGTTTATTTGATTCCACAGACACAATATGAAGCTGTGATTATTATTAATTATTAAGGTGGTGGATATAAAAACAAATGGTATAGACACAATTACTGAAACATTCTACACTCCTAAACATAAACAAAACAATACTGTTTCAAATACAAACACTATAAACAATCAAAAAATTCAAATATTTCATCAAAATGTGCAATACATATCCAACAAAGCTGAAGAAATAGAAGTAGTATTAAATGAATGTAAACCTGATATTGCGGTGTTAACAGAACATGGACTGGACAATATGCAAATAACAAGCCTTCAATTACAAAATTATAAATTGCTAGCACACTATTCCAGACAGAATCATAAAGGGGGTGGGGTAGCTATATTCATAAAAAGTGGAGTTAATTTTACTACATTAAATTAGGAGAAGGATTTCAGCATAGAAAAAATTTGCGAAGTAGCCTCAACAAAAATACAAACAGGGAACCTAAACCTGCAAATAATTGGTCTGTAGAGATCGCCAAGTACTAAAGTATGTGATTTTCTTTGCTCTCTTGAAAACATGTTAAATAAAACAAAAATTGGCATAAACAACAAATTAATATTAAATATAAATACTACCTGACTTAATTACAAGTTACAATTTAAAAGACATTATTAAAGAGCCAACTAGAATCACACCAACCTCGGCCACGTCGATAGATCATATTATAACCAATATTGAAGAGGGTAAATATACAACAGAAATCATAGATTATTGCATTTCGGACCACAGTGACCAAATTATTGATATTAGCCATATGCGGGAAGAATTGGATTATACAGAATTTATGAAGTTAAGACAAATGACTACTAACAATCTGAACCAGCTTCTAGACAGTTTAAGCAACAAGAGATGGGGAGGAGTATATACATTGCAGGATACTAATAAAAAATAGGACTGCTTCTTTGATACAATAAAACGGCACATAGATAAACACTGTCCACTCAAAAACAAAAGGGTTGCTAAACCTCATAACCATAATCTTAAAATTCCGAAAAAATAATAAAATTAAATAATAAGGCAAAGACGATATGGGGAATTGTAAAAGAACATCATGGAAACAATAAGACATTTGAAAACATAACCTTAGAAGAAAACGCGCAAGTAGTAAAAAATCCTAAAGATGTTTGTCAGATCTTCAATAATTACTTTTTAAAAATGAGAATTGATAAAATGAGTCAGGTTAGTGATACCACTCAGGGGACAAATGGACTATTATCTTACATTTATCTAAAAGGAACCACTAAAACAGAATTAGAAAAAATAATAAACGAACTAAATAATAACATGTCGACAGGATGGGATGAAATATCCACTAAAACATTGTAAATATGCCTTACTAGATATACTGGAGCACTTGATAAATACATCACTAATTGAGGAATCTTTCCCTGATTGTCTAAAAATAAGCATAGTTCGGCCAATATTTAAAAAAGGCAATAAAACAAAAGTAGAAAATTATAGGCCTATTTCCTTAACTTCTGTCTTTGGTAACGTTTTCGAAAAAGTGCTAAATAATAGATTACTGAACTTTCTAAATAAATTTAATATACCAAGTAAATCCCAACATGGTTTCAGAAAAAATCACTCCACAACCACTGCTATAGCAGAGCTATATCATACTGTACTCCAAGGGCTTGAAAATGACGAGAAGATCACAGGGATATTCCTTGACTTATCTAAAGCTTTCGACAGTGTATTGCATGTAATGCTGCTGAATAATAAGGGGAAAATTTCACACGATATTAAGATCGTACCTTGAAAACAGGAAACAATGTACAGTAGTCAGAACCAAGAGTAAACACACAATAGAATCTATCACATCTGATTATGGAAACATCAAAGCAGGAGTACCTCAAGGATCTGTCCTAGGGCCAATATTATTTTTACTTTATATAAATGATCTTCCAATAACTCCACACTCCAAAACAGTGACGTATGCAGATGACACCTCATTAATATTTGAACTCAATCAAGCAAACGAAATGGAGAAAATAATAACCACAGAAACACAAATTATTTACAATTATCTTACAAACAATAGCCTGAAAGTTAATCTTCAAAAAACAAAAACAGTAATGTTCCAACACCGCAAAAACAGGCATAGCAGTAAAAGTCCTGTAAATGTAACAATAAACGGTGAACCTATCCAGCAAATAGATAAAATAAAATTCTTAGGGGTGATTATCGATGAAAACCTAACCTTTAGACACCATATTGACTACATATGTAAGAAGATAAGTACAAATCTCTACTTAATAAGGAACCTAGCAAATTACTTAAATTCTGAACATCTGAAATTGACCTACTATGGAATAATACATCCACATCTACAATATGCAGTTGAGGTTTGGGGCAGCTCTTGTATAACCAACATGAACAGATTACTAGTTTTACAGAAGACATGTTTAAAATGTATATATGATGTAAATAGAAGAGAATCATGTAGAAATGTCTTTATACATAACAAATCTTTATATGTTTTTAAAGTAGTCATGTTTGTAGTTAGTAAAGACGGAGTTGGTAACTTAAATAAGCACTATCACAACCATGAAACAAGGTCACAAAACAATTATCATAAAATAACTGTAAATAAGAAGTCAACAGATAAAGATCCCTTAATAATGGGAAAAATACTGTTCAATAAATTACCAATTTCAGTAAAAACAAAAAAAGGGAAACTGTTTAAAAATGAACTAAACAAATATCTAATACAAAAATGTTTTTATAGGTTGGATGAATTGTAATATAAATAAATGTATATATTTCTGACATATCCGACAACATGTAAGTGTTATTATGGATAAAAATAAATATTATTATTATTATTACTATGGTCCATTCCAAACCAGAGTGCCTTTCACTGAAAACAAACTCTTTGTATTATCCACGCGAAAGTAGTTCACAATCTCCGCCCGTAATGGCTGCTTGTTCCTCTCTCATGTGCTTGTTGAACATTGTTTCAATCTATAAAACTGCGCTCTGCGTGAGAATCATAATGCAACCTGAGGTAACAATCGATTTTATAAGTATGCAGCAATGAACATTTCACTTACGTTAATCACAATCCTTGGGCAAAAGTGCAACACCCAAATCCGAATCCTCCAAAGATGACTCAGCTGCCATATCGGAATCAGAACTACTCTTCAAAATAATGACAAGCTTATCCACAATTCACAGCACTGTCGCATTTAAAACAAGTTCCCACATTTTGTCCCATTCTATATTCTATTATGTCTGTTTATATTCCCTGCCTATTAGTTTTGTAATATGCACTAATGCAAGTGTTGGCTATTTTTCTAATAGTGAGTTAAATATATGAAGACTGTTTGTTTTTTGCCACTTTTTAACTGTTTCCTGCTTTCGTGTTTGAACAGTTTATTCGCACTACACGCACCTTCGTCTGCCATGAGAACCCAAATACCAACTGACTGAGTCACAGATTTGACCTGAGCTGAGCAAACGTGCGCTAGTGTATTATGAATGACTTTGCGAAACATATTTTCTGTATTACGCAAAGTGTTTATTGGGTACTCAGATAGCACCTCTGGGAATTCATTGCTGCATTTCTTGTGTATGTAAGAGAATGGCAGTCGTGCATACGGTTGGTATTAACAAGTAAGATGCTCTCGGGTTAGCGGAACAGCAGATGAAAATCATATTGTGTAATCTCTTAACAGCTAGTATATATCCATTACCTTTAACGATGAGTTCTTATGATAACTGCAATAAAATGTGCAGTTCTATACCTTTCCTGCTCCAATATTTCATAATACAATACATGTATTAAGGAACTATTTACGTTGGCGTAAGAGTGTGTTCTTAGGTTGGTGACAAGCAGAAGCACATGCTTTTGTTTACATCAGATGGAAGTCTGGTTTGGAATGGACAGTAGCTGCCATACCTGATGTTACACAGGTGGTTTTTTTAAATCTCCAACAGCAATTTAATTAAATTTACTCTCTGTACTCTTTATGAAATTACTGTATAATGATGGCCTAAAAGATTTTTTATGCTGATTTCTCTCCATTACCCCTTACAACAGTAATTTGATAAAACTTCCATGCTAGTTATAATAGTAATGGACAAACAATTCACTGATATTCACAGAAATGGGACTGAAATATCAGCAGGTTTTGCATTTGTAACCTTTGTATAAATACCTACATTGCACATTTTGTTATAAATACAAACAGAACAGCGATAGTCAAATGTTGGATGCTACATATTGGTTTTAAAATTCCATACTGTTTCCATGGCATCAATGGAAACAACTGAATGTTGACAGAACTTCAAGACAATGACTAAGTACTGAACAATTGGAACCATTAATAACAGATATCTCAGAAATGGCTTATGCCACAAAAAAGTTAATTGACATAAACTGTGTGTTTTAAAGAGATCTACAAGTTTTATGTCAATTGCTTCACGTTTAAAAGTTATACAAAACTGCTTTCAAATGAAGAGTAGTTTAAAGGCTATTCCTAGAAAATTCAATATGTACAGTTTATTTGTCATGTAAATATTTTTAATATATTGTATTTTAATTAAAATTGTTAGAACCATTTTTGAGAAAAATCAAATTTTCAAAACATTTTCCATGTGAAGGGTTAGTTTGTGACGAGGGATTTTATTGAAAGTCCTATGTTGCATTTTGGGAAGATGAACTTAAATACCAACAGGATATTTAATCACCTTTTAAGTTATGCTGTTGAACCAAGCAGGATGGCTCTGGTCCTGGGTTTGAGCATCAGCAACTGCCCACGGTTTTCCTGGATCATGGGCTGAATGTTGCAGTGGTTTCTCTCATACCCCAAATTTCCTGTCCCTCCATTTCATTCATCCTTCAACCTGTTTGGTTTGCGTCAATGCAGTGTGACAGAGAAAAAGGATGCTCTCTGTAAACTTTCACTGTCCGTCGGCCGGTTGCTGGGGTATATAGACCACCTCTTGGGGGACTGCCAAGGAAACTGTAGGGACCCTGTCATTGCTGTGACATCATTCCTGGTTCCAGCTGCTCAGTGTCTCCTTTCACTTCATCCATCCCTCCCTCTGGGGGCACCTCTTTGTGGTGTACAATGTCCTCATTCACGTCTGCAATCCAGTCTTATGATGTTCAAAAACACACACACACACATATGGATGTTTTTCTAAAAATGCTTTTTGTAGATTCAAGGAGTCTCAAAACTTATATTTCTGGTGAAATCTTGGTATCAAATTTTTGGGTGGAATACAATACTTCCTCTGCTTACTATAGGTTAGCAGTAGAGAAAGTAAGTTATTAGTGTTTGAGTGCATGCTTTAAAACTATTGATTCTGATTGGTGAATAGGGCATCAATGAGACAATATTAATTACCAAAACAGTTTCTAACCAAGTAACATGTATCAAGTGGAAACTAAACCCAGCATGTGGAGACATGGTCCACATCACTACCACAGGTCATCCTCCATGATCTATAGTACCATGCTGGCCTCTACTTCCTGAGGTTGCAGGTTCAAACCTGGAGGAGAATGATGAATTTTTTGGGGCATAAAAATCCTTAGCATGTCTTCCTTCAGAAGAGAAGAAAACCTAGTGGTCCCATGTCTTAGATTTACATCACATAAAAGAACCTCAAGCCTGATAGAGAGGCCTCTGAGCAAAAATTCCTGTCTTTCATGCCCAGTATAGAATGGGATGCTTAAGATCTATAGCAGTTAAAGAGGGTCCATAAATAAATAAACTCAACTATTGCAGGGAACATGAAGAAATCTTCGAACATTTCCCCTTCTATATAACAATAGGGTATACTTATCCAAGTAATGCTTCACAAATATAGCAGCTCAACACACCAACTGAACGTGCCTGCTTCGAATGATCAATCAATATCTCCTTATGAGGAGCATAGCACATTCACAAATTACTTCCATTCGACTCTTATCTCTTGCCATGTTTTCCCTTCTTCAGCAATTTCTTTGATAATTGTTATCTTCCATGTGTTTCTTGGTCTTCCTCTTCCTCCTGGGAATTCCAATCCAAAGCCAATTCTTTCCACTGCTTTATCTTCTTTTGTTAGTGTGTGTCCTATCCAGCTCCACTTTCATTTTTCTACTGCTATTTCTTTTGATTTGTTATTTTTCAAAACTGTATCTGGCCATTTTAATCGTACAATTCTTCTTAAACATCTATTGACAAATGCTTGTAACTTGTTTTGAAAGACTTTACTTGTTTTCCACGTTTCACAGCCATTTAATAAAGCTGATTTCCCATTACTATTGAAAATGTTAATTTTAATACGTCTTGATGTCACATTAGATTTCCAGATCGGATATAACAGGACAAAAGCACCATTTGCTTTCTTTATTCTATTGTTAACATCTCCACCATCCTTATCAATTATAATACTAGACACGAGGGTTGGAACTTAAATAGTGGGAACTATTTATTTACAGCCGATACAACCTTTACTGCCCTTCAATGTAGTCACCAGTGTTGTGGAAGTCGTAGTATACCTTTTATACCTTTAGCAGAGCCTGTTCTGTTGATAGTGCGAATGGAGAGGTCTACTGCCTGATGAATCTCTGCAACAACTCTGAAGCGAATGCCACGAAGTGGTTCCTTCATCTTCAGAATCAAATCAAAGTCACAAGGACTTAAGTCTGGGGAGTATGGTGGATGGTACAGCACTTCCCAGTCCCATCAACTGAACAAATCAGCCACAGCTTGCGCTGCATGCGCTCGAGCATTGTCGTGCAAAATGATGGGTGGATTCTGCAGAAAGTGTTGCCAATTCTTTCTCACAGCTGGTCGCAAGTGGTGCTCCAAAAACTGTGCCGTGGAGGAATATGATGCATCAGGATAACACCATCACAGTCGTACACAAGAATCACCATAACTTTCATATTGCTGGGGCTCTGACGAACTTTCGATTTTCGTGGCAACCCGTAATGATGCCATAGGTTGATTGGCATTTCAGTTTTGGCTCATACGATTTGGCCCATGTCTCATCCAGCATTATGATATGGCATAAGAAAGCCTCTCCTTCACGCTCATAGCGCTCCAAGTGCGTCCTAGCAGTGTCATAATGCAACAATTTCTGCATTTCCATCAAATCATGTGGAACCCATCGTGATGCAATTTTTCGCATCCCCAGGCATTCCTTCAGGATGTGAAGCACAGTCGTATGTGTTAATCCGGTTTCTTGGGCGAGCTCACGAATCGTCTGGCGTCGATCACCGTCCAGCAACGCGACAAGAGCATGCACTTCTTCTTCACTGACGCTAGGACGACCTGCCCAATGCATGTCTGCCACAGTTTGCCGACAATTGTTGAAGGCTTTTACCCAATGTGCCACTGTTCTGTAAGGCAATGAGATTCCCCGCAAGCCTCTTGAAGACCTTGATGACACTGCCGTGCTGTATGACCTCTGGCACATTCAATCTTGATCCAACTCCATTGTTTCTGTTTCGAAAAACATCGTGACAACACTACATTAGACCGCTAGCTCACAAGTGACTGTTTATCTCGACTGTGCACACACAGTGAAGTGGGAAGAGAGAGTCCATTTGCTCTGCAGTAAGGTAGGTATGTAATTAATTTGTGCTATCAGCGACAATATTAGATTCCGTCGCATAGCGTCTCTACAGCAGTGTTGCCACTATTTAAGTTCCAACCCCCGTATTTGAATTTCTGAACTGTAAGCTACGATCATTGCACAACAAGAGTGGTGCTGTTCTGGGCTTCCTGCAGACACAGTTCTGCTATGGTACTGATCACAGTGTGTGAGTGAAATGACATGTCAACTGAAAACATACATGGTCAGAGCAATTCTTGTTGTGGGCAAAACATCAAAATTGCAAGAGACTCACCATGAAATTCTGCTGGTACAATGTTGCATCCAACTGTAGTGAAATGGTCCCAACAATGTGACCAAGGCCGCATAGATGTGGGTGATGCTTATTGGCAAGGAAGGTCATTAACACCAACCACAGACAACAATGTCCACGCAATTGATAAAATGATTCTCAGTGATCACAGAGTGATTATCACGGACATTGCTCAGCAGATGTGCACCTTGTCTGAAATCGTATGTAGTATCAGAAATTGTGCGAACATCAGGTTCCACAATCGGACACCTGCACACAAAGACACAAGGTTTATGCCTTCTCTGGACTTCCTTCACCATTACTCCATGGAAGGCAATTATCTCCTAAGCCACGTCACTACAGGTGATGAGACATGGTGCATCATTTCACACTTCAAACAAAGAGAGCGTCTATGGAATGGAGATACACCTCATCACCTGTGCAAAAGAAATTAAGCTGCACCATCAGCAGCCGAAGGTTATGGCCACCATTTTCTTTGACTGTGAAAGAGTCAAAACATAGAGTTCATGGCAAAGGGCACAACCATTAATGCTGATTCTTTCTGTGGAACACTGATGTTGCTACACAATGTCATAAAGAACAGGAGGAGTGGAAAATTAAGCAAGGCATTGTTCTCCTGCATGACACCCCATACAGTGCGCACAATGCAAGTTTCAATGTGAGGCATGGAGGCATCCAATATACAATCCGGATCTTGCACCATGCAATTTGCATCTGAAACAACATCTGGGGGAAAGACATTTGCCAATAATGAAGAAGATTGCACAGCGGTTCTCTGTGACAAAGGAGCAGATTTGTATCGTTGAGGAGTCGAATGATTGGTAGAATGTTCAACCGTTGTTTAGAGACTTCCTGACTAATAGTGTCATGTATCTGTGTCATTTTGCAGTGTAGTGCAGCATTCAATAAAAGTTACTTCTACCATAATCATGTGTAACTTGGTTTTAGAAGTCCCCTCATGCTTTATCTGTTATAAAAAGTTATTAAACTTGTATAACATAGCAGACTGAAGTTACTTTGTATGCAGGGTGAACCTGCATAGCCTGGAACCAGCCCTTAAAAATGCATCACATCAGACAGCTACTTGTCTACAACATCTGTGCCTTTGACCACCTCAGCGTAACCCGACCTAAGAGATTCACACTTAGCTGCACAGACATTAGTATAAATATAAAGGACTCCCTGAAGATGGGAGTGATGTAAGTTCCCGAAATGTCAGTTTCTAACCAACTCAACACCTGGCTAGTAGCCCGAGAAAATCTTCACAGTAGACTCCAAATTGATTGCCCACTACATCGCCAAGCCATTCTACAAACTCTGCATTAAGGACTGGTTTCACCAACCGATGTTAAAAATACTCTAACATCTTGTTTGTTAATAAAGTGTTCAACATTTAACATAAGGTTAAAACTTTTACGTTTCATCAAGCTTTTACAGCAATTTGTTAGCTAACATTTTGTTAATGTCAAAGACAACTGCGAACGCTAGCTTTCGAGAAGCCGACGGCCAAATTACACTGCTTCTGAACGTACTCCAATGCACTTTTGTCTACGTATCGCCACGTCAGTGTCAGTAGTCGACAACTATTTACATTCATGGCAATGGCCATATGATTTTCCTGGTTGTTTGAGGTTAGAATCACGATGTCAACTGAAATAAATGTTTCACCATTTGAAGTGCGTTAATTAACATCTGGTTAATAAGTATAGACGTACTGTCAAGTGCGAAAAAGCTGATAGTCTTACATCAAAGGATAAGATTGCAGTCTGGGACAAAAACCGCGAGTAATTTATTTGGAGTGAACGTGTTTCTCTTAAGTCCAGTAAGCAACTACGGCAATTTTATGGTAACATAAAGTACTGTGAAGAGCGTTTAAGATGGTTTAGACTGGTGGTGGACACTGCACTGAAACTAAAGTGGACGAAAAAATATTATCGCTGATTAATCAAGCAAACCAGAAAAAAATAAGTTTGCTTCTTGAAGCAATTGCTTTGGAAACCTTCCGGATAAACCCACAAATGGTAGTTTTGGAAATACCAACATTATCACAAGTAAATGAAAAATGTTAGTAGCATAAAATCTAAGTACCTAATTAACACTTAGGAAAAAGAGGCATGCTTCTGTTGTTGGTAGTATTCTAACCTCTCGTATTTCCCATAAAACCATGCTCATGACCCCTAGGACAGTCTATATTGCTTTAAAAATTCCTCCTTTTGCAGGATTTCAAATTTATTATGACATATGACTACTCTTCTTTTAGGGATGATATTCAAAAATGCCAGTTGTAGCAAACTCGCATCAACAGCTTGGTTTGCGGCAGCCATTTTCCAATTTCTAACATTTGTTAAACGCCTTAAAACAGGGATATGGGGATGTTAACTTAACACATTGTTAAAGTTAAAGTTAACATTGTTTAATGAAACAGAATTTGTGTTAACTTCAGTGTTAAATCAGTTTAACATTGTGTTAAAATTTAGCATCTGTTGCTGAAACCTGCCCTAAGTGATGAATCCAGTCAGTGATCATGAATTTTGGACAGTGGCACCAAGTCTTATGGTGAACAACCTTATCTCTATAACATGAGTGAAAATATTTATAAACATATCACTTCCTCTGCGTTTAATTTGAAACTTGTCATTTCAAGGGTTGGGAGGGGGTTTTAAGGAGTAAACAGTGTTGTGATATGTAACTTTTCATCAGTATAAATTACCAGACATGTGATAACTTTGAATCAATTTCCCTGACTTTCCAAGACACATACCAATTTTTTAAATACTCCCCTGACTTTCCAGATTGCTGGGAATCCTGTAGAAGCAACGTAAGTTGTGGTAACTTTTATACTTATTTAATTAGCTGCAAAACAAAACACTTGATTGTTGTGTTCTGCAATGCCACCTTTATGAGATTGTAAATGTGCACCTAATTATTTTCAAAAATAACAGAATTGCGCAGCTTTTTTAAAATTATTTATTTATAAAGAAATTCCATGAAGATGATTAAGTTCTTTATAACAATGTTTGGTATTTATATTTCTTACCTTAGAGCAAAGATAGAGAGAAAACTTTGCTAGGCTTTCGTCCTGCATTCCCAAGAGTGGGAATATCTTGAAAAACCTCTCCACTGACGCCAGATCTTCAGCATGAACTGCTTCATCAAACTTTTGAGTCACAATGGCACCCAGCTTAGCAGCAGCCTCATGAAGCAACGAGAAAGAGTTTGTTACACTTGCACAGTCTGCAACAATGTACACATACACTTTTGAGAGCTACGTTTCAGGAGAAGCAACAGAGTGGTCCATGACATTCTCTACGTCACTCAGCAGCAATTAGGCCTGGCATCAGTCCTTGTCATTTACCGTGATGGGGTCTTCTACAGTCACTAGAGTTGGCTATTAAAATTAATTTTCATATTGTGATGGAGCTGGTTGCTTCAACAGGCAGAGGGGGATGCTCCCGGCAGATGTAAACTCCAGAAATGCAATCAACATACAAGGACATTTTTCTGGATGTATCCTCCTCCTCCCATGAATTCTCTTGAAGCTCCTGAAGCTATATATCCGAGTGTGCTTGCAAAAAGTCGGTTAGTTGAGGTGACATACTCAGCAAGTTCTCTGAGCGAGAGAAGAGCAGTCCTGTGTTCAACAGTTCAGATTGTTGTTGAGGTGACATACTTGCTCAGTGAGTTTTCTGAGTGAGAGAGGAATAGTCCTGTGTTTGACAGATAGTTGAGATTGTTGTTGAGGTGACATACTCAGCAAGTTCTCTGAGTGAGAGAAGAGCAGTCCTGTGGTTGACAGATAGTTGAGATTGTTGTTGAGGTGACATACTAGCAAGTTCTCTGAGTGAGAGAAGAGCAGTCCTGTGGTTGACAGATAGTTGAGATTGTTGTTGAGGTGACATACTCAGCAAGTTCTCTGAGTGAGAGAGGAGTGTTCATCTAGATATTGTGAAACAAGTAGTGATCAAGTTTCTCGTCAACAAGAATGCCAATGCAGGTGAAATTTGTCATGGTACCGAGTGAAGGATGCGAATGTGTTGAAAACATGGCCCACCAGCATCACTCCAGAGAACATCCAAGCTGTTCTTCAAGACATCACAGTGGTTGACATTTCTTGACAACTTCTCATAAGCTATGGGATTGTCCAATCAATCACTCAGAGGGATCTGAAACTGCGAAAGCTGTCAGCTAATTGGGTTCCTCACTACAGAGCAGAAAGCTGTACAAGTTCAAATGTGTCACACACTTCTCATAAATTACAAAGAGGAAGGTGATGCTTTTACAGACAGAATCATCACATGTGATGAGACTTGGGTGCACCATTACAATCAAAGAGGGCTAGTATGGAGTGGAGAGCAACTGCTGGTGAAAGCTGTCCTTCTCAATGGACAACGGACCATTAATACTGCCTACTACTGTGACCTTCTCATTCAAGTTCAAGCTGACTTTCAGACAAAACGACACTAGCCCAATCAGAAATGTGCTGATTCTGCAGGACAATGCCAAATCACACACAGCAGCAGCAACACAGCAAAAATTGGCCTACTATCAAAGGAATGTTATGGACCCAATTTTTGATGAAGAGATTCCTCGGTTGTATGGTGAGGATACCCCAAATGTTTGGATCCACATCTATAAAGCATCCAGTCACACCTCTCGGTCTTCCCAGCATTACTAAAACCAGAAAGCTATTGAAATGTCATACCATTTAAAGGATCCCTGTGAAGTCAACAGAAGCCTTGCCAAAGGATTTTTGTGGATTTGGTCTGCTGAAACAGTGCTTTGCTTCTTGGCGTCCTACCGCAATTGAAGGGTTCTGGAAAGTCTGCCTGAAGCAGTGGGCTAACATCCCCCTTCGTGTTCTTAGACACAGTCTTCTTCAATGGAAATTGCGCTGCAGAGCCATAGTTAAAGCCCATGGAAATCACACTGAACACAATAGGTGGTGGCAAAAGGGAATCTTGCCATGAAAAAACATAAGCAAAAACATCCAAGCTTAAGTGGGGCAACCCTCCGTACACATTGGACTGCCCTTCCACATCCACCCTACAGCCTGGATCTCTCAATTTGTGACTTCCAGATGTTTGGTCTGCTGCTCTTGGTGGACATCACTTCACAACCAACGAGGAGGTGAGACTTTGTGTACAAGTGGCCTCACACCTGTCGTCATGCTTTCTTTGAAAGTGGCATTAAAAAATTGCGTATCCATTGCAACAAATGCACAATAAGATGGGTATATATTTGGAAAAGCCAAAAAAAAAACATTCTTTTCAATTAATCTTCATGAATACAGTATTTGGGAACATTTTAAAAGCTTAAATTTGATTCCCTATCATACATCTTTTCCTATGCTTTGCATTTGTTTTATCATAATGTGAATTTCCTTGATTTTGTTCCATTTTAGGACTTGATGTAGATATATTGCTTGAATTGGATAATAAGACAATATTCTTGCACTTTTGTAACCATGTAAAGTTATGTTGAATGGAGTTATATACTGCTTCAATTTCCCCATCAAACTTTGTGATATTTTACCTACTTTACGATAAAAGCAGAAGAATTGGTAAGTTCCACAACAAAGAGATTAGCATTGGCAAAAGGGAAAGCAGCAATGATGGCTGTGAGAAGATGTTAATATAAAATGCCAGAGGTGGAGGTGCAATGTTTGGAAAGGCATATAAGTCAATGTCGAGGCTTGAATGTTACATGGTATTAAAATATGGGGACTTGAAAATGGGTGGGAAGTTGCGGACTTTATGCACAGGATGTTTTGCAAGGAAGTTCTGGGGTTGGCAATAGCAACAGCTAATGAAGTTGCTCAAACTGAAATGGGAAAAGTATCAAAGAAAACACTAATTACGGAGAGAGCTTTGAAATTCTAGTATAGGATCCAAAATTTAGATGATGATAATCTGATAAAACAATCTTTAAAATACCAACAAACAAGTCCACAGAGTACAGCTTGGATAAGTGATTTAAGAAATAATTTATAAAATAATGCCAGTACCAGTAAAGAGGAAAGAGGGGAGGGATAGCATGGCTAAGAGCAGGAGTGTGGAAGGTCAACAAAATGGCTATCCATAAGGTCAATACCCATTATGTAGGGGAAAAGAAGAACTATAACACGTAGTACGAGGTACGTCCAGAAAGTAAGTTCATTTCAATTTCTCTCCGCTGCAGCGCTGTGATCGCAGTTCCGCACATGCGCGGTAGACGCTCTGTATCAAGGAGAAGAAACGTGCACCATTTTGAGATCGCTGTCAGCCACGTACGCTTTGTTGTGCTTGTTTACAATGTCGGTGTTGATTGAAAATCCCGCCGCTTGTGAAATCAGATCTGTGATTCATTTTCTGAATGCTAGGAAAGTGAAACCAATTGAAATTTATCGGCAAATTTGCGAAGTTTACGGACAAAATGTGATGAGTGATTCAATGGTGAGAAGATGGGTCCGACAGTTCAATGAAGGACATAGTGAAGTGCACGATGAAGAACGAAGTGGGCGTCCATCTTTGGTTACAGAAGAACTGGTTCACGTGATTGATGACAAGATCCAGGAAAACCGCAAGTTTACAATTAGTGCTCTCGCTATGGAATTTCCCCAAATCTCACGATCACTAATTCATGAAATTGTTACCAAAAAATGAAATTTCGTAAACTTTGCTCTCGTTGGGTACCAAAGATTCTTACTGAGCAACACAAAACAAATCGGATGGGTAGTGCACTTCAGTATTTCACCCGTTATGATGAAGGCGGTGAAGAATTTCTGACACAGATAGTCACAGGAGATGAAACTTGGGTTTCTTACGACACCCCTGAAAGTAAGCGGCAATCAACGGAATGGAGGCACACTTCATCCCCAGCAAAGGTTAAGCCGAAACAAATCTTGACACCTCAAAAAATGATGTGCACAGTGTTCTGGGACTGGAAAGGCATCTTACTCATTGATTTCTTACCGCGTGGTCAAACAATCAAAGCAGATGTTTATTGCGAGACACTTAGGAAATTGCGCCACGGAATACAGAATAAGCGCCGAGGATTGCTGTCAAAAGGTGTTGTTTTCCTTCACGACAATGCACGACCACACACTGCAAATGTGACGCAAAACCTCCTACAGGGATTTGGCTGGGACGTGTTTGACCATCCTCCATAAAGCCCTGACCTCGCTCCTAGCGACTTTCATCTGTTCTTACATCTCAAGTCTTTCCTTGGCGGTCAACACTTCAACAATGACGAAGAGCTGAAAGAAAATGTTTCCAACTGGTTGAAGACACAGGCAGCAAACTTCTATGAAGAAAGTATACAAAAACTTGTGCCACGCTATGACAAATGCCTGCAAAATTTTGGCAGTTATGTGGAAAAGTAGTTTAAAGAGTTGTAGAATTTTGTGCAATAAATAATTTTTCTGTATCTGTACACAATTTAATTTTATTACCAAACGGAACTTACTTTCTGGATGTACCTCGTATTTGATTGCGGGGAAGCTGAGGTTTGGGGAGAAAGAAAGAGTATGGTTAACAATGAATACTAAAAGTGAAATAGATAAAAACTGTAAGAACATTCAGAAATATTTATAAAAAGTAAAACATAAATGGAAATGCAGTTAAAACAGGAAAGGAACAATAATTTATTAATATATAAATGATGTATAATGTAGGTTGTAACATAAGACGAGTTGCCCAACTGAACAGCAGTCACGGCCAACTTCAGTGGGCAGTCCAATACATTCAATGTCTTGGTACTTCAAAATATTATTATTATTGTTATTATTATTCAATAAACTAAAGTGTGCAATTGTGGAGTCCTGGAATCAAGAGATTACAGAAAGAGTGCCTGATGGATGTTTCATCATTAAGTCACAATATATCAGATGCGCTGTAAAGTAAGGTCAGCGTCGTATTTACACATGTGCCAGGCCCAGTGTGGCAACATTGAGACAATAATTAAATATACATGCTAAAATTACATTTTCACATACGCTAAAAAAGAGCAGTGGGAATTCTTATTAGCAAAAGGGAAACTGTAGATAGACAGTTGGAGATCTTGCATGCATGGTGCAACTGGCAACATTGCCTTCCTGTATGCTGTGGGCTGCCTGCTGTGTTTTAGTGGCATCACGCAGATGGGACGTGGAAAAATTGTTGGGCCCATAGGTGTAACATTACCTAAATACGGGGCTGAGTAAGGCCATTAGAGAAGAGTAAGGGAACTCATGCAGTAGGCCCTGAATACTGTGACAAAATGGGCTGTGAATAAGGGCTTAACTATTAGTCCTCATAAAACAGTCATAGTACCAGAAGAAGAGACATAAAGGGATTAGCACCTCTATATCTTCAAGGTAAAGAAATTAAAATATCTGAGGAAGTCTGTTTTTGCTTTATGCAGGAAGTTAAATCAGAAATAGGTTGGCACTTTTGGAGAGACAAACACACCATAGACAGAAACCCAAAAATACTAAAAAACATCTCAGGAAAAGCAGAACTTACAACTTGGGAAAACATTTATATTTGGAAGAACAGAAACCACACTTATAATTTTGGAACCCCACCAGGAAACTTACTTTTGAAGAAGTTCTTCCAACCACCACCAGAGATCAAGCTAACAACTAAGACAAAGGATATGACCAGTTGACAGGGAACTGAGGATGGGAGCAATTAGCTCCTGAAACGTGTATTCATTATAAAAACAAGTATTTAGAAGAGAAGAAGTTGTTGAGGCAGTGTTTGGAGTTTCAAGAAAGGAGCTTAAAGAAAAATGAGTGGAGTTATAGTATACAAACTAATTAGGAAAATAGCGGTCTGGGAGAAATTTGGAGAAGGAGGGAAAATAATGTTAAGGGTTTTTGGAAAGAAGCTAGGCGGAGGTTTGAAGATATAGAGATACAAAATTTATTTAGTAACATTGGGAAGAAAAGTTCCTTGGAATCATATATATTAATAAAAAATCTGATGTGTTACACTCACATGAATTTCTCTACTCTTGTACAAACTATTTTTACAAACGCTTATTCTCCATATGCTTCATGTTAATCGAGATATTGAGATGTCAATCTTATTGATAATTTTCTTGTAGATGCAAGGGGAATATGGTAGGTTTTAAGCGATAGTCAAATATTTTTACGCTGGTTGCTATGTGGCGCATTCCATTCTCTTTGCATGTCCAGGACATAAAAAAATGAATAACGAATTTGAGAAAAAGTATAAGTATTGGAAAATTTAAGGGAATAACAAGCAATATCTCGAAAACAGTTCACTCAACAAAAGAAATGTATATGACATAAATTGTGTATTTTAACACGATCTACATTTTTTGTGTAGTAAAATTTTGTCTATCTCTTATGGTTTACCAGTTATGAAAAAGTCGTTCACAATGAAGAATACTTTTGGAGACATTCCCAGAAAATTCGAGTTCTACATTTTATTTGTCATGACAATATCTTAAACATATGATATTTTAATCAAAATCGTTTGCCATTTTTTAAAAAATTAAAAATTTTCGAAAAATGTTCCATGTAAACGGTAGTCTGGGGTGGGGGGATTTTCTTGAAAACCTTCGTTTCGCATCTCTGGAAGATACTGAACCTAAATACCAAGTTTGGTGTTTATCCGACTGTTCGTTTCTGAGTTATGCTGTTCACAGACACACAGACAGACACACACACAAGGACATGTTTCCAAAAATGCTTTTTTTGGATTCAGGGGGGTTTCAAAACATGTATTTCCGGTGAAATCCCGGTATCGAATTTTTGGGTGGAATACAATACTTCCCCTACTTACTATACGTAGTCGAGAAAGTAAAAAGAAATGGTTATGGACAATAAAAAGAGATGTGAATTAGTTTCATCATGTGATGTTAAGTTATGTAATTCTATTATCATTATTATAATATTAGTATTATAAGATTATTATTTTGGTATTACTACTATTATTTTATTATTATTATCATTTTTATGTTATAATTAAAGAAAGTAATATGGGTAGAATATGGCAAGATAACAGCTTGGGCTGATGTATAGCCATATTCTAAGGAAGATTGCTAGCACAAATAAATAAATAAAAACAAGTAAGTGATGTAGTGTTACAATCGACTCAACAATTACTCATTATAGATACATCATTGTCACAAAGTCCACCAAAGCAATTTTATTGTGAATTAAATACAGTAAACTTTATGAGAAAACTGTGTAATAAAGAGCCTTAAAGTTTACTTAAGCATAACAATACTTCTGCTGAGAACAATTACTATATTTTTCACAGGAAATGCTACTGTGAAGAAGCATCTTACATGTGTTTCAGGGTAACTTAGATTGTGCAAAAAGGAAACTGAAACAGTCAGCACATTGTATGCTCATGTGAGGCTTTGATCGCAGCAGATATATTGCTTTTGGGAAAATGTTTTTGAAAGCAGGAGAATTTGAAAGCATATCTTTTATGAGGCTTAAAGAGTGCAAGCATAATGAATTGGTTTTATAACGATACACAATAAGAGCAAGGCTGAAGTGCAATGATGGATATCTGTATCACATAAGACAAGTTAAGGTCATCACAGTCTGCAGTTTAAGAATGTTTGTCTCGTTTGGGCTTGAAAATAACATACAACATATGCATTTTATTTGTCATGTAAATATCTTAAACATGTGGTAGTTTATTGAAAAAGGTTAGTGCATACTTGAGAAAATAAAAAGTAATAAAAACTTTTCCATGCAAAGGGAAAATAAAGATAAAAAATTAATTTATCAAATGTTTTGATCTGAGATTTTGAGATGCTGGGAATAGCACAATGATCGCATTATACAGAGGGTTGCCCCACTTAAGCTCGGACGAACTTGAATCACCCTCCCACTCTGTCATTGCTCAAACTGCTTATGTTTATTATTGCATCAGCTCACTGGATGTGCCAACTGTCTGCTGGGCCAGCACAATGATCGCATTATACGGAGGGTTGCCCCACTTAAGCTTGGACGAACTTGAATCACCCTCCCACTCTGTCATTGCTCAAACTGCTTATGTTTATTATTGCATCAGCTCACTGCGAGTGTCAGCTGTCTGCTGGGCCAGCACAATGATCGCATTATACGGAGGGTTGCCCCACTTAAGCTCGGACGAACTTGAATCACCCTCCCACTCTGTCATTGCTCAAACTGCTTATGTTTATTATTGCATCAGCTCACTGCGAGTGTCAGCTGTCTGCTGGGCCAGCACAATGATCGCATTATACAGAGGGTTGCCCCACTTAAGCTCGGACGAACTTGAATCACCCTCCCACTCTGTCATTGCTCAAACTGCTTATGTTTATTATTGCATCAGCTCACTGCGAGTGTCAACTGTCTGCTGGGAATAGCACAATGATCGCATTATACGGAGGGTTGCCCCACTTAAGCTCGGACGAACTTGAATCACCCTCCCACTCTGTCATTGCTCAAACTGCTTATGTTTATTATTGCATCAGCTCACTGGATGTGCCAACTGTCTGCTGGGCCAGCACAATGATCGCATTATACGGAGGGTTGCCCCACTTAAGCTCGGACGAACTTGAATCACCCTCCCACTCTGTCATTGCTCAAACTGCTTATGTTTATTATTGCATCAGCTCACTGCGAGTGTCAGCTGTCTGCTGGGCCAGCACAATGATCGCATTATACAGAGGGTTGCCCCACTTAAGCTTGGACGAACTTGAATCACCCTCCCACTCTGTCATTGGTCAAACTGCTTATGTTTATTATTGCATCAGCTCACTGGATGTGCCAACTGTCTGCTGGGCCAGTCTGAGGCAAAGTTTATTCGTAATAGCTTCAACAATTGCCAACTTGTGGCAGGGGCACATTGTTGGGCTTTCCGATGCCAGTTACAGCCTTTCAATGATAGTGGAAAGGTGCAAACAAAAAGGTCTTACCATAAGTAAGTCATGTGTGGGGCGTATAACACAGCTGTATAAAAATGGATTCCCACCTGAGGCTCAGTGTGCAAGAAAAAGGTCACAACCAACACGACCTAAAGCAGCAGTAGCCAAGGTGAGTGCAACAGTGACTCAAGAAAACCCACCAACCCAAACAAGCATTTCCAGCCACATTGGAATATACAAAGGGACCGTGTATCGGATAATACACAACAATTTGGGTCTAGAACGGCGACATAAAGCACGTGGACATGCCTTGAAAGAGCAGCACATTAGAGAATGCTTCACCAACGCAAGAAAACTCTATGAACACCACCTGGCAGGTGAAAAGTGGCAATGGGTTTATCTAGGTGACACAAAAAAACCTGAGCCATTTAATACCACCAAGTGGGCCAAAAGAGAGCTCCAACTTTATTCAGGAGAACAAGGAAAAGTTTTCTAAGGGATTCATGGTGGTTGCAGGTTATTGCTCTCAGGAGAAACTAAGCATTCACAGATTTGCCAACAATGTAAAAATGAATGCAGCCTACTATCAAAAGAATATTATGGACCCAATTTTTTATGAAGAGATTCCTCGGTTGTATAGTGAGGATGCCCCAAATGTTTGTATGCACATGGATAAAGCATCCATTCATACCTCTCAGTCTTCCCAGCATTACTACCACCGGAAAGCTATGATACCATTTAAAAGGATCCCTGTGAAGTCACCAGATGCCTTGCCAATGGATTTTTGTGGATTTGGTCTGCTGAAACAGCGCCTTGGTGTCCCACCACAATTGAAGGACTCTGGAAAGGCTGCCAGGAACAGTGGGCTAACATTCCCGTTCCTGTTCTTAGATGCAACCCTTTTCAATAGAAATTGTGCTGCAGAGCCATAGTTAAAGCTTGTAGAAATCACATTGAACACAATAGGTGGTGGTGAAAGGGAATATCACCATGAAAAAGATAAGCAAAAACATCCAAGCTTAAGTGGGGCAACATCCATTGTAGTAGCAACAATAGTATTAATAAATAAGTGCCTGCTCTGCCCAATTACAGATAACTTTACAAGAGTAAGGCAGCTCAATCCTCCTCTTTCCATCCACCCACACCCAGGACATTCTGGGCACAGGGGAGTAACAGGGGCAGCATGTGGTCAATAAGGCTGTCAACATGAAAATTCCAGGACTCCTCAATTGGCAGTATGTGCCTTACACGTCTCCCCAGCAGGGGAATACTATACGTTACCTTCAGCAACATCATCTGCCGTCTGCTTCAAGAGATGCTGATCCATGGACAAGAAGCGATGGATGTGCGCTGCTGCTTTCTCATAATCCTCATTGTGAAGTGCTGTCTGAACACCGTCGCAGCACAGCTGTAGGTCCAGCAGGTCATGAACTCTCTGCTGGCATTCCGACACTCTGCTCTGTCACACACACAGCCATGTAAACATATTTAATCTACTCATGCTGAGATGATAAACATTTGTACAAGGGCATTAGGGAAATACAGTACACTTAAGCGATAGTGAAATATTTTAACAGCAGTCGCTATGTGGTGGCTTTTAAATTCCATTCTCTTTGCATGTCCATGACAAAAAAAAAATAACGTTTGAGAAAAGCATAAATATTTCAAAATTCAAAACAATATCTCACAAATACTTAATGGTATAATAAACATTTTGGCATAAAATGTATGCTTTAAGAAGATCTACCTTTTTTTATGTAGTAAGATTTTATCTCTTACAGTTTACCAGTTATACAAAAGTATTTCAAAATGCAGAGGACTTCAGAGGCTATTCCCAGAAAATTGAAGATATATACTACATGATCAAAAGTATCCGGACACCTGGTTGAAAATGACGTACAAGTTTGTGGAGCCCTCCATCGGTAATACTGGAAGTCAATATGATGTTGACCCACCCTTAACCTTGATGACAGTATTCACTCTTGCAGGCATACTTTCAATCAGGTGCTGGAAGGTTTCTTAGGGAATGGCAGCCCATTCTTCACAGAGTGCGGAACTGAGGAGAGGTATTGATGTAGGTCGGTGAAGCCCGGCACGAAGTCGGCGTTTCAAAACATCCCAAAGGTGTTCTATAGGATTTAAGTCAGTACTCTGTGTAGGCCAGTCCATTACAGGGATGTTATTGTCGTGTAACCACTCCACCACAGCCGTGCAGTATGAACAGGTGCTCGATCGTGTTGAAAGATGCAATCACCATCCCCGAATTGCTCAACAGTGGGAAGCACGAAGGTGCTTAAAATATCAATGTAGGTCTGCGCTGCGATCGTGCCATGCAAAACAACAAGGGGTGCAAGCCCCCTCCAGGAAAAACATGACCACACCATAACACCACCACCTCCGAATTTCACTGTTGGCACTACACATGCTGGCAGATGACGTTCACCGGGCATTCGCCATACCCACACCCTGCCATCGGATCGCCACATTGTGTACCATGATTCGTCACTCCACACAACGTTTTGCCACTGTTCAATCGTGTAATGTTGACACTCCTTACACCAAGTGAGACGCCGTTTGGCATTTTCCTGCGTGATGTGTGGCTTATGAGCAGCCGCTCGACCATCGAATCCAAGGTTTCTCACCTCACACCTAACTGTCATAGTACTTGGAGTGGATCCTGATGCAATTTGGAATTCCTGCGTGATGATCTGGATAGATGTCTGCCTATTACTCTTTACGACTGTCTTCAAATGTCGGCGGTCTCTGTCAGTCAACAGACACTATCACATCAGAAACAGTGGACCTAGGGATGTTTAGGAGTGTGGAAATCACATAGTGTACATTTCATTTGTCATGAAAATATCAAATTGTTGAAAAATGTTCCATGTAAAGGGTAGTTTGGGGGGGACCTTCTTTCTTGTTGCATCCTTGGAAGATGCTGAACTTAGATATCAAGTTTGGTATTTAAGTGACTTTATGAATATAAATTGTAGAACAAGCTGCAGAGAATTTTTGAAGACACTAAAACTACTAATTATCTTGTGTATATATCTTTGAATTGTTGAATTATGTTAAAGCCAATCTGCATCAGTTCAATACAATATCCCAGGTACTCACACGACACACATAACAAAAATAATTAACATTGAAACTTTTTGATGAAAGAAAAATACACACTGGATTATTAATTTATAATAAATTATCCCAAGCCTTTAGAAACAGTGAACTCCAAAGCTTTAGGTTTCAAGAGAAAAGATTCCTGTTACAGCATTGTTTTTATACACTGGAAGAATTTATGGAAAACTCAATATATTAGTTCCAACACTATGTCCTTTAGGTTTTAGTTCAACAACTGGACTGGATGTAAACATTTTCAGATATTGTAAACACTTTATATGAAGAACATTTTGTATCTGGTGTGTTTTGTAATGTAATTGTTGAATTCACACTTATAAGTCTGGAATTTATTTAATAAAGTTTTATTTGACATGTCCAATAACAATGTTTACTGTTTATAAAGGATGAAAATAAATGAATGAGTGAATTAGTTGTGCTCTCTCTCTCCCTCCCTCTCCCTCCTCCCCCCTCCCCTTCCCCCTCTCTCTCATGTAGTCATGCAATTGTTTGCATTTCTCATGTTTGCTCAATGGCGTCCAACTATTGTTGCACATTTGTATTACCCATAATCTCCTGATTTGCTTTTTCCTTCTCCTTTGTTATTTTTGTGTTTTTACTTATTTGGTTCACCTACTCTGTAATTTATTCAGGACATGTTTCAGCAGCTGTAGAGTAAGTGAGGCACACGTGTCCTAAATTAAACTACTAATGTTTAAATACAGAATTTCACCTTTACTGTTACAAAGCTTCTAAAACAATCAATTGATTGACTGGTGCCTATTGGTTGGACAGGTCACATGCTTTTTCTGTTGCTACTCTGCATCCAATACACATCCGCCTTTGTTCATGCTCTCCGTCTAGAGGAATTGGAAATCTGCATTTAGAAAATGTTTACTCTATCAAATGTTGATGTTGGCTGAATGGAAGCAGGTGAAAAAATATCATTCGTCAGTTACAAATGAATGGTATTCAAATGTGCAAAATCAACTTTGCACTCTCCTATCAATATGTATCCCGTTCTTCTTCCTGGGGTAGTAATAACTGTTTTGATCCATTCTTAGGTTACTGTGAACCAGCCTTACCACTACGCTAAGATGATAACATGACAAAATTTACATTAAACCTTGTTATCTAATCATATATCCCCAACAGCTTCAAGATAAACTCAAATACTCCGAAATATAATACATTTCTGACATCTAATGTTTCCCTTTTCTAAATATCAAATGTTTACTGTGAAAGCAAGACTTGTTCTTTCTTATTGGTCCATGTTTGCCACATTCCCAAGGGGTAGGGTTGCCATAATATGATAATTCAAAACCAGCACATTTTTACTTTCTCTACTACGTACAGTAAGTAGGGGAAGTATTGTATTCCACCCAAAAATTCCATACCGAGATTTCACCGGAAATATATGTTTTGAGATCCCCTGAATCCAAAAAAAGCATTTTTGGAAACATGTCCATGTATGTGTCTGTCTGTGTGTGTGTGTGTGTGTGTGTGTGTGTGTGTGTGTCTGTCTGTGAACAGCATAACTCAGAAACGAACAGTCGGATAAACACCAAACTTGGTATTTAGGTTCAGTATCTTCCAGAGATGCGACACGAAAGTTTTTAAGAAAACCCCCCACCCCAGAGTACCCTTTACATGGGAGATTTTTTGAAAAGTTTAATTTTCTCACAAATGGCTCTAATGATTTTGATTAAAATATCATATGTTTAAGATATTTTTATGACAAATAAAATGTATGTCTTTAATTTTCTAGGAAGGTCTCCAAAAGTATTCTTCATTGTGAACGACTTTTGCATAACTGGTAAACCATAAGAGATAGACAAAATTTTACTACACAAAAAATGTAGATCGCGTTAAAATACACAATATATGTCATATACATATTTTTTGTTGAGTGAACCATTTTTGAGATATTGCTTCTTATTCCCTTAAATTTTTCAATACTTATTTTCTAAAATGGGAATTCGTTATTCATTTTTTTGTCTTGGATATGCAAAGAGTATTAATCTGTGGCAAAGGGAATGGTGCTGCACCTAGTAACCAGCTATTAAGAGATATGTATGTGCTTAAAGGCTACTGTATTTCTATATTGCCCTTGTAAATATATTTTCCCCTTACATCTACAAGAAAATTAGCAAAAGATAGAGTCTGCAAATGTTTATCTCGATTAACATGAAGTAGATGGAGAATAAGTGTTTGTAAAAATAGTTTGTACAAGAGAAGAGAAAGTCATGTGAGTGTAACACATCACATTTTTACAGTTACTTTTATCAATTTAAGGAAATAAAATTTTGAGGAATAAGGAGCACTGATGCAGGAGTAATGTCCATTTTATTAATAATCCAGAGTTTTGGAAGGATTGCATATAATACTTAGGGAAAGTATTGTATTCCATCCAAAACTTCAATGGAAATACATGTTTTGAGGCCTGTGAATAAAAGAAAAATTAGAAAAAGGTCTGTGTGTGCGCATGTTTGTAAACAGCATAACTCAAAAATGAAAATATGGATATATACCGAACTTAGTATTAAGTCCAGTACCTTCCAAGGATGTGATACGAAGATTTTCAAGAAAATCCCCCCACCCCAAACTACCCTTTACAAGGAACATTTTTTGAAAATTTTGATTTTATTAAAAATGGCTCTAAAGATTTTGTTTAAAATACCGAATATTAAAGATATTTACATGACAAATAAAATGTATATCTTTAATATTCTGGGAACAACCTGTGAAGTCCTCTTCACTCAGAAGGAATTTTGTATAATTTTGTGTAACTGATAAACGTTAAGTGATAGATCAAAACGTACTACACAAAAAATGTAGATCTCTTTAAAACACACAATTTATTTGAAATAAGCTTTTTTGTGACATATACCATTTCTGAAATTTCCATTATTAATAACTTAAATTGTTCATTTCTTGGTCATAGTTCTGTCAACAGTCAGTTGTTCCTCGCGATGTCATGGAAACAGTGTGGCAGCATATAGCGTGCAGTTGTTAAACATTTGACTATCGCTGTTCTCTTTGTGTCTATAACGAAATGTGTAATGTAGTTGTTTCTGTAAAGGTTTATCTTGATTAAAATGAAGTAGATAGGAAAATAAGCTTTAGTAAGAATAGTTTGTATACTCGCTAATAAACATAAAGAATAGAGAAAGTCATGTGAATGTATCATATTTGATTTTTTTTATAGCAATCATATTCCTCAGAATCTGGAACATAGGTGAGGAATTTTAGTATTGTTCACTACAACTTGTATTACTTTCTCTACTACGTATAGTAAGTAGGGGAAGTATTGTATTCCACCCAAAAATTAGATACCGAGATTTCACCGGAAATACATGTTTTGAGACCCCCTGAATCCAAAAAAAAACATCTTTGGAAACATGTCCGTGTGTGTGTGTGTGTGTGTGTGTGTGTGTGTCTGTGAACAGCATAACTCAGAAACGAACAGTCGGATAAACACCAAACTTGGTATTTAGGTTCAGTATCTTCCAGAGATGTGACACGAAGGTTTTCAAGAAAATCCCCCCACCCCAGACTACCCTTTACATGGAACATTTTTCGAAAATTTTAATTTTCTCAAAAATGGCTCTAATGATTTTGATTAAAATATCATATGTTTAAGATATTGTCATGAGAAATGAAATGTATATCTTGAATTTTCTGGGAATGTCTCCAAAAGTATTCTTCATTGTGAACAACTCTTGCATAACTGGTAAACCATAAGAGATAGACCAAATTTTACTACACAAAAAATGTAGATCGCATTAAAATACACAATTTATGTCATATACATTTCTTTTGTTGTGTGAACCGTTTTCGAGATACTGCTTGTTATTCCCTTAAATTTTCCAATACTTATACTTTTTCTCAAATTCGTTATTCTTTTTTCTATGTCCTGGACATGCAAAGAGAATGGAATGCGCCACATAGCAACCAGCGCTTAAAATATTTGACTATCGCTTAAAACCTACCTTGCATCTACAAGAAAATTACCAATAAGATTGACATCTCGATTAACATGAAGCATATGGAGAGTAAGCATTTGTAGAAATAGTTTGTACAAGAGTAGAGAAAGTCATGTGAGTGTAACACATCAGATCTTTTTTCATATTGTATTGTATTTGCAGCATTGCATTAACTGATTTTACTGTTAACCCATTCCTTTCTTCTCTCCACTGAGAACTCTTGAGGGAAAAACTCTGTCTACATTGGTGTTATGACCAGGAATGGAGAAATAATATCCCACAACTTCGGACTGCTCACTAGAAATATAATTATGAATGCAAGGAACCAGTTCTTATGTGACAACACATGTTCCAAAAAGTTACATTGAGATAAAAATTACAATGTATCTCTAAGACTACCTTATGTAAACATCTTAATACCAAGCTGCAATTTATTTTATCATCACTAATTTTTTTTTGGGGGGGAGGGGGTAATTACACTTCTTCATGCTGCCTGCTAAATTAGGAAAACTAGGCTATAAAAGAACGGTAATGCAAAGAGTACTGATATGTTTATTGCCCATAGACTCATTTACAAGTTTCGAGCATTGTGAAGTTCAAAGATATAAGCTTAAATTACAATATACATGATTGTTTACACTTTGCTGAAAGGTTACAGTATGAATATTGTATGCAGGCTCTTTCAAGGATTGTTAAGTACAAAGAAGAAAATCATTAATATTATATACAGGATATGGAAGATGAAGAGGAGAATGTCGTCAAACAATGTTTGGTAATGCAAGCGAAAATTAAGGGGAAAGAAACACGGACATATAAAATGCTAAATATCCTACAGAAAGTTGGCTTTGGAGTAATGTGGTTTGATAGGGAAAGGGATTTTGGAAAGAGGTAAAAGCCATTATAGAGGATATTGAAAAACAAGAATTATGGGCTAATCTTATCAACAAAACATCTTTGAGACTATACAGATCATTGAAAAATGATTGCAGAAGAGAAAAATACATTGAAATTTGTGAGAAAGCAGGAAGGGAAGGGTTGGCATGGTTTGGAACAGAGGTAACATATTTAAGTGGAATGAGGAATGGATCTATCAAGGGAAAATGTTGAATGTGTGAAGAAGCAGATAACACATGGCATTGCATTCTGGAATGTAAATAAACTAAAATGTGGGGGGATGAGTTCCTTTTACAAAAGTGGGAAAACTTACCAAATGAAATAAGAGGCACAAGATTTTTAAATCTAAGATCAGAGAAAAACGTAAAAACAAACTGGGAAGTACATGGTAAGGTGAGACAAAAATGGCTATGGAAGTTGCGCAACATTAACTCTTGTTTCAGGTGTACAAGAAAATTTTAACTTTTACGATGACACATCGAACCCAGAAAACCAGAATCAATGGTTGTGATTCAGAACCAGCTATTACTACTAGAGGTGTCCCACAAGGTTGGGACACCTCACTTATACTTGGTCCTTTGTTATTTTTAATATTTATAAATAATCTGCCATACTTTCTTAGCAAAGATTCAATAGCTGTGCTTTCTGCAGATGATACCAGTGTACTTATATCTGAAAAGTCATATCAGCAATTAAGAAAGTCAATAAAGTGTTCAAACAGCTCAACTTTTGGTTTGAAACTAATGAGCTTTCATTTAACTATGATAAAACCAATTTTATTCAATTTCAAACGAAGCATAAACAAGTGAGTGAATTAACAATCGGGTACAACAATTACACCATAAATAAGGTATCTGATACAAAATTTCTTGGGCTTCAAATAGATGGAGAGCTCAACTGCAGAAAACAAATAAAAATCAGCTGCCAAAACTCAGCTCAGATTGCTTTGTCTTAAGAAACTTAACAAATTCGTTCCACCACAATGCTTTAGGAACAGCATATTTTGCCTACTTTCACTCCCTGTTGTGATATGGAATAATGTCGTGGGGTAATTCAGTACATACGAGGGTAATCCCAAAAGTAAGGTCTCCAAAGCGCTGGGATCGCAGGGACACTGTTTGTGTGGATGTTGGCCATACTGCCTTTTTCCTTCCTCCCTCCCTCCACTTTCCTTCAGAAACCACCGCACATCCCTTAGCGCCCTCAGTCTTGGCTTGGCAGCCATTTATAATGGAGCTCCCGTTAGCCACTACCGCCAGGTGCGAAGTTCGCGCAGTTATTCGCTTTTTGAGTTCAAAAGGGGTTAAACCTGTCAAAATTCATCGACAGTTGATGGAAGTGTATGGAGAGTCTTGTATGGATGTCAAAAATGTCCGCAAGTGGTGTAGAGAATTTGCAAATGGTCGCACGGAAATTCATGACGAGGAAAGATGCGGGGGACTGTCCATTTCTGACGAAACAATCACAAAGGTTGAACAAATCATGTTTCAAGATCGGAGGATCACTCTCGATGAGCTCTGCATTATTGTTCCTGAGATTTCTCGAAGCACTATTCATCAGACTTTGATTGAAGAGTTGAAATTTCGGAAGGTGTGCGCAAGATGGATCCCAAGAATGCTGACAGAAGACCACAAAAGGCAACATGCTGAAACTTCCCGCCAATTTCTTCAATGCTATGCAGATGAAAAGGACAACCTTTTGGATTCAATAGTCATGGGTGATGAAACCTGGGCTTTCCACTTCACACCTGAGACCAAACAACAATCACGTGAGTGGCGGCATTCCGGTTCACCCAAGCCACGAAAATTCAAGAGAACACAGTCTGCCGGTAAAGTCATGGCAACTGTGTTTTGGAATCGAAAGGGGATATTGTTGGTCGACTTCAGACATTAAAAAAACTCAGAGGGGCAATTCAGAACTGTAGAAGAGGAATGTTGAGCAAGGGCATAAGCCTTCTCCATGACAATGCTCGCCCCCACACCGCCCGTCAAACCATGAATCTTCTGCAACAGTTTGGATGGGAAACCATCACCCATCCACCCTATAGTTCGGACTTAGCACCCAGTGACTACCACTTGTTCCCCAAGTTGAAAGAACACTTGGCTGGAAGGCGCTTCAGTGACGATGATGAAGTGAAAAATGAGGTCCATCACTTTTTCAAGAGCATGGGCATGAGTATGACATGGGCATACAAAAACTGTCACAGCGTCTACAAAAATGCATCGACCGAAATGGCGATTATGTGGAAAAATAGACAGCTGTTAAAGCTATGTACCATTTGTTGTCAATAAAAGTTCCTTTGTATTTTAAAAAAAAATTGGAGACCTTACTTTTAGGATTACCCTCGTACATAGCAAGCAAGTATTTATATTACAAAAAAGGCCATACGTATTATCTGTGGTGTTGGGTCCCGTCATTCCTGTAGACCCTTGTTCAAAACCCCAAAAAGTTCTTAATCTTACTGGTGAATACGTATATTCTCTCTTGAGCTGCCTTACAGATAATTATGATAACTTCACAATAAACCTTGCTGTGCATGACCACAATACAATGCATGCAGGCGATTTGCATAGACCAGTAAATAGCTTAAAACTGTTCCAAAAAGGATGTTACTATTCTGCAATAACAATTTACAATAACCTTCCATGCTACTTCAAACTATTAGGCAAGCCTAATCAACATAACATCTTTAAGAAAGAGCTAAAGTCTTTCTTATATACTCACTCCCCATATACTATGGAGGAATTTTTTAATATGTCGTGCAATATATAAATATTCAATAAATATGATGGTGACTTACACTTATTTGTTATTGTCCTATTGTAATGCATGTTGAGATGTTTACTCTTGGAATGGTGATGATTTGCAAATTTTAAATTCTTAAATAATGCATGGTGTGCAGAGGAGCAAATGTTCTTGGTGCTGGGTATGTTTATTAGTTATGCTGCATATTTCATAATTGTATGACAGTTCAATGTCCCTGAGCATTGCTTACAGTGGGACCAAATGAACAAACAACATTATAATACCATTATATAGATAACCTGGTATTAAAGTAAATATTGGAGAATCTTAAATTACAAAACATAGTTGTAATTGTAGTAATAAGTCTTAGTAATATTGCACTAATGAAAAAACAATTAATGTACGTAAAGTCTGTGGATAAACTCATCCATTGCTGCTATACGTGTGCAAATGTCACACTCATCAAAATGGAATAGCTTTTTTCAGTCAGATAAAACAACGGCTCATAATCATTTCAATGTATTGCATTCACACGGTTTTTTTCTACTCGTTCTTCCACATTCTTGTTAATCGTGATAAACTTCCATTGCATGTTTACACATTTTGTTGCAGGTATAAGGATAGTCATATCTTTAAAAAGCAAATTGCTATGTGATAACTTTGAAATGCCATGCTCTTTGCACAACCAAAAGAAAAAAATGAACAGCAACTTACTGTTTGAAAAATGTAAGTATTTGAAAACTCAGAACCAACAAAGGATATCTCAGAATATATGTCAATATCTCTTTTAATCAGATCTACATTTTTATATAGTAAGATTTTGTCTATCAATTACAGTTTACCAATAATTCCTTCCTAGTGAAGAGGACCTCACAGGCTATTCCCACAAAATTCAAGATATGCAGTTTATTTGTCAAATAAATATCTTAAACACATGGTATTTTAATGAAAATCGTCACAGGCACTTTTGAGAAAATAAAAAATAATGTACATTACTCCATGTAAGGGTACTTTGGGGTGGGCGGATTTTCTTTAAACTTTGTCTCGCATTTTTTGAACACACTGAACTTAAATAACAAGTTTGATATTTAACAGACTTTTCTTTTATGAGTTATGCTTTTCAATTTCTCTTTCTCTCTCTCTTACACACATCCACATGCATAGACATTTTCTGAAAATGCTATATTTTTTATTCAGGACACCTCAAAACATGTATTTTCATTGAAATCTCAGTATAGAATTTTTGAGTGGAATACAATACTTTCTCTACTTACTGTAGATATGTAGTAGAGAAACTAAAAATGAATCATAATTTGTCTGTGATGGCATTATACTCCCACATGATAGTTCATCGCCATTATAAATATAGTATAAAATTGTGAAACCTTAATTCAAATGTTATTATGGTACCATTTTATTCCTTTATATTGTAGTTAGCATACTTTTCTTTCTTATATTTATTTGGGTAAATTGCTTTTAGGTGGTCTTCAACAGCGATGGAAGTGATGTCTTATATGTCCTACAAATGCCACTCTATATCATTCTCTAGCTCTAATGCAATGCTGGCAACATATGAATAACTAATGCCACCAAAGCCGGTAAGATACTCAGCCTCAAAACGTAGCTGAGGGATTGAGGACCCTCAGCCTCAAAGTGTAGCCGAGGGACGTTTTTTAGAAGGAGAGTGTAGCACTGCAGCCTTAGCGACGACAGAGTGTAGCCGAGGGATCTGTGCGTCTAAACTCGAATGATTCACATTTGCAGAAATTCGTTATTTCGCGGATTTTACTTCTTATTTAGGTTGGCACTTCCCATTCAGCGTCTGTTTTAGTGGGAAGATGGCTACATTTGTTGTGTTCATATCGCAATTTTCCTATAAAATTAAAACACGTAAAACGGGCAGGCAGGTGCGCATCAGGTATTGACAAGATCACATCTACTTATAAATTCACTCTTAGTCCATTCCTTCTTGCTTTTTTCGGCATTTTCAATAAACACCATTTATTTTTCCAATTGTTTCATTTGTACAGTCCCATTTAACTTCCTCACTCACGTCAGAGCTTTAAATTCAGAAGCAGATATAGGTATTAGCAATTAATTATTTTTTTTTTTTTAATTCTATTCATGTTTACAATTAAACAATCATACTCACTACCACATTCATACTCCCAGACTCTGCAGAGTATAAGGAATATAAATAAATAAAAATTTCCCGGCTCAAGCCAGAAATTAAAACTAGGACCTCTGGATTGAAAAGCCACTCACCTCGTTTTTATTATAAAATCCTGTACAAAAAAATATGTTGTATTTCCCCCTTAAAAGGACGAATTTGCTTATGCAAGTATTTTTGGATAATTAAAATAAATAAATACCCACCCTAGCTACGTCCAGCTGACGTACTTTAGCACTGACATTTTCTGCCAATGTGGATGTGAAAGTGATCATTTCTGCAAGTTGCTGTGCATCCGAATGAACAATCTGAAGATTTGGGAGTGCTTTAGTAATGCTTCGAAGTTTGGCTTCCAGGTGACACTGTCTAGACAGCAAAGTCTCCAAGTTATTATTTATTTCATCCTGCAAAAAAAGTAAACAAATACATAACAAAATTAAGGTTATATTTCTATTCAAATTAAATAAATCTTCTCAACTACAAATTAAAGCAGCTATATGGCATACTGTTGTAATACTTCTAATATTGCAAAATGACCTAATTATCAAAATAGCAGTATATAAATTAAAACACCTGAAATATTGCTGAGAATTTATTATTTTAAATTTACAGAGCTACTAATTTACCTCCTCTGAAGCTAACTTTGATAGAGCCCTTTGAACTCCCTCTGGTGTGGATGTGTCTTCATCCGTTTTAAATGATTTTGTTTCCATTTTGCAAATCACAACCCTTTTTTTACTACTAAACTTCCTGAACGCAAATGCCAACGTCAAACACAACGCTCAAAACAAAAATTAATTAATTTATTTATTTATTTTGCATGTAACAAGCTGAGAAACAGTAAAATACACACGAGAAATAAAAACACAGCATGTAAACATTTGCCACGCTTGAACAAAAAAGGTACAGACAACCAAAATACTGTGTTCAATTTTAAGGTTATACTATGTTATTTATATTACAATTTGCTGCGGGTTCTCCAGCTGATGGGAGAAATACCAACCTAACAAAACAAACTCAACGTCAAAATTAATAACAGGATAAAAGTAGTCGTCGTTGTTTTGTTTAAAGATGCCTTGAGTCAAAACGTTCCATTAGCGTCTGATTTTCACTGTTAAGGTATATTTAAACCATATATCCAAAAATTAATAATTAAACTCATATTTAAACTTTCATTTTATATTTTTCTACATGCTGTAATATAATTTTGAACACTTAAGCTCCATTATATTTTATAACATTACTAATTTGATAGGACCAGGAAGATCTTTTTATTTTAAACATTTACACACACGCCTTCGCAATTCGGTTGGTCTGAGCTTTATTGAAGGCCACAAACACCAAACCAAACATCCATGCTCGAAGCGGGATTCGAAGTCGCGACACTTTCACGATGGCCAACGCCAACGACCACCGGGGTCGGCGACCAGGAAGACATATTTTATACAATTACTATAATAGTTGAAGATTTTCGGTATCGTGGTTGACACATCCAAAGAGATAGTGATCTAAGTTAACATAGCGGCCACAATCACATAGTTTCTTTTACAGATGTCATGCAGAAAAACAGGTGATTCTGCAATTCCCAAAATCATTCTTGAAAACACAAATAGATCTTGCCTATTAATCTTGACGTATTTAAACCATGGAATAGTAATATTTCTGTGATTAACTGCTGGATTGGTGGCCGTAGATCTCCAGTTAAGAACAATTTCATTTATTATGAGCTTTAAGACCTTCGTTAGCAGGTAACTGAATATTGGTAATTATTCCTGAATCTCTTGCAGCTTTTGCTAATGTGTCCACTCTGCCATTTCCTGAAATGTTTAAGTGACCAGGAATCCAAACAAGTTTTATAGAAATATCTTCAGTACATGCTTCGTGAATAAGACATTTTATTTCGATTTCTGAGAGGTGCAGATTTCATTAACATAGAACACTTTTAGCGTCTGTAGAATATTATGTTGGTTTTCAATTTTTTTATTTCTAATTTAAGAAATGGCAGCTCTGATAGTAACAGTTTCGGCAGATTAAATCGACCAACGGAGGTCTTACTGTATTAATCCAAGAAGATAAGATTTTGATGCCTACAATGCCATGTGACTTGTCTTTAACTCCATCAGTGAAAAAACAGTTCCAATGTTGGATAGGATACTTTTCAGTATATTCAGAGAATATCTTTGAAATGAGAAAATCATCAGATTTTTCAAACGTATCAATGTCCATACCGAAGTTGTGAAAATGAATAATCTAATCTATACTAAATTGAGGGTGGTGAGGAGTAGTTGTAATATACCAAATGTTATTGAACTTGTACCAGGAAAATAATAGAGGTGTATCATACAAGTTATCTTAATTGTAGCTTGCCATTACGGAGTGTCGAATACTTTTTAGGGATATATACACTCTGTCTTGAGCGTTTATCATTAATTTGCCGATGAACTGCGATGCAAGAATTTTTTTCTGAGCAAATAATCGAATAAAACCAATTTCATTTAAAGCGGTTTGCGTCTCTGAATTGCCTGATAGTTTTTCAATTTTTTACACTGACGAACTTACTTTAATCATTGGAACTACAGTAATTTGTGGAATATAATGCAGCCCTATTCAATAATCGGACGAATGATGTTATTAAAAACAGCCATCAAGACTGATGGTTGAGTAACCAATCTCTTCTAATAAGAAATCTGAAGATATCGAATCTGCTACTTAATTTAGTAATAATGTTTTAAAATGGGGTTTCCAAGAGAGTTTGTAGTCCAGAATAATTCCGAACAGGTTTACAGAAGATTTGGGAAACAAGAAGTTTGTTTCCAAAAGATAACCTTAAATCAGATGACCACTTTCCTTTTTTTAATCCATTCAGTTTTAAAAAAGTTTACTTCCAAACCCAAGTGATTAAAGAAACGCATAACTTCCTTAGACAGAGTTCAAATTCCAATTTATTTTCCAAGAGCTATTTGTGGGATGTAGATTAAAACTACAAGGCCATCTGCATACGATAAACCTTTAAAGGCCTTGTTAAAACAAGTATGAAGCTGAGAAAAATAAATAGTACATAAAATTGGAATAAATGCAAATTCCTTTGGAAGTCTCACTGAAGGTTACAGAATTATTGAATCTGGGATGAAAGGAGGGGACTATGAAAAAAGATTGTACACGTATTAATTATATCTGGATGAAGTTCTAAACTAATTAGGTTTTTATCGGTAGAGATAGATGAGCAGAATCATAGGTCTGAGATATATCAATGCTTAAAGCTTGAAACCTCTGTTTCTTCTGAAAATCAGAAAGTATATCCATGGAGATGAGACCGAGTTGTTAACTCTTCCATACCCTGGCCTACTGCTCCATATATTTCCGGAAAAAAGTGCAATCTCTCTATCAACTATTTTTCAAATATCTTTCTGAAAACACAGGAAGGTGACCAACACTATTTCTTGAAGCTTATTAGTTGTAGGCACCGGAATAATAAAAAAATGCTTCTAAATTTCTGGAATAACTGCTGTTTTTAAAATATTTGTATAATCTGTAATTAGTACATCTAAATATCAGAAGGTAAGAGCTGAACCATTAAATATGTGACTTCATCTGGTCCTGGGCCTGAATCTTTATACCCTTTGACAATATTCTCCATTTCTGCTAATCTAAAAGGTCATCTTGAGTCATTTCATTGCCAAACGGAAGCTAATGAGAATAATTTTCAATATAGTCGATGTGTTTAAAGAAACATAGAGATAAGATTGTTTAAAAGCTTATCCTGAAGTTGAATATCATCATCAATTGGCGATTTAGTTAAATTGTCTCCTTTAGTAAACCAAACGTATGGATTTCCACATAAGAGCTGCAGCTTTAGGTACGGGGGATAAATCATTACACCATTTGATACAACCCGATCCTTTGGATTATTCTTTTAGCAGAAGCTGCAAGATGTTTTTAATTAAATAATTCTCGAAGGATTTATATTTCTGTAAGGATCGAATGGCCTTTCTCCGAACAGCTATGGCTTTATTACATTCCACTGTCCACCATATAGTTTTTTTAATAAGTTTTTTTCCTGACTGCCAAATAGAGGGTGAAAACTGTCCATATATACATTTAAAATATAGATGAACTGGAAGAAATATTTTGCTTCAACAGTCCTTTTATTCTGGAGTGCAAACATAAGGAAGTCCTGACATTGATTTCTATCTATATTTAACGAGATTCTCAAGAACATTTAGTCAACTATTTCTTATGCTGATATTAATAGAGAAATCGTCACTAGCTAGAGTGTAGGAGATTACTTCCCACTCAGTAGGGTTCATTAATCATCCTGTAACAAACGTTAAATCAGGTGAGGAATCATTCTGACCATATGTACCAATTCTTGTGGGAGATCCAACGTTTAAAACATAGATGTCACGTAAAGATAAGTATTGAATTAAAGCACAGTCAAAATCATGAGACGTACTTTGATTAACTCGTGTAATTGAAGTCACCTAAAATGAGAACATCATCAACTGAAGAAAGATGAAGCATGTTTTTCCAATATGAAACATTTCTATTTGGAACTTTATAAATAAGGAACAACTGAAGATCACTAATAACAAATTTTGTACCTTGAACAGTGTAATCAAGTCCATTAAAATTTTCACATTGAGTCAAACATAAACCATCCTTTATTGTAACTAAAATACCGCCACCTCTAAAAGGACGATCTGAACTAATTACTTCATAATTCGGGATATTAATTCTGGAATGGTTTCTTAACCAAGTTTCTGTAATTAAAATTAAATGATATTTACGGCGGTTAATTAAAGTAATTAATTCTTCTTTCTTGTTTGTAACACTTCTGGTATTCCATTAGAGTGCAGAAAGATTTGATATTCTATTGACCATTTGATGAAGGTATTTGAGAATTCGGGATTTTTTATATTTCTTCCCTTATTTTTGATAACCAATCTTAATATTATCAGGATTGCTCTGTAAGATTAAATCAATTTCCTTTAAAACGCATTCTCCTCACTGAGATCGACCAAATTAACAGCAGTGGAAGCAGATGTTTTTACCTTAGGTTTTCCAAAAAGTTTCAGAAGTATACACATGTAAATTAATACCAACAGCTTTCTGTATCCCTGAACCTGGAGAGTCAGATTTTCTCTTAATCACTTGAGTGAGCAATTTCCTTTCTTATTTGCAGATTTAATACGTGTGACTTGAGACGTATTATTGAGAAGCTACGTGACTTAAAATATCAAGATTGTTGATTGGTTTTTCCTTTTACTGTAGAACAGAGTAACCATATGAAGTGTTTTTAGTGATCATGTTTATAGCTTCAGACCTTGATATTCTAAGCTGTTGAACTTTTTCAGAACTTCTTGCTCTATTATGTATTTGCTGCAATATTTATCATTAGCGTTAGGGATGATCCACGACTAATATATTTAATAAAGGATGTCTCTCACACAGACGTAGTATGGCTATCTCCACATGACAGACACTTTCTTGAGTTCCTACAAAATTTTGCTGAATGACCAAGTTGCACACAGTTCTTGCACTGCAAAGGCTTGTCTATATATTTGTGCGCTTGATCGGAAGAACCAGAAACGAAAACTCGCCGAAGTTCTGAAAGTTAATACTATTGCCTGAGTGGGAATGTATTTAGCATTGCCTTGTTAATCAGTTACCTTACGGTGGAATTTATGTACATTTACTATTTCATAACCAACATCTGTTCTAGACATTTCTTGAACTTTTCTTCAGGAAGATTGTCTACTCCTCCTATAAATTCCTTTTGTCATGATGCTATAGAATGGGATGAAAGACCTGATACTAAAGGTTTCATCAAAGTCAGAGGAAAGAAATTGGTTTGCCTCAGAGTAGGAATCAAAAAAATCACAAGTTTGTTTCTACCAGCAAATTTTATTGATTGAACCTTAAAGTTGTTCTGAAATAACATTTTACCATATTTCATTGGATGCATCCTACTTAAATTGCCATTATTAATCACTTTATTCACGAAGAAAGGGCCCGAAACTCTGTAGTTGTACATGTATTTGTAATTTGATTTAGATTGATTCGAAATATCATTTTGTTTATTCAGATTCACATCGTTGCTAGAAGATAAATTAAGGCCCCTGGTCCCACATTCAATTCCATTTAAGTCTGCAATTGGCAATATCAGGTTAATAATTACTAATTCTACTAAATTAATTAATAAACTAATATATACTAAAACAAATAATAATAATACATTCTTATTGTCTATTAATTTTATATTATCGTTACTATTATTATTATTATTATTATTATTATTGGCCGAATTGCTTATTTCCGGAGTTATGCGTCGTGGTCTACTGGAAAAAATGTTCTTACCTTTGGGTGTTTTGTACGTAACTGTAACGAACACCTTCAGTGGTGTTGCCTTGTGCTCTCTTTTGAATTTCGGCGATGACTGTTTTGGAGGCTGTTTTCTTTTTTGTTGTTGTTCTTTTTTATAAAGCGGCCGTCCCATAACTGCCAAATTCGATGAGCATCATCCTCGAAATCTACATCTCCCCCATGCACATGCTATAAGTACTGTCCATTCCAAACCAGAGTTCCCTCTGATGTAAATAGAAGCACGTGCTTCCGCTTGTCACGAACCCAAGAACACACTCTTACGCTAACGTAAATAGTTCCTTAATACATGTATTGTATCAAGAAATATTAGGGCAGAAAGGGTATAGAACTGCACATTTTATTGCGGTTATCATAAGAATTCATTGCTAAAGGTAATGGATATATACTAACTGTTAAGGGATTACAAAATATGATTTTCGTCTCCTATTGCGTTAACGCCGAGAGCACCTTGCTTGTTAATACCAACCGCATGCATGACTGCCACTCTCTTACATATACGAGAAATGCAGCAATGAGTTCCAAGAGGTGGTATCCTGAGTACCGAATAAACATTTTGCGTAACATAGGAAATACGATGAGCGAAGAGTCATTCATAATACGCTAGCACACGTATGCTCAGGTCAATTCTTGTGATTTAGACAGTTGGTATTTGAGTTCACATGGCAGAGGAAGGTGCGTGTAGTGTGAATAAACTGTTCAAACACAAAAGTGGGAAACAGTTAAAAAGTGGCGAAAGACAAACAATATTTAATATATTCAATTCACTATTAGAAAAATACCCGACACTTGCAGTAGTGCATATTACGAAACTAATATCCGATTTTACAGACCTATCAGTGAGAAGTGTAACCAAAGCGTGTAGGGAATATAAACAGACATAATAGAACATAGAAGAGGAGAATCAAATGTGGAAAGTTGTTTTGTGTGCGACAGTGCTGTGGAATTGTGGATTATTTTGGAGAGTAGTTTTGATTCCGATATGACAGCTGAATCATCTTCGGAGAATTCGGATTTGGGTGTTGCACTTTAGCCCGAGGATTGTGACTAACGTAAATAAAATGTTCCTTTCCGCATACTTATAAAATAGATTGTTACCTCCGGTTGCATTTTGAATTATGATTCTCACACAGGGCGCGTTTTTATAGATTTAAACAAGTTCAACAAGCGCATGAGAGGGGAACAAACAGGCATTTAGAGGCGGGGATTGCGAACTACTTTCGCGCGGATAATACAAAGAGTTTGTTTACAGTGAGAGGCACTCTGGTTTGGAATGGACAAGAGTTAAGAGTATGCAAAGGGGGTGCTTGGTGTTAGTAGGGATTCTTGCAAAATTAGGGGGCTTGGGTTCCATATAAGCACCAGGTTAGTAAGGTTGCCTGATGTACATCTTACTCCCCATTTTCGTTACAATCACATAGTTTTTAACCTTCCAGAACAACAGCGACAGTTCTGATTTCCAAAATTAAACTCTGAGTGTCCGTGGCATCTGAATATGTCTTTAAAACACACCGTTATGTGCTTGTGGCTTACAAGGAGACTTGCACCATCTTCAAATCCCTTCATAGACGCTCCGCTAATGGTTTTCTTCTGTATCCCGGTTATTTAGGCACAACTTCTAACATAGTGTTTCACATCAAAGAGTTGAGTTTTATTAATGTACACTCTTTAACTGCTATGCTCCTTAGCGTTCCATTCTATATTGGACGTGAAAGACCGGAAATTTTGCTCAGAGCCTCTTTATCAGGTTTGAGGTTCTTTTACGTGCCGTAAATCTACGACACGGGACCACCGGCTATATTTTCCTTCTGAAGGTAGCTGTGCTAAAGATTTTTACGCCCGAAAAATTCCATCGTCCTCTGCCGTATTTGAACCCGCGACCTCTGGAGCTAGAGGCTAGCATGGTATTCCTAGACCACGGACGACGACATTTTCACATCAAGATATCGCCCAGGAGTGTCATTTAAGTATCTGTTGGAGGGATTGCCTGAAGCAGTTGTCCGAATTTGAATTTCAACGACACATTTAACCTAAGGCAAAATAATCTTTTATGTTTTAAATGTGAAACATTTTTATTAAAAGTACAGTTCTAGTAATTTTTCTTTCATTAGAGAGCAACGGCCAACAGCCTAATTATTTCTCATAACTTGGGGAGGGACAATAAATCTCCCCTATACCTGAAATGACGCCCCTGATATCACTTATAATGACTTATGCATTAGAGGGCATTTGGGGATATCTCTGGAAATCTGATCTTGAAACGACAGAAAAAAATGCATTTATCTCAAGAAAGTACCGTTTGCTCAAAAACGCACAATCAAGACTGGTATATGAGCTCACTCATTAACTCTTTTGTATTACTAGATTACTAACGATGCTGCTCCCATCCACAGCACAGTATCAAGCACTTGTCAATGAGCTGTGTTCTAAGAAAGCTGCAATTTAAAAAGCCTTCGACTTTACGATGCTATGAAATCATCAGAATGAAAGAATCCACAGTAGAAATTGCTACACGCCGACACTCATTTTGCTATACATGGTTTGAAAGCTGTGCCAACAAAAGAACTACTACGACCCGGATGTACACTGTGTGTGCGCGGGGGTGCTCATCTTCCCCAAAGGCTATGGTAATCTCCGCAAAACAATCATCCTCCGCCCCCGTTTTTCTGAGGGCTCAATTTAAACTATTTAGTTCCTTTTCTACTTTGCTGGAAAGCTTCGCACAGGGGCGGTCTTACAGGCGTTGAATAGCTACTGTGATACCGGTACACAAGAAAAGCCTAAACAAACAATTGGAAAGTTAAATCAATAAAAAACATAATATTTACAGCAAAACTACAAACATAATATTTTGCGCGTGGTGTATTTTATTACTGGGCATTTCAATGTATTTTATTGTGTCTATCTAAATAAAGCAATATAGTAAGTGTAATAACGCTGTACGTTCTGAACAACTGAATAGCTACCTATAATCTTGTAGTTCTTTTTACTTTCTCTACTACGTATAGTAAGTAGGGGAAGTATTGCATTCCACCCAAAAATTCGATACCGAGATTTCACCGGAAATACATGTTTTGAGACCTCCTGAATCAAAAAAAAGCATTTTTGGAAACATGTCCGTGTGTGTGTCTGTGTGTGTGTGTGTGTGTGTGTGTGTGTCTGTGTGTGTGTGTGTCTGTGTGTGTGTGTCTGTGTGTGTCTGTGTGTGTCTGTGAACAGCATAACTCAAAAACTAACAGTCGGATAAACACCAAACTTGGTATTTACGTTCAGTATCTTCCAGAGATGCGACACGAAGATTTTCAAGAAAATTCCCCCACCCCAGACTACACTTTACATGGAACATTTTTCGAAAATTTTAATTTTCTCAAAAATGGCTCTAACGATTTTGATGAAAATATCATATGTTTAAGATAATGTCATGAGAAATGAAATGTATATCTCGAAATTTCTGGGAATGTCTCCAAAAGTATTCTTCATTATGAACGACTTTTGCATAACTGGTAAACCATAAGAGATAGACAAAATTTTACTACACAAAAAATGTAGATCGCGTTAAAATACACAACTTATATCATATACATTTTTTGTTGTTGAGTGAACCGTTTTCGAGATATTGCTTGTTATTTCCTTAAATTTTCCAATACTTATACTTTTTCTCAAATTCGTTATTCATTTTTTTATGTCCTGGACATGCAAAGAGAATGGAATGCGCCACATAGCAACCAGCGATAAAATATTTGACTGTCGCTTAAAAGCTACCATATTCCCCTTGCATCTACAAGAAAATTACAAATAAGATTGACATCTCGATTAATATGAAGCATATGGAGAATAGGCGTTTGTAAAAATGGATTGTACAAGAGTAGAGAAAGTCATGTGAGTGTAACACATCAGATTTTTATATGTATATTTCCAAAAATTATGATTTGATACGCCACATTATACCATACAATATGAGTTGTACTTAACATTACTTTTGGGGGGGATACAGCACATTTAGATTGACAAACTTACAGGTATAAAATGAGTTAACAACTACAGTAATAGATTAAAATTGTAATAAATGCGTTTATATTATAACTGGCGCAAAACTTCTGGAATCGTGACCTTGACTGCCACCCCAGTTGCCGAGCCTAGGAATGGTTTATGTTTAGCTTAATCAACGAAAGCGATATAATACCTTTGCTTACTCACAGTGCGTAACACATACAGTCTGCATAGAAAGTGTCCGCATCTGGTTGTAATTTCAAAGAGAGTAGTGCCTAAATAGTGCTTATTTGTGATATTTATAACCATGGCTCCTACATTTTCAAAGTTAAGTGGTAAGGTATTACATAGTCAAAGCAGAGAAATAATTGCAAATGTCCTCGACTTCATAAAACAAGAAGCAGAGATGAAGGAAGAAAATATATGTTTACCCGAGTTCCACAAAAGTCTTAAGAAAGTGAAAGAAAGAGTAGCCAAAGCAACTGTGTTTCACCGAGTTCCGTTTCCAGAGTTCTCAAAGTTAAGAAAAACACATGGATGAAGGAGTACCATTTGACACACCTGGGAAGACACATAAGGTTCCTAAACGTGTTACAGAAATAGACGATTTCGGCGCACGATTCACAATTTCTTCGTGGAAGAAAAAACTGTGCCAACAATAAGCAGATTGCTCATCAAGCTGAAAGACAGCATAAATTTTCAAGGTGGTGCTACAAGTCTCAGAAAAGTTATAAAAGATTTAGGGTTCAAGTGGAAGAAAACCAAATCAAACAGAAGAGTTCTAATAGAAAAGCATGACATACGATCTCAGCGGGAAGAGTACCTTACTCTTCTCCGGAGGTACAAATCAGAGGGTCGAACTATAGTATATGAAGATGAATCATACATACACAGCAATCATACAACACCTAAAAGTTGGAGTGACGATAGAGAATTAGGTTTGCGGGCACCTGTTGCCAAAGGGCAAAGACTTATCATCGTTCATGCTGGTGGAAAAATTGGCTTCGTTCCAAATGCCCTTCTCATTTACAAGTCGCAACAAAAAACAGGAGATTTTCATCAAGAAATGAATACAGAAAATTACATGAAGTGGATCAACACCATGTTGATACCTAATATACCTGCTGGGTGTCTTCTGGTTATCAATAATGCTTCTTACCATAACACACAAATTGACAAACCACCCACCTTAAATTCCTTGAAACAAGAAATGAGAGCTTGGTTACTTAGGCATAATATAGCTTTTCATGAAAGCATGAGTAAAACAAAGCTATATAACTTAATTAAAGCCAACAGACCGCTTCAGAAGTCCTATATACTTGACCAGATATTAATACAACATGGCCATAATGTACTTAGACTGCCACCATATCATCCAGATCTAAACCCAATAGAATTAATCTGGGCTGATGTCAAAAAATGGGTGGCATGCAGAAATATCACTTTTAAATTAAAAGATGTGGAGCAGTTATGTCGCCAGCGATTTGCTGAAATTGGAAGACCAGAATGGGAAAATGTATGTCGACATGTGGAACAAATTGAGAATCATTATTTCGAAAAAGATGGAATTGTAGAAAATCAAATAGAAAGAATTCTCATCCAGGATAATGGTGCAGAAAGTAGCGACAGCAGTGATGACGACAATGGCATGAATGATTCCGCAGATGAGGAAGGGCTGTCAGGTGTGGAAGAATTGGAGGTAGATGATTGACAGTGTTTTTATATTAAGCACTTTTTACAGCGTGGATTTAAATATACTGTATATAACTAAGTTTATCAGTGCAGCACAGTGTAGTGCAGTGCATAGCCGGTGTGGGTATATTTGACAATGACTGTCCCATGCACTCCTGCAGCATGCAGACGACCGGCAGACACCTGATCTGGTAAATAACTCGCATCATAGCTGTCATTAAGATCTAGAATCGTTGCGCCAGTTATACCTGCGTTAATTTACCTCAAAGTTTTGAATTTCCGCAATTTACGCCATGATCCCCCCCCCCATCCCCCTGAACGGCACAGTTTGGAAACTCATGTGATAGATACAAAGCTAAAGAGGGTCAGAAAGACCCGTCTCATTAACTTGAGCTTTATACACAAACTTAGTTGCATATTGTACACTATACTCTCTATTATTTAACTTCTACATAGTTTTGAAGCAGACATCAAATGGACCAAACTGGCCCAGAGAGTATAGCGAATGTCATATACTCTCTGATCTGATCAATCGAAAAGAAACAAAACAACCTGTAAACAAACGTGTATAAACAAACCTATGTAAATATAACTGAATAAACAAAGTTGTATAACAAAACTAGTGTAATGAAATGTGGAAAAACTCAGATAGTGGAGGATGAAACTCCTTTAACATGTAGTAGTTCAAACATAACGGAAGAAACTAGAGCACGGTTTAATTCACTGCTCCTGTCGGCTTTAGGACAGGAAACACAAAAAAGACAAAAAAATAAGGTAATGATTAAGTGGCTATCTGTAAAGCAGTTTTGTAATTTTAATGTAAAGTACATTGTATTTCCATACGATTACGTTCTAACATGCATTTCCACTGCTTTAAAGGTTAAGATTTAACCATTTTATGTAGGTTATGCAAAAGTAAATTTGTCAATGAAATGTTACATTATATTGTGTGTGTTTTATTTCCACCCACAAATTTAATACCATGATTTATTAAAGTACACTTTCTGTGGTTCCCTGGATAAAAAGGAAGCATTGTATAAAAACTGTAGTGTGTGTGTGTGATGGAGAGAGAAAACTCAAGACAAAGATTTCGATTCATGCGAAACATAGTATTTTTGGTTCAGCATCTTCTAAGGGTTTTGAGAGTCTCCGCACCCCAAACTACCTCTTACAATAAAAAAATGTTTGGTATTTTGGATTTTCTCAAAACTTCTCAAAACTGGCTATAACAATTTCTGTTAAAATACCACCCAGTTCAGTGGTGCTGGGTCTTACATCGTGAGTTCGAATCTCAGTTAGGTTGAGTTACCTGGCTAAGGTTTGTTCTGGGGTTTTCCCTTATTCTGAGAAACAAATAAATGTAGGGTAACTCTAAGCTCTAGGATCCTGAGTCCATTTGAGCATTATTTCAGTCATGTCATTCATTCACTGTCTGATATGACCAACCCAGTTAAAGGACGTTAAACTTAAAAAAAAAAAAACTTAAAATTCTACATATTTAAGATATTTATATGGTAAATAAAATGTATATCTTGAATTTTCTCTTAATAATCTGAAGTCCTGTTCATTTGGAAGGAACTTTTCATAATTTTATTAACTTCTAAACCATAAGAAATAGACAAAAATTTACTACATAGAAATATTAAACTGTAAAAGACTGAGTTTATTTCAAATAACTTTATTGTGTCATTAGCTATTTCTAAGATCTCTGTTATTGTTTTGAGTTCTTCTATGCTTAGTTATTGTGCTGTCAATACTTTGTTATTTCTCATGTCATGGTTCAGCCTATTCTGTCTCCCATGTATCTAAAACAAAATGTATAATGAAAATAATTCTGCTAATTTTTATGTGATTAGCATGAAGTAGATAGAAAAATAAGTTTTTGTACGAGTAGTTTGTAGAGATTAATAAAAAAAAAAAAAAAGTCTCATGTGATACATTCACATGACTTTCTCTACACCTGTATTGTTTATTATTAGGTATACAAGCTATTCTTACTGAAGCTTATTCTTCTACCCACTACATTTTAATCCAAATAAACCTTTGTAAAAATACCCACATTACACATTTCGTTATAGATAGAAAGGAGACAGCGATAGTCAAATGTTTAACAACTGGACGCTATATGCTGCCATACTGTTTCCATGACATCGCGAGAAACAAGTGAATGTTGACACGACTTTAAAAAGAATGAGCAATTAATGAAGCATTCAAACCATTCATAACCGATATCTCAAAAATGGGTTATGTAACAAAAAAAGGTATTTCAAGTAAATTGTGTGTTTTAAAGAGTTCTGCATTTTTTGGGGTAGGATTTTCATCCATCACTTAACATTTCCCAGTTATACAGGATTAACAAAATTCCTTCAGAATAAAGAAGATCTCACAGGCTGTTTCCAAAAAATTCAAGCTGTAGATTTTATTTGTCATGTAAATATCTTCAATACCTATATGGTATTTATCAAAATTGTTGGAGCCATTTTTTTATAAAACCAGAAATTTCGAAAAATGTTCCATGTAAGGGATAATTGGGGGTGGAAGGATTTTCTTGGAAATCTTCATCTCACATCTTTGAAAGGTATTTAAATACCGAATTTGAGAGAGACACACACACACGCACATGCACAAATGCACACACACACACACACACACCGTTTTTGAAAAATACCTTTCTGGGTTTATGGTGCCTCAAAACATATATCCGGTGAAATCTAGACATCAATTTTTTTTGGATGGGATACAATACTTCGTAGTAAGAAAGTAATACATGATTTGAATTGGAGTTGAAACACTTAACATCACTTACATGTTTTACAACTTGACTGGTTTCAGGAGCTAATTGCTCCCATCATCGGAAGTGGCGACTGGTGTTGTCCTATATGTGTGTGATGAAACTCCATAGTGGGTTCGTTGGCGGCAATTCATCACATGGTGTTTATGTTTTGTGATTAATAACTTTTCCCAAGTATCCAACTCTGCTGTGTGTTTTGTCAGTTTTAAGAGTATTATATTTAGTGTGATGTTGTGATTTGTTGTTGTCTAAAAGTGATGTGATGTGCAATTGCAGATTTGTCGTCTGTTTGTATTTGATGTGTTTTATATGTTCTTTTAATCTGGTCTTTTTGTTTTACCTGTGTTATATTTGGTCACATTCTGGACAATTAATTTGATAGGTTCCTGCTTTTTGTTCTGAGGTATTTGGTCCTTTGATTTGTTGCAGAGTAATTTCTCTATACTTAATCAACTTGTCAAGTTGTAAAAGATGTAAGTGATGCTAACTGTTTCAACTCCGAATTCAAATTTTCAAATTCACATTCACTGTTACTAGCTTATCCATATTTTATATTAATAAACGATAGTTGTAGAGACTTTTTCTTTTCTAACATTCTTTTTTGCTACTGCAATGTATCTTAATATTTTTTATTTCATTTTTCTATCTTTAGGATGAGAAGAGTGAGGATGAAAATGGTCAAGGAAAACAGAAATCAGGTTCTAGAAAAACTAAGCAGAGAAATGCCGAAAGCAATGACTCTGAGCACAGCAATGAGGGCGAGGTGACAGTGAAGCAGCGAAGAGCACAGAGAGCTCATAAGGATGTAATCTTAAACAAACAACTGAAGAATGAGACAAATGAAAGCAAAGCCTCTCATGCTAAAAACACTGATTCTGCCAATGACAACTGTGACACTGAGAATGGGAATGAAGCAGAGGTGAAGTCAGGAAGCAGCTTATCGCTGCAAGAAAGGGCAAGCAGTCTGACTATTCCTGTTAAACGCAGAGAGAGTAGACAAAAGAAACCTGTGCCTTTACCGAGACAAAAGTCTTTAGTACGTAGTAGTTCACCAGAAGCACGTAAAGACACTTTGGATGATAACAGAATTGATGACCACGGTGACTTAAGCTTGGTTAAACATGAAGAAAGTTCTAATGGGAGATATCTGAATAATGCACCATTACCTAAAATTCAAACAAAGAAAAAGAAGCAGAAAAACAAAGATGAAATTGAGCTTCAGCAGTTTAGGCACACTGGTTCACCATCTGCAAGAAGAAAAAAGTCAAGCATCCGCAAACAAAGGGCTAAAGAGCAGGTTACAGAAGCACATACAGCCGTAGCAACAGAATCTGCAGCAGAGCATAGTAAAATTATAGGTGTGCATATACATAAAACTGACTTTTTAGAAGTTGATCCTCTCATAACACATCCTGTCGTTAAAGTTAATCTTTTGGATGGAGTTACTGGGAATTATTTAAAAAAAAGTGTAGCGCAACGTCCTGCTTCTTTCTTCTACGAAAGTGAAGATTTGGACTACATTCTCCCACTTATGACTCAGGCTTTTGAATATAAGCTTAAAAAGTAAGTATGAAAATTCACCATCAAAATTATTTTAGCAGTGAAACTCAAAATCAAATTTTGCTTGTTCCAACTAGAAAATCTGCCTTGTTTTCTGTATATCTGAATTGTAATTTCTTTTGGGATAGCCTTATAGTGGATGAAAATGGTGGCTAGTAATGCAATACAAATCTACAGGGCGAGCCAAAAGACTGAACCGCCTGCACAGTGTTTTTCCTGTCCGCATCCTCGGCACTCGTTGCCATCTGCTGCTATCATAGAAAGGCGCGGATGAAACCATACAACATTTTTAAAACTACTTTTAAAGGCTTTACTTACCAACTTTATGAAAGGAAATGCTGAAACTGGCCACCATCGTTGTCCATACATTTTTGACACTTCTTTAGGAAACTATCCATCATGGAATTTTCCAAACGATGAATGATGTTGTCTAATATTTCTTCGGTAAGAACCGAATGCTGTCTTTTAGATTTCTTAGCCTGAACACTTCCTGTGACCTGAAAGTAAAGTAAAGTTCATGGATTGTTGTACGGCCTGGAACTTTTACACTTGGAAATCTTTCTGCAAATTGTACTTTCACTTGGCGAGTTAACACATATGAATCATAAATAAATACACGCTGTGCAGTAGAAAACATATACTGAGCCATAATATACTTTGTGACTACGTACAGGACAAAATAATAAATAACTCGTAATAACTAAACCGCATCACATCACTGTCAACTCAAAACTGCACTTTGCACTGCACAGCAAAACCACAACGGCATGACTTTGTTCATAGCAGCAGTGTATTATCTTGCTTTTATCATATTTCCACATGCTCAGTGAAAAAACACAGCACAGCCATAATATTGTTTATAGAATACCCCTCCGGGGTAACTTAAAGTGTATAAGACAAACCCACACACCCTGGAAGAATTAAAACAAAATATCCGCCAGGAAATTTCTCAACGTGAACTACGGCGAGTGATGGATAGTGTCCTAAAGAGGTGTATGGACAATGACGGAGGCCAGTTTCAGTATCTTCTTTCGTAAAGTTGGTAAGTAAAGCCTTTAAAAGTAGTTTTAAAAATGTTGTATGTTTTCATCTGTGCCCTTCTATGATAGCGGCAGACGGTAACGAGCGCCGAGGACAGGAAAAACACCGCAGCCGGTTCGGAGTCTTTTGGCTCACTCTGTACATGTCAGGTACAGTATTGGAATGCATTTTCCATCTCTGTTTTCATTCCAGTTGGCAATGTTGTTTGCAGTTACAGTTTACTTCGCTTCCAAAGGAAGCCATGGTAAGGATTTTTATGCCTGAAAAAAATAATTGTCCACCATGGAGCTTAATTCCATGACTTTGGAAAATAAAGGCTGGCATGGTACCTGTAGACCATGCAGCATGACTTATATTTGATACTCTTGAAACATTATTAAGGTTATACTCATAAATTTATGTTGTCCCCAAAGTTGTTAACAAATCTAATCTTCAGCTTTCAGTTTTGTACCCTTCATGCTGTTTTATTAATTGTAGTCTCTTGTACAACTTAAGCTGTAATAAAGAGCACAATCTGCAAGTATGTTTTCATAATGGCCTTGCTCTGTTTGAAGGCCATTGATGATATTTCCTAGCTGTTAGTGAAATTTGTTATACCAATCTTTGGAGGTTTTGTCTTGCTTCATAGCAGTTCCATGCATTGACAGAGAAATGTTGCAGGATTACTTTCCTTTCAACTTTGTAAGTAATTCAGCCCAAAGGGATAATTCAAGTTTCTTCTCTGAATTCTACAAAAGTATCAGCCAAGTCCTGTCCAAATTCATAGTTTCTTCCTGAATTCTTCAAAAGTATTAGCCAAGTCCTGTCCAAATTCATAGTTTCTTTCTGAATTCTTCAAAAGTGCCAGCCACATGCTATCCAATAGTTTCTTCCCTGAATTCTTGAAAAGTATCATCCACATGCTCTCAACATTCACAGTGTCTTCCGTAAATTCTTCGAGTATCAACTATGTGCTGTCCAAATTCATAGCTGTTTCCATGAATTCTTCAATAATATCAACTGCATCCTGTCCAAATTCATAGCTTCTTCCTTGAATTCTTCAAAAGTATCAACCACATGCTGTCCAATAGTTTCTTCCCTGAGTTCTTGAAAAGTATCATCCACATGCTATCAAAATTCACAGTGTCTTCCGTAAATTCTTCTAGTATCAGCTATGTGCTGTTCAAATTCATAACTGTTTCCATGAATTCTTCAATAGTATCAAGTGCGTTCTGTCCAAATTCATAGCTGTTTCTGTGAATTCTTCAATAATATTCAACTGCATCCTGTCCAAATTCATAGCTTCTTCCATGAATTCTTCAAAAATATCAGTCATATCCAAATTCAGAGCTTTTTCCCTGAATTCTTTAAAATCATCAGGTATGTTGTGTCCAGGAACAAAATATGCCAAAGCAAGAAGCATGTTTTGATTTTTTTAAATGTATAATTGGATCATTATAATCTTGTTGGAAGCCTTTGCTCTTGATTTATCTGCACACTGACTGAAAAAAGCAGTAAGTTGCAAAATACGCTAAATCTGTGGAACATTGTTTATGATGGTTGTTTCAACGATAGCCTCAACATTCTCCAGATATGTCATTCTCAGTTGTGTTGTATATAAATTCCGATGTTCTGAAGTTAAAAGTTAAAATAAAAAATGACAATTAAATTTTTAAATTTTCATCTTCAAAATTCAAGCTAGAACAAAATCAGGAGCAGAATATATGTTCATTAAGCAGGTGAATGAAAAAATGCCATTCACATCCTATTTGAATGTCCAAGAGCGAGAATTTGGAGAAAGCGGTTGATTAAACAAAAACGGGTTTGCTGAAGGCTGCAAGTATGTGCACAGAGAAATGCCACACAGGCCATGCTGTGATGTTCAAGTTAGCAGATTCAATCATTGCTTTTTTTGTGTTCCAGAGATTTTATGCTATGAAAAAAATGGCAAATTATGCCCTTCCTAGTATTTTTGTTTTACAGGGTGAGCCAAAAGACTGCAAATCGGCTGCGCAGTGTTTTTCCTGTCCGCATCCTTGGCATTCGTTGCCATCTGCCGCTAGCAATAAAGGCGCAGATGAAACCATACAACATTTTTAAAACTACTTTTAAAGGCTTTACTTAACAACTTTATGTAAGTGTGTTTGAAGACAGAATTATTAGTAGAGATTTGTGGCACCCTCAGTTCCCCGACCTAACCCCCTGCAATTTCTATCTCTGGGGTAACTTAAAACAAAGTGTACAAGACAAACCCACACACCCTGGTAGAATTAAAACTAAATATCCACCAGGAAATTTCTCAACGTGAACTATGGCGAGCGATGGATAGTTTCCTAAAGAGGTGTATGGACAACGACGGTGGCCAGTTTCAGCATCTCTTTTCGTAAAGTTGGTAAGTAAAGCCTTTAAAAGTAGTTTTAAAAATGTTGTATGTTTCATCCGTGCCTTTATATGATAGCAGCAGATGGCAATGAGCGCCGATGACGTGGATAGGAAACACATTGCATAGCCGGTTCATAGTCTTTTGGCTCTCTCTGTATATAACAATTATTTTAATACCTGACAATACCATAAAGATTTTTAATTTCATTGTTAATTGCTAGCCTTCATGTTTATTCGTTCCCTGATAGTAACAGTAAAGTTTGATTTGATTATAATTGGCAACTGTGACAGACAGTTTTTGCTCTAGCTGAGCTGGTCATTTGGTTTCAGTCAAACCCCTGTATTGTAAGACAGCCAGGCCTGCAGATTAGGATGGGGTGGGCCTTGGTGATACAGCATGCCTGGATGACAATGGAGCAGGTAGAACGACCTGGTGTGCCTATTTTGTTAATTTTCTAAACGAGTTACTATACTCATTTTTTTTACTTTCTCTACCATGAACATGGAAGAGATAGTATTGCATTCCACCCAATAATTCAATATCAAGATTTCACAGAAATACATGTTTTGAGGCCCCCTGAATCCAAAAGAAGCATGTTTAGAAGATGGTCTGTGAACAACATAACTCAAAATTGAAAAATTGAATAAATACCAAACTGCGTATTTAGGTTCAGCACCTCCCAAAGATGCAACACAAAGATTTTCAAGAAAATCCCACACCCCAAACTATTTACATGGAACTTTTTTCAAAATTCTTTATTTTCTGACATGGCTCTAAGATTTTAATTAAAATATTGTATGAGGGCAGTCCAGAAAATCCCAGACATTTTGGCCTATCGTGGCGATGAGTAGGGCTAGAGCCGCCATCTTGGTGTCAGAACGTTCCTACATTCAGTACGTATCCAGCTGTGGTAGCTTGAGGACTGTGCCTTCCTTACTCTACTCTCTGTGAGTTGTTAAAATGTGCACTGCAATAGAAAATCCCACCACTTGTGAAGTGCGGTTGGCTAAACAGAACAAACCAATTGAAATTTATCGTCAACTTTGTGATGAGGGAATAATGAGTGAAAGCCGAGTCAGGCAATGGTGCATTGATTTTAAAAATGGCCGTACCAATGTTCATGACGAGGATCGCAGTGGTAGGCCTAGCCTTATGACTGATGAACCGTCAATGCAAATCAATGACAAAATTCGTGAAAATCGTTGTTTCACGATTACAGAACTTTCAGAACATTTTCCCCAAAATTTCACGGAGTTTGGTGCATCAAATTGATGCTTTGATACTGACACTGAACTGCATGCCGGTGTAAACCATTGGTTAAAGTCGCAGGCAGCTTTCTACAGAGAGGGTATTGAAAAACTTGTGCCAGTATGATAAATGCCTCAATTTGAATGGTGATTATGTAGAAAAATAGCTAAGAGTGTACCTTTCAAATGTAGATAATAAACGTTGATATTTGCATTTTGTTAATTGTTTATTTCAAAACATCTGGGACTTTCTGGATTACCCTCGTATTAAAGATATTTACTTGACAAAATGTGGGGCAGTATTTTAGTACCTGAATAATTTCAATTGTATTTTATAATAAGTAAATTCAATAACAGCCCGCCTTGAAACAATATGTATGTAATAATTATTTAAATTGTATGTAACACTCATTGCAAATGCTTATTTTTATTGTAAACATGTTTTAATAATGTTATGTGAACACATTACATACTCTAATAATGCAAGAGCTGAGAATAATAAGTTTTAAGTTGCTAACAATGAGGCAATAATGAGTTTGAGAGTTTGAAGTTACTAGTCATGATTAGAGCAACGATAATGTAAATTCAGTAACAGTTTAAAATTAGCCAATCAATAGCAAAGAAAAGTTTTAAGTAAACTGCCAATCAGAGACTTGAAATACAAAAAGTTAAAAGTTTATACGGTTGAAATATGTTCAGTTGCTGGCAAACCTTGGTAGTGACCAGATGGAAGATGTGTTCTCTGCAGAAATATTACGCTTGAATAGTAAAATATGTCTGTGCGTTAGCTAAGTGAAAGAAAGAATCTTACAGCTCTTAAAAAATGTAGTGCTTTATTAAAATGTGCAAGGTTTAATAAAAGAAGTGAATTTAAAACTTAAATTCTGTGTATGTCTACAATTATTGTCATACCGCACCTTGCCTAAGAGATACATGACTCTGCAAGCATTACTGACGCAGCTGAGGCAAAATTAAAACATGAATAATATATAGAAGCAGTTGAATATTATAGTGTAAAACTTGGAGTGTAAAAACAGAATTACATCTTAAAAATCAGGCTTCTCATACATAGCAGCATATTGCTTAACAACAGTAACTATTATGTAATCAACAACTTCAAACCGACGCCCAAAGCGTGTTGCAAACTTCTTAAACAAAGTAACTCCAAGAACAATACTTCTTCAAGTTAACTTCCTAAGCGTGAAGCTAAATAAAATTACGTAACAAACAATCTTTTTCAAATGTATATATCAAATTTTCTGGGAATAGCCTGTGAAATGCTGTTCATTGGAAGGAATTTTGTATAATCTTGTATACAACCAGTAAATGTTTAAGTGATAGATGATAATGTACTACACAAAAATTGTAGATCTTTTTAAAACACACAATTTATTTCAAATAAATTTTTGTGCCATTAGCCATTTCCGACATATCCGTTATTAATAGTTCGATTTGTTCAATACTTGGTCATTCTTTTCAAGTTCATTCGATTTTCAGTTGTTTCTCGCGATGTCAAGGAAACAGTATGGAATTTTACGGCAGCATATAGCGTTCAGTTGTTAAACATTTGGCTATCGCTGTTCTCTTTGTATCTATAACGAAATGTGTAATGTAGCTATTTCTGCAAAGGTTTATCTCCGGTTAAAATAAAATAAATAGGAAAATAAACTATCATTACAATAATTTATGTATCCACTAATAAGTGATAGAGGGTAGAGAAAGTTATGTGAATGTAATACATCAGAGTTTTAATGTTATTTTTCAAGAAACCAAATGCATAAAACATAATACAGTTTTAATTTAAAAATGCATAAGTGTATGATGCAAATCATATTTGCTTACATTTATGAAAGGTGTATATCATCTACTTTGAGGAGCACCCCTGTACCTCCATGTCTGTTTTTGTTTCTGAGATACTTGCGGTGGAAGTTTTAGACGACTCAGCTGGTATTTTCTGCATGTTGCTGTAGAGTTTTGTACTCCTTGTTACTTTTAGTATCATTTAGCATTGTTTACAGCCTAGTTCTTCAAATATTACCAGGAGAATTGGTTTAACATTTATTTTCTTCTTTACTGTTTCAGGTCTTTAATACCACAGTGGGAAGAACTTCTGATGTTTAATGAGGATTTTGAATACATTCTCAGAGATGATGTAAATGTACTTATTCTTTTCGAGATACTAGATTTTGTTAATTTTGAAGTAGCAAGTTCTCAGTACAGAAAATTAGGTATGTAGAAGCATTTTTAGTTCTCTTGTGTACCTCTCGCTCAAGAAACTATTTATATTAATTTGTGTTCAACCTTAGAAGATTAAAATATGAGGGTCATCCAGAAGGTAAGTTTTCCACACTGCCAACAGATGGCTGGTTATGAAAGGCAAGTGCCCATGCCCAGACATTAAAAAAATGGCAATCGTGAGCAGGGTTGCCAGATATCTGATATCAAAATAATGGATAGATGAACAATTCATCCTGGCCCCATGTGTAACTGAGAAACATTTACAAAATTTATTATTATTTTGTTAATGATGTCAATTGCCAGGATTGTATCAGCGCCACCAGCATGCTGGAATTTCATCCCGCAGGAGCTATTTTAGATGGTAGTGCATACGATTGTTTCCTCTTGTCCCTACTCAGCTGGATGAGCACATTATCTCCTGGGAGGGGCTTTGAGTTAGTTGTAGGAGAAGGCCGATATGTACCTTAGACATTCCTGTTGTACCGCACTAGGGGAATTCTGCTGGTCTTTTCTCCCCTCCACTCTCCAACCTTCTCATTGTGTTTCCACAGGGACAGGTCAAAAAAAATCATACTGTAATCTACCGACAAAGGGCTTTCGCTTTTAAGCGCACTTAAAAACAATTCGTCTGGCTGGGTTTGAACCTGTGACCTGAACTTAAGAGCAGTTTAATCACAGGTGGAAGAGTAGAGCTACCCAACTGTTGAGGTACCACTTTCGTTTGTCTACTCTTAGTAAGGCAGAATAAGATACATGGTTTATTTGTATGCTGTCTGGAGTAATTTCCTGCCTTCATGTGCTACTGCCACGTGCTTATTTCTACTTTAGACTTAGAGTGAAGTGTTTTTCAGAAGTTACAGACAGTGAAGTGAAACAATGGTGGGTACACTAAAACTTCACTTACTTGAAATTAATGGAACATGTTTCGAAAGCACTGCTTGCTTTCATCTTCAGTGTTTTTCCCTGTGAGTTGGTGACATTGGTGGCAACAGGTGGTGCCATTTTCTGAGTGAGTTTGTGGCGACTGCTGGAGTGTGCAACGGGGCAAGTGATCGTGGAGGTCCTGAGATCGACTCCCCAGTGAGTGAACTACCAGAAGAAGAGGCTAAAGGCTGGATTCACAACCAACAAGAATGGTAACGATAACGAGAAAGTTGAAATACATGTATTCAATGTTAACGATAACGAGAAAGTTGAAATACATGTATTCAAATGGGAATGTTCACAATCAACGGGAAGCCTTCCCAGCCCTGGGAACAGGAAAGAAGAGTTGCCCAACTTTTAACTTTCCCGTTCCCGGGCACGGCATATTAGATCCATATTGTGTATATTAGACTCATCACTCTAGAGGTTAGGTGGCCGTGACATGAAACAGCTGCTAGTGCTCTCTATAGTCACAAGCTGAAATAGGAAGGAAGTAGTAGTAAATGTGCTTCCTAACCTCATCCCGACACTTGCAAATCCAATGAGTGTTGGTTCCTCTGGTGAAGGGGTCATTTCTAGTTTGTTTATATGTAACTCAAAACTGGATATTACCTAAAAACAATGGCAAAAGCTACAAATAACAGCTAAAACCGATGGAAATGAAAAAAGAATAATAAACAATTTTAATGTATGCCATTAAATAAAGGAATTAAAGCTTGGCACGCGTAGAGGGATCGGAAATGTAATGAATATGCATTTACATAATCTTTACTCTATCGAATTTTGATGTTGGCTTGGTTAAATTGGAGGTAGGTGAAAAAATATCATTGGTCAATTAAAAACAAATGAAATCCCAATGCACAAAATCAACTTTCACTTTGTGATTGATATGCATTCCCGTTCTCGTTACCGGGCTGTTGTGAACCAATATCTTGTATGGTGCATTGCTTCCCATTCTCGTTTCCGTTCTGGTTACCATTCTTGGGCGATTGTGAACCAATATCTTGTATGGTGTATTGCTTCCCGTTCCCGTTTCCATTTTGTTACCGTTCTCGGGTAGTTGTGAACCAATATCTTGCATAGTGTATTGCTTCCCATTCTCGTTTCCGTTTTGTTACCATTCTCGGGCGATTGTGAACCAATATCTTGCATGGTGCATAGCTTCCCGTTCTCATTTCCATTTTGTTACCATTCTCGGGCGGTTGTGAACCAATATCTTGCATGGTGCATTGCTTCCCATTCTCGTTTCCATTTTGTTACCATTCTCGGGCGGTTGTGAACCAATATCTTGCATGGTGCATTGCTTCCCATTCTCGTTTCCATTTTGTTACCATTCTCGGGCGGTTGTGAACCAATATCTTGCATGGTGCATTGCTTCCCATTCTCGTTTCCATTTTGTTACCATTCTCGGGCGGTTGTGAACCAATATCTTGCATGGTGTATTGCTTCCCGTTCTTGTTTCCATTTTGTTACCATTCTCAGGCGGTTGTGAACCAATATCTTGCATGGTGCATTGCTTCCCATTCTCGTTTCTGTTTTGGTTACCATTCTCGGGCAGTTGTGAACCAGTATCTTGCATGGTGTATTGCTTCCCATTCTCGTTTCTGTTTTGGTTACCATTCTCGGGCAGTTGTGAACCAGTATCTTGCATGGTGCATTGCTTCCCATTCTCGTTTCTGTTTTGGTTACCGTTCTCGGGCAGTTGTGAACCAGTATCTTGCATGGTGCATTGCTTCCCATTCTTGTTTCTGTTTTGGTTACCATTCTCGGGCAGTTGTGAACCAGTATCTTGCATGGTGCATTGCTTCCCATTCTCGTTTCTGTTTTGGTTACCGTTCTCGGGCAGTTGTGAACCAGCCTTTAGTGATGAGAAAATGAACTAGTTCAAGTTAGTGAACTGAAGTCGCAGTAAAGTTGAATTAGATAAAAAGAATGAAGCAACATAGAGAATTGAACTATGTTGCACAAAGGTACAACAATTGTGGAAACATAATGCCTAGCTCATTGTATACCAAATAATAGATTTCCCAGAGGAATGGATAGTTACAACAGTAGAAGTACTGGAATGTCAAGACACATCGTAACACAAGTAGACTTAGTTGTGCACTTTTATTTTTCTTTCATTCATACCAAGTTACCTTTGAAACGGCAACTTTAGGCCGAGCCCGAGAACCATAATTATAGATAATTGATTAATTAACTTTTATTGATGTTAAATCATACTATGTAAATATCTTTTTCTCTTACTGCTTGTATATTTTAAGAAGGGTGATTTAACGTTATGTATCTATCTAGGTTACTAATATTAGTAGAGTTATAAATGGTTTAATGTAAATAATTTAAGCGCTATGTTAAAATACTGTCCACGATGGAATGTTTTAGCTACAGGAATAGTGCTTTCGAAGGCAGAAAACCTAGTTTTATTACCTCTCTTCGGTCGCAGTGCCATTATTCTTACAGCGAGGGTGTAGAGCCTTTGTCCCATTATTTGATAATTCGCCGTGACCAAGTGAGCGAGATAGATAGCCTAACGGTAAATGTAGGAAAAGCCGCGATGTATATTAAACTTGGACCAATGAGATCTCTGGAAGTTTATTCGAAATAGTTAGACGCGTAGAGTCGCGCTAAAAATGGACCAATAGGAAAGGAAGCAGCCTCAGAAGCCTGCGACTATAAATGGATCTGTTTGGGGAAAATTCGGAACAGTTTATGTCATGTGTGGTCAGAGAGAGATGCTGCAGGATGCGTGAGATATCGCGCCAAAAAGGGAATCAAGTCAGTTTTGTCATGTCAGTTTAGCATTGCATTTTATTAGACAGTTTTTGTCATGTGTGGTCAGGGAGAGATGTTGCAGGATGCGTGAGATATCGCGCCAAAAAGGGAATCAAGTCAGTTTTGTCATGTCAGTTTAGCATTGCATTTTATTAGACAGTTTTTGTCATGTGTGGTCAGAGAGAGATGCTGCAGGATGCGTGAGATATCGCGCCAAAAAGGGAATCAAGTCAGTTTTGTCATGTCAGTTTAGCATTGCATTTTATTAGACAGTTTATGTCATGTGTGGTCAGGGAGAGATGTTGCAGGATGTGTGAGATATCGCGCCAAAACAGGGAATCAAGATAGTTTTGTCATGTCAGTTTAGCATTGCATTTTATTAGACAGTTTTTGTCATGTGTGGTCAGGGAGAGATGTTGCAGGATGTGTGAGATATCGCGCCAAAACAGGGAATCAAGATAGTTTTGTCATGTCAGTTTAGCATTGCATTTTATTAGACAGTTTTTGTCATGTGTGGTCAGGGAGAGATGTTGCAGGATGTGTGAGATATCGCGCCAAAACAGGGAATCAAGATAGTTTTGTCATGTCAGTTTAGCATTGCATTTTATTAGACAGTTTTTGTCATGTGTGGTCAGGGAGAGATGTTGCAGGATGCGTGAGATATCGCGCCAAAACAGGGAATCAAGTCAGTTTAGCATTGCATTTTATTAGACAGTTTATGTCATGTGTGGTCAGGGAGAGATGTTGCAGGATGCGTGAGATATCGCGCCAAAAAGGGAATCAAGTCAGTTTTGTCATGTCAGTTTAGCATTGCATTTTATTAGACAGTTTTTGTCATGTGTGGTCAGGGAGAGATGTTGCAGGATGTGTGAGATATCGCGCCAAAACAGGGAATCAAGTCAGTTTTGTCATGTCAGTTTAGAATTGCATTTTATTAGACAGTTTTTGTCATGTGTGGTCAGAGAGAGATGCTGCAGGATGCGTGAGATATCGCGCCAAAACAGGGAATCAAGTCAGTTTTGTCATGTCAGTTTAGAATTGCATTTTATTAGACAGTTTTTGTCATGTGTGGTCAGGGAGAGATGTTGCAGGATGTGTGAGATATTGCGCCAAAACAGGGAATCAAGTCAGTTTTGTCATGTCAGTTTAGCATTGCATTTTATTAGACAGTTTATGTCATGTGTGGTCAGAGAGAGATGCTGCAGGATGCGTGAGATATCGCGCCAAAACAGGGAATCAAGATAGTTTTGTCATGTCAGTTTAGCATTGCATTTTATTAGACAGTTTATGTCATGTGTGATCAGGGAGAGATGTTGCAGGATGCGTGAGATATCGCGCCAAAAAGGGAATCAAGTCAGTTTTGTCATGTCAGTTTAGCATTGCATTTTATTAGACAGTTTTTGTCATGTGTGGTCAGGGAGAAATGTTGCAGGATGTGTGAGATATCGCGCCAAAACAGGGAATCAAGATAGTTTTAGAAACACACCTAAGATCCGCTACTCGTAAAGAGATAATAAGCATATTTAAACTTCGTGTCATATCCGCGCCATAGTTTAACAGCGGTGGACAGTATTTTACAGCGGCAATACCAGTTTTGTATACTACGAGTGTTAATTAAATAAAAAGAAACGGCAGTGTCATCTTTTCATAAACAAAGCGAGTCTATGTCTTCCTATATCACCACCCGAGATCTACGTTTTCCTTTACCAAGGATAAGTCCATGCTCCTATATAATTTAAAGAAAATTACTGCAGCTAGCCGAGGATAAATTGAAGAGAACCAACCCACTGAGAACTTCTGGAAGCAACGGGAGAAGCATCAAGGTAAGCCTACAGCAACGGATGAGGAGGTGAGCGCCGCAAACTGGCGCCATAACGTGGAGCTCGAAGGGAAGACCAGCTCGAAGCTCAAACGGAGGACTAGGAAACAACGAATAGAGGAAGAATCTTCAGAGGAAAGGGGCACAGCAGAACAAAATTACAACGCGAATTTCTAGTCTACCTACGTGGGACAACAAAACAGCTGAGAGCATCGCTTCTAGAAATTCACCAGGATTCGAACCCGGAACCATCAATTAACGTAGGAGAAAATACAGGTTAGAACATTTATACAAAAACAAACAAAAAGGCATGCAGAGTAGTGATTCAGTTTTGTGAACACATGTTATTGAGAGGGGGTAAAGTCATTACTAGGGAGGTAGAACTTGCTAACGGAACCATGAGTAGGTCAAGGGAAGATTTGAAAGAAATGAATGGGGAGGCTATTGTCAGCATAACAACAGATGGAGAAAATATGGGTGCAGCAGAGGTAGAAGTTAGGCTGGAAAGCCAGTCACCGATTGAGCAGGTCATTGACGCAGGTCAGAACCAGCTGATGATATTACTCCAACATTTGAGCACAAAGATAGACGAGATGGGTAAGGACTTAAGTGAACGTGGTAAGAACTTAGAAAGAATCGTAAGTGAATATAGTAAGAACTTAGAAAGCATAGTAGATGAGCGGGGTAAAAAGTTAGAAAGCATAATAGATGAACGGGGTAAGATCTTAAATGAACATAGTAAGGACTTAGAAAGAATCGTAAGTCAACAAGATAAGAATTTAGAAGGGGAATCAAATGAGCATAATAAGGACTTAGAAAGAATCGTAAGTGAACTAGATAAGAATTTAGAAGGGGAATCAAATGAGCATAATAAGGACTTAGAAAGAATCGTAAGTAAGCAGAGTAATGACTTAGAAAGAATCGTAAGTGAACAAGATAAGAATTTAGAAGGGAAATCAAATGAGCAGAATAAGGACTTAGAAAGAATCGTAAATGAGCAGAGTAAGGACTTAGAAAGAAAACTGAGTGAACAGAATAAGAATTTAGAAAGGGAATTAAATGAGCAGAGTAAAGACTTAGAAAGAATCGTAAGGGAACAAGATAAGAATCTAGAAGGGAAATCAAATGAGCAGAGTAAGGACTTAGAAAGAATCGCAAATGAGCAGAGTAAGGGCTTAGAAAGAAACTTAAGTGAACAAGATAAGAATTTAGAGGGAAAATTAGTTGAGCTGATGAAGGGGAAGTTAATAGAAACACTTGAAGGGAAATTACCACAGACACTAGAAACTAAAGATCCGAAAACACTAACGAGAGAAGAGACGTTAAAGAAAGCTTTTGAAAGAATGTCAAAAAGGGCGCAGAAAAGAAAGCAGGAATTTAAAACAAAGAAGCAAAAGAAATGGTTGATCGAACTTGGAGAATTAGTATTGGTATAAAAAAAAAAACAAATCCAGCATTCAAATTAAAAAAAAAAAGAGAAAAAAAAAGTAAGACATAATATCATTGATCCTGACTCTGCAGTGCCTGGAAAGGAGAGCTTTCACATGTGAATTAATGAATTATCTTAAGCAGTTGTGCAGAACATTTTTTTTTGCATTACTAAAGAGACTTGAGTATTAAATGCTCATTAGTGATAGTGAAGAAGAACAAGAAACACCTTTGCCATTAATATATTTCAGTTTCTTGCTGCTTGAATAAGTTTGTCGTAAGGTTGAAACAGCTTTTATTGTCAGAATATTTATTATTTTTTTTTTATATTTAGCAATATTTGTAAATTATTAATTGGTTGGTATGCTAGCAATATGCTGACAGTTTTCTTTAAACATATAAATTAGTTTTATTAATTATAAAAAAAAAGAGAGGTATCATAGAATGGAAAATTTATTTAAAGGTCCATACCGGGTGATTAACATTTTTGGCTCGGATACATTTGAGTTACAAGAAATAAAGAATTCCAAGATCGTAGGGAGATACCATAAACAGTTGCTCAAACCGTACAAATGTTTAGAGAATGAGAAGGGTGAAGAATGTAATGAAAATAGTCAGGTTAGTTTTACTCGAAATGAGGTAGCAACCCTGTGAACAAATAGTAAAAGTAATACACCCGATAAATAAGGATGTAAAGAAATAAATAAATGCATAATAATTATGTACCAATATGTATGTAAATAGATTTAAGTTTTAGAACTTAATTTGGGTGTTAGCGTATTTGTTTGCGTTACAAGTTATTCGTGTGTGAAATGTATTGTGCATAAGAATGCCTCTCGGAAAACCTGTTTTTAAAAGGGAGAGAGGGATCAACCATAGCAAAGTGTGAGAGTGAATGACCCAAATGTAAACACCACTGGTTTGTCAGAACCCTTGTGAAGGAACAGGTATAGCGAAGGGTCTATGTAAACCAAACAAAACAACAAAGACCATAATCAGAGGAATTATTCTGTAAAAGAAAATTGTATCAAGTGCTGAAAAATTTATTCTTTTCCAGAACAGGGCAATTTGAAACGGCAACTTTAGGCCGAGCCCGAGAACCATACTTATAGATAATTGATTAATTAACTTTTATTGATGTTAAATCATACTATGTAAATATCTTTTTCTCATACTGCTTGTATATTTTAAGAAGGGTGATTTAACGTTATGTATCTATCTAGGTTACTAATATTAGTAGTTATAAATGGTTTAATGTAAATAATTTAAGCGCTATGTTAAAATACTGTCCACGATGGAATGTTTTAGCTACAGGAATAGTGCTTTCGAAGGCAGAAAACCTAGTTTTATTACCTCTCTTCGGTCGCAGTGCCATTATTCCTACAGCGAAGGTGTAGAGCCTTTGTCCCATTATTTGATAATTCGCCGTGACCAAGTGAGCGAGATAGATAGCCTAACGGTAAATGTAGGAAAAGCCGCGATGTATATTAAACTTGGACCAATGAGATCTCTGGAAGTTTATTCGAAATAGTTAGACGTGTAGAGTCGCGCTAAAAATGGACCAATAGGAAAGGAAGCAGCCTCAGAAGCCTGCGACTATAAATGGATCTGTTTGGGGAAAATTCGGGACAGTTTATGTCATGTGTGGTCAGAGAGAGATGCTGCAGGATGCGTGAGATATCGCGCCAAAAAGGGAATCAAGTCAGTTTTGTCATGTCAGTTTAGCATTGCATTTTATTAGACAGTTTATGTCATGTGTGGTCAGGGAGAGATGTTGCAGGATGTGTGAGATATCGCGCCAAAACAGGGAATCAAGATAGTTTTGTCATGTCAGTTTAGCATTGCATTTTATTAGACAGTTTTTGTAATGTGTGGTCAGAGAGAGATGTTGCAGGATGTGTGAGATATCGCGCCAAAACAGGGAATCAAGATAGTTTTGTCATGTCAGTTTAGCATTGCATTTTATTAGACAGTTTTTGTAATGTGTGGTCAGAGAGAGATGTTGCAGGATGTGTGAGATATCGCGCCAAAACAGGGAATCAAGATAGTTTTGTCATGTCAGTTTAGCATTGCATTTTATTAGACAGTTTTTGTCATGTGTGGTCAGGGAGAGATGTTGCAGGATGTGTGAGATATCGCGCCAAAACAGGGAATCAAGTCAGTTTTGTCATGTCAGTTTAGCATTGCATTTTATTAGACAGTTTTTGTCATGTGTGGTCAGGGAGAGATGTTGCAGGATGTGTGAGATATCGCGCCAAAACAGGGAATCAAGATAGTTTTGTCATGTCAGTTTAGCATTGCATTTTATTAGACAGTTTTTGTCATGTGTGGTCAGGGAGAGATGTTGCAGGATGTGTGAGATATCGCGCCAAAACAGGGAATCAAGTCAGTTTTGTCATGTCAGTTTAGCATTGCATTTTATTAGACAGTTTTTGTCATGTGTGGTCAGGGAGAGATGTTGCAGGATGTGTGAGATATCGCGCCAAAACAGGGAATCAAGATAGTTTTAGAAACACACCTAAGATCCGCTACTCGTAAAGAGATAATAAGCATATTTAAACTTCGTGTCTTATCCGCGCCATAGTTTAACAGCGGTGGACAGTATTTTACAGCGGCAATACCAGTTTTGTATACTACGAGTGTTAATTAAATAAAAAGAAACGGCAGTGTCATCTTTTCATAAACAAAGCGAGTCTATGTCTTCCTATATCACCACCCGAGATCTACGTTTTCCTTTACCGAGGATAAGTCCATGCTCCTATATAATTTAAAGAAAATTACTGCAGCTAGCCGAGGATAAATTGAAGAGAACCAACCCACTGAGAACTTCTGGAAGCAACGGGAGAAGCATCAAGGTAAGCCTACAGCAACGGATGAGGAGGTGAGCGCAGCACCTTGCAAGTTAAACCCTGATTACAAATTCAGTTAACCAGTTAGGAAATTTATATTTCAATGCTTTGAAAACCTTTATGTTAAAATTCCTCCTTCTTTATAGTCTGTAAAGATTTAAGAATTTAAAAGATTTCTGTTTCACTTCACTGCGTAATACATTAGCATGCAAAATTTAATTAATGATTTATTATTAGTTCTGTACTACTCCAGTTCTGGAAGAGTATTCAGCAGTAGTGTTGAAGAGTAATGTATAATAAATTTTGCAATGTAAAGTACCAAAATATGATGAAAGAAATCTTGAAAAACTCTGAAAAGATTACTTCAGAATATCCTGCGGGTCGCTCGCCCAAACTTGGTGATGGTGTGGACTGTTCTCTATGCTAGTTCATTGTGTTGTCTCCCGACTTGACCCAGGGTGACCTGCTGCTTGGCCACTATAGCAGTGTTGTTTCCTGTTAGCCAATGTGCGGCCATGACGTTACGTGTGTGCTGGGCTCGGACCACTTGTCACTCTTGTCTGGTTCTGTTATTGAAGCTGCGGGGATGTCACTTAGAGACGCTAAAAGAACTGTACAACCAGGAGTCCTGCTGGGAGATGTTTGACCATCAATACTTACATGGTTGCCACATACTACTTTGTATGACACATCTGTAGTAGTGTTCTTACTACGTTATTAAATATGGCACCACAGCTGGTGGAATCTCAAGAAGTTTTATTTCTGCTCTTGGAGTTGTTTATTGTTTCGTTATTTTGCCCCACGTTCTGGCACCAATTTGAAGAAGTTGTTTTGGTGGTGTAATAAATTACGTACTTTATTTTATTTGCCCCACAATTAAGAGTTAATTTGAAGAATTTGGTTGTTTTTGGTGCTGGTGTTGCGTAATAAATGTTTATGCAAACTTGAAGAGTTGTTATGTATTAATAGTTTTTTGAGCATTGGTTTGTAATTTAATGCTAGCACAATATTATTGTTTACATCTGCCTCGGCTGTGTCAGTCTTAATTTAGAGTCAGGATTCTTATACAGGATGTGGTAATGACAATTATTGTAGACGTAACGAAATTAAACTTTTAAATTTTCACTTTTATTTTAACTTCTTGCACATATTTATAAACCACAACACTTTTAAAAAGAACTGTAAGAAACTTTTATACACTCTCTTAACGCGTATATCTGTTTTTACTAAACGCCCGTAGAGAACACATTTTTCCATCTACACACTACCACGTCTCGCCAGGAACTGAGTAACCTCAACGGTCAAAATCCTTACACTTCGGTATTGCAAGTCTTTGATTGGCTAATTCTAGTCCAATAGAATTTCTGTATTTAACTTAAAACTTTTCTTTGCTGTTGATTGGCTAATTTTAAAACTGTCACTGAAACTACGTCATCATCGCTCTAATCATGACCAGTATATTTTTAAATTCCAAACACATTATTGCCACAATTACCTCATTATTACTCATTGTTAGCAACCTAAAACTTATTATTCTCACAGCTCTTGCATTATTAGAATATATAAAGTATTCATATTATATTAATAAAACATATTTACAATAAAAATAAGCATTTGCAATGACTGTTACATACAATTAAAACAATTATTACATACATATTGTTTCAAGGTGGGCTGTTATTGAATTTACCTATTATTAAATAGAAATTGAAATTATTCAGGTATTAAAATACTGCCTCAAATCTGAAGATGTAGGAAATGATAATTGGGAAGGGAATATTCCAGCCTAAGTTTAGGGTCCCACTTTCCTAGCATTTGCCACTTAGCTGGTTCACAGTAACTGAGAATGGAAAGCAAAACATTACTCATTTTACTTTTTTATTGTTATTACATAAATTAATTATACTTTTAATAGACCTAAGCCTGGTCTTGGCAAGTTTTTAGTATAGAGTGAACTGAAAAATTCAATGCCACAGCCGGGATTTGAACACGGTACTCCCACTCTCCCTGCGGTTACTCTAACCACTGAGCTACTGTGACAACATGCCAGTGGGACATTGAATTCCACAATTGACTCAAGTTGTTTCCCAGACAGACCACTAAGGCATCTCACTCGAGATGACAATCTCAGTGGCGACCTGCTATCACAAGTACTTCAGTGCTGGGTAAATGGGTTTTTTAAGGTTTTACTTTCTCTACTACGTATAGTAAGTAGGGGAAGTATTGTATTCCACCCAAAAATTCGATACCGAGATTTCACCGGAAATACATGTTTTGAGACCCCCTGAATAAAAAAAAAGCATTTTTGGAAACATGTCCGTGTGTGTCTGTCTGTGAACAGCATAACTCAGAAACGAACAGTCGGATAAACACCAAACTTGGTATTTAGGTTCAGTATCTTCCAGAGATGCGACCCGAAGGTTTTCAAGAAAATCCCCCACCCCACATTACCCTTTACATGGACGATTTTTCGAAAATTTTAATTTTCTCAAAAATGGCTCTAACGATTTTGATTAAAATATCATATGTTTAAGATATTTTCATGACAAATGAAATGTATATCTTGAATTTTCTGGGAATGTCTCCAAAAGTATTCTTCATTGTGAACAACTTTTGCATAACTGGTAAACCATAAGAGATAGACAAAATTTTACTACACAAAAAGTGTAGATCGCATTAAAATACACAATTTATGTCATATACATTTTTTGTTGTTGAGTGAACCGTTTTTGAGATATTGCTTGTTATTTCCTTAAATTTACCAATACTTATACTTTTTCTCAAATTCGTTATTAATTTTTTTTATGTCCTGGACATGCAAAGAGAATGGAATGCGCCACATAGCAACCAGCGTTAAAATATTTGACTATCGCTTAAAGCCTACCATATTCCCCTTGCATCTACAAGAAAATTAGCAATAAGATTGACATCTTGATTAACATGAAGCATATGGAGAATAAGTGTGTGTAAAAATAGTTTCTACAAGAGTAGAGAAAGTCATGTGAGTTTAACACATCAGATTTTTTAAATATTATTATATAAATTAATTATACTTTTAATAGACCTTAGCCTGGTCTTGGCAAGTTTTTAATATATAGAGTCAACTGAAAAATTCTGTTGTAACAGTAGCTCAATGGTTACAGCAACCGCACGGAGAGCAGCAGAACCGTGTTCAAATCCCGGCTGTGGCGTTGAATTTTTCAGTTGACTCTATATTAATTACACATTTTGTTTCACTATAGCTCAGGAATGGTAATGGGAATGTGTCGGTAACAAAGTGGAAAGTCAATTTTGCGCATTGGGATTTCATTTGTTTCTAACTGACCAATGATATTTTTTTCGTCTGCTTCTAATTCAGCCAATATAATGCAGGTTAGCCAATGTCAGAATTCAATAGAGTAAACATTTTCTAAATGCAGATTCATTACTATTTCCAATTCTTCCAGTTGTACCAAGCTTCATTCTTTTATTAATAGTGTACATTAAAGTTGTTTGTTGTTAATTTGTATCAGTTTTTGCCGTTCCGGGCAAACATATAAATGAACTACAGATAATGCTTTTGCTAGAACAACCAACACACATTGCATCTGAGGCAGTTAGGATGAACATTTACTAAAATGAACCCAAGAATATACTCTTACGCCAACGTAAGTAGTTCCTTAATACATGTATTGTATTATGAAATATTAGAGCAGGAAAGGTATAGAACTGCACATTTTATTGCTGTTATCATAAGAACTCATCGTTAAAGGTAATGGATATACACTAGCTGTTAAGAGATTACAAAATATGATTTTTGCCTGCTGTTGCGCTAACGCAGAGAGCATCTTGCTTGTTAATACCAACCGACATGCACGACTGCCAATGAATTCCCAGAGGTGCTATCTGAGTACCGAATAAACACTTTGCGTAACACAGGATATATGATAAGCGAACAGTCATTCATAATACACTAACACACATATGCTCAGCTCAGGTCAAATCTTGTGATTTAGTCAGTTGGTATTTGAACTCACATGGCAGAGGAAGGTACGTGTAGTGCGAATAAACTGTTCAAACACAGAAGCGGAAAACATTTAAAAAGTGGCTAAAAACAAACAATACTTCATCTATTCAACTCACTATTACAAAAATATCCAACACTTGCATTATTGCATATTACGAAACTAATATCGGACTTTACAGGCGTTTCAGTGAGAAGTGTAACGAAAGCGAGCAGGGAATATAAACAGACATAATACAACATAGAAGAGGATAAAATGTGGGAACTTGTTTTAAGTGCGACAGTGCTGTGGAATTGTGGATAAGCTTGTCATTATTTTGGAGAGTAGTACTTCTGATACGGCAGCTGAGTCATCTTCGGAGGATTCGGATTTGGGGTTGCACTTTTGCCCGAGGATTGTGATTAACGTAAGTAAAATGTTCATTGCCGCATACTTATAAAATCGATTGTTACCTCAGGTTGCATTTTGAACTATGATTCTCACGCAGGGTGCCTTTTTATAAATTAAATAGTGTTCAACAAGCACGTGGGAGGGGAACAAGCAGACATTATGGGTGGGGATACCGAACTACTTTTGCGCGGATAATACAAAAAGTTTGTTTTCAGTGAAAGGCACTCTGGTTTGGAATGGACCATAGAGAGAGCTCTAGGGGCTGCTTCATGTCACGGCCGCCTTGAATAACCTCTACGCGAAGAGTCTAATATGCCATGCCTGGGAACGAGAACGACAAAGTTAAAATTTGACCAAGTCTTCTTTCCTGTTCCCAGGACCTGGGAAAGCTTCCCACTGATTGCGAAGACTTACATTATTATTTTAACTTTATGGTTGTGGTTCTTGGTAAACAGCGTTTATGAGGTAAACCTGACACAGGAAAACCGAAGCTGATCCTACAGTATCACAATTCTGGTGGTGAGTATGTTAAAAAGTAACTCAGTGAATAGTGTCTCTGCTCCAATAAATGTTCCATGTAAATACAGGGATCGGCTGATAAGTTCCGGGCCTCACACAGAGATGGCGCCACTAGGCCAGTTAGACGGTAGCATCGCATAGTTTTACTCGAGACTAGCTTGTATCCATAGTTACAGGTCAATAGCTTTTGAATGACAGCATTTTAAACAAGACAACTTTAGAGTTTTCATGAAAATGGAGGATTTGGAAAAACGAGCAGTGATTAAATACTTCCATTTGAAAGGCTTAACGCCTAAAGAAATCAAAGAGGAAATGGACAGTACATTGGAAGACTCTGCCCCTTCATATTCACTGATTAAAAGGTGGGTTGCAGAGTTTAAAATGGGACATACGAGCATTAGTGATGAGCCTCGCTCTGGACGCCTTGTGAAAGTCACAACTCCAGAGATGATTGAAAAAATTCATCGTTTAGTACTGGAAGACCGCAGATTAAAGTTGTTTGAGATAGCAGAGGCTGTAAGCATATCAAAAGAACGTGCAGGTAATATTTTAAGTAATGTTTTGGGCTTTCACAAGATCTATGCGAGCTGGGTGCCGTGTTTGTTGACACCTGATCAAAAGTTGCATAGAAAAACTGTTTCTGTTAAGAATGTGGAGCTCTACCGTAAAAATCCCAATGAATTTTTGAGACAGCTTATTACCATGGATGAATCACCACACTCCAGAAAGTAAATCACAGTCAAAACAGTGGATTGCGCCAGGTGAACCAACTCCAAAAAAGGTAAAGTCAATTTTGTCAGCTAACAAGGTTATGGCAAGTGTTTTCTGGGATACACAGGGAATTATTTTTATTGATTACTTGGAAAAGGGTAAAAGTATCACTGGTGACTACTACGCAAGCTTACTGCAACGTTTGAGTGATGAGGTGAAAAGACAAACACCTCATTTGGCAAAAAAATAAATCTTGTTTCATCACGACAATGCTCCGGCCCATCATTCAGTCATTGCAATGGGGAAAACTTGCAAATTAAAATTCAAATTGCTTGAACATCCACCCTATTCGCCAGATCTAGCACCCAGTGACTACCACCTGTTCCCTAATCTCAAAAAATTTCTTGGAGGACGAAGATTTCACAGCAACGAGGAGGCCATTGATGTGGTAAACAGATATTTTGAGGAACTTGATAAATCACACTACAGAGATGGTTTAATTAAATTAGAACACCGTATGACAGATGTATTAACCTTTCTGGAGATTATGTTGAGAAATAAAAAAAAAAATTTTTTTTAAACGTTTTCATTGAGAGGCCCATGGATTTATCAGCCGATCCTCGTATGTTTTCTTTCAGTTTACGACCCTAGGGAACTGACTTTCTGGATGATTCTCTTACATACCATTTGCTTTGAGAAAATGTGATTGTGGATTTGGCTGTGACATAGAACAATCAAAATAGCAGTTATTTCTAATAACTTTGTAATGTATTTCTAAAAGGTGCAGAAGGAGGCTGGCATAGAATAGCTTGGGCGTTCTTAAAACCTGTAGGAGCCAATGGTGTTCTCAATGTGGATAAACAGGTTCGGCTGCAACTCTATAAGCCGTGGAAGATTCAAAGAAACAACTGTGGGGAATGTGATGTGAGTATGTTGTAGGTGTGTGCTCAGTATGTTTGTGATACAGTATTTGTTTGTGCTAATGTTTCTGGTTGTACAACAAGGTGTATCAGTGGTGGATATCTGGCAAATGGGAGAAGTATCCTGCGACACTTTATGTGGCTCTTCAGGGAATCTCTTCACCAGAACCCTTGTCACCGGTGCTGCGCTCTAGAAGTGCCTTACAAGGAGAACTAAGTGAAGATGTACAGTTGGACATGGAACACAGCGATGGAATACAAGTTACTAAGCCTGACAATCAAGATTCATTGATCTCTTCGGTAAATAGTGCCATTATCAAATGTGTGTTAAAAAGAATTCAAATTTTGGAATATTCATTCCACTTGAAAAGCAAGTATCTCAAAAATTCATAATTGTCCTCTTAGAATTATAAATTATGAATATTAAACTTAACAATATATGACATACACTTTAATCTAATTATCTCATACGGACAAAATTGCCAACTTTTACAGTTTGCACATAAAATGTGCTGCAGCATCATTTTAATGACTTTACAGCAATGGACACATTCTTAAGGTTTTATAGGCAGATTCAAAGTGTTACAGATTTTCACCCAGACATAACAAAGCAATACATTGTATTGGAATGTATTGTAACTTATTTATTTTACAGACAATAACATGCAATACACTATAAGATACATCTTAATTTTTAATTAGTTTTTCTGAAAAATAAAATTTTTAACATTTATCATTAGATTGAAAAGTCAGACTTAAAAAAATTATTTTTTATTAGTTTATAAAACTGAACTGACTTTTAAAATCCCAAAAAATCATCATCTGAACTTTCTTCTTCTCCTCCTCCCTCTTCATATACAAGACGGTCTTCATTGAGTGTTACTTTCAGTTTATACTTCACATCTTATGAATACCTGTTTTGTTTTCCATAACGAAACTAGCTACTAGCAAAAATATTTTTATATTACTGCTAACTCAAAACACATTCAATTCAAGTTCACTAGCAAAGAAGTCACACATTGTAGACTAGACAATGTACAGTGATGGTGGGAGACAGAGATAGCATTGTTGTGAATTCCTGCAACTCTTATTCATCGCATCGGTGCACTGCTGCTGCCAGATAGCAACAGGTTTCCCGTGGCATCAAATATACCACCATTTTTAAGACTGACAGGAATTTTAAATCAAACACTGAACTTTTAATACCAGTTTCGAGTATCAAACACACCTAAATTTTGGAGGCAATTTCTCTAAGAAAAAAGTGTGTCTTATAGTCCATAAAATACAGTAAATGGTATACAGTGCTATGATAGACCAGAGCTTATCTGTGTGTCTATCCTTCATCATGATCATGGTCCCCCTTCACTGGGCTACAACAAAATGTATAGCACCACTAGTGACCTCTAGTAAATGGTATACAGTGTTATGATAGACCAGAGCTTATCTGTGTGTCTATCCTTCATCATGATCATGGTCCCCCTTCACTGGGCTGCAACAAAATGTATAGCACCACTAGTGACCTCTAGTAAATGGTATACATGCTATGATAGACCAGAGCTTATCTGTGTGTCTATCCTTCATCATGATCATGGTCCCCCTTCACTGGGCTGCAACAAAATGTATAGCACCACTAGTGACCTCTAGTAAATGGTATACATGCTATGATAGACCAGAGCTTATCTGTGTGTCTATCCTTCATCATGATCATGGTCCCCCTTCACTGGGCTGCAACAAAATGTATAGCACCACTAGTGACCTCTAGTAAATGGTATACATGCTATGATAGACCAGAGCTTATCTGTGTGTCTATCCTTCATCAAGATCATGGTCCCCCTTCACTGGGCTGCAACAAAATGTATAGCACCACTAGTGACCTCTAGTAAATGGTATACATGCTATGATAGACCAGAGCTTATCTGTGTGTCTATCCTTCATCATGATCATGGTCCTTCTTCACTGGGCTACAATAAAATGTATAGCACCACTAGTGATCTCTAGTAAATGGTATACAGTGCTATGATAGACCAGAGCTTATCTGTGTGTCTATCCTTCATCATGATCATGGTCCTTCTTCACTGGGCTACAATAAAATGTATAGCACCACTAGTGGCCTCTAGAAAATGGTATATAGGGCTATGATATGTCAGAGCTTATCTGTGTGTTTATCCTTCATGATCATAGTCCCCCTTAGCTGGGCTAAAACAAAATGTATAGCACCATTAGTCACCTCTAGTAAATGGTATACAGTGCTATGATAGACCAGAGCTTATCTGTGTGTGTATCCTTCATCATGATCATGGGCCCCCTTCATTGAGCTATAACAAAATGTATAGCACCATTAGTCACCTCTAGTAAATGGTATACAGTGCTATGTTAGACCAGAGCTTATCTGTGTGTGTATCCTTCATCATGATCATGGTCCCCCTTCACTGAGCTGCAACAAAAAGTATAGCACCACTAGTGACCTCTAGTAAATGGTATACGTGCTATGATAGACCAGAACATATCTGTGTGTCTATCCTTCATCAAGATCATGGTCCCCCTTCACTGGGCTACAACAAAATGTATAGCACCACTAGTGATCTCTAGTAAATGGTATACAGTGCTATGATAGACCAGAGCTTATCTGTGTGTCTATCCTTCATCATGATCATGGTCCTCCTTCACTGGGCTACAATAAAATGTATAGCACCACTAGTGATCTCTAGTAAATGGTATACAGTGCTATGATAGGCCAGAGTTTAACTGTGTGTGTGTATCCTTCATCACGATCATGGTCTCTCTTCATTGGCTTGCAAAAAATTTATAGCATTTAGGGTTAAAGTTTGATTGGACCACTAGTGACCTCTAGAAACTAGGGTGTGAACATTCGGTAATGGACGAGTGATTTATGAAGTCAACTCCGTCACATAAATTATCTTATTTGGGTTCCGTGGCTATGGCATCTAAGTATTCTATTTTTTGTGACAGTTTTTGTTTATAGTTGATGTTTTGAAGCATAAAATATAGACTAGAAATCTGTGCATGGCCCAGAAAGTGGTGTTCTTGCTTTAATACGTGTTTATTGTGTTACTAGAAAGAATTTGAGACAGAAAGAAGCAGCACTATCAGGCCTTCAAGGATTCTTATAAAACAGAATTTTCATTTATTTTACATGTAATTTTTGTATATTTATGACATTGAACATTTTATGTATCCTAAGTTTGATGTCATGCTTTGCTGGACAAGGGAATATTGTATAGGTTTCATATTATAGTGAAGTAACAAATTTATTGTAGTGCATAGAAAGGAATTCTTGTGTGTGTTAATTTTGGGGGTGTTTTACCCAACTGTTTTTTGTGATGTAATATACACTATTATCATATGAAATTAAATCTCTCACAATTGCAGTTAAATTTGCAATGAGTTTTGTTGTATTCCAATTAGTTTCAGAATCTGGAACACTTCTTTTACTGGTTAACATTTTTGACAAAGCACTTTCAAATTGCAGTTGTTATTGATTTTTGTTAAAGAAATGGAGGGTGTTTGGATTTTACAAGAATTACTAACTAATTTTACATACTTATGTCTCACTCTAGATCCAAGCCTTATGTGGAAATGTCATACACAATTGACGCAGGTAATTCTTTCAGCCCCACGTTTAGGCGCAATATGACGCAGCCACGCTACGTCCTCCAACAGTGAAGCACTACCTTTGCCTCATGGTTGCTGCTTGTCTCCTCCCAGTTGGTTCTTCTTTTGCCACGGCTGCTCCAGCATGAAACCTTAACCTCGGGGTATGCGTGGGTGTGTACAGAGAAACACACAAACGCTGTCTTGGTACACTTTTATTCACTATTTAAAATAATACTTTAGATTTGCCGATCACTATTAAATGCATACAAAGTTACTTTGTCTTTACCAAGACCGAAGAATATTAACTACAGCTAAGCGTTCTACCCTCTAGCATGTTCGCCGCCAATGTTCACAACTCGACGAGAATGTCATCCCGTCCTCACCAATTGCTCAGGACAGACTGAATTTACCCATGCTGCACAAGGAAAAGCAAGCTACTACTTCCTCTACTTTCCCCTCAAAAGCTCCTTCGCGTCATGAAGCCACGGGTGACCTTCGCCAGGTTAAGTGCAGCTGTACTCGGCTGTTACCAGGAAAAACTTGCTTCAATGGATTTACCCTTTCTACCTGAGGCTGGTCCCTAATTAACAAAACTGTGCCTGTCTGGTCTTTCTGTTGCTTTTACAGTCAACAATTTTCACAATACTTCTCCTTTTTATACATACACTGATTTTAAATATATTATTACTTATTTTATATCGCTATCCTTCTCACAATATTATGATAATTATTGCCTTTATAATTCCGGCTTCACAATGAATTACTACCGTAGTTTGTGTTTTATACAGACTAAAGGATTTTTGCCTAAGTATTGGCGGTCTAAACATTTTATATTTTGCTCTTATACATTCAAACATCTTATATATGAATGCAACAGTATTAAAGATAAAATAAAATCAATAGAAATCTTACAAAAGGGAGCAATAAACATTACGTATGGTTTTAATTATTACAAATCTTGATTAAAAGTATATCTGGAAATTAATATATGCTTCATCTGCATATAGAATCTCTTCTCATGTATGAGACAAAATACAATCTCTTATTCAGCAACACAACTAGTATACACATTCCTATAATAGCAGACCAGCCAATCATATTTCAACAGACTGGAGGAACTCCAAAAAATGTAGCCTAAAATATCTTGTTTAGTGCTGCCAAAACATACCACACCTCCCCGTAAACATAAAGAACTCTGCAAATCTTTGTTACTTAAAAACTAAACTAGCACTTAATGAATGTATACAGCATTCAAAACTAAATACACTGGACTCTTTAATTCAAACTCAAAAGGGAATTTAAAAAAATGTGAATTATCAAACTTTGAATTAACAAATATGTTCTTTATTGTAGAAAGTACACCTTGAAATAAATTCATTTCATACAAATAAATAAAATGCAGTGTAACTCACCCTGTTAAATTCCATATTTTATCTAGGAAATGATAATGCACACGTTTTTAAAGGAAATGCTGTTTCTTTAAAATCCACTGAACCAACCCGCACTTGCTTTAAAATGTTAAACACCCAATTTTTCTGTGAATTCTTCTGCCTTGGTATGCACTAATGGTATGTTGCAATCTCGTCATTGTTTGAACACACTCATCAATTCACCCCCTTGCATGCATTTTCTACATCCACCACTTTGTAGGTTCCAACTCTGTATTATGTGGGTAGATAGTATTGGGCAATATACCATATTCCTTCTTTATTTGCTGAGCATTTCAACTTTTTTCGTCAGTATTAAACTGGAATACACTCGGCGTTTTGACATCATGAAAGCCACTAAATAACCTACAATTATGTACTAGCTGAGTGAAAACAAAAACTCCTTGACAATGCGGTCTCCTAGCAGTAGAATTTCTTAACAATGAGCAGCTAGGAATGTGGAAAATTGAAGATGAATTCTGGAGTTTTTAACAGAACTAAATAACTGAGACATACACGAGTTTTCTAGAATTCAGAATAAGTTTCTTATTAAGAGTAAATTAAATTGTGAGTTTCAATTATCCAAATGTTGGCTTCAAAACATTGAAATAAACATGAATTTCAAGGTTATTTTAAATAGAAATTTCAAGGGAAGTGTACTTTTATTTGAATTGCCTGATATCTAATTAACCAACTCCTACGTACTAGCATTAGGAAGAAAATGCTTAATTGCAAAATTGTAGTGAACTGTAAAATATAAACACATAAGTTAGTATGTATACAACACCAGTTTCTTATTCAACTTTTACAGTCAAGTGTTTGAACTTATTTTTTAATTCTTTGTAGAGAAAAAAAAAATAAAAAAATCAATACATTCAAGAGTTCATTTTTAGCATTAAGATGGAAATATTTAATAGAATAGGTTATTTATTTATCAACAATTACATACATTTCTTGCAATTGAGACTGAGGCATGTTCTTACAGGCCCAGCAAGCTATAACTCCCAGGTAGTCAGCATGCATTTGGGCCCTAATTTGACTCCCTCCCATCTTTTCCAATCCTTTAATTCCTTACTCTTCCTAAATATTCACCCTTGTTTCTACTTCTTTCCTATTCTCTAAATGTCAACATTTCTGTTGCTACTGTAACATTTTCTAATTTATCCCAAATACTCTCCCTCTACTTACTTGTTTCTTTACACTGCATCAAACAATGGAGCATGCCCTCCACACATAACACATACTTCCATGTTACTGTTCCTAAACCCTTTAGTATACAATACCCCTCCTTTCCTTGCTTGTAACAACTATCGACACACTTCTGCTTCCCCATACTTTCTTTATTATCTTCCACAACCTCAAAGAACTTTTATTCTCAAAACTTGCCCATGTGTCTTGCCTCTCAGTATCTTCTAATCTCTTCCAAAAACCGATTGAATTATTTTCAACCCTCTGGCATACATCCCCCATACTTCTTTCAATTTCTTCCCCCAATTATTGTGCCCTAATGCATTTTGGTACTTCATGCATGTTTTAATTATACGAGGTGTGATCAAAAAGTTTCCGGACTGGCTTCACAACAACGCTGATGCTGAGATTTCTTTAATTCTTACCCAGACTGTACATGCAGTGTTCCTTCCCGATAAAAATGAGAGGTCATGCGACTTCCTGTGACCATGCAGGGATGAGGTAGACACTCTGAAGTGAACACATGTTTTGCATGTGCTGCGATTTTTCTGTGTAGCAAAAATGTCAGAACGAACGTCAAATTTTGCTTTAAACTCGGTAAAAGTGCAACAGAAGCCTATGAAATGTTAAGAACAGCTTATGGGGGGGGGAGTTGTGGGCAAAACTCAAGCATTTGAGTGGTTTTTGAAATTTAAAAGTGGTGTGACATCAGTTAAAGATGCAGATCGTTCGGGGCGACCCTGTTCCAGCAAAACTGATGAAAATATCAATCAGGTGAGGGAAATGGTGTTAAATGATAGAGCTTTGGAAGTGTTCAAAGCATTTTGAAAGACAATTTGGACATGAGAAAAATTGCCGCCAAGTTAGTGCCCGGCCTGCATTCAAATGACCAAAAGGAAAGCTGTGTGATTGCCTGCACAGATCTTAAAGAATAGCTACAAAATGACCCACAGTTTATGGAGAAAATTATTACTGGTGATGAAACATGGATTTATGGATACGATCCAGAAACGAAGCAACAATTTTCACAATGGAAGAGTCCTTCATCTCCATGCCCAAAAAAGTTTGATCCAAAGTGAAGTTAATGATGATTGTGTTTTTTGACATTAAAGGCATTGTACATAAGGAATTTGTGCCACAGGGTCAAACAGCGAATCAAGTGTTCTACAAACAAGTGCTGCAAAGATTAAGGGTGAATGTGCGACGCAAACGGCCAGAGAAACAGGTGACTGGTTCCTGCATCATGACAATGCGCCAGCGCACAAAGCCCTTTCTGTTCACCAATTTTTGGATAAAAATAGGATGAATGCTGTTCCCCATCCCACCTATTCTCCAGATTTGGCAACAACGGACTTTTTTCTTTTCCTGCAACTTAAAATGCGGCTCCGAGGCCACCGTTTTGAGGACATTGATGACATGCATCGCAAATCACAGAAGGCTCTGAACATGTTGAAAGAAGAGGACATCCAGAGGTGCTTCCAGCAGTGGCAGAAGTGCTGGGACAAGTGTATCAACTCCCAAGGAGACTACTTCAAGGGTAACAGTGCAGATTAGAGAAAACATACTGTTGTATTGACTAATTTTGATGATTTAGAAGCTAGTAACAGTGATGTGTCATAATTTAAAATAAAGAGAGTTGAGGGTTGTTACGTGAGTTGAGGAAATGCTGACGATGGGAACAAACCGTCTCCTGAAACGCGTTCAAGTAAGAATATTTTAGTGATGTAGTGTAACAACCCTCAACTCTCTTTATTTTAAAATACTGTTGTATAGTATTTATGATGTCATTCTGGAAAATTTTGGATCACACCTTGTATCAGCATCATCTAATTTTGGATTCCTGTACCAGAATTTCAAAACTCTTTCCAGCACTGTTCCTGTTCTACCAATGTAATAATTAATAATAACTGCATCTTATACTTTTGGACGACTTTACTTCAAGTAGCGAATAACAAAAATATAGCGTGTATACTATGTTTGTTTCCAATGTTTGTCTAGTATAGCATACTTACCTTTACAGTAATTTAATCTAGTCTTTCTTTGTTTTCATTTATAACAGTAGCTTAGGTAACAATATTCCCTTGCAAAGGGCAGTCAGTCAGTCCTTTTTTGCAGCTATCAGCTCATTGGGACATTTCATATGCATAAATAAGTAAACAAACACTAACGGTTATTTTGGTTTCAGGTGATGCAGCCAAACAATGTGCCCTTATGGTCGAGGTTGCCGTTGCAGTCTTGCCAAATACCGAACAAGCTGAGAGTTTTGTTGCCAACTGCTTCCAAGGGTTGTCTGAGGTTACAGTTCAGTAATAATGGCTGTTTCCTTGCTTGTGCTACTGTCGGGGAAGAGAGATTTGATATTGCTGTTTACACAGTGAGTATTCACTGTTCAGTTTCCTTTAACTCGTAGCATTCATTAGAACTTTTCAGATAACTATTACCTTCTGTACCACGTAGGTTTAAAGTACTATATGTTTGTGGCAGCTTGCTGGCGAATATATATCCTGTGGTGCTTCAGGAATTGCTCAAGGCTGACGCAGATATAAAAGAATCAGAATTACAAAATGGAGACTTTATTTAAACATATTAAGCATTCTAAAATATTTTTAATTTGAGTTGAATTCATCCTTTATTGAGATTGTAAAACTCTTTTATTTACTCTTGATAATGTTTGTATGGATTTTGGATAATTTAAACATCAAGAACATTGAAAAAGAAATAAAAATATTAATTACAGTGGAATCTCGTTAGCACGTTCCTCATTAACACATTTTCCCGTGTATTACGTTGAATTATAAAAGTCCCGGTACCAAATCACCAAATATAATAAATAATGTTTGCTTAGTGCGTTTTCCCAGTCCCGCTTACTACGTTTGAAGTTTTGGCCAATCCTTGATCGGTACAGTGGGAGTAGGCGTTCATAGTTTGACGTCCTCATTTGCTACTTTGGTCAATCCTTGGTCACGGGGTGGATATCGGCAGCCAATCACGTACATGCATTTAAATATTTGTGTGACACGATTTCTGTGGGCGGGATAGAGAATGCTTTACCTTGGTGTGGTAAACGCTAACGATAGTTTCTAATGTTGAGTGATGACCAAACAACCGTAGATTGTATTTTAACTTTTCATTTACAATGAAAAAAAGAAAGTGTAGTAGGTAAATAACCAACTGTGAAAAACTGAAAATCCTTGATGTAATCACAATCCAAATATAAAACATGTTGATATAATGCGGAAGTTAAACATTCCTCCATCAACCTTAAACACGATTGTTAGCAAACCTGAATTGATTGAAACTGCTTTTAAAGAAGGGAAAAATACTAAAACAAAACTTTTCTCTTGGAAAATAGGATCAGAAGAGGACCGGAACGAAATTTGTTGCATGGAAACACCTCCGTATTCAAATCGTCTTATATACACCAAAGATAATATCGTCTATTGTACTCGTAACACGATGCACGCTCATAATTTTTTCTTTTTTAGCAGAAATTGTTATCACGTGTGTAATAAAACACACAGCGAAACCACTATTGCCGCTTCCACAATTCGCAATTTATTTTCTCAAAAACATTCATAACCTAAAAAATCCAAGTTGACCAAAATAAAAGCTTGAATTATTTATTCTCAGGCTTTGTTTATCCAAATCCACTTAAACATATTGAATTTAACACGGAAACGCGGATCGTATTCAGTATGAAATTGTACTCAAAATCGATTTAAATTGCCCATGGAGACGTAGTAATTATTAGATTTTTATTAAATATGTTCTTAAATTGCAGATTTTGCATTTTCGTTAACATGTTTTCCCGCCTATGACGTCCAAATCCTTAGGTCCCTGCAAAAATGTATTAACGAGATTCTACTGTATTTGAAAAGTTGCTTAGCTCACTATGAAAAAATTTATCATTTGTTTTTAGCTATGGAGAGGGGCCACACAACAATGGTTATTGATTTGTAGCTATAGCAACAATGGCTTTAATATAAGCTTTTTCCAAAGAGAAAGGGCAAGTTTGGCATCAATTGCATTTGAAAACCTGGATAGGTAACTTTGATATCAATATACCGGATGAGCAAGTTGAGTTAGAAAGACTGGTAAAATATGCCAGCGAGATGGAAAACATTCACTAAAAGTAAATTACTTGTTATTTGTGAGCACAGATTGGTATTTCAGAATAAATTGCAATTTTCTGACATTCCCTAGAGTCATTTCACAATACCTTCCCATACCTCAACCCTAGATAAATTAGAGTGCTCATAGCTTCTGCAAAACAAATTCTGTAATATTGTGAGAGAAGGCAAGAGATCTTAACCCAGAACCCAACAAGAGAATCATCACAGAAAGATATCGCCGCTTGTAGATTTGCAACATTGTTGAGTACATTACATTTAAAGCTACCACTGCAACCAATTTCTCAGTGTGATGAACTCAAATCAAACACAGCCACTTTTGGAGACACATCTTGGGGCGAGAGTTGCTAACACTTCCAAAAATCCACTACAGGGTTTTATTCAGTTATAGGAATGTTTTTGCTGCATTACTGAAATAGTAGTTTTCTTGAAAATTTTGTTGTCGCTTCTTTAGAGGATACTGAACTTAAGTTGAATTATGCTGCTCTCTCTCTTTCTCTCACACACACATTCACAGTTTCTTATAAAATGCTTTTTTTTTTTTTATTTATTTTATTTAGGACACCTCAAAACATGTATTTCCAGTGAAATCTCAGTATCAGATTTTTTGGGTGGAATACAATACCTTCTCTAGCTATTATGTATGGGTAGAGAAATAACAAGATGCACCTCTTAAACATGTTGTTGTTCATCAATGGCACTGGGGATTAATTGATCTGCATCATTTTCCCTCTGGCTTCCCAATATAAAGTCTATAAGTTATTACTTTTAAGGCTTTTGTTGTTTGTTCAGGATAACATCTTCACAGAGAGTACACTTGGGTGTAGGTAGGCATCCTATCTTGTAGATTTGTTCTGCGAGGCAATCGTGGCCAGTTGCCATCCTAAATAAGGCCACTGTAGTCTTCCTTGGCATTTTTTGTATTTAACAAGTCTCTGCTGTCGTTTGAAGTGTTGTTTAATGTTATTTAATTGTTTATTTATTTCTATTTGTCCTACAGGTTTTATTTGTTGTATTGCACATTTCTTTGCTACTTGATCCACATGTACATTGCCCAAAAGTGCAACATGAGCTGGGATCCATTGTAGAGTGACATGATTTCTAGTTTCAACTGCTTTAATTAGGCTTCTTATTTCTTTAATATTTCTTGTTGTTTTATTATTGTAATTTACTATTCCATTTATGGCTGATATTGAGTCTGATAAGATGATTATTTTTTGTGTTATGCATGGTCTATATAAAATGTTCTGTAATACTGCTTTTATAGCTGTTAATTCTCCATCATAGTGGTTTGACGTTTCATTTAATGTTAGATACTGTGCAAAATGTTTACAGTATACTCCTGCACCGGCATTTTTTTTTTATTGGCATGCTTCCCATGAGAGCCATAGCAATAGGTATGAAAAATGAATGATACCCAGAAAAAGAATGACTGTAAATGTTTACAGATGGATCCCTCATCAATAGAAACATGTGATGTAGCTTGACATGTGTTGTTTACTTTTCAACAGCAAGTTACAAACTTAACAAATACAAAGTCACGTCAGTGAAAGGCAGCTACTTTACAAGCAAAATATAAAACAAAGGAAACACAAACCAGACATTAATGGCTAAGAATCACTTGGGAGGAGTCAATTGCTTAATTGCTATTTATATTTGCAGATTCCAGAAGGAAAACTGTTTACTACGCTGCGTGGTCACCTTGGGTTGGTGTACGACCTGAGCTGGTCTTCAAATGACACCACACTCCTCTCGGCATCAGCTGATTGCACTGCCTGCCTCTGGAATATGGAAGTACCAACTTCACAAGTAATGCAGGTAACAGGCGTTCAGCACTGCTACCACTTGTACTGTACCAATAACTGACACAGACATTCATCACATTACTACTACAGGGTGAGCCAAAAGACTCCGAACTGCCTGCGCAGTGTTTTTCCTGTCCGCGTTCTCGATGCATGTTGCTGTCTGCCGCTATCATAGAAAGGCACAGATGAAACCATGCAACATTTTTAAAATTACTTTTAAAGGCTTTACTTACCAACTTTATGAAAGGAGATGCTGAAACTGGCCACCGTCGTCCATACATTTTTGACACCTCTTTAGGAAACTATCCATCATGGAATTTTTGGGGGGAATTTTCCAAACGATGACCGATGTCATCTAATGTTTCTTTGGTAAGAACTGAATGCCGTCCTTTAGATTTCTTAGCCGAACACTTCCTGCGGCCAAATTTACTGTAAAGTTCATGGATTGTTGTACAGCCTGGAACTTTTACACCTGGAAATCTTCCTGCAAATGTACTTTCACTTGGCGAACTGACCGAGTTAACACATACGAATCATAAATAAATACACGCCATGCAGTAGAAAACATATACTGAGCCATAATATGCTTGTGACGAAGTACAGAACAAAATAATAAACAATTCGTAATAACCGAACCACATCACATCACCGTCAACTTAAAACTGCACTTCACACTGCACGACAGCATACTTTGTTTATAGCAGCAGTGCATTATCATGTTTTATCATAGTTCCACATGCCCAGTGGAAAAACACCACACAGCCAATAATATTGTTCATAAAATATCCCTCCGGGGTAACTTAAAACATATAGTGTACAAGACAAACCCACACACCCTGGAAGAATTAAAACAAAATTTCACCCGGTGCAAAAAATGTATGGTCAACGACTGTGGCCAGTTTCAGCATTTCCTTTCATAAAGTTGGTAAGTAAAGTGTTTAAAAGTAGTTTTAAAAATGTTGTATGGTTTTATCCGCACCTTTCTATGATAGTGGCAGACAGCAACGTGCGCCGAGAACGCAGACAGGAAAAACACTGCACAGGCGGTTCGGAGTCTTTTGGCTCAGTCTGTGTATCTGGTTTACTGAATGTTGCACGGGTAGTTGTTAAATCAAATGATGATGTAATTAATCTTTTTACCTTCCCCACCCCATCTTTATGAAACTACAAGACACTTAATTAATTGAATAGTGCATGCTTTAATATGAACTGCAAAAATAACAAACTTGCAAACAACAAAAGTTCTCCACTTCAGTTACTTTCATTTCATAATGATGTATGCAATTATACTTTGAGGGAACTCTACTCAGTGGGAAACAATCTTTAAAAGTAAAAAAAAAAAAAACTGATGTGTTGCACTCACATGAGTTTCTCTACTCTTGTACAAAATATTATTCTCTGTCTACTTCCTGTTAATCGAGATAAACATTTTTAGAATCTTATTGCTAATTTTCTTGTAGCTGCAAGGGGAATATGGTAGACTTTAAGCGATAGTCAAATGATTTAGATTGAGTCACACTTTTTTACACTCACCTTCAATAATTAAAAGTTATATAAAACAGGAAACATTTTTGAGGGCATTCGTCCTCATCGTCAGCGATTGGGTGACTAAGGGTCGCTTTCTCCCGTGTCCTCTTCTTCCTCATCCTGCGGATTCTGACCCTGTTGCCATCTGGTGTTGGGGGCACAAAGTTTTAACACATTGCTTACAGGCAGGATTTCAAAATTAATGACATTGTTGCTGTTTTTGACGATGTGTATTGTTTCCCAGATGTTCAATTCTATTGCTGTGGTGAGGGGTTTTAACAACTTTATACTTTGGCCAATGTTGTGGTTTTCTGTCCAAAAATGGTGTGATACAGCAGATTTCTCTATTTGTTTTAGTTTTATGTTTCTTTGGTGTTCCTTAAGACTAGTTTCCAAGTTTCTTTTTGTGTTTTCTATGTAGTATTTCTCACATTCCTCACAACTAATCTGGTAAATTCCGGATTTTAGTGTGTTTGGGATGGTATTTTTCAGAGGTGTGTTTAGCAAGTTCTTCAAGCTGAATTTGTTGTGTGGAGCTAGTCTAATGTTAAATTTGTTGAAGATTCGTTCAAATTTTCTAAAGGCCCAAGGGTGGTATGTGAATTTCTTGTATTTCCAATTTGTGTTTGAGAGAGGTGTTAGAGTGGTGGAATGTGAAATTGCCTTGAGTTTTTTCTTCTTGTATATCATGTTGCTTATGAGATCTGAGTTGAATCTATTAGTTATTGCTATTTTTTCTATATGTTGTTCTTTTAAAAATTCTTCTTTGCTCAAGGGGATGCTATGCAACTGGTGGATTAAACTTCTAAAGGCAGCTAGTTGTTGCGAAGTTGGGTTGCAACCATTTTTCTTTATGTGTTGTCCACATGTGTGGGTTTTCTATGTATACCGAATTTAAAGCTATTTTGATCTCTGGTTATAATAAGGTCCAGGAAGGGTAAGGTGTTGTTCTCTTCAATTTCGATTGTGAATTTAATGCTGTTGTCCTGAAGGTTCAACAGTTTCAAAGCGTCTTCTGTTAATTTCTGGGGTATGATGGAAAAACTATCATCAACATATCTCTGCCAAAATGTATATATGTGGGGAAAAGCTTTCACTATGTGGACTTCAAGGTGGCTCATATATAGTTGTGCCAGAATGGGGGACAGTGGGCTTCCCTTTGCTAGTCCTTTTGATTGTTTGTAGAATTTATTATTAAATGTGAAGAAGTTGTGTCTAGTGCATAATCCTGTAAGATTAATGGTATCATCTATTTCTGTGGAGTCTATTGTAGTGTAGGGATTTTTTCTATGGGAATACTAGTGAAAAGTGCTTTGACATCAAACGATTCCATTATGTGGGTTTTTGGGATGTTGTAGTTCTACAAGTGGTTTATTAATTCCGAGGAGTTTTCAATTCCCAGGATTTCAAACTTTATGTAGGCTTTCAGTTTGTTTACTAACCACTTAGCAATGTGGTAGGTAGGTGAGTCAATGCCACTGATAATGGGTCTCGTGCTATTGCCATCTTTGTGTTCTTTTGGTAAGCAGTATAATCTTGGTAAGGTGGGGTTAGCAGGTTTTAGAATGTATTTTTCAGATGTTGTAAGGGTATTGTTAACATAAAACTAAAACAAATAGAGAAATCTGCTGTATCACACCATTTTTGGACAGAAAACCACAACATTGGCCAAAGTATAAAGTTGTTAAAATCCCTCACCACACCAATAGAATTGAACATCTGGGAAAAAATACACATCATCAAAAACAGCAACAACGTCATTAATTTTGAAATCCCGCCTGTAAGCAATGTGTTAAAACTTTGTGCCCCCAACACCAGATGGCAACAGGGTCAGAATCCGCAGGATGAGGAAGAAGAGGATATGGGAGAAAGCGACCCTTAGTCACCTAGTCGCTGACGATGAGGACGAATGCCCTCGAAAACGTTTCCTGTTTTATACAACTTTAATTAGTGAAGGTGAGTGTAAAAAAGTGTGACTCAATCTACATTATGATGAATACTTCACTGTTAATAATGCTTCTGTTTTTAATCTTGATAGTCAAATGTTTTAAGAGCTGGTTGCTATGTGGAGCATTCCATTCTCTTTGTGTGTCCAGGACATAAAAAAATGAATAACGAATTCTCATTTGAGAAAAAATATAAGTATTGGAAAATTCAAACAAATAACAAGAAATGGCTCACTCTGCAAACCAATAAATTGTGTGTTTTAACGAGATCAATATTTTTTACTTAGAAAAACTTTGTCTATCTCTCTTGGTTTAGCGGTTATGCAAAAGCCATTCAGAAAGAAGAGGACTTTTGAGGACATTTCCAGAAAATTCAAGATATACATTTCATTTGTCATGAAAATATTTAAATGTGTGATATTTTAATCAAAATCATTTGAGGCATTTTTGAGAAAATCAAAATTTTTTAAAAATGTTCCATTTAAAGGGTAGTTTGGGGAGAGGGAATTTTCTTGAAAATCTTTGTGATGCAACTTTGAAAGATACTGAAGTAAAATACCAAGTTTGGTGCATCACATAAACTAAATAACTAATCATGTGAAATGGGACAGCGTTGTGAATTTCAAGCTAGACGGTAATTTTTGCCTTGTACGAAAGGTTATCTGTGCCAAGTTTGGTCGAAAACGGTGCAATGGTTTAGAAGCCTATAAGGAACATATACGTACACTGACTTTTATATATTAAGCTTTATAATGGTTTCATTACTTTATATTAGTAAGTAAAATAAAAATGAGTGTTGATGTCTGTGTTAGTATACTTTACAACAAGCTACCATCTGTAACTTAAGTTCTCAACGAAGAATTGTTTAAAACAAAATTTTTGAGGGATGTTTCAAAACATCATAAGTCCACACGCAGACATAAATTGGTTTGAAGCGCATTTCTACTGCATCAAGCTATGGTGTTGCTTTCATTCAAAACACAACTTTTAATCTTTTAAATAAAGTGGGCTTTGGTTCAAACCACAATAAGTCCAACTTGTTGCAATTTTGAAGATTGAATTTGTTCTTCAATTTGCTTACGTAAATATTATTACGTATATTTGAAAAAGTGTGCTGTTATTTAATTATTTAGCTCCACGTTGAGGGATGCCAGTTTGCGGAAGTTATGATGGTAGTTGTTTGGAGGAGTTTGCCCCATAATTGTAATTTGAAGAAGTATGTTTGTTGCCAACTTTGAAAAAGTTATTTAGCTGGATACTGGATATGAGGTGTGAGAATCCCCGCGTATGTGTGTCACTTTGAGAATGTATTTAGGTTACGTAATGAAGATACACTTTGATGTTGTTTGATGCTTGGGACGCCAAACTTTATAGTGAAGATGATGCTTGTTTTACGTAATATTATTAAAGTTATTTGCCTCGGCTGCTTCAGTCGCACTATAGAAACACAAATTCTTTTTAGGTTGTGATAAGACAAAAATTAAAAGATGTCACAGAATTTACTTTTTAATTTCACTTCTTTTTTATTTCTCTTTATACTTGCACATTTATAAAACACAACACTTTATAAAAGAAAAACTGTGAGCACTTTATACATTCTAGCGGAGAACACAATTTTTACCATCCGTACTCTACAACATTTTACCCGCGACTGTCTAAATTCAATGGTAAAAATCTTATAGCTTCGGTAATGCCAGTCTCTTATTGGCTAATTCTAGTCCAATAGAATTTAAGTATTCAAACTAAAGCTTTTCTTTACTGTTAACTGGCTAATTCCAAACTGTAAGCGAAATTACATTATTACCGATCTTTTTCATAACCAGTACTTTTTTTAAAACTCCAGACACATTACTGTCACCAAAATTACATTATTAACATCCTAAAACATATTATTCTCACAGTTTTTGCACTATTAGAGTTTATAAACATTTACATAACATTAATAAATACGTTTACAATAAAAAAAAATCTGATGTGTTACACTCACATGACTTTCTCTACTCTTGTACAATCTATTTTTACAAACGCCTATTCTCCATATGCTTCATGTTAATCGAGATATCGAGATGTCAATCTTATTGGTAATTTTCTTGTAGATGCAAGGGGAATATGGTAGGTTATAAGCGATAGTCAAATATTTTAACACTGGTTGCTATGTGGCGCATTTCATTCTCTTTGCATGTCCAGGACATAAAAAAAATGAATAACGAATTTGAGAAAAAGTATAAGTATTGAAATATTTAAGGAAATAACAAGCAATATCTCGAAAACGGTTCACTCAACAAAAGAAATGTATATGACATAAGTTGTGTATTTTAACATGATCTACATTTTTTGTGTAGTAAAATTCTGTCTATCTCTTACGGTTTACCAGTTATGCAAAAGTCGTTCACAATGAAGAATACTTTTGAAGCTATTCCCAGAAAATTCGAGATATACATTTCATTTCTCATGACATTATCTTAAACATATGATATTTTCATCAAAATCGTTAGAGCCATTTTTGAGAAAATTAAAATTTTCGAAAAATGTTCCATGTAAAGGGTAGTCTGGGGTGGGGGGATTTTCTTGAAAACCTTCGTGTCGCATCTCTGGAAGATACTGAACCTAAATACCAAGTTTGGTGTTTATCCGACTGTTCGTTTTTGAGTTATGCTGTTCACACACACACACACACACACACGGACATGTTTCCAAAAATGCTTTTTTTGGATTCAGTGGGTCTCAAAACATATATTTCCGGTGAAATCTCGGTATCGAATTTTTGGGTGGAATGCAATACTTCCCCTACTTACTAGTAACTTACTAGTAGAGAAAGTAATAAGTATTTACAATGACTTTACATACAATTTAAATAATAATTATATACATATTGTTTTTTTAAGGTGGGCTGTTATTGAACTTAATTATAACAAAACACAATTAATATCATTTAGGCATTAAAATACTGCCTCAATTTCTAATGCATGTTGCACCCAAAATCTAATAAAAATATGGTAAAGTGAGAAAGCAAACATTCCACCTTGGTTGTAGCCAAAGTATTGTTGGTTTTTGCACTAGTCTGCAGTTGATGTAAATGATGGGTCTAGGAAGTAGCAGAATGGGGTTTAGTGACCCAAATGCTGTCGCTTTGATACACACTAAAAAAAAGACGCTTGCCCACTCTTGTGAAACAACGCTTTGATGACAGCTGGAAACCCTGAAATTTTATGTTCATCCACTTGAGAGAGAAGTAACAATGTTGCAAGCTGAAGATGAAGAGTGATTGCTAGAGCAGGATGTGGATATCAAATGCTCAGAAGAGAAGTAACGGACATATTATGTTGTTGTTGATCTAATGTGCAGGATTTTGATCCATCAATTTTTCCGTTGCTAGCCAATATAAATTGTGTATCTTCCCATCTGGTACAGCTTTCCTCAATTCTGGGCATTCTAGTAGATGTTCTCCATTTAAAATATTGTCAGCATTGCAAATTCTACATGCTTTGTCATTCATAAAACCAAATCTATGTGGATGTTCCAGTCATGTCTAGTGGCTAATCTTAAGTGAGCAACGGCTTCTTTCCTTGGCACATTTTTTATTTTTTGTACTATTTCTTTTATGTTGGAGTAATTTTTGTTAGTAATTTCCTTTTGAATATTAAGTTGGTATTTTTGTTGTATATTAATTTTGACATTTTTTAGTTTCCACAAGACTTTATAGACTTTGAGTATAACACTGCACCCTTTTTGGTCAGAAAGTCTGCAGACTCGTTACCATTCACTCCCACATGTGCTGGTATCCACAGTAATATTATCTGTTGAAATTTTGTTTGGAGTAATCTGTAATAAGATCTCACATCCTTAATATTATAAGATTCATCTGGACTACCATATCATTCTATTGCTGAGAACAACTACTTTATTTTCTTTTATATCAGTCCTGTAGTATATCTGTTCTAATGCTCGTATTCCAACAACTTCACCACCAAAATTGTGGATTGTCTAGGCAATGTAAAATAATGTGGAAAGTACAAGGGTGGTCTCAAAAGTTTCCGACCTAATAAAGATACAAGACATTTTTTCAGAATTTGTTTGTTTATTTTTCAACATAGTCTCATTGTAACTCTACACACTTCTCCCAGCGATGCTCGCATCTCCGTAACCCGTCCAAATAGCACTCAGCATTTTTCTCTGCTAAACAATTGTTCACGAAGGTGATTGTCTCTTCATTTGACGAAAATCTCTGTCCTCCGAGCGCAATTTTCAGATGAGGGAACAAAAAGAAGTCGCTTGGGGCTAGATCTGGTGAGTAAGATGGATGGTCAAGCAGTTCAAACCGTAATTCGTGGATTTTTCGCCATTGTAACCGCTGAGGTGTGAGACGGTGCATTGTCTTGGTGAAACAGCATTTTCTTCTTCTGCAAAAGTGGCCGTTTTTCCGCAAGTTCTGCCTTCAGCTTGTCAAGTAATGATGCATAGTATGCTCCTGTAATGGTTTTTCCTTTTTGAAGATAATCGATTAAAATAACTCCATCACTTTCCCAGCAGAAGAAACAGTTTTTGCTGGTGTATCCAAGTTTCATCTACAGTAATTAATCAGCGCCAAAACTTGGATTTATTGCGCCTAAACTGCGCCAAAGGAGCGCTGGAAATGTTCATTCGAACATGTTTTCAGTCAAACGTGAGCAAACGCGGCACCGAACACGCGGACAGCTTTCTCATATCTAATTGATTTAATGCGTGACAAACACGTTCTTTTGACATGTTCATAGCCTCTGCTATCTCTCTCACTTTAATTCGGCGGTTGTCTAGCACTATTTGGTGAACTTTGGCGATGTTTTCGTCGGTAGTTGCAGTTTTTGGACGTCCCGAACGTTCATCATCTCCCAAGGTCTTACGGCCACGTTTAAATTCAGCTGCCCAAAATGATGGTGCAGAGTCCCCATACACAGAATCCAACTCATCTTTGATTTGCATAGGCGTATTGCCTTTCAAAAACAAATATTTAATGACAGCTCGATACTCGATTTTGTCCATTTTCATAAAAACACTCACATCACCTCACTCAAACGACTGTTACATAACAACTAAGCGTCCAAAATGGCTGAAACTTTGGTGAGTAACTGTCAACAGATGAACAATGAAATTCACTAGCTTTTATTTACGAGTGCTGCCACCTTTATGTTAAGGTCGGAAACTTTTCAGACCACCCTCGTATATACCACCTCCACATTATTTCTCTGCAGAACCACCTGTATAAATTGTAAGCCACAACAGACACAATATTGTCACATATTTGAGGGTGTGACTAGCACCAACATGCTACTCCTAACTTAGGGATCCAAAACTCCAAACCCAAAGTGATGTACTGAACAAGGAGGGAAGCCCGGGATGGGGGAGGTCTTTTAAGGGTTCCTATCCTTTATACTACATGACACAGGTCTGGCTAGGGCAGTGCCAAACACTTAACCCACACATATATAAAAATATATAATTTATAATAAAGTGTGGCATGGGACAGAAAGGAGTTTACAAACAAATAAAATAGAAGGTTGCCTTACCTGCAGTGAAGGATGATGGTGCCATGTTCAATTATCACCAGAGACCGCAACTTAGGCAGAATGCCTTTTTAAATGTGTCAAATCCATATTCAATTTGAAAGTGTACGAATTATACCTTTGTGATTGAAATGCTACTGTTTTATGTTGCCTTTATTTCATTATTTAATCTATTATTTATTAATTATTAAACATTTCCTTTAGGTACATTTTATTTCAATAACCTTTAGTCTGTGACAATGAAAGTTAGTTTGCTGAATGTATATTGTTGTCTTTAATTGCAGACAACATAGGCGTTCTTCATACAGTTCATTATTTTCTTTGCAACAATGAGTGCTGCTGCACAAATAAATGTATAGATAACAGAAAGCATTTGAATTACCGTTTGTGTTTATTTTAAAAGCCAATGAGTACAGGTCTAACTTTGTCTTTCTTTCAGTTTTCATTGTGACGTTGTTGTAGCTAATGGCAACATGCCGAAATTCAGTGTTTCTTTACACAGTAAATTACAAAGTTACATTAATACTTTTGGATCCAACGTATTTTGTACCAATGGTAAAGAACTGACATGCAAAATATGCGAGCAGTCAGTGAACTACAAAAAGAATTATTTTATATGACAGCATATCGGCACAATCAAACACAAAAATGCACTTTCCAAGGCTACTGGGAAGAAGATTTCTTTGCTTCCAACAGTAATTGCAACATCGAGTTGAAAATTCCAGTTTGCATTCCACTTATGTAAAACTTTCCTCAGTGCCGGAATTCCTTTGTGGAAATTACAGAATCCTACATTATCACAGTTTGGAGAAGTGTACTATCCTACAATGATGCTATGTTTTAGATTTGCTCCAATAACCTCTGACGATGTTGAGAGGTCATTTTCTCATATGAAAAATCTGATGTGTTACACTCAGATGACTTTCTCTACTCTTGTACAAACTATTTTTACAAACACTTATCCTCCATATGCTTCATGTTAATCTTATTGCTAATTTTCTTGTAGATGCAAGGGGAATATGGTAGGTTTTAAGCGATAGTCAGATATTTTAACGCTGGTTGCTATGTGGAGCATTCCATTCTCTTTGTATGCCCAGGACATAAAAAAAATGAATAACGAATTTGAGAAAAAGTATATAAGTATTGGAAAATTTAAGGGAATAACAAGCAATATCTCGAAAATGGTTCACTCAACAAAAAAAATGTATATGACATAAATTGTGTATTTTAACGCGATCTACATTTTTTGTGTAGTAAAATTTTGTCTACCTCTTATGGTTTACCAGTTATGCAAAAGTCGTTCACAATGAAGAATACTTTTGGAGACATTCCCAGAAAATTTGAGATATACATTTCATTTCTCATGAAACTATCTTAAACATATGATATTTTAATCAAATCGTTAAGAGCTGTTTTAAAATTACAATTTTTGAAAATTGTTCCATGTAAACGGTAACCTGGGGTGGGAGGTTTTTCTTGAAAACCTTTGTATCGCATCTATGGAAGATACTGAACCTAAATACCAAGTTTGGTGTTTATCCGACTGTTCTTTCTGAGTTATGCTGTTCACAGACACACACACGGGCATGTTTCCAAAAATGCCTTTTTTGGATTCAGGGGGTCTCAAAACATGTATTTCCGGTGAAATCTTGGTATCGAATTTTTGAGTGGTATACAATACTTCCCCTGCTTACTATACGTAGTAGATAAAGTAAAAATGTGTTATCTGACAGTAGACTCAACATGACCCCAGAGAACTTAAAAAAGCATTTGCTTGTCATGTGCAATGAATAAGGCATTGCAATACACAGGCCTTTTTAAAAAATATTTCATTTTTGTGTCAGTTACAACACTAACATTTTGTTTAAAACTTTAAACTTCTTTAAAATATGAGAATCAAGTTATTGAATAGTGTAATCTATTAAATAAATGTTTTTTTATAATTGCCTTTTATTGCCTATTTTAGCTATTTATAATGCCTAAACTTCCGGTCCCTGGTTATCACATTATAAAGATACTGTTGGAGCATGTGGTCGTCAAGGGGACGATCAACATGGATTCAACTCTAGCCGAATCAGCCATGAGGGTACAAAACCAGTGGTTTATGAACAAAATCTGGTAGGATAAGCAATATGTCATTATTCAGTTGAATGTTGTGGTTGCAACTCAGCATTTGCCGGGCAATGGCTCGTGGGTGAAGGATTTCTGATGCAGCTATTTACGCATACATACTTGTCTTACCATATGGCAGCCTTATGTTTCAGGACTTGTAAAGTATAATTAATCTTCCCAAAACAAGTATAATACAACAATATCCATTCAAATTTCAATATTTTAACTAAAATATAGTAACAGTCTGTGATACTACTTTTAGTGGTGATATGTCAGGTCAGCACATTTGATTTTCTAATACCTGCCATAATTTTAAAACTGAATAATTTTAACTACTTTGTTTAATGAATATCTAAATTATATTATCTATTGATATTAATTGTATTCCTTAAATAATGTGTGAATATAAGCTAAAACAAAACTTTGCAGATTGTTTAGGAACATATTAATTTTGATTGTGTTGCCTAATAATTTTTTGAAAATTTGAAGAAAAAGATGTATAACTAAAGTGGTAACAATTTTGACTGTATTCTTTAAATAATGTTTGAAAGTGTCTTCCTTAAATACAATTTTGATTGCTTAAATAATGTTTTAGACATTTCTCAAAGAAACAGTATATATCCATTAAAACAGTGACTAATTTTGTTATTGCTTAAATAATTGGTTGGAAACACCTTTCTGAATTACTGATTTTATTTTATTAATTATTTGGCAATAAATAAAAATTAAAGAATATATTCTTGCATTATTTCTGCGTAAATTTGGTTCAAAATACGATGCTGACGCTGAGATTTCTTTAATTCTTACCCAGACTGTACATGCAGCGTTACTTCCCGATAAAAATGAGAGGTCACGTGACTTCCTGTGACCATGCAGTACGAGGTAGATGCTCTGAAGTGAACACATGTTTTGCATGTGCTGCAATTTTTCTGCATAGCAAAAATGTCAGATTATGAAGAACAAAGAACAAACATCAAATTTTGCTTTAAACTCCGTAAAACTGAAACAGAGGCCTATGAAATGTTAAGAACAGCTTATGGGGAGGAAGTTATGGGCAAAAGAGAACTTTCTGACTCATTAGGACTCTCCTTTGGAAGTGTTCAAAGCATTTTGAAAGACAATTTGGACATGAGAAGAATTGCTGCCAAGTTCATGCCCCGCCTGCTTTCAAATGACCAAAAGGAAAGCCATGTGATTGCCTGCACAGATCTTAAAGAAGAGCTACAAAATGATCCACAGTTTATGGAGAAAATTATTACTGGTGATGAAACATGAATTTATGGTTACGATCCAGAAACAAAGCAACAATCTTCACAATGGAAGAGTCCATCTCCACGCCCGATAAAGACCAGACAAGTTCGATCCAAAGTGAAGTCAATGATGATTGTGTTTTGACATTAACGGTATTGTACATAAGGAATTTGTGTCACTGGGTCAAACAGTGAATCAAGTGTTTTACAAACAAGTGCTGCAAAGATTAAGGGAGAATGTGCGATGCAAACGGCCGGAGAAATGGAGGAGTGGAGACTGGTTCCTGCATCATGACAATGCGCCCGCGCACAAAGCCCTTTCTGTTTGCCAATTTTTAGGATGAATACTGTTCCCCATCCTGCCTATTCTCCAGATTTGGCACCAGCGGACTTTTTTCTTTTCCCACGGCTTAAAACAGGGCTCCGAGAACACCCTTTTGAGAACATTGATGTCATCCATCGCGAATCACAGAAGGCTCTGAAAATGTTGAAAGAAGAGGACTTCCAGAGGTGCTTCCAGCAGTGGCAGAAGTGCTGGGACAAGTGTATCAACTCCCAAGGAGACAGTGCAGATTAGACAAAACAAACTGTTGTGTAGTATTTATGATGTCATTCTGGAAACTTTTTGATCACACCTTGTACATTTGTTTGGTTGTTGCAAAATGAAACAAGTCCACAGATTTTCAAAATTCAATTACCAACTCTGTCTTTAAATAAAAAGCGAAATTTTTCCACATTCAGAAGTTTTAATATATCCCTGCACTTAAACTATAAATTATTATAAATCTTTACTCATTATTAGTTTTTGGCTTCTGTAAAATTGGTATTTGTGACATTACATTTTGAAAACTTACTTCTATTATCCTATACAAAACTCCGCATAAGATTGTAAATTTGTAATCATTGTAGGTGGTGTAGGAATAAGGAAACAGGATTCATGCTCTAACAGTTTGTCAATGGTAGTGTTCTCTCCCTGCTGCACGTTGGAAGTAGTGCTGCAGATCATCTTGTGTTACGCTCTTCAACATCTACACTTCACTGCACTCAAACCTGTTTCCTTTGAGTGTGGACTTGACTTTCAGGAAGAGAAAAAAAGTCACACAGTGCTAGGTCTGGCAAGTATGGTGGATGCTCCATCAGTGAAATGGTTTTTTACTTTCTCTAGTACATATACTAAGAAGGGCAAGTGTTGTATTCCACCCAAAAATTCAATGTCAAGATTTCACTGGAAATATGTTTTGAGGCCCACTGAATCCAAAAAAGTATTTTTAGAAAACCATCCCTGTGTGTCTGTGAACAGCGTAGCTCAAAAATGATAAGTCAGATAAATATGAAACTTGTTATTTAGGTTCAGCACCATCCGAAGATGCAACACAAAGGTTTTCAAGAAAATGTTCCTCCACAAACTATCCTTTACATAGAAATTGTTTCTTTTCTAAAATATGGTTCTAATGATTTTGATTAAAATATCTACATTAATGATATTTACATTACAAATAAAATGTGCACCATGAATTTTCTATGGATAGCCTACAAAGTCCTGTTCATTTGGAAGGAATTTTATATATTCTTGTATAACTGGAATACATTAAACGATAGACCTCTTTAAAACACACAATTTATTTCAAATAACTTTTTGGTGTCATCAGCCAACTCCGAGATATCTGTTATAATACTTTGAATTGTTGAATACTTACTTATTCTCTTAAATACCTGTCAACATTCAGCTGTTTCTTGCGATGTCATGGAAACAGTTTCAATTAAAATGAAGTAGATACGAAAATAAACTTTCATAAGAATAATTTGTATACCCACTAATAAGTGATAGAGGGTAGATAAAGTTGTGTGAATGTAACATATGGCTCTAAGAACTTTGATTAAAATGTCGTATGTTAAAGATATTTACATGACAAATAAAATGTATATCTTAAATTTTCTGGGAATAGTCTTGTCTATTTGGAAAGAATTTTGTATAATCTTGTATAATTGATAAATGTTAAGCAATAAGTGAAAACGTACTATACAAAAATGTAGATCTCTTTAAAACACATAATTTATTTCAAATAAGTTTTTTTGTGCCATAAGCCATTTCTAAAATATCCGTTATTAATACTTGGAATTGTTCAACACTTTGTAATCTTTTTCAAAGTCGTGTCAACATTCAGTTGTTTCTCGCGATGTCATGGAAACAGCATATAGCGTCCAGTTGTTAAACATTTGACTATCGCTGTTCTCTTTGTATCTATAACGAAATGTGTGATGTAGCTGTTTCTTTAAAGGCTTATCTCGATTAAAATGTAGTGGATAGAAAAATAAACTTTAGTAAGAGTGGTTTGTACATGCACTTATAAATGATAGTGGGTAGGGAAGGTAATATGAATATAACACATCTGAATATTTTACAATGCTGTTAAATACAAAACTATACATTAAGTAGCTGGCTGACCGCGGGGAGGGCCTCAACTTTCCAACATGTGACGCAAGATTTTTTTCTATGTCCAACGTTAGTGGCATATATTTTCAAAGTACAGCTTTACATTCTTTGGTGTAATATGTATTCAGAATTATTTATTGGGCGATTTGTTGTTCAAAAATACTTTATTAACATAACTTAAGCCTTATAATTATTTATTTGTGCATGTAATCATATTGAAGAATGCAGGGCAGCCAAATTCTCCATATTGCATCACTCAAAGCAATGCAGCCAACACTTTTCTTGTCACTAAATTACACTAACTATATAATTATGCTGACTAGCTATGTATACCAAACACTAACTCATTAATTTAACTACGTCTAGCCTAAACTTTAACTAAACCTAATCACTACACCACAGGTTAGACCTGCCTAATGTCTTCTATAGTTCCTGGAAAAGATCTGCTGAACGGTTCTTGGTGTCAGCATGCCACAAATGTGACCATCTGTATCATTGAGGTAAACCAACAGATCCATTTTATTAATGGGATGAGCTATTTCAAGAAGCTTTATTATCTCCAAGAACATAAGACCTTGCTTCTCACACTACAATAAATTCTACTCCACTGCATTGTAAAGCAGTAAAACCTGAGAGAAAGCATGGTCAGGACTTCTCAAAAGTGGTCGTCCTCCGTGGACTGGTGGTACCGTGCTAGCCTCTAGTTCCCAAGGTCGCGGGTTCAAACCCGGCGGAGGCCGATGGATTTTTTCGGGCGTAAAAATCGTTAGCACGGCTTCCTTCGGAAGGGAAGTAAAGCCGGTGGTCCCGTGTCGTAGATTTACGGCACGTAAAAGAACCTCAAGCCTGATAAAGAGGCCTCTGAGCAAAATTACAGGTGTTTCACGCCCATTATAGAATGGGACGCTAAGAACCATAGTAGTTAAAGAGCGTCCATAAATAAAACTCAATTTTTTTTTTTTTTTTTCTCAAAAGTGCTTCCAGATGATAGTATACAATTGTTGTGCACATGTATGGGAATATTTTTCAGAGGTTGGCTGCTAAGTGAGAAGCAATAAAACTAGTAGTCATCGGTCGTTTCAGTCGGCTTGCAATGCACATTGGAGAACCTTTGAACTTAGAAAATTTCTCATATCATATGTTTGAAAGTATCTGGGGGCCCTTTTTCAACCTTGATTCACAATTTAATTAATTTAATTTATGTCCTTATTTCACAGAATGTTTGTAGAATGACTGCAGTATATATTCCAAATGGGGCAGATGGTCAAAGTGTGCTCTGGTGCCAATCATTTGACCTTGAAGGTTAAGGCATTAAGATCAACTTTGTTATATATTACTATTTCATTATCTTCATATCTTGATTTTACTTTAGATGTCTTCATATATACACAGTTTTTTTTTCTTTCCACATTAACTTGTAAGCCTAATTGTTTTGTTACATTTCTTGTTTGTTCATTAGCCACTTTAAGTGCTGATAAAGATGTAGCTCTCATTACCAGGTCATCTGTGTAGGCTAAATATTTTATGAATCTATTCATAACAGCTCCTCCTGGGTTAATCTGTGTACTTGCTGCTACCTTTACCAAAAGTCAACAAAGCATCCCCTTGTCTCAAACCGCTCTTTATTTCAAAACTTTCTGATCTATTAATTTGTATTTGATTAAATTTATTAATTTTATTGGTACAGCAAATTCTTTCATTGTATTAAACAATTGCTGCTGACTTATGCCTGTTTAAAGTCAATGAATAACAGATGCAACACTATATTATATGTTTTCTCCAATTTTGTCTCTGTTGCACTAAATGGTCGGTAGCGCAGTGGGCCTTCCACAACTATTCTTACAAAGGCTTATTATTCTATCTACTTTTTGTTAATCCAGATAAACTTTCAAATCACATTTCATTGTACAACGCAGTGGTAAAGCGAGTCATATTTTTAAAAAGTGTGTCACTGTATAATCACTTTAAAATTCCATTCTCTTTGCATGATCAATGACAAATAACTTTCCTGTTGAGAAAAGTATGTATAAGTATTTGAAAAGTCAAATCCATAACAAGAAGTATATCTGAAATAGCTAACTTCATAAAAAACATGTACAAGGTGTCCTCAAAAAGTTTCCGGAATGGCTTCATAACAATGCTGACACCGAGATTTCTTTAATTCTTACTTATACTGTACATGCAGTGTTCCTTCCTGATAAAAATGAGAGGTCACGTAACTTCCTGTAACCATGCAGTGACGAGGTAGATGCTCTGAAGTGAACAGTGTTTTGCATGTGCATAGCAAAAATGTCAGATTACGAAGAACAAAGATCGAACATCAAATTTTGCTTTAAACTTGCTAAAACTGCAACAGAAGCCTATGAAATGTTAAGAACAGCTTATGGGGAGGAGGTTATGGGGAAAACTCAAGCATTTGAGTGGTTTTCGAAATTTAAAAGTGCTGTGACATAACTTAAAGATGCAGATTGTTCGGGGTGACCCTGTTCCAGCAAAACTGATGAAAATATCAATCAGGTGAGGGAAATGGTGTTAAATGATAGCGCATTACAATAAGAGAACTTTCTAACTCATTAGTACTCCCCTTTGGAAGTGTTCAAAGCATTTTGAAAGACACTTTGGACATGAGAAGAATTGCTGCCAAGTTCGTGCCCCGCCTACTTTCAAATGACCGAAAGGAAAGCTGTGTGATTGCCTGCACAGATCTTAAAGAAGAGCTACAAAATGATCCACAGTTTATGGAGAAAATTATTACTGGTGATGAAACATGGATTTATGGGTACGATCCAGAAACGAAGCAACAATCTTCACAATGGAAGAGTCCATCTCCACGCCCAAAAAAGACCAGACAAGTTCGATCCAAAGTGAAGTCAATGATGATTGTGTTTTTTGACATTAAAGGCATTGTACATAAGGAATTTGTGCCACAGGGTCAAACAGTGAATCAAGTGTTCAACAAACAAGTGCTGCAAAGATTAAGGGAGAATGTGCGACGCAAACGGCCGGAGAAATGGAAGAGTGGTGACTGGTTCCTGTATCATGACAATGCGCCCGCGCACAAAGCCCTTTTTGTTCACCAATTTTTAGGATGAATACTGTTCCCCATCCCGCCTATTCTCCAGATTTGGCACCAGTGGACTTTTTTCTTTTCCCACGACTTAAGATACGGCTCCGAGGACACCGTTTTGAGGACATTGATGTCATCCATCGCGAATCGCAGAAGGCTCTGAACATGTTGAAAGAAGAGGACTTCCAGAGGTGCTTCCAGCAGTGGCAGAAGCGCTGGGACAAGCGTATCAATTCCCAAGGAGACAGTGCAGATTAGACAAAACAAACTGTTGTGTAGTATTTATGATGTCATTCTGGAAACTTTTTGATCACACCTCGTATATGGCATGAATTGTGTGCTTTAATGAGACCTCCATTTTTTTGTGTAGTAAGGTTATGTCTATATCATATGATTTACCAATAATAGAAAAGTGATTCAGAATGAAGAGGACTTGACAAGCTATTCCCAGAAAATTCAAGATATAATTTCATATATCATGTAAAAATATCTTAAACATATGGTATATTAATCAAAATTGTTATGAGCCATTTTTAAGGAAATAAAAATTTTCCAAGTAAAGGGTAATCAGGCAAGGAGATTTTCTTGAAAACCTTGTTGTACCCTTGGAAGATGTTGAACTTAAATATCAAAAGTTTGGTATTTAGTTATGTTATACTGTTTACAAACAGACACACACTACTTGAACTATTTTTGAAAAGCTTTCTTTGGATTCAGGGAGTCTCAAAACATGTATTTGTGGTGAAATCTCAGTATTGGATTGCAATACTTCCTCTACTTCTATAGGTAAGTAGTAGAGAAAGTAGAAATGCATGCATGTATATATGTGTAAAATAATATTTAATTGAGTTTTATTTATGGATGCTCTTTAACTGCTATGTTGGGCGTGAAAGACCGGTAATTTTGCTCAGAGGCCTCTTTATCAGGCTTGAAGTTCTTTTATGTGCCATAAATCTATGACATGGGACCACTGGCTTTACTTCCCTTCCAAAGGAAGCCAGGCTAAGGATGTTTACACCTGAAAAGAATCCATCGTTCTCTGCCAGGTTTGAAGCCGCGACCTTGGGAACTAGAGGCTAGCATGGTACACCCCTAGACCATATAGGATTGTGTTTGTTCCAGCATATGTTAATTCTTGTTTCATCACGAGGTCCAACTCAGCCTAAGCATTTTTAAGGTTAGAGTGAGACTGAAAATGTAAGTGCCACAGCTGAGATTGAACATGAATCTTCCACATTTGATATGGTTGCTCTAACCACTGAGCTACCATGGCAATATGCCGGTATGACATTAAATTTTCTAACTGAGGCTAATTTTTCCCAATAGGCCACCAAGCATAACATACCTAAATGGTGACTTACAAATTAGTGCATACTTTAATTCCCTGGCATATATAGTTAACCTGCTGTATATTCTTTATCTTTATTGAGTGTTGAACTATTACAATTCATTTGGGCATGATCAGCGTCAAGCCCTGGCTCCTATTGCCGATCATACCCAAGCTTACAGCATTTAACAATCATGTGTGTTGAGTTTGCTTTATTACGCTAACAGTTCTCATTTAAATTCAATATACTGCTTAGTGTTCTTTTCCCATTCCCATCTCACTTCCCTTACTTCCTCTGATCGTCTTTGAATCTCCACTACCAGTGGGAAGTGGCAACTATTAGATACAAGTTTAATCCTTAAAGTTACTTATTGAGTACCCCGTGCTGGTCGGCCATAATAACACTTGCTCGTTCATATTAACAAAGGTAAACTCTCCCTCCAAGTCATCTCCGTATTTACCATTCAATATATCCAGAGCATTCTCTTCACAAAATTCAATAAATCTATCACTTGACTTATCAATACACTTGTCTTTACTTCGCCTGAGTTGTTCCCTTCTAGAACATGTTTCATTTCCAACAAACTATCCATTTTATATTCACATCCCCCTCACCTATTCTAATATTAAAATCCCCATTATTATTACTTCTGTATTCCTGTCCTTCTCTCTGAGCCTGTTCTATTTCTATACCTATCCCACACTTTCCTACTCCGTAATTCTATTCCTGTTGTCTCCCTTGACGGTCCCGCTATGTTTCTGTCCAAAACCAGTAAACTCCCATTGGGTGTCGACATAAGGCTTTCTTCTCCCTCTGTAACCACGCCCCCACCCTACCCACGGCCAGGTCACGTGCCGATTGAACTTGCTCCCTCCTCGGTGATATCATTTTCCTTGCTTCGCCAGCTGTTGCCCTTACGTCACTCTGATCTGACGTTCTCACTAAGTCATCTCCACATCTTCTCTGTGACGCAGTCATCTCCTTTCTGCCAGTCCCACGTGCCGGTGACGTGACTTCCATCTGTCCATCATTTTCCTCTGGTCTCCAATCGCTCTTTGGACTTCCTTCCGATCTGCATTCCTTCTCTCTGGTCTCGGATGTATTTAGCTGAATCATTTCCTGCTCCTGTAATCTGCTGCTCCTTGTGTCACTTTTGCATCCAGCCACCATGCACCCATCGACCCACAACCGTAAGTTCTTTATGACGGCCCATTTCCCTTCCATTCATGCCAGCTTCATTTGTTGTATTAAATCTTTCTTCAAGGCCCATTGTTCCACAGATAAATCTCTGTGTATAAAAATATTTGTTCCTTTTAGTTGCTTTGTTTTCTTTAACACTTCATAAACAAACTGCACTGACGTAAATCTTGCAACTATCATTCTGGCTCCTCTTGATCTCCCCACTCTGAATACTTCCCTAATCTCCCAGCCCTGTAGCACCATTCCAAGCTTTCCTTCTATAATCTCTCTGACCTCTTCAACAGGCCATACTCCATTCCTTTCTTTCGCTCCTGTTATAACTAGATTGAATCTGCGGTGTATCTCTTCCAACAGCTCTACGCTTTTGATTTGCTGTACCTCATTTCTTATATCTTGCATTTCATTTTTAATCTCTCCCTTGATATCTCCTTTTCCACTCCATTAAGTTTATTTCCTAATTTTTCATCCATATCTATTATACTAGCCAAAATTTCATCCATGACGTTTTGATTCCCATTTGGCCCAGGATTGATTTAAACTCCACCAATTACCAATAATATGCCTATTATACATGTGAGGTTACCATCTCTTCTGCACCTTTATTTGTTTTGAATTCCTTCCATTTTAACTTGTTGAAAGTTCCAATTCTTCCTCTGTACTCTTCGATACTAATTCCCATAGTTTCTTGAGCCCTTATTTTCTTCCATTCCAGGATCTTCCTCCACACACATCCACTCTCTTCCACTACTTGCTTAGTACTTCTGCTGTATATTAATTAAAGCACTAAAACAAAAAAGTTCAAACCGAGATAATAAAAAAAGCCTGTCTTATTATTAATACTTCAAAATTTATGTCACCTTCAGCATAAGTATTCTACATTGTCCTCTTTATAAGAAAATATACTTTTCCTCAAAACAACATTAAAACTAATGAGTTAAAATTAGTTTGTTTTGTCAAGAATAAAAATGTGCCTTTTATGAAATCAAAAACGGGATATGTACATAATGCAGTTTTCATATTACAGAAGTATACAATACGTTACTGTTTCAATATTAAAGAGGCAAAATGTTATTTCCTATGCAGTTTGCACAGCTGCTCATAGAAACCCATGTATTTATTGTCTAAGGTATCATTGGTAGCAAATTATTTTGTTTTTCTTTGGTGAGTGTTTTTGTCCACCATCCACTGTGAGGCAGTATTTTTAATACTTAAATGATTTCAGTCTAATTATATAATATATAAATTCAATAACAGCCCACCTTAAAGCAATATGTGTATGTAATAATTTGTGAAATGTATATTACAGTCATTGTATACATGTGTAATAATGTTATGTGAATGTATTATGTAATTTAATAATGTAGGAGCTGTGAGAATAATAGGTTAAAAGTTGCTAACAATGAGGTAGCCTTAAGGCAATAATGAGTTTGAAAGTTTAACAATACTATGTGTGATTCTTGAAAGCAATAATGTAATTTTAGTGACATAAAATAGCCAATCAATAACCAGAAAAAGCTTTGGTTAAATGAAGGTATTCTATTGGAGTAGGATTAGCCAATCAGAAACTGAAATAATGCAAAATTTACAAATACAGAAGTCAGTTGCTTGTAGACAGCACTCATAACTGGATGCGTTGGTTGTAGACAGTGTTCCTAACCGGACGCGAGATGCGTCCTCGAGAAATTTAATACGTATTCGTGTGAGAAGAAAATAGTTTACATGTTAAAAAGTGCAAGTAATTAATAAAAGAATCTCACAGCTCTCTATATCAGTGAAGTGTTATTTAAATTGTGTCAAGCATTAATAAATGTAGTAAAGTAAAAATTATAATCTGTGTAAGCCTACATTCTTAGCCGCACTACTGCCTGCAAAGAAATCCATGTCTCTAACAATAATACTGACACAGACAAGGCAAACATAAATATATAATATTTTAAGAAACAGTCAAATTACAAAGTTAATATTTTTAAATTTGGGGCAAAGGCTACGGGGTACCATACGTGCGGTTGCAACTACTTCTTAACACTTGCTAGGGGTGATCAACCCTTGCAGTTTTAATGACAAGTTCAACTTCATTACACTTTTCTTTTCTCAATTTGTACAAAATCACAGCCACATGCAACAAAACTATGACTGCTAGCAAGAAACTTAAAATAAACTTAAAATCAATCCTTTGAAATTTTTGTTTATTCACAGTAACATCATTACCCTATTCTTATTTTGTCCAATGCAGTTTTCAGCCTTTCTTGTTGTACAGTGCTACGTGATACCATCTTTTTGAGTTAAATAGCTTTGAACATAGCCATAGAGACATCTTTTGGAATGTTACTGTACTACTTCCCACTTGGATATATGGGTGCAAAGCCATTACAACATAGTCCTCTTTTTGTGCTACTAGAGGGTTTGTGAGAAAATGGCAGTTAGTGCCTTTTTTAGTTCAACACAAGACCCAAACTAGCCTAACAAGTTTTGAAGCTAGAGTCAGACTGAAAAATTAATGCCATAGCTAGACTGGTATTGAATTTTTCAGTCTCTCTCTAATTAAAAAAAAATAAAATAAATAAAAATAATCTGATATAATACATTCACATAACTTTCCCTACCCTTTATTGTGTATTGGTGGATATACAAAACATTCTTGCTAAAGCTTATTTTTCTATCTACTTCATTTTAATCCAAATAAACCTTTCTGGAAATAACTACATTACATGTTTTGTTAATGGATACAAATGGAGCAATGATAATCAAATGTTTAAGTACTGGACACTGTATGCTGACCTTAAAATTGTATACTGTTTCCATGACATCATGAGAAACAACTGAAAATCAACAGGACTTCAAGAGAATGACTAAGTAATGAGATACTCAAACTATTAATAACGCATGTCTCAGAAATGGTTTATACCAAAAAAAAAAATATGTTTTAAAGAGATCTACATTTTTTATACAGTGCATTTCCATCTATTGCTTAATGTTTACTAGTTATATCATCTTTCTGGCTAAAGAGGACTTCACAGGCTATTCCCAGAAAATTCAAGATATACATTTTATTTGTATATCATGTATATACTTTTAATATATGATATTTTAATCAACTGTTCGAGCCATTGTTTAGAAAATCAAAATTTTGAAAAATGTTACGTGTAAAGGGTAGTTGAAGACGGCGGAATTTTTTTGAAAATCTTTGTGTCGCATCTTTGGAAGATAGTAAACATAAATGCCAAGTTTGTATTCATCCGACTTTTCAGTTTTGAGTTATGCTGTTCACAGATACATGCACCTTTTTCTCAAAATGTTTTTACTTTCTCTACTACGTATAGTAAGTAGGGGAAGTATTGTATTCCACCCAAAAATTCGATACCGAGATTTCACCGGAAATACATGTTTTGAGACCCCCTGAATCCAAAAAAAGCATTTTTGGAGACATGTCCGTGTGTGTCTGTGAACAGCATAACTCAGAAACGAACAGTCGGATAAACACCAAACTTGGCATTTAGGTTCAGTATCTTCCAAAGATGTGACACAAAGGTTTTCAACAAAATCCCCCTACCCCAGATTACCCTTTACATGGAAAACATTTTTCGAAAATTTTAATTTTCTTAAAAATGGCTAACGATTTTGATTAAAATATCATATATTTAAGATACTTTCATGACAAATAAAATGTATATCTGAATTTTCTGAGTATGTCTCCAAAAGTATTCTTCATTGTGAACGACTTTAGCATAACTGGTAAACCATAAGAGATAGACAAAATTTTTACTACACAAAAAATGTAGATGGCGTTAAAATACACAATTTGTCATATGTATTTTTTTTGTTGAGTGAACCATTTTCGAGATATTGCTTGTTATTCCCTTAAATTTTTCAATAATTATTTTCTCAAATGGGAATTCGTTATTCATTTTTACTTTCTCTACTACGTATAGTAAGTAGGGGAAGTATTGTATTCCACCCAAAAATTCGATACCGAGATTTTACCGGAAATACATGTTTTGAGACCCCCTGAATCCAAAAAAAGCATTTTTGGATACATGTCCATGTGTGTGTGTGTGTCTGTGTGTCTGTGAACAGCATAACTCAGAAACGAACAGTCGGATAAACACCAAACTTGGTTTTATTTAAAGGTGAGTCGGAATTGTTACACTAACATCACTGGTATTTAGGTTCAATATCTTCCAGAGACGCGACATGAAGGTTTTCAAGAAAATCCCCCCACCACAGACTACCCTTTACATGGAACATTTTTCGAAAATTTTAATTTTCTCAAAAATGGCTCTAACGATTTTGATTAAAATATCATATGTTTAAGACATTGTCATTAGAAATGAAATGTATATCTCGAATTTTCTGGGAATGTCTCCAAAAGTGTTCTTCGTTGTGAACGACTTTTGCATAACTGGTAAACCATAAGAGATAGACAAACTTTTACTACACAAAAAATGTAGATCGCGTTAAAATACACAATTTATGCCATATACATTTTTTTTGTTGAGTGAACCATTTTCAAGATATTGCTTGTTATTCCCTTAAATTTTCCAATACTTATACTTTTTCTCAAATTCGTTATTCATTTTTTTTACGTCCTGGACTTGCAAAGAGAATGGAATGCACCACATAGCAACCAGCGCTTAAAATATTTGACTATCGCTTAAAATCTACCATATTCCCCTTGCATCTACAAGAAAATTAGCAATAAGATTAACATCTCGATATCTCGATTAACATGAAGCATATGGGGAATAAGCGTTTGTAAAAATAGTTTGTACAAGAGTAGAGAAAGTCATGTGAGTGTAACACATCAGATTTTTTTGTCTTGGATATGCAAAGAGTATTAATCTTTGGCAAAGGGAATGGTGCTGCACCTAGCAACCAGCTATTAAGAGATATATATGTGCTTAAAGGCTACTGTATTTCTATATTGCCCTTGTAAATATATATCCCCTTACATCTACAAGAAAATTAGCAATAAGATAGAGTCTGCAAATGTTATCTCGATTAACATGAAGCATATGGAGAATAAGCGTTTGTAAAAATAGTTTGTACAAGAGTAGAGAAAGTCATGTGAGTGTAACACCAGATTTTTTTTGTATTTGTGGGCCCTCAAAACATGTATTTCCAGTGAAATCTCGGTATCAGATTTGGGTGGATTGCAACATCTTGTCTACCTGTGGAATGTCTGGAAGAATTGCAGTGCAGTTACAATTACTTAAAAACTGCACATAACTGATTTTGATATTTGCAATTTTTTAAAATAAACAGAGTCAGAGGTTGTTACACTACATCACTAAAAGGTTCTTACTTTGAACGCATTTTGGTAGAACGGTTTGCTCCCATCGTCAGCATGTTTCCAACTGATTTTGCTGGTTATTTACTGGGGAATGTGTATGGTTAGTGGTGTTCTCTGGTGCTGGGCTGATGAACCTCCAAAGGCTACTGGGTGGTGGTAGTTCCAAAAAAACGTACAGAAGATGCTTTGAAATTATTGAATTTACAAAAAAGATCTATTAAATTCACAATAGAAAGAGAACAAAATGGCCTAGACATCAGGATCATCAGAAATAAGGCACACAACAAACTAACGTTTGGCATTTACAGGAAACCAACTCACACAGAGAATTATATTAAAAACAATAGCTGCAATCCTACAAGCCACAAACTTGCAATTTTAAATAGTAATTCAAACAGGTTAGTACATATACCAATGGAGAAAGAGGAATACCAGAAAGAATACCAACACATTATCAACATAGCCACTATGAATGGATACCAGAAAAAAGCAATAGATAAGAAGATAGAAAAGTTTGAAAGACAGAAATACATCCAACAAATGACTACGTTACTCAGACAACAAAAACCACAAGCATATAGGAAATTCATTTATCACCCTTGGACACATCATAAATTTCAAAGGATTTTCAAGAAATACAACATCACCCTGTCTCCACAGAATAACCACAATATACAGAAACTACTATGTAACAGAACAAAAGATCCTATCCCCAATGATAAATCAGCTGGTATATATCAAATTGTTTGTAATGACTGTAACGTGGTATACTATAGGAAGAACCAAAAGAAATCTTGAAATAAGACTTAAAGAGCATATGAGATGCATTTACCAAAAGCAGCCAGATAAATCAGCAGTAGCACATCATTTCTGGTCTTCAAACCATGAAATCACTCCAAACATAAAACTCTTAAAACCGATCAACACCAGCAATGAATTGGACATCTGGGAATAAATACATATTGTCAAACACAGGAATCACCTAATGAATTTTGAACTGCCGCCACCCAGCAGCTTTTGGAGGTTCATCAGCCCAGCACCAGAGAACACCTCTAGCCATACACATTCCCCAGACAATAACCAGCAAAATCAGTTGAGGACATGCAAGCAAACCGTCTCCCGAAACGCATTCAAGTAAGAACATTTTAGTGATGTAGTGTAACAACCTTCAACTCTCTTTATTTTAAATTATGACACATCACTGTTACTAGACAGTTGAGGACATGCTGATGATGGGAGCAAACTGTCTCCTGAAATGCGTTCAAGTAAGAACATTTTAGTGATGTAGTGTAACAACCTTCAACTCTCTTTATTTTAAATTATGACACATCACTGTTACTAGACAGTTGAGGACATGCAAGCAAACCGTCTCCCAAAATGCGTTCAAGTAAGAACATTTTAGTGATATAGTGTAACAACCTTCAACTCTCTCTATTTTAAATTAAGACACATCACTGTTACTAGCTTCTCAATCTTCAAAATTAATTTGCAATTTTGGTGTTTGTTACAGATGTTGCCACATCCTTCGTTTGTTTACAGTGTGGTCTTTCATCCAGGGAACAGTTCCATATTGGCAACTGGATGTTGTGACCAAGTAGTCCGTATTTGGAGCAAGCCAAGGAAATCCTTGCAGTATGAGGTAAACATTATGTCATCCACACGACTTTCTCCACTCACTCTTCTTGTTAACCAAATAAATCTTCATTACCCATTTCATTGTGGGTATAAGAAGAATACAAAAGCTAAAGCAGTAGTAGAATCTTTTCAAAGCCGGTTGCTATGTTGAAACAAAAATTGTTCCAATTTTGCTTACATAAATATTATTATTACGTAATATTTGCAAAAGTGAGATGTTATGTAATTGCTGGATATGAGATGTGAGAATCCCTGCGTATGTGCGTCACTTTGAGAATGTATTTAGGTTACGTAAATATTATTAAGGTTACGTAATGAAGATACACTTTGATGTTGTTTGATTTTTAGGACACCAAACTTTATAGTGAAGATGATGCTTGTTTTTACGTAATATTATTATAATTATTTGCCTCGGCAGCTTTCAGTCGCACTATAGAAACACAAGTTCTTGTAGGGTTGTGATAAGACTCAAATTATGAGATGCCACACAATTTACTTTTTAATTTGTACTTCTTTTTATTTCACTTTATAAACACATGATGCAGTAATTTGTATCACAAATTATTTAAATGTAAAGAGTGATTATAGTATGAATATGCATTATTATGTGACATTGATTTGAGATGTTTGTTGATTGTAATTATTGTTGGGAAGTAAGTTTATACTGCCTTACTGAAACTGACAATAATAGCGTGCAATAATGCAGCGAGGGGGTGAGCTGTTTATCATTATTAGAGACGAGGAAGTTACGTAATGTTGGCGCGTTTTTCTTAGAAGTTGCTGGAACATTTTTCCTAAAGCATATGTATTCATAATTTTCATTGGATATAAAAATAGACGCTAATGTTGGCGCGCTTTATTAGCCAATAGCAGCTCAGTTATAATCTTTAGGCATATCGGGGTGTAGGAGTATAAAAAGGGCTAGGTTAGAGATAGACCCCGTCAGTTCACCGAAAATATTTGTATGCTACACGTCGCCTTCAGTCCGTCAGAAATATTTGTAAAGTATACGTCGGCTATCGATTCGCAAGTTACGCATAGCAGAGTTAGGAAAATTCTCAAGTGTTGTAAAGTTAATTATACAAAAGGTTGAAGTACGTGAATTAAAAGTGATCAGTAATGAAGTTATTATAACAGTTTCAGTTTGGCGAGTGTCAAGATCAATGTGTAAATGTGATAGTGAATGTGTTCAACAATAAAAGTGTAAAACAAATTCTTTCATCAGTGTTATCTTTGGATAAAAGATTCCTTTCCGTTTACACAACCTGTATAAAGAGATGTGCTCGACCAAAAAGATCATAGCTAGCCGGAGGACAGTAAACCAAAAATTAAATAAAATAACAGTAGCATTCTTTCAAACAAACACTAATACTACCGCAAATTGCTAACACCAGATGGAGCTACAAACCTAACAAAGAATCACATCACAAAATGGCTTCACCACGTGAAGTAAACACACATACACAAACATTATAAGTAATACCGTCGCAAATTGGCTCCCAAACGTGGGGCTAAATAAATAAATATAACAGAAGTATACCACTTCACACAACACTTTATAAAATAAAACTGTGAGCACTTAATACATTTTGCAGAGAACACAAATGTTTATCATTTATACTTTATAACATTTTTACCCACGACTTTCATGTCTGCTCTGTCTAATATCTTTCCCGAGACTTTCATGTCTGCTCTGTACTACATCTTGCCCGAGACTTGCCCGATTCAACGGTGAAAACCTTTAGCGTCGGTAATGCCATTCTCTTATTGGCTAAATTCTAGTCAAATAGAATTTAAGTATTCAAACTAAAATTTTTCTTTACTTTTGATTGGCTAATTCCAAACTGTAAGCGAAATTACGTTATTACCGATCTTTTTCATAACCAGTACTTTTAAAACGCCAAACACATTATTGTCACCAAAATTACATTACTGCCTCATTATTAACATCCCAAAACATAGTATTCTCACAGTTTTTGCACTATTAGAGTATATAAACATTTACTTATCACTAATAAATACATTTACAATAAAAATAAGTATTTACAATGACTTTACATACAATATAAATAATAATTATATACATACTGTTTTCTAGGTGGGCTGCTATTGAATTTAATTAATAAAGAACACAATTAATATCATTTAGGCATTAAAATACTGCCTCAATGTGATGGCTTTGAAATTCTGTTCTCGAAAAAGAATAGCAATTTGCAGCTGAGAGAAGTATAAAATATTTGGAATTCATACCAATAACAAAGAATACCTCAGAAATGGTTAACACACATTTGTGTGCTTTGACAACGTCTACATTTCTTGTGCAGCAAGTTTTGTCTATGTCTTATCAGTTATACAAAAGTCATTCCCAGAGAATTGAAGATTTACATTTTATTTGTCATGAAAATAGTTTGATCATATGCTATTTTAATAAAAATCGTTTTAGAGCGATTTTTTGAAAAATAAAAAATTTTGAAAAATGTTTCCTCTAAAGAGTAGTATGGAGAGGGGGGGGACTTTCTTCACAATCTTCATGTCGTATCCTTGGTAGGTCCTGTACTTAAGTACCAAAATTTTGTATTTAACTCACCTTTTCTTTTTGAGTTATGTTGTTCACAGACAATGCACGTGCCACTTTTTTTCTAAAAATGCTTTTTTGCAATTCAGGGGACCTCAAAACATATATTTGCAGTGTGACATGAAATGTTTGGGTGCAGTACAATACTTCACCTAGTTTCTGAAAGTATGTGGTAGATAAAGTAATAGTGCTGTTTTAGTTTGTGAAGGTTGGCACTAAAAGTTGAGCTTTTAACAGGAGCAGCCTGTACTTGTACTAGAAATTGAAGATTATAATAGGCAGTGTATTTCTATGACCTAAAAGTTAGGAAACATCATGCATTTATGACTGAAAAATCCATAAAAATATGACTTTATCACCACCATATATTTGTGACTTTTTACTTTCTCTACTACGTATAGTAAGTAGGGGAAGTATTGTATTCCACCCAAAAATTTGATACCGAGATTTCACCGGAAATACATGTTTTGAGACCCCCTGAATCCAATAAAAGCATTTTTGGAAACATGTCCGTGTGTGTGTCTGTGAATAGTATAACTCAGAAACGAACAGTCGGATAAACACCAAACTTGGTATTTAGGTTCAGTATGTTCCAAAGATGCAACACGAAGGTTTTCAAGAAAATCCCCCCCACCACAGATTACCCTTTACATGCAAGATTTTTCGAAAATTTTAATTTTCTCAAAAATGGCTGTAACGATTTTGATTAAAATATCATATGTTTAAGATATTTTCATGACAAATAAAATGTATATCTTGAATTTTCTGGGAATGTCTCCAAAAGTATTCTTCATTGTGAACGACTTTTGCATAACTGGTAAACTATAAGAGATAGACAAAATGTTACTACACAAAAAATGTATATCGCGTTAAAATACACAATTTATGTCATATACATTTTTTGTTGTTGAGTGAACCATTTTAGAGATATTGCTTGCTATTCCCTTAAATTTTTCAATACTTATTTTCTCAAATGGGAATTCGTTATTCATTTTTTTGTCTTGGATATGCAAAGAGTTATAATCTGTGCCAAAGGGAATGGTGCTGCACCTAGCAACCAGCTATTAAGACAGATGTGTGTGCTTAAAGGCTATTGTATTTTTATATTGCCTTTGCAAATATATATTCCTGATACATCTACAAGAAACTTAGCAATAAGATAGAGTCTGTAAGTATCTATCTCGATTAACATGAAGTAGATGGAGAATAAGCGTTTGTAAAAATAATTTGTACAAGAGTAGAGTGTGAGTGTAACATATCAGATTTTTTTGCTATAATGTTAATATATTATACATTAATATCACATAAAACAATTATCTATGCTGTTACACTGTGAAACGTTTCTCGGCCATAACTTTCACCTCACATAATTTGCAGAATACTATCAGCACATGAATAGTAAATATTTTGTCACCAAATTCACGAACACTGCAATTTTTCAGTGCCTGGACCCTTCCTTTTAGACATATTGAATATATACTGAGAATGTAAATACAATCAAGGCTATTCTGTAACAAAATAAAATTTTATTAAGAACAAAGATTTGGTTATTAAATGCAACAAACCCCAAGACGTCTTGCTAATGCATTTCTTACAGTGCATATCTGTATAGACGTTTTAATGCTGCTATAAAAGGAAGAGTATGATAGAAGCTTGACATTTTAATTATCAAATGTTTATTTATTCGTTTTAGCATAAAATATAAATGTACGGACTACATTAAGAAATGGTGATAGCATTCGCACAGATAACACAACTAAGTAAACAAGTAAGTAATTTTATTAATAACCCAGTTAATTGTACAAATTTACAACAATTTTACAAATTTATTCTTAACCCAGTTACTAAAAATAACAATAAAATATAAAAAAAATCTGATGTGTTACACTCACACGACTTTCTCTACTCTTGTACAAACTATTTTTACAAACGTTTATTCTCCATCTACTTCATGTTAATCGAGATAAACATTTGCAGACTCTATCTTATTGCTAATTTTCTTGTAGATGTAAGGGCAATATATATTTACAAGGGCAATATAGAAATACAGTAGCCTTTAAGCACATACATATCTCTTAATAGCTGGTTGCTATGTGCAGCACCATTCTCTTTGCCACAGATTAATACACTTTGCATATAAAAGACAAAAAAATGAATAACGATTTCCTATTTGAGAAAATAATTATCAAAACATTTAAGAGAATAACAAGCAATATCTCGAAAATGGTTCAATCAACAACAAAAAATGTATATGACATAAATTGTGTATTTTAACGCGGTCTACATTTTTTGTGTAGTAAAATTTTGTCTATCTCTTATGGTTTACCAGTTTACCATAATTCGTTCACAATGAAGAATACTTTTGGAGACATTCCCAGAAAATTCAAGATATACATTTTATTTGTCATGAAATATCTTAAACATATGATATTTTAATCAAAATCGTTAGAGGCATTTTTGAGAAAATTAAAATTTTCGAAAAATGTTCCATGTAAAGGGTAATCTGGGGTGGGGGGATTTTCTTGAAAACCTTCATGTTGCATCTCTGGAAGATACTGAACCTAAATGCCAAGTTTGGTGTTTATGCGACTGTTCGTTTCTGAGTTATGCTGTTCACAGACAGACACACACACACACGGACATGTTTCCAAAAATGCTTTTTTTGGATTCAGGGGTCTCAAAACATGTATTTCCGGTGAAATCTCGGTATCGAATTTTTGGGTGGAATACAATACTTCCCCTACTTACTATACGTAGTAGAGAAAGTAAAACCTAACCTCTTAACTACTGGCATCCAGCAGTATGAAATACTGGTAGCCAGCATTCCTCCTAATCTAAAAGTACAATTATCAGTACAGTAGTTAAAGAGCATCCATAAATAAAACTCAATTTAATTTTCATTTTTTTAACTTCTGCTTTTATTGGAAAGTAGGTAAAAATATCACAAACTTTGATGGTGAAATCGAAGCAGTATATGACATGGTTATAACAGTGATACTCATTACTGTGTGTTTTTGTCGGTTAACTAACTTCAGAAAAAAATACAGATAATCTTCAGTTGGTTACATAATATGTAGCACTGCAGATAATTAGTTGGCAGTTTTCTTGGCAGATGATATATTAGATTGACAATAGCATTCCCAATGTCTTGCAGAGGAGATTGATATGCTGTAATACTTGAGGTAACTAGTTCCAGATAAACAAATACCAATGTAGTTGCAGTCAATGATGAAGTCTCCTACACTTGGTAACTGTTTGCTTACTTTAGTAACTGTTAATGGGATAACTAGTTTCTGTCTGTGTTCATTACTTCTGTAACTTTTACATTATTTTCTGTGCATCCCTAGTGACAACTATACCTCTTTCTTTCTGTATGTTTTAATGTACATAACATGATAATAGATTGAGTCACACTTTATGACACTCACCTTCACTAATTAAAAGTTGTATAAAACAGAAATGTTTTCGAGGGCATTCATCCTCATCGTCAGCGACTGGGTGACTAAAGGTCTCTTTCTCCCATATCCTCTTCTTGCGGATTCTGAACCTGTTGCCATCTGGTGTTGGGGGCACAAAGTTTTAACACATTGCTTACAGGCAGGATTTCAAAATTAATGACGTTGCTGTTTTTGGTGATGTGTATTTTTTCCCAGATGTTCAATTCTATTGGTGTGGTGAGGGGTTTTAACAATTTTATACTTTGACCAATGTTGTGGTTTTCTGTCCAAAAATGGTGTGATACAGCGGATTTCTCTATTTGCCTTAGTTTTATATTCCTTTGGTGTTCCTTAAGTCTGGTAAATTCCAGATTTTAATGTGTTTGCGATGGTATTTCTGAGAGGTGTGTTTAACAAGTTCTTCAAGCTGAATTTGTTCTGTGGAGCTAGTCTTATGTTAAATTTGTTGAAGATTTGTTCAAATTTTCTAAAGGCCCAAGGGTGGTATGTGAATTTCTTGTATTTCCAGTTTGTGTTTGAGAGAGGTGTTAGAGTGGTGGATGTGAAATTGTCTTCAGTTTCTTCTTCTTCTTGTTTATCATGTTCCTTATAAGATCCGAGCTGAATCCATTAGTTACTGCTATTTTCTCTATATGGTGTTGTTCTTTTAAAAATTCTTCCTTGCTCAAGGGGACGCTATGTAACTGGTGGATCAAACTTTTAAAGGCGGCTAGTTGGTGTGAAGTTGGGTTGCAACCATTTTTCTTTATATAATTGTCCACATGTGTGGGTTTTCTATGTATACCGAATTTAAAACCATTTTGATCTCTAGTTATAATGAGGTCCAGGAAGGGTAAGTTGTTACCATGCTAACCTCTAGTTCCAGAGGTCGCGGGTTCAAACCCAGCGGAGGGTGATGGATTTTTTCAGGCATAAAAATCCTTAGCATGGCTTCCTTTGGAAGGGAAGTAAAGCCAGTGGTCCTGTGTCGTAGATTTACAGCACGTAAAAGAACCTCAAGCCTGATAAAGAGGCAAAATTACTGGTATTTCACACCAATATAGAATGGGACGCTAAGAACCACAGCAATTAAAGAGCGTCCATAAATAAAACTCAATTTAATTTTGAAATCCGCCTGTGACCAATGTGTTAAAACTTTGTGTCCCCAACACCAGATGGCAGCAGGTTCAGAATCTGCAGGAAGAGGTTATGGAAGAAAGAGACCGTTAGTCACCCAGTCGCTGACGATGAATGCCCTCGAAAATGTTTCTGTTTTATATAGCATTTAATTAGTGAAGGTGAGTGTCATAAAGTTTGACACAATACTTCACTGTTAATAGTGCTTCTGTTTTTAATCTTTAATACATAACATGTCTGGAATTGCAGTTTACTCAGGAATTAGAGGGACACTCAGGATTCATAAATGCTATAGCAATCAACATCCTCACTAATGCTATGTACACTGGGGACAGCAAAGGAGGAATCATTGAGTGGACCACAACAAAAGTGAAACCTAAACGTATTCAAATGCAGTGGAAACTAAACAGGTGAGTAAAGAAGTTGATATGGTTATCTGACCGCCCAGTATATTTCACTTTGTATTGATAATGGTACCTTTTTGTCCACAGGAAGCTTGACGTGAGAGAAATACAGGACACAGTGGTCAACAAATTAGTGCTACATCCCCAGGGCAAGAGGCTTCTGATACATGCCCGTGACAGTCGACTCAGAATGTTGGATATAGCAACAGGAACAGTGATTCAGTGGTACACTGGAGCCCTCAATCACAGGTACCAACACTCAGCAATGTTGAACACATCTCATTAACATGTTTTCCTGTGTATTACGTTGAATTATAAATAACGTTTGTTTACTACATTTTCATGGCCCTCCTTAGTACGATCAAAATTTTACATCTCGTTCACTGTTTTGGCCAATCCTTGGTTGGTCCAGTGGGAGTAGGCACTTAACATGTTCAAAGTTTGACGTCCTCATTCGCTACTTTGGTCACGGGGTGGAGACTGGCAGCCAATGACATGCATCTATGTACATATTTGTGTGGGCAGGATAGAGAATGCTTTAGCTTGACATGGTAAATGCCAACGATAATTTCTACCGTTGAGCATTGACCAAACGTACATAGATTGTATTTTAACCTTTTCTTTGTAATGGAGAAAAAGAAAGTGCAGCAAATAACCAACAGTGAAAAACTGAAAATCCTTGAAGAAGTAGATTGCAATCCAAATATGAAACACCTGGATATAGCGCGGAAGTTAAACATTCCTCTGTCAACGTTAAACACAACTGTTAGCAAACTTAAACTGATTGAAATTGCTTTTGAAGAAGGAAAAAATGCTAAAATAATGTTGCATGGAAACACCTACCATATTCAAATTGCATTGAATATGCCAAAGATACTATCTTGTAATGTACTCATAACACAATGCACGCTCTTCATTTTGTTTGTTTTAGCTAAAATTGTTATCACACACAGCAAAGCCACTTTTATCACTTCCATAATTTGCAATTTATTCTTCTCAAAAACATACACTAACCTCAAAATCTGCTTAAATTATGCAGAGAAACAAACTAACATGTTTAACAGATTTGCCAACGTAAATCCAAGATGACTAACATAAAAGCTTGAATTATTTATTCTCGGACTTTGTGTATCCAAATCGATCTCAATATGTATTGAATTTAACATGGAAACGGACTCATATCAATTTCAATTCCACATGGAAACATAGTAATCATTTGATTTTATTACACAATTACGAGGGCTGATCAATAAAGACAGACTGATTTTTTTCTGTAGTTTCCTTGATAGTTTTATGTCTCTACCACAAATACTTGAAAAGAGCAGGGTTTCATGTATAATGTCCATAAGCGACAGCACTCTCGTAACGGTAGGTTGGTAGTAATGTTGTATATTGTTGACCCTACTTGAATTTCGCATACCACAAAATGGAGGTGACACGAGAGGAGCAATACAGCGCAATAAAATTTTATTTTTGTTTAAATCATACAGCCTTGAAACTTTCGAAAAGCTGAAGCGAGCATACGGTGAAGATGCACTATCTCGTGCAACAGTGTTTAGGTGGTTCAAGGACTTCAAAGAAGGGCGAGTCCTCTGTGCTAAGCAAGGTGGGCCTGGAATGGAATGATTTACCAGCATGCAGTTCCCCCCTCACACTACTGTTACAGCAGCTACTACACTTCAGTATTGGCTACACTGAGGAAGCACATTACAAGGAAACGCCCAGAACATCATTGGAATGGGTGGCGACTTCATCACGACAATGTGAGGCCTCACGTCGCAAATCAAGTCCAGGAATTTTTGGCTAAATTCAACATTACCTGTGTGCCGCATCTGCCTTAAAGCCCCGGTCTTACCCCCTGTGATTTCTTTTTATTCCCATTACTAAAGGCAAAGCTCCGGGGCATTCAATTTGAGAGCACTGAAGCGTGCTGAGGAAAAGTGAGGCGATTCTCAAAGACCTGACAAAGAATGGCCTGCACCATGTGTTTGAGGACTGGCAGAGACGCTACAAAAAGTGCATTCAAGTGGGAGGGGACTACTTTGAAAAAGATCATGTCAACATTGAAATGGAGTAATAAATATCTGTGAAAAAAAATCAGTCTCAGTCTTTATTGATCAGCCCTCGTATGTTCTTAAATTGCAGATTTTGTATTTTCATTAACACTTTTTCCCATCTGTGACATCCAAATCCTAGGATCCCTGCAAAAACGTACTAACGAGATTCTACTGCATTAAGTACCAGTGAACCTTGAGAGTTGGTAAGGCTACTTTGGTTGCTGTAGTGGCAACAAGTTTGGTATTAGAATGCTGACAAGGAGACCATGCGCCCCCCCCCCCCACACACGCAGTTTTCTAAAAATGCTTGTTTTGGATTCAGGGGTCTCAAAATCTGAGTTTGAAATTTTAGAGTGGAATGCAATCCGTACTCTACTTAGTAAAGAAAAGTAGCAGAGAAACTAAGAAAAACAAAATGTAAATAAATAAAAATGAATTGTGTATTTTACAAATTTTCTTGTATATTATTTTACATCAACCAGAAAACTTTCTTTTTAGCTGCTTCATATGAGAAGTCTACTAATGTGTTAACTGGTTGCGTACTTTTAAACTTTTTTTTTTTTATGCTATTACACTGGCACTTCTGCAGCTTTTTTTCAAAGGTGCCCTCCCAGTCAGAACTGGCTATGCACTGACAGCCAAGTTCCAATAACAATTCTTGCATTCTTCTTGTCATTGATGAACAATCTGGGTAGAAATTGTTACATTTGAATGGCTACCTGTCAGTTATGATAATTGGTTCGCATTTCAGAATACATTTTTGTTGGGTGCAGAGATGATTGATATGATATATCTTTATTGAGTGTTGAGCTAATACAATACACTTGGGCATGATCAGCGTCGAGCCCTGGCTCCTATTGCTGATCATACCCAAGCTTCCGCATTTACAAAACATGTGTGTTGAGTTAGCTTCATATCGCTAACAGTTTCTCATTTAAAGTCACTATACTGCTTAGCGTTCTCCTCCCATTCCCATCTCTTTCCCTTACTTTCTCTGATCGTCTTTGAGACTCCACTACCAGTGGGAAATGGGAACTATTAGATGCAAATTTAATACCTTGAGAATGCTTATTGTGTACCCCGTTGCTGATCAGCCATAACAACACTTGCTCGTTCATATTAAGAAATGTAACTTTCCCTCTTAGCCCTCTCCGTGTATTCCGTCCTTTATATCTAAATCATTCACTTCACGATTTCATATAAATCTATCACTTGCTTATCAATACACTTGTCTACTTTGTTTGCTTCTAGATCATGTTTCATTTCCACTACATATTCATTTTATAATCACTCTCCCTCCCTATTCTAATATTAACTCCCCCATTATTATTGCTTCCGTATTCCCTTACTTCTCTCACAGCCTGCTCTATTTCTATACGTATGGCACACTTTCCTACTCCATAAATCTATTCCTGTTGGCTCCCTTGACAGTCCCACTTTGTTTCTGTCCAGAACCCGTAAACTACCATTGGGTGTCAACACAATGCTTTCTTCTTCCACCATTTTGCTGCTCTGAAACCACGCCTCTGCCCTGCCCGCAACCAATCACGTGGCGATTGAACTTCCTCCCTCCTCGATGATGTCACTTTCCTGGCTTTGCCAGCTGTTGCCCTTACATCACTGTCGTCTCCCAATCTCCTCTCTGACACAACCATCTTCTTCCCGCCAGCCCCACGTAGCAGTGATGTAACTTCCATACATTTATCCTTCTCCGATTTCCAATCGCTCTTTGGACTTCCTTCCGATCAGGTGATTGATACTAAGACGAGTTTTGTTAATATAACGAGTATATCCAAGGGAAAAAAAAAATAGTTTTATTTATGGACGCTCTTTAACTACTATGGTCCTTAGCGTCCCATTCTATATTGGGCATGAAAGACCAGTAATTTTGCTCACAGGCCTCTTTATCAGGCTTGATCTTCTTTTACATGCCATAAATCTATGACACGGGACCACCGACTTTACTTCCCTTCTGAAGGAAGCCATGCTAAGGATTTTTACGCCCAAAAAATCCATCACCCTCCACTGGGTTTGAACCCGCGACCTCGGGAACTAGAGGCTAACATGTTAACCACTAACATCTAGGGAATGATAGTTCCTGGAACAACATGTAAAATGTGCAAAAGCAACAAAATTCCTTGGACTTTTTGTTGATGAAAACTTAAAATGGTATGAGCATACATATGTATTACTGTAGAAATTAGGCAAAACTTGCTTTGCAATTTGATTTCACCAAGCATAGATTCTCTCTTTATTGCTCATATTTTCAATTCAGCATTATCTTACGGGGTTTTGGTATAACTCAACAATGAGCAAATCAGTATTTACAGTTCAAAAAAAGAGTTATTAGAACCATGACAAAAGTAGCTGTAGGAAACTGTTCAAATAACTACAAATTTTACCATTACCATCCTTATATATCAATGACATCATTCTCTGGTTAAAAACAAATTAACTCAACTCACAAGTACACTGCTGTGTATGAGGGAAGCTTCGTATACAATGGTATCAAGCTATATTAAAAATTGACCAACCTTAATACGAGGGGTGATCAGAAACTAAGGTTATAAAGCCTGCAGTGAAACATGTACATTTTATACCAACTGATAGTATATACGAGGGCTGATCAACAAAGACTGAGACTGATTTTTTCCTGTAGCTTCCGTGATAGTTTCGTATCTGTAACATAAATATTTGAAAAGAGCGGGTTTTTATGAATAATGTTGGTAGTCAGCAGCACTCTCGTATTGGTAGGTTGGTAGTAATGCTCTATTTTGTAGACCCTATGTGCATTTCACATACCAGACAATGGAGGTGATGCGAGAGGAGCAGTACAGCGCAATCAAATTCTGTTTTCGTTTACACCATACAGCCACGGAAACTTATGAAAAGCTGAAGCAAGCGTACAGTGAAGATGCACTACCTCGTGCAACAGTGTTTAGGTGGTTCAAGGACTTCAAAGAAGGCCGACTTGTCAGTGTTAACCAAGGTGGGCCTGGTGTGACTGAAGTCAACATCAACACAGCTGCTGTGATTGTCCGAGAGGATCGGCGTATAACATTACGTAACCTCAGTGAAGTGTTGAGAATTTCATATGGCAGTGTGTTTACAATTATGCACGACCATCTCCATATGACCCGAGTTTGTGCTCGTTGGGTGCCACGTCTGTTGACTCCCGAACAAAAGGCTGTGCGAATAGAGACAAGCTGTGAGGTGCTGCGTCTCTTTGCTGATGGAGGGGATGCATTGTTTAAATCGATTATCACCAGTGATGAGTCATGGCTGCATCATTATGATCCTGAAGGAAAACAAGCCAGCACAGTGTGGAAATCGCCAGGTTCTCCAACACCAAAAAAGGCAAAAGTTGTTCCATCTGCAGGGAAAGTGATGGTGATCACATTTTTTGACTGTAATGGAATGATTTACCAGCATGCAGTTCCCCCTCACACTACTGTTATAGCAGCATACTACACGTCAGTATTGGCTACACTGAGGAAGCATATTACAAAGAAACGGCCAGAGCTTTCTCGGACTGGGTGGCGACTTCATCATGACAATGCACGGCCTCACGTCGCAAATCAAGTCATGCAGTTTCTGGCTCGATTCAACATTACCTGTGTACCACATCCACAACATCCATAACATTAAACAACATTTGAAAAGACAGCAGAAACTTGATGAAGAAGATAAATTAAACAATAAAGATTATAAGAATATTAAAGATAGAGTTGATATACAAAAAATACCAAGGAAGACTGCAGTGGCCTTATTTAGGATGACAACTGGCCACGATTGCCTCACAGAATATCTCTACAAGATAGGATGCCTACCTACACCCAAGTGCACTCTCTGTGAACAAGATGTCATCCTGAACAAACAACAAAGGCCTTAAAAGTGATAACTTACAGACTTTATATTGGGAAGCCAGAGGGAAAATGATTGCACCCTGTGACTTTTTTTTATTCCCATCACTAAAGGCAAAGCTTAGGGGTATTTGATTTGAGAACTCTGAAGCAGTGCTCAAGAAAAGTGAGGCGATTCTCAAGGACCTGACAAAGAATGGTCTGCAGCATGTGTTCAAGGACTAGCAGAGACGGTATAAAAAGTGCATTGAAGTAGGAGGGGACTACTTTGAAAAAGATCATGTAAACATTGAATTGGAGTAATAAACATCTGTGAAAAAAAAATTAGTCTCAGTCTTTGTTGATCAGCCCTCGTACATTAGGTTAGTTTTCGACATAGTCTCATATGAGTTTCAATATTCCCTTCATGGTAAAAATCCTGTTCAGCCATGTTGCCACGAAATATTTCACCTCCTCGTGTGAAGCAAATCATCAGCCTCCTAGGTGCTCCTTCAAGTGAGGAAAAAGGTGAAAGTTGCTTGGAGCAAAGTCCGGCCTGTAGGGAGGGTGGTTGATGTCCTGATGCAACAGCATAGTGGTCTTCTGGGCTGTATGAGGTCACGCATTGTCTTGAAGGAAGATGAGAACTCGTGGCTGTTTCCTCCTGATTGCTTCGGGCAATCATGTCAATGTTTCGCAGTACTGCTCAGCAATCACTGTGTGCCCTCTTTCACTCCACGTTGCTCCAAAACAAACTTCCTGGCAGATGGGGTCACCTTAAACTTCTATGTCTTCGGAGAGGAGGGGTGTTTCCACTCCATTGACGACTGCTTACTGGTGGATCCATGTTTTCCGTGACAGAGAAAACTGTTTTCTTCCATGGAGAACCATTGCAAAAGTTGTAGACTTGTGCCCATGCTCTTCTCCTTGTGGGACAGATTTCATGGAACCCATCAGAGACAAACTTTCTGGTACTGCAGAATATCGTGAAAAATGATATTCGCAATTCTATCATCATATGCCATAACATGATCCTCCTGTTGTCTTGAATCAGCTCCTCCACGAGAGCCTGGCTGCAATCCTCGTTGGTGATGTTTTCTCTGTCGGTCACAAACTTTTGACACCATTCTGCAACATGGTGATGGGACATTATAGTCTCTCCATAACCTCTACCAGCTGCGGTTACAGGTTTCACCCCTGAAATCCAATAATGGTGCGGATTTCTTCATGAGACAATTTTCCCAAACGAGTTGTCATTTGTGTTTACCTACAACTACGCTTTAGGTAGCTGAAACTCTGCACAGTTGCCAACCTCACTAATTTCTCTATAACAACGAAGCTCTAGGAATATTGGCCTTGTAACCTTAGTTTCTGATCACCCCTTATAGGTTTAAAAGTAAATTAAAAAATGTTATGTACAGTCATTGCTTTTATAACAAAGAACAATATTATGGCACTTGCAACAATCACCCTAGGTATTAATTTGTGTAGGCACTTATGTCTGTAAACTTGTAGATGTAATTTTTGCGTGTCCCATAAACATAAAGACGACAATTGCTAAAACTAAACTTGAGTAAGAGAAGTATTATTTTGAATTTAGGAGACAAGTAAATGAAAAAAGCCTCAGGAAACTTAGAAAATACACAAACAAAACAATATACCAGATGAAATGAGAGCCATAGCAATAGCTACGGAAAATCAAAGAATGGCTCTGAATATATACAGATGGATCCCTCATCAATAAAAAAATGCTGGTGCAGGAGTATACTGTAAACATTTTGCACAGTATCTAACATTAGATGAAATGTCAAACCACTATGATGTAGAATTAACAGCTATAAAACCAGCATTACACAACATTTTATATAGACCATACATAAAACAAAAAATAGTCATCTTATCAGACTCAAAATCAGCCATAGATGGAAAGTAAATTACAATAATAAAACAACAAGAAATATTAAAGAAATAAGAAGCCTAATTAAAGCAGTTGAACCTAGAAATCATGTCACTCTACAATGGATCCCAGCTCATGTTAGACTTTTGGACAATGACATGCGGATCAATTAGCAAAGAAAGGTGCAATACAACAAATAAAACCTGTAGGACAAATAGAAATAAATAAACAATTAAAAACATTTCAAAAGACAGCAGAGACTTGATGAAGAAGATAAATTAAAGGATAAAGATTATAAGAATATTAAAGATAGAGTTGATATACAAAATTTAGGATGGCAACTGGCCACGATTGCCTCACAGAACATCTCTACAAGATAGGATGCCTACCTACACCCAAGTGCACTCTCTGTGAAGAAGATGTCATCCTGAACAAACAACAAAGGCCTTAAAAGTAATAGCTTACAGACTTTATATTGGGAAGCCAGAGGGAAAATGATGCAGATCAATTAATCCCCAGTGCCATTGGTGAACAACAACTTAGAAAATATCTTATAGAAGTAAACTGGGAAGACATATATGGTACAAATAATGTAAATCAAAGGTATGAGATATTCAATAAAAAGATAAAAGAAGGGTTGGATATGGAAATGCATTAAAAAGAGTTACAGTAAATGCAGGTGGTAAGGGAAATAGATGACTAGAGGAATAAAAAAATCATGTGAAAGGATGAGGTTTTTAAACTTAATAAAGCACCCAAGCATGGATGAAAAATCACTACAGTATATAGATAAATATATCAACATTTTGAACATGGTAATCATACAGGTAAATTAAATAAGAAAAAATTGAAAAAGCAGAAAATAAAACAAAGAAAGTATGGAATGTTGTAAATCAAATGCATAAAAATTATAACGGTAAACAAATAGAAAATATAAACATAAATCATAATAATAATAATCAGGTGTTAGATCCAAAACAAATATGTAACATTTTTAATGACTATTACGTAAATGTTGCAAAGCCACTAAAAAAAAAGCAAATCTCAAAACCAAAAAAACATAAACCAAATAGCAGAAGCAAATCAGCTAAATTCTATGGCAGTTTTTGGAGTCACAGAAGAATGTGCACTAAAATAAATAAATAAATTAATTAAAAACAAAGAAATCTTCAGGTTTAGCTGAACTATCAAATGAAATGCTAAAATATGAAGTGATTGAAACAGTAACACACTTAGTAAATTCCTCAATAATTCATGGAGTATTTCCAGAACACACTAAAAAAAAATCTGATGTCTTACACTCACATGACTTTCTCTACTCTTGTACAAACTATTTTTACAAACGCATATTCTCCATATGCTTCACGTTAATCGAGATGTTAATCTTATTGCTAATTTTCTTGTAGATGCAAGGGGAATATGGTAGGCTTTAAGCGATAGTCAAATATTTTAAGCGCTGGTTGCTATATGGTGCATTCCATTCTCTTTGCATGTCCAGGACATAAAAAAATGAATAACGAATTTGAGAAAAAGTATAAGTGTTGGAAAATTTAAGGGAATAACAAGCAATATCTCGAAAACGGTTCACTCAACAAAAAAACTGTATATGACATAAATTGTGTATTTTAACGTGATCTACATTTTGTGCAGTAAAATTTTGTCTATCTCTTATGGTTTACCAGTTATGTAAAAGTCGTTCAGAATGAAGAACACTTTTGGAGACATTCCCAGAACATTCGAGATATACATTTCATTTGTCATGAAAATACCTTAAACATATGACATTTTAATCAAAATCGTTAGAGCCATTTTTGAGAAAATTAAAACTTTCGAAAAATGTTCCATGTAAAGGGTACTCTAGGGTGGGGGGATTTTCTTGAACACCTTCGTGGCACGCACACACACACACACGGACATGTTTCCAAAAATGCTTTTTTTGGATTCAGGGAGTCTCAAAACATGTATATCCAGTGAAATCTTGCTATCGAATTTTTGGGTGGAATGCAATACTTCCCCTACTTACTATACGTAGTAGAGAAAGTAATATTATTGTAAGCCTTATATATGAACAAAAAGGAAGTAAATTAAATTTATAAAATTATAGGCCAATAACACTATGCTCAGTCTTATCAAAAAGTAACAAAGGGTATACATTTAAAACAGTTACAGAAATATTTTGAAAAAAATAAAATATTATTAGAGTGGCAATATGGGTTTCAAAACAAAATAAATCGACAATAAATGCACTTGATAAAGCAAATAATCTGATTATAAATGCAATACACAACCGAGAAATAGTAATTGCAATATTCCTAGATTTGTCAAAAGCTTTTGAGTGTGTAAATATAAACATTCTTGTAGATAAGTTACAAAAACATGGGGTACGTGAGGTAGCAAAAGAGTGCATTTCATCGTATTTACAGAACAGACAGCAGTGTGTGGGAATAAAACAAAAAGATGAAAAGGGTATTGTAAATAAGATAAAATCTGGTTTCAAATCAATTGAGGAAGGAGCCCCACAAGGCTCAAAACTGGGCCCTTTTCCATTTTTAATGTATATAAATGGTATTTTTCAATTAATAGAAAGAAATGGAGGAAAGGCAATTGGTTACACAGATGACATAACAATAATAATCACAGATCATATAAACAAAGGGGTAGAAAATAAGGCAAATAATATACTAAGAATTTTGAAGGAGTATTTTGTATATTTATAACTGGCTTTAAATCTGTGGAAGAAAGAAAAAAAAAAACAGCATGGATTAACTTCATTATTGAAAGAGCAAATCATGGAACCAATTAATCTTAAAGTAGATGGAGAAATTATTCCTGAGGTGGTCACAATTTCCTGGGAGTTGCTATAGATAAATATTTCAACTGGAAATCACATATACTGCATATTACCAAAAAAAAAAAAAAAAAAAAAAAAAAAAAAAAAAAAAAAAAAAAAAAAAAAAAAAAAAAAAAAAAAAAAAAAAAAAAAAAAAAAAAATCTGTGTTACATTCACATGACTTTCTCTACTCTTGTACAAACTATTTTTACAAACGCTTATTCTCCATCTACTTCATGTTAATCGAGATAAACATTTGCAGACTCTATCTTATTGCTAATTTTCTTGTAGATGTAAGGGGAATATATATTTACAAGGGCAATATAGAAATACAGTAGCCTTTAAGCACATACATATCTCTTAATAGCTGGTTGCTAGGTGAAGCACCATTCTCTTTGCCACAGATTAATACTCTTTGCATATCCAAGACAAAAAAATGAATAACGAATTCCCATTTGAGAAAATAAGTATTGAAAAATTTAAGGGAATAACAAGCAATATCTCGATAATGGTTCACTCAACAACAAAAATGTATATGACATAAATTGTGTATTTTAACGCGATCTACATTTTTTGTGTATTAAAATTTGGTCTATCTCTTATGGTTTATCAGTTATGCAAAAGTCGTTCATTATGAAGAATACTTTTGGAGACATTCCCAGAAAATTCAAGATATACATTATATTTGTCATAAAAATATCTTAAACATATGATATTTTAATCAAAGTCGTTAGAGCCATTTTTGAGAAAATTAAAAGTTTCGAAAAATCTTCCATCTAAAGGGTAATCTGGGGTGGGGGGATTTTCTTGAAAACCTTCGTGTCGCATCTCTGGAAGATACTGAACCTAAATACCAAGTTTGGTGTTTATCCGACTGTTAGTTTCTGAGTTATGCTGTTCACAGACAGACACACACATACACACACACGGACATGTTTCCAAAAATGCTTTTTTTGGATTCAGGGGGTCTCAAAACATGTATTTCCAGTGAAATCTAGGTATAGAATTTTTGGGTGGAATACAATACTTCCCCTACTTACTATATGTAGTAGAGAAAGTAAAAATAAAATAGACAGGGGTTTATACATAAAGTGACAGGTTAAAAATACTATGGGTAGTAAAACATTGAAACAGGTATGTTATGCCCTCATATTTTCACATATAAAATACATAAAAATATTTCACAATAAAAATAAATAAAATAAAATAAATATTTTGTATAAAACACTGGGGAAATATTACAGCTAGGGAAGTAAATAAAATATTCAAAATACAAAAAAAGTCAATCAGAATGATTGGGAATTTGGAAAGCAGGCATACTTGTAGAGAGATTTTCAAAATATGTGGAATATTAACAGTTTCTTGTAATAGTAATAGTAATAGTAATATTTATTTTCATCATTATTACAATAATACAAATAAAGCTTACATCTAAAACTTATGTCTAGTGCACCAGTTTTCTAGCTCCCCCATATTTAGCCCCTAGGCTGTATATATGGGATAAAGCTACTATACCATCTCTCCACTTTACAAACTATGCTCGTTCAGCTGTACCTTTCTTAAGCTCCTTATCCACTTATCCCTTGTGTTGCCTAAAAATGTCCCCATCATTTTAATTATTTCTACTTTTGTGCTTCCCAACATTCTTAATGCTACTGCTTCTTTGTTTAACTTGTCCCATTTTTTATTCCATATAACCTCTCTCCACCTTTTAACCTTATCACATTCTATTAGACAATGAAAAGTACTACCCGATTCATCACACATAATACATCTCCCCGAACAATTATATCCATTCCTTTTTAAAAATATTACTCCTGTGCGCATCCACGCAAGACCTATTCTACCAAATTGATTACATATATCTACATACTTCTCCCTTCCCCAATCTCTTTTAACTGATTTATACAAAATCAATGACCGTTTATCCTCAAAACTAGCCCATATCTCTTGTTTCTCGATATCTTCCACCCTCAATCTCACTTCTTTCCAAAACCCACTATTATTATATTTATCTAATAGGAAAATATTCCTCATGCCAATTTCTTTTAGGACATTTCCCATCTCCCCTAACCAGCACTCTTCTCCTAGGACAGCTTTTTGAAACTGTATACATTCTTTTAATATATTATTATCTTCTAAATTTAAACATCTATACCAATACTTCAATATTCTTTCCACTATTATACCTTTTCTCCCTACCCTTCCTAGCTCTGCCAGTGCCACGCCCCTTGGTGAACTCTTGGGTAAACCCAAAACTTCTTTACAAAACATTCTATGGACTATATCAATCTTAATCCTTCCCTTTGCCACCCCCCATATTTCTATTCCATATAACATTTTTGACTCTACTACAGCTTCATATAGCCTTTCCAACCAGTTCATTGTTAGCGTGGGTGTTTTGCACAAGCAAACTCTAACAGCTTTCATCGCTAGCTTTCCTTTCAATTGTGCATATTTAGCTTGTGCTTCCCACTTCCCGTTGCTTGAGAATCTAATGCCCAAGTAATCAAATTCTTTTACCACCTCTATTTGCTCTCCATTTATATACCATCTTTCCTCTCTTTTCAATTTTGATCCTTTCTTGAACACTATTATCTTGGACTTTTTTATATTCACCTTTAGCCCCCATTCCATACTAAATTTTGCAATTTCATTAATAGCATGTTGCAACCCTATCACTGTTACTGCCCCAGCTACTAGATCATCTGCAAATAGTAACCCTGGTATTTCCTTGTTCCCTATGACTGGGCAGTGTTTATTACTTTTCATTATTCTATCTAAAATATCATCTATAAATAAGTTAAATAATATTGGACTAAGTTTACAACCTTGCCTCAGACCTAAATTTTGCTGAATATAATCAGTAGTACTATTTCTTCCACATTTTACACAAAATTTAATTCCTTCATACAATTTTTGTACCCCCTCGATGAATGCAGTGCTGACTCCTTTGTTCCTCAATTTATATGCCAAAGCCTCTCTGTTTATAGTATCAAAAGCCTTCTCGAAGTCTGCAAAAAATATGTATACCCTACCCCTTTTATTTCTTAAATATTTGTTTACTATAGTTTGAATTATCATTATGTTATCTATTGTTCTTTTTCCTCTCCTAAAACCTGTTTGGTATTCTGATAACTTATCTTCCCTCTCTACCCACTCGTATAATCTTCTAGCTAATATACCAGTGTATATCTTGCCTAATATAGATAATAAACTAATTCCTCTGTAGTTGCTTGGATTATTTGTATCTCCCTTTCCTTTATACAATGGTACAATAATGCTCACTTTCCAGCTTTCCGGTATCACTTTCTTCTCTTTGATTCTGTTAAATAGCTGTGTCAACAACTTTGTACCCTCACCTAACTCCCCAAAATTTTTCCAAAATTCCCCCGGAATTCCATCGGACCCTGTAGCCTTCTTCTGTTTTAATTTTTTTATTTCATACTCTACCTCTATGGTTGTAATCTCTTTGTCTAAGTGCTCCACTCTGTTCTCAAAATTTCCCCAATATACTTCACTTTTTTGAACTCTTCCTCCCCCCAATAAACCTTCGAAATGATATTTCCATTCCCTTGGTGTTATCGTATTAACTACCTGTTTCTTTCTGTACATTTCCTTAACAACTGACCATATATATTTATTTTCTTTCCCTCTGACTGCCTCCTTAATCTTTTCTCCCATTCTTTGCTGCCAATCCTGCTTTTTCTCATCTAGTAGACATTTATAACCCCTTTTATTTGCTAAAAAAATTTGCCTATCTTCCTCCTCTTCTGACCTTCTCCATCTATCCATTTCTTTCATCACTTCTTTCTTAGCCTTTCCACACTCTTCATCATACCACCCACACTGATTTACATTCACTTTAGGCTTCACTTCCATCCCACTACCTGCCCACTTAACCATTGATTCTAGCCTTTCCAGAGCTCCCTTTATCCTCCCACCCTGTAATGCTTCTCTAATACCAAGTTTCCTTAATTCACCACACTTGGAAGTTAAATTACACCTAAATTGTTCTGCATTCTCCTCTTTCCATTTGTAACTTCTGATTTGTTTTAATGCTAATTTTTCATCTTCCTTGTAACATAACCCTAGTCTTATTTTCATCTTTAATGGAAAATGACTACTATTTGTTATTATGTTCATAATCTTGAATTCTTCCATCACCTCTTCGATTCCTATACTACATATCATATAGTCTATTACACTTTGTCCGATTACACTTACAAATGTAAACTCTCCCCACTGGTCCTCTCCTTTGTTTCCATTACATATTATTAAATTATTCTGTTCGCAAAATTCTATTAACTTTCTACCTTCTGCATTTATCACTTTATCTCTACTTCTCCTCTCCTTTTCCTCATTTTTTTCCCAGATACATTCACTTTCTACATTTAAACTTCTTGAATTATATTCCCCTACTCTTGCATTAAAATCCCCTACTACAATGATCTCTATGTTAGGATTTTTGCTTCTTAAATCTTCCATACTATCATTCAGTCTTATATATAAATTGTCCTTATAAAATTCCGAGACATCTGGTGGGTTATACACTATGCCTAATCCTATACAAACTTCCATCCCCTTCGCCCTATTTATCTTTATCCACATTATTTGGCCTTTCTCTATACTCAACACTTCACATACATTTATTCCACTACTCTTGTTAATGAACGCTCCAATACCACCGGAGGCCCTCCCTCTTTTGCTTTTCCTTTTACCATGATCCCCTATATAGTCGTATCCTACCACATCTATCTTCTCACTTTCATTCAACCAAGTTTCCACCATTACTATTATTTCACCTAATTTTAGCACTTCAAATACTTCGCCATTTATCACTTTCGCTTTTAGCCCTTCCACATTAAATGACACCACCTTCAGATCTAGACCCTATCTTGAATCCCTTCTTCCCTCTCTGAATTTTTCTAACTTTGCCCTATATCTAGTTATCCTCTCCTGCGCCGCCGGATCTTCTTTCTCCTCCTCTAATTCCAGGATACTTCCTTCTGGGGTTGACACCACTTTGAGGCCGCTTCCACTCGCGATCATCTGTTTTTCTCGATCAGCTGCCACCAGGGTCATCGCCTCTTGCTTCTCTCGTTCACTGGGTATGACGCATCTCCTTGGTGACGTCACGCCAGCTATTTCCTCCCTTCCACTTGCACCTCTACGCACGTGTCCCTCTCGTTCTTGGATTACGTCGGCCGGCTTCACTGCATTCGCTTCCTCTGCTGAATTTGCTCTGCTTGTTGTTCGATCTGAAATCAAACGCTGACACATATCCTGCTTCCTGCCGTCTATCCACAGTTCTAATCCTCTTACAAATGATTTTTTTCCTTCTTGCCTGGCTTGATTCATTTTCGCTAATAATAATCTTCTTATCTCTCTCTCTTCTTTTCCATAGTCTCGTTCAACAAAAATTCTCGTTCCTTTCAATTTTCTTCCGTTATTCAAAACTGTCCATTTGATTTTACTAGTTGCAAATTTTACTACTATAGGTCTGGCTCTGTTGCCCCTTCTTCCGATACTAAAACACGTTATAATTTCCCAGCCTGCCAGCTTTATATCCATTCGTCTTTCTAATATTTCCTCCACTGCTTGCTCTAGGCTTTTCTCTCTGTTTTCCTCCACCCCGAATATCACTATATTGTGTCTTCTTGTCTCCATTTCCATATTCCGTTCCATCTTGTTCAATCTTTCTTTACAGATGCGAAGTTCTTCATGCACTTCCTTCGTTGTAGTGAACAACATTCCTTTCAATTCTTCTATCTTTCTATCGATATTTAATTCTATTCTCTTTTCTATTTTCTTCAGATCCACTATATCCTCTGAAATGATTTTTAACATTGTCATTATCTGTGTCATTCCTTCAGGTCCTGGGTTTAATTCTACTCCTCCAATAACCAATAATACTGCCAGGATCACAAACAGCCATAGGTATTCCTTTGATCAGTTTCTTGTATATATGTATATGAATGTCTAAAATATGTGTTAGCTAACAAAAAAGTAGCCATAAATAGTCATATACATACTCATAATGTAAGGACCAGGCATGATTTCTACAGAACGAGGCTCAGAGGAACACTAAACAATCGTTCAATAGAGAGTAGGGGAAAGAGAACTACAATGCTCTTCCTAAAGAAATAAAAGACTTAGAGTAACAAGATGTGTGAAAATAGAAGAAAATGCATTTTATAGCACAGATGAATTTAAATTAAACACTGTATATATCCATAATGATTAATGTATAAGATATGTAAATACTGTTTCAATAGACGTGTAAATAATGTTTATGAATGTAAAGAAATCTTGTTATTTTGGACAATGTACTTTAAATCTTAGGGTAGTTTTTTACAAATGTAAGTAACTTTGATGATTCCTATGTAACATGAACATTTGGACAAAATAAAATTGAATTTCAGATGGGCTAGAATAAAATAAAAATACAAGGGCAGTCCAGAAAGTCCCAGACGTTTTGGCCTATCATGGCGATGAGTAGGACTAGAGCCGCCATCTTGGTGTCAGAACGTTCCTACATTCAGTACGCATCCAGCGTGAGGACTGTGCCTTCCTTACTCTACTCTCTGTGAGTTGTTAAAATGTGCGCTGCAATAGAAAATCCCGCCACTTGTGAAGTGCGGTTGGCTAAAAAGAACAAACCAATTGAAATTACGTTGATATTGTAATGAAAAGAAGCTAGAAACAGTGATGTGTATTGAATTTATTTATAGGTGAGTTGGAATTGTTACACTAACATCACTCAAGTTTACTCACTTTTAACATGTTTCAGACTAACCTACTTGAAGAAGAAATAGAAGACCTCATACAACTTACCAATTTGCATTGCACAAAATTGTTTTAGTTTCAATAAGAAGTTCTATCAACAACCAACTGGTCTAACCATGGGCAACCCACTTTCACCCTTCTTGGCAGATTTATTTATGAGCTACTTAGAAACACACATAACAACTTCCTTTCCATACATGTTTAAAGTTTGGCACAGATATGTTGACAACATCTTCGCTGTTGTCCCTAATAGGTTCATACAAGACTCCTTAGCCTTACTAAACCTACAGAACCAATCAATAAAATTCACCATAGAAATAGAAAAAGAAGGCATGCTACCATTTTTAGACCTAAAAATCATCAGAGAAAAAAAGAACCTAACCTTTGGCATATACAGGAAGCCAACACACTCTACTAATTACATAAAAAATAAGAGTTTCAATCCAGCCACACACAAACATGCAGTACTAAACAGCCTAACACATAGACTGGTATATACCCCCTTAAATAAAAAAGAATACCAGTTAGAATACCAGCATATAGTAGACACAGCAATACATAATGGGTACAACAAAGCAACTATTGACAAAAAAATTGCAAAATTCAAATGACAGATGCACATCAGAAACACAACAAATCTCAGCCAACAAGATAAAGAGCTAAAGTTCAAGAAATTCACATACCACCCAGGAACATTTCACAAATTTAAGAAGATTTTCATGAAACATAACATCAGCCTAGCTCCACAGAACAAATTTAACATAGAGAAATTACTTTGTAACAAGTTAAAAGACCCCATTCCACAAGAAAAAAAAGCTGGAATCTATAAAATCAATTGTTCAGATTGCAATAAAGTATACATAGGTAAGACAAAAAGAAACCTAGAAACTAGGCTAAAGGAGCACATGAGATGTATTAAATACAAACAAATGGACAAATCTGCAGTTTCACACCATTTTTGGATCACTAATCACAACATCAAACCCAATATTACATTAGTCAAACCAGCCAAATTTGCAGCCGAATTAGATGCATGGGAGATCACCATTCTAAAACACAACACACATCTAATGAATTTTGATTTGCCGCCACCAAATCCTCTCTGGAAGTACATTTCTCCACCACAAGATGCCACCACAGGATCCAGTCCAAAAAACGGAAACACCAACAACACGGGCCAGTCGAATTAACCTTCTGAGGATGGGAACAATCGTTTCCCGAAACATGTTAAAAGTGAGTAAACTTAAGTGATGTTAGTGTAACAATTCCGACTCACCTTTAAATAAAACCAATTGAAATTTATTGTCAACTTTGTGATGTTTACGGTCAGGGAAAATGAGTGAAAGCTGAGTCAGGCAATGGTGTATTGATTTTAAAAATGGCCATACCAATGTTCATGAACGAGGATCGCAGTGGTAGGCCTAGCCTTATGTCTGATGAACTGTCAATGCAAATCAATGACAAAATTCATGAAAATCGTCGTTTCACAATTACAGAACTTTCGGAACATTTCTCCCAAATTTCACAGAGTTTGGTGCATCAAATTGATGCTATGATACTGACGCTGAACTGCATGCCAATGTAAACCAGTGGTTGAAGTCGCAGGCAGCAGATTTCTACAGAGAGGGTATTGAAAAACTTGTACCACAGTATGATAAATGCCTCAATTTGAATGGTGATTATATAGAAAAATAGCTTAAGAGTGTACCTTTCAAATGTAGATAATAAATGTTGATATTTGATTTTGTCAATTGTTTATTTCAAAATGTCTAGGACTCTCTGGATTACCCTTGTAGATTGAGGTTCCAGTGTATCACGTCTCAAGGTCTTGAAGTTGAAAGAAATGAAAACAACATACATATTGTGATCGTCAAGTTCCCACTACTGCAGCAATGTGATCTAATTTACTTTTCCTCATGAAAAAATGTCGTCCTCCGTGGTGTAGTGAATACCAAGCTAGTCTCTAGTTCTCAAGGTTGTGGGTTCAAACCCGGTAGAGAGCAATGAATTTTTTCGGGCATAAACATCCTTAGCATGGCTTCCTTTGGAAGGGAAATAAAGCCAGTGGTACCGTGTCGTAGATTTATGGCACGTAAAAGAACCTCAAGCCTGATAAAGAGGCCTCTGAGGAAAATTACCAGTCTTTCACGCCCAACATAGAATGGGACGCTAAGGACCAAATCAGTTAAAGAGCCGTAAATAAAACAATTTCATTTCCCAGAAAAAGATACCCAGGGTTGGTAATACAACTAGTGAATGGCAGAGCACTAGCGTAAAATGTTAAACCAAACACTAATCTGTGTTATAAGCGATGTTGAAAATGTCCCTCAGCAGCAAATATATCGATGACATCTACACATGAAATTCCCTTCCATTTAATTTAAGAATTTTGGTTGCATTTCTGGCAGGGCATATTGACACCCCTTATCTCCTGAGCAAGACAATGGAATCATTCTTTTGGTAAATGTTTGAGATCTCCCCTATTGTATCTAACTTCTCTCCAGTAAGAACACACACAGCACCTTGTAACCTGCCTCTTGCAACTTTGGAACAAGTTTCTCTGTTTGGATATTCTCTTGCAAAGCACCTTATCACTTCTCTATGTGAACTAATACAGTGTGCGCATAACACGACCAACTGTCGTGGGAAGTTACCATGCTCTACCAGCCATTAGTTGTATTAATAAACTTGTACATTTTGTTTGTCACGTCAATATCTTAAATAATTTTAAACAAAACATTTTCAGTGTAGAGATTTTCTTGAAAATCGTCATGTTGCATCCTGGAAGATGCTGAACTTAAATGCCAACTTTGATCCATCCAAAAATTCGATACCGAGATTTCACCGGAAATATATGTTTTGAGAGCCCCTGAATCCAAAAAGAGCATTTTTGGAAACATGTCGGTGTGTGTGTGTGTGTGAACAGCATAACTCAGAAACGAACAATCGGCTAAACACCAAACTTGGTATTTAGGTTCATTATCTTCCAGAGATGCAACACGAAGGTTTTCAAGAAAATCCCCCCACCCCAGATTACCCTTTACATGGAACATTTTTCGAAAATTTTAATTTTCTCAAAAATGGCTCTAACGATTTTGATTAAAATATCATATGTTTAAGATACTTTCATGACAAATGAAATGTATATCTCGAATTTTCTGGGAATGTCTCCAAAAGTATTCTTCATTGTTAACGACTTATGCATAACTGGTAAACCATAAGAGATAGAAAAAATGTTATTACACAAAAAATGTAGATCGTGTTAAAATACACAATTTATGGTATATACATTTTTTTAGTTGAGTGAACCATTTTTGAGATATTGCTTGTTATTCCCTTAAATTTTCCAATACTTATACTTCTTCTCAAATTCGTTATTCATTTTTTTTTGTCCTGGTAATGCAAAGAGAATGGAATACTCCACATAGCAACCAGCTCTTAAAATATTTGACTAAGGCTTAAAACCTACCAATTCCCCTTGCATCTACAAGAAAATTAGCAATAAGATTAACATCTCGATATCTCGATTAACATGAAACATATGGAGAATAAGCGTTTGTAAAAATAGTTTGTACAAGAGTAGAGAAAGTCATGTGAGTGTAACACATCAGATTTTTTTTCTCTCTTAATGGATTTAGAGGGTCTCAAACATGTATTTCTAGTGGAATAGAGTTGGCAGAGAAAGTAAAAGTGTTTTGTGCTGCAGGTTTCAGACACATGCCTGCATATCTCCGTGTGGAGGCCTGGTTATATCTGGAAGTGAAGACGGTGCCGTGTATGTTTGGCAGACAGATACGGGCGAGCAGCTAGCAGTGTACTCTGGTCTTCAGTTCCTGCTTGCAGCTAATGCAGTACATTATCATCCACACGACCACATGGTAGCATTTGGTTCTTATGGCAGCCCTGCACATGTCGTTGTCTGTAGCTATGATAGCAAGTGTTCTGGCAAAGAGATTGGTCTCCAGGTTACGTCTCACAAAGACACTGTGGAGAGGATCAAACTGTCTACACCACAAACAGATAACGGTTCAAAGTTCGCAGTTGAAGACGCAGTATCAGCCTCTAATGTTAAACTGACCAGCATTTTGGAAAAGATGGACAGAATTCTACAGAGCTCATCGTCTACCCTTAAGAAAGCATCAGAATCGCTATAGTCAGCAACTGATACATAAATGTGACTGGTGCTATTGATATTTGCAATTTTTACATTACTTATGTAAATAAATGTTTTGTTGTTGTTAAGCTTATTACAATAAAATATGTCAGATAATAAATACAAGTTATATACCAAGTAAGATGGTTCTGCAGTAACATGCAAGCTTCTGGGTTCAACTCCTGGGGCAGGCCACTCTCATCATAGGTTTTCCCTGGTTGGCAAGATAAATGTTTGCCTGATTTTTCTTCTACCACAAATTTCCTTTCCACAATTTCCTATCATTTCACTTGCCCGTTTTGTTTTAGCTAACCTTAAAGGCTGTATCAATCACATAACGCAAATGCTTGCTCTTTGGAAAATTGTACTCGGCCCTGAAGGATGACAGCCTTCTCAGAACCGTATCAGGTGATTCAAGTTCTCCCTACTTCCACCAGAGGGAAGCATTCTCAAAGCCACCTCATGTAGGTCAACTTCTCCCTACTTCCACCAGAGGGAAGCATTCTCAAAGCCACCTCATGTAGGTCGAGTTCTCCCTACTTCCACCAGAGGGAAGCATTCTCAAAGCCACCTCATGTAGGTCAAGTTCTCCCTACTTCCACCAGAGGGAAACATTCTCAAAGCCACCTCATGTAGGTCGAATTCTCCCTACTTCCACCAGAGGGAAGCATTCTCAAAGCCACCTCAAGTAGTTTGAGTTCTCCCTAATTCCACCAGAGGGAAACATTCTCAAAGCCACCTCAAGTAGGTCGAGTTCTCCCTACTTCCACCAGAGGGAAGCATTCTCAAAGCCACCTCATGTAGGTCAAGTTCTCCCTACTTCCACCAGAGGGAAGTATTCTCTGAGCCACCTCATGTAGGTCAAGTTCTCCCTACTTCCACCAGAGGGAAACATTCTCAAAGCCATCTCATGTAGGTCAAGTTCTCCCTAATTCCACCAGAGGGAAACATTCTCAAAGCCACCTCATGTAGGTCAAGTTCTCCCTACTTCCACCAGAGGGAAACATTCTCAAAGCCACCTCATGTAGGTCGAGTTCTCCCTACTTCCACCAGAGGGAAGTATTCTCTGAGCCACCTCATGTAGGTCAAGTTCTCCCTACTTCCACCAGAGGGAACCATTCTCAAAGCCACCTCATGTAGGTCAAGTTCTCCCTACTTCCACCAGAGGGAAGCATTCTCAAAGCCACCTCATGTAGGTCGAGTTCTCCCTACTTCCACCAGAGGGAAACATTCTCAAAGCCACCTCATGTAGGTCAAGTTCTCCCTACTTCCACCAGAGGGAAGCATTCTCAAAGCCACCTCATGTAGGTCAAGTTCTCCCTACTTCCACCAGAGGGAAACATTCTCAAAGCCACCTCATGAAGGTCAAGTTCTCCCTACTTCCACCAGAGGGAACCATTCTCAAAGCCACCTCATGTAGGTCGAGTTCTCCCTACTTCCACCAGAGGGAAGCATTCTCAAAGCCACCTCATGTAGGTCAAGTTCTCCCTACTTCCACCAGAGGGAAACATTCTCTGAGCCACCTCATGTAGGTCAAGTTCTCCCTACTTCCACCAGAGGGAAGCATTCTCAAAGCCACCTCATGTAGGTCAAGTTCTCCCTACTTCCACCAGAGGGAAGTATTTTCTGAGCCACCTCATGTAGGTCAAGTTCTCCCTACTTCCACCAGAGGGAAACATTCTCTGAGCCACCTCATGTAGGTCAAGTTCTCCCTACTTCCACCAGAGGGAAGTATTCTCTGAGCCACCTCATGTAGGTCGAGTTCTCCCTACTTCCACCAGAGGGAAACATTCTCAAAGCCACCTCATGTAGGTCAAGTTCTCCCTACTTCCACCAGAGGGAAGCATTCTCAAAGCCACCTCATGTAGGTCGAGTTCTCCCTACTTCCACCAGAGGGAAACATTCTCAAAGCCACCTCATGAAGGTCGAGTTCTCCCTACTTCCACCAGAGGGAAACATTCTCAAAGCCACCTCATGTAGGTCAAGTTCTCCCTACTTCCACCAGAGGGAAGCATTCTCAAAGCCACCTCATGTAGGTCAAGTTCTCCCTACTTCCACCAGAGGGAAGCATTCTCTGAGCCACCTCATGTAGGTCAAATTCTCCCTACTTTCACCAGAGGGAAACATTCTCTGAGCCACCTCATGTAGGTCAAGTTCTCCCTACTTCCACCAGAGGGAAGCATTCTCAAAGCCACCTCATGTAGGTCAAGTTCTCCCTACTTCCACCAGAGGGAAGTATTTTCTGAGCCACCTCATGTAGGTCAAGTTCTCCCTACTTCCACCAGAGGGAAACATTCTCTGAGCCACCTCATGTAGGTCGAGTTCTCCCTACTTCCACCAGAGGGAAGTATTCTCTGAGCCACCTCATGTAGGTCGAGTTCTCCCTACTTCCACCAGAGGGAAACATTCTCAAAGCCACCTCATGTAGGTCAAGTTCTCCCTACTTCCACCAGAGGGAAGCATTCTCAAAGCCACCTCATGTAGGTCAAGTTCTCCCTACTTCCACCAGAGGGAAACATTCTCAAAGCCACCTCATGAAGGTCAAGTTCTCCCTACTTCCACCAGAGGGAACCATTCTCAAAGCCACCTCATGTAGGTCAAGTTCTCCCTACTTCCACGAGAGGGAAGCATTCTCAAAGCCACCTCATGTAAGTCGAGTTCTCCCTACTTCCACCAGAGGGAAACATTCTCAAAGCCACCTCATGTAGGTCAAGTTCTCCCTACTTCCACCAGAGGGAAGCATTCTCAAAGCCACCTCATGTAGGTCAAGTTCTCCCTACTTCCACCAGAGGGAAGCATTCTCTGAGCCACCTCATGTAGGTCAAGTTCTCCCTACTTCCACCAGAGGGAAACATTCTCAAAGCCACCTCATGTAGGTCAAGTTCTCCCTACTTCCACCAGAGGGAAGCATTCTCAAAGCCACCTCATGTAGGTCGAGTTCTCCCTACTTCCACCAGAGGGAAACATTCTCAAAGCCACCTCATGTAGGTCAAGTTCTCCCTACTTCCACCAGAGGGAAACATTCTCAAAGCCACCTCATGTAGGTCAAGTTCTCCCTACTTCCACCAGAGGGAAGTATTCTCTGAGCCACCTCATGTAGGTCGAGTTCTTCCTAATTCCAACAGAGGGAAGCATTCTCTTAGCCACCTCAAGTAGTTTGAGTTCTCTCTAATTCCACCAGAGGGAAGCATTCTCAAAGCCACCTCATGTAGGTCGAGTTCTCCCTAATTCCAACAGAGGGAAGTATTCTCAAAGCCACCTCATGTAGGTCAAGTTCTCCCTACTTCCACCAGAGGGAAGCATTCTCAAAGCCACCTCATGTAGGTCAAGTTCTCCCTACTTCCACCAGAGGGAAGTATTCTCAAAGCCACCTCATGTAGGTCAAGTTCTCCCTACTTCCACCAGAGGGAAACATTCTCTGAGCCACCTCAAGTAGGTCAAGTTCTCCCTACTTCCACCAGAGGGAAGTATTCTCTGAGCCACCTCAAGTAGTTTGAGTACTCCCTAATTCCACCAGAGGGAAGTATTCTCTGAGCCACCTCAAGTAGTTTGAGTTCTCCCTACTTCCACCAGAGGGAAGTATTCTCTGAGCCACCTCAAGTAGTTTGAGTTCTTCCTACTTCCACCAGAGGGAAGTATTCTCTGAGCCACCTCAAGTAGTTTGAGTTCTCCCTAATTCCACCAGAGGGAAGTATTCTCTGAGCCACCTCAAGTAGTTTGAGTTCTCCCTAATTCCACCAGAGGGAAGTATTCTCTTAGCCACCTCAAGTAGTTTGAGTTCTCCCTAATTACACCAGAGGGAAGTATTCTCTGAGCCACCTCAAGTTGTATCAGTTCTCCCTAATTCCACCAGAGGGAAGTATTCTCTGAGCCACCTCAAGTAGTTTGAGTTCTCCCTAATTCCAACAGAGGGAAACATTCTCTGAGCCACCTCAAGTAGTTTGAGTTCTCTCTAATTCCACCAGAGGGAAGTATTCTCTGAGCCACCTCAAGTTGTATCAGTTCTCCCTAATTCCAACAGAGACATACTATATGCGTGTAAAGGAAATGCACAATATAGTTACATGATGTATATACATAAATATTACATAGGATACAGAACATTTAAAATTAAATAGAGACATATTATATACAAAATGAAACAAATCAGGTGTAATTTTGTACCAAATGTAATACCTCCTTACCGTTATAAGGTTAACATTATATTTATTCACAAGAACAGCTATTTTAACTTTCACTAGGCTTGTAGCTTTGTTCGTCTCATCATTTTGTTTTATTTGATTTGTAATGCATAGCATTTACTGTCAGTTCTTAATATACGTAAATTTAAATAGCTTCATTAATTCTAGAGCAGGCAATTGGAAATTGTCATTAATATTCACTAATATTACTTAGACAGCTATATATGTATTATCATCAGGATAATTTGTCATTCAGATAATCTTGTGCAGAATAATATGCTTTTGAGCATAGGTACTCTTTAACAGCAGTTTTAAATACATTGAAATTGTCAACTTTTCCCTTAAGATCATTAGGGAGAGTATTAAATATTTTTCTGGTCTCATAATATACACCTTTCTGGAAGCAAGAAAGCTTTGCACTTGGATGAATTTCCATGTTTGTAATAAATGTGGTTTGATTACATACAAAGAATTTTAAGATTGAAAATATGTACATGCAAGGTAGGGTTAATATCTTCAATCTTTTAAAAAGATGTTTGCAAGAGTGTCTGCTATGGGTGCTGGAAATGATTCTTATAACCTTCTTTTGCATGAGGAATATTCATTTTACTTTCTACCGAGTTTCCCCAAAATAATATTCAATGATAGAGTTAAAATATGTATAGTATACTTTTTTAAGTGTATCTACAGAACTGACATTTACCAGTGCTTGGATAGCATAACAGGCAGAACTGAGTTTGGCTAAGATATACGTAATGTGTACTTTCCAATCTAAATATCTGTCTACTTGGAGGCCCAGAAATTTAATGTTGTCTACTTGTTCTAGTAACATGTCATTAATCTCAATTTCTATTGGAGTGTGTGGTGATCGATGGGTTATATATTTAATTTCTTTGTTTTGAGGTCTATCACACGCAACAACAGTTAAGCATTAAGCTGTTACCACCCTCAGTGCTAGGGGATTTAAATCAGATTTAGTGGTTAGTTGGGTAGGCATTTAAATATGATGCAATTGAATAAATATGAAAATAATGAATCTGTGCAGAATAAAATACCAATATATTAGTATATTTATAAAATCTAAAATAATTCATATAAATACATAATCAATGCTGCAGTCAGTAATGTAGACAGGAAAATCAATGAGCTCAAGAAACAAAGAGCAATAAAACAAACAGCTAACTTGTCGGTAATTGCAGAAAAGCATAATTATTATAGAAGATTTACATATTACACAGCAGCATACAATAAATTCCAAAATCTATTGATGAATTTAGAATAAAACTGGCTTGAGTAAATAATTACAGTGCGAAAAATTTATTAAAATTGGAATACAAAGATAAAACATCCCCAGAAAAGAAATCAGGCATCTACAGAATAGATTGCAAAGATTGTGAGAAAGTATAGGGTCTTTCAACAAGAGTGTCCTATCTTTGAACTTAAATAAAACATGTTCTATAAATAATAGAGGTTTATTTTGGAACACAATTAATGTGTGGAAGAGAACATCAGTTAAGTGACTGCCGCGACTTCGTTGGGTTGCGCGTATATGGTGACCCAATTTTCAATGACAGAAGAACGTAAATTAGGTTCAACTTCACGAATAACACACGTGATGTTCTTCATAAGATCATTTACTGTTTCTGGCTTGTTGACATAAACTTGAGATTTAGCATAACCCTACAAGAAGTAATCCAACGGCGTTAATCCACATGACCTCAGGGGCCAGTTAACATCACCACCACGGGAAATGATGAAACCTCTGAACTTCTCCTTCAAAAGATCGATTGTTTCGAGAGCAGTATGACATGAGGCACCATCTTGCTGGAATCAGATGTTTCTGAGATCCATACCATCCAATTGAGGCCAAAAATAGTCTCTTATAAGAGCCCGGTATCTTTCTCCATTGACAATTAGAGCTTCTCCATCTTTATCTTGGAAAAAATATGGACCAATGATTCCACCATACCAAAATTCACACCATACAGTAACCTTTTGGGGATGAAGTGGTCGTTCTTGAATCTGCGTTGGATTGTGATTGCTCCAATAGCAGCAATTTTGTTTGTTAACACAACCATCCATTCAAAAGTGGGCTTCGTCGCTGAAGATGATTTTTTGACAAAAATCTGGGTCAGCTTCCAATTGCTCCATAGCCCGTCACGGCGCAACCTATGGTCGTTGGGCTTTAGTTGTTGAGTTAACACCATTTTGTAAGCGTGAAACTTCAAGTCCAGATGCAGAATTCGCCAAGTTGTGGTAGGCGAAAGCCCCAATTCTTGCGCTCGACAAGCAATTGATTTATTTCTGTTCTTGTGTACGCTCTCACGAACGGCGCCTATGATTTGGTTGGAGCGCTTACGTCGATTACGTACAGGCGTTGTTTGATTGCTGACAGAACCACTTCTTTCAAATTTATTGATCAAACGCCAAATCGTTCTCTCGCAGGGACGATTATGCACACCGTAAACTTCACGCAACACACAGAAGGTTTGGCAAGCAGATGATCCATTTTGATACTAAATTTTCACAATTTCTATGCGTTGCTGAATGCTGTAACGTTCCATGGCTGATTGTCAATAACAACTGTAACCACATGAAAAAAATGACTGCTGTAACTCAATAACAACGGCAGTTATCACATGTTAAAAATAGGACACTTGTTGAAATGTTGGAAAAATGAAGAGAAACATTAGTATTACACTACGGATCACTGGAGAAGTATAAAATTGAAACACACATACACAGATCAGCAGTTTCTCATCATTCTTAGGGAGAAAATCATAATATAGAAAACAAGGTGAAGCTATTAAACTTAGTCAAGGGCATATAGAGTTAGGGGTATGGGAAAAGGTGTTAATATGAATTTTGAGTTACCAGCAGAAGGCAAACTCATCAGAGGTTTGTAAAATTTCCACTAGAGTCATCGGAGAAAAGCATCTATGAGGGCAATGGCCTATGAAACTAGCTTTACAACAATAGCTGCAGTTCAGAGTGATGTTTTGGATCATACATTTTCAGTGTACAAGGGCTGATCCATAATGACTGAGACTGATTTTTTTCTGTAGTTTCCTTGATAGTTCTATGTCTCTACCATGAATACTTGAAAAGAGCAGGGTTTCATGTATAATGTCCATAAGTGACAGCACTCACGTAACGGTAGGTTGGTAGTAATGCTGTATATTGTTGACCCTACTTGAATTTCGCATACCACAAAATGGAGGGGACACGAGAGGAGCAATACAGAGCAATAAAATTTTATTTTCGTTTAAATCATACAGCCTTGAAACTTTCGAAAAGCTGAAGCAAGCATACGGTGAAGATGCACTACCTCGTGCAACGGTGTTTAGGTGGTTCAAGGATTTCAAAGAAGGGCGAGTCCTGTGTGCTAAGCAAGGTGGGCCTGGTGTTTCAGAATGGAATGATTTACCAGCATGCAGTTCCCCCCCTCACACTACTGTTACAGCAGCTACTACACGTCAGTATTGGCTAAACTGAGGAAGCAAGGAAACGTTCAAACATCATCGGAATGGGTGGCGACTTCATCACGACAACGCGTGGCCTCACGTCACAAAACAAGTCCAGGAATTTTTGGCTAAATTCAACATTACCTGTGTGCCGCATCCGCCTTAAAGCCCCGGTCTTACCCCCTGTGATTTCTTTTTATTCCCATTACTAAAGGCAAAACTCTGGGGCATTCGATTTGAGAACACTGAAGCAGTGCTAAAGAAAAGTGAGGCAATTCTCAAAGACCTGACAAAGAATCGCCTGCACCATGTGTTTGAGGACTGGCAGAGACGCTATAAAAAGTGCATTCAGTTAGGAGGGGACTACTTTGAAAAAGACCATGTCAACATTGAAATGGAGTAATAAATATCTGTGAAAAAAAATCAGTCTCAGTCTTTATTGATCAGCCCTTGTATTAGCTTGCTTCACTGTGGGTACTCCAGTTACATAGATTTTAATGCTGTTTGCAAAAAGGAAAGCTGCTTCCTCTAATGCATTACCCTCTTCTTTGGAGGACTTAGGGCCAATGTCTATTGAGGAGCAAGCAAACTCTGGATCATAGCATATTCAGGACCAATGCGTGGTATGGCAGTGAAGGGAGGAAATGAAATGTACTGAGGAAAGGGATGATCCCTGATCAAACCCAGCATACAGCTAGCAACCAAGGAAAACTATGAAAAGAAACCTTCTGTCAGATTGGTCAGCTGCAGGATTTTGAACCTGGGACTTCCTGAATGCAGGCCACAGATGTTACCAACTAAGCCATCCCACTTGGAGCAAAACAGAAAACAAACTTTAAAAAGAATTTAATTTCTCTTTTTCACTATTCAATCTGCATTTACAGTTAATATACAACATATGAAAATAACATTCAAAATGCAACATGACATTTATCACAGATATGAAGTGTTCATACGTATTACTTGCTCTTAAGGTGCAAAGTCCAACTCATGCAGTCTCCTCCTTTGTGAAACACTTTCCTGGACCCACTTCTGTGACACAACATAAAACTTTGTAGCTCTTGAATGGTTCAACTTCTGGATGTCGACAAGCCTTCCTTTGTAGCTGTTGCAAAATAAAACACACATGAACAACAAGGAAACAGCATTAGTTGTTCAAGAGACACTTCAAACATCACATATGAAACTTATATCAAACCAATTATACATTTTAGTGGAGAAACTCTTAATTATACCATCTAACAGTAATCTGGAAGGGGGGAGGGATAATTAAGCTCTCAGATTGTAAACAGGAGCTATGAAAAGAACACATAGTATTTTAACTCAAAGTAAAAGCATAAGAATTTAAAATTTGAGAGCAAATTAAAATCATAAAAATGTTGTACAAATATTCCACAAAATAATAAATAAAAACTACAGTTTTCACACGTGAAACAGTATCTATTACAAAAACATAAAGCCCTTAAAATATTCCAAATAATTACAATTTAAAACTGCATGAAGAACTTAAAATTCTTGTGTTTTATTCACATGACTACAAACCACAAACTGTTCTCACATCTTTTTCTTGTTAATACAGATAAACTTTTGTTACACAATAATTTAATTTAATTTTGAGTTGGTGGATGCACTAAAGCTTCATTCACTTGAAATTAACTGAACATTTGAAAGCACTGCTTGCTTTTATCTTCTGCCACTTGAAAACAAGAATTACCCAAGGCTTCCTGTTGCTGTTCAAGACCTGGGTCACATATGTAGATGATGTAGTACCTACAAAACTTACAGATGATGCTGTAAAACTCTTTAACCTACAAGGCAGCTCTATACAGTTCACACTTGAACTAGAGAGACAGGTTCCTCCCATATTTGGATTTAAAGACCTTCAGGAAACAAAATCACCTCTCATTTGGCATTTTTAAAAAATGTACACATACAGAGTAACAGTTTCAACCCAGAATCTCATCAACACTCCATTTTCAACAGCCTTGTCCACCTTCCCCTCAGTAAAGAAGCATATGAACATGAATACAACTGCATCCTCCACATAGCAGAAGTAAATAGCTACACCGATATAGTCCACAGTAAAGTAAAAAAGTCCCAGAAACAAAAAAGTGTTAAGAGAAAAGACAACCCTCTGTACAAAGGAACCAAAACAATTCATAAAATATATGTACCATCCTCAGCTTAATGTAGTAAAATCTTCAAAAAAATACAACATAACATTGGCATCACAGAATAAACACAAAACTCAGAACCTACTGGCTTCCCCTGTCAAAGATAAAAGTCTACAAGAACAAAAATCTGGCATCTACCTAATGAACTGTGAAAATGTGACTTGGTGCATGTTGGTAAAATAAAAAGAAATACTACACTCTTCAGATGTATATTCAATAAACAGTGGACAAATGCGCCATAGCAAACCATTTTTGGACCACAAGCCCGACATCACCCCAAAGTGAGACTCTTGAAATGCACCACCAATCCAACAGAACTTAATCGTAATCAAACGCATGAAAATGTAATGAACTTTGAAATCCCATCACTCAACAATCTAAGCAGCTTCATCATGGACACACCAGATGACACCACCTACACCTCTGGACCCCAATTCCTGTCATGCTCTGTCAGATAAAAGCTGAAGATGAAAGCAAGAGGTGTTTTCGAAACATGTTTGATTAATTTTAATTAAGTGAAGTTTTAGTGTATTCACTGACTCAAGATTCAATTAAATTATTTTTTTTTCCTCTCTATTTTATTTTACATCGCTTTAACTCCCTGGTCATATCACGATGCATCTGTTGGTGAATAACTCTTAGAACGATATGTGATGGACAGTTAGCCTTCTAGGTCTCATCCCTGTAACACCTGCCTCATTCTGTGCAGATGGTGTTAGGGTGCCGTCCAGTCCAACTGCCGTCCCCACACAGAAAGGTGGACAGTTAGCCTTCTAGGTCTCATCCCTGTAACGACCTGCTTCGTGCCATGCAGATGGCATTAGGGTGCCGTCCCCACACAGAAAGGCAGCTAGCCTTCTAAGTCTCATCCCTGGAAATGCCACCCTGCTTCGTTACATGCCCACAGAGACCCCCAGCGCATGGTAGCCGGATCTTCTGCTTTGAGCCATGCAGATGGCGTTAGGGTGCCGTCCAGTCTAAGTGCTTACATTGTCTGTAGATAGATGGCATAGCATTTGCTATTACTTCTTTTTCATTTTACTATTGTTTTAGACTTAAGGTGGAACTTTGAGTCGTGGTATTAAATATCCAATCCGTTATTTACCTTGGCAACTGAGGAAAACCATGAAAAAACCTCAGACAGATTGGTCGGTCCACGGGATTTGAACCCAGGACCTCCTGAATGGGGCCACAGACTTTACCGCCTGAGCCATCCCGCTCGATAATTAAATTGTTTCACTTTACTGTCTCTAACTTCTGAATAACACTTCAATTCTTTCATTACACATTTTGTTGTAGGTATAAGAAAAATGCAGTAGGATAAAGTGATAGTCACATTTTTAAAAGGTGCGCCGCTATGTGAAGCTTTGAAACTCCATGTTCTTTGTACGACCACGACAAAAAATGAATAGCGATGTACCGGTTGAAAAAAGTACAAGTATTTGAACCAATAACAAAGAATATCTTGGAAATGATTAACTCTACAAAATAATTTATGTATAGTAAGATTTTGTCTCTCTTTCCTGGTTTACTAATTATACAAAACTCATTCAGAATAGAGTATTTCACAGGCTATTCCTAGAAAAGTCACGATATACATTTTGTTTCTTATTTAAATATCTTTAATATATGATATTTGAATAAAAAATTAAGAACCATTTTTGAGAAAATAAAAAATAATGAAACATTTTATATATATAGTTAGTTTGGGAGATTTTCTTGAAAATGTTTGTGTTGCAAAGTTTGGTATTAAATCGAGTTATACTATTTACATGGGCCTTTTTATAAAAATACTTTTTTGAATTCAGGAATCCTCAAAACGCATACTTCCGATGAAATGGTGGCATCAAAGTTTTGGGTGAAGTATCAAGTTTGTAACACCAAAACCAGCTAAGGAATAAGCTCTCTCTCATACTGACAGTAAACCAGTACTTACTGTGAATGTACAATCACGTGGGTTGTGTTACCATTTATTTGAGAAGTCACTGCGCCACCATAGAACACCACATCATGTTCTAGCAACTCTAATTCCACTTCGTCCTCTGCTTCAGATGAGGCATCACTTAACTGTCAAAATATCACACTTTGTGTAAGTCTTGCACCGTGTGTGATTTTAATTAAAGTACTTAAACAAAGCAACAATGATAATAACCATTATAATTGTGACAAGAAACACTTCACTATTTTCATGAAGGTTAGCTGACTGAAACAATTTTGGCCCAAAGCGATATTTGGTGACATGTCTGAGCAGTTCTGCCAACTACTAGAGTGCTAACTTTCAGTCTCTCCAATGTCGCTGGATTCTCCTATTCTTGCCTTTACTTCCATGTCCTTCAGTGCTAGCTGGCACATGATTGGTTGGGGAGAGGTGCTCCTGGCTAAGGAAACACCTACTGTCCATTCCAAACCCTCTGATGTAAACAGAAGCACGTGCTTCGGCTTGTCATGAACCCAAGAACACACTCTTACGCCAACGTAAATAGTTCCTTAATACATGTATTGTATTATGAAATATTAGAGCAGGAAAGGTATAGAACTGCACATTTATTGCGGTTATCATAAGAACTCATCGTTAAAGGTAATGGATATATACTAGCTGTTAAGAGATTACAAAATATGATTTTCGCCTCCTATTGCGCTAACGCCGAGAGCATCTTGCTTGTTAATACCAACCATATGCACGACTGCCACTCTCTTACATACACAAGAAATGCAGCAATGAATTCCCAGAGGTGCTATCTGAGTACGGAATAAACACTTTGCATAACACACGATATATGATAAGCGAAAAGTCATTCATAATACACTAACACACATATGCTCAGCTCAGGTCAAATCTAGTGATTTAGTCAGTTGGTATTTGAGCTCACATGGCAGAGAAAGGTGCGTGTAGTGCGAACACAGTGCGAATAAACTGTTCAAACACAGAAGTGGGAAACAGTTAAAAAGTGGCAAAAAACAAACAATACTTCATACATTCAACTCACTATTACAAAGATACCCGACACTTGTATTATTGCATATTATGAAACTAATATCGGATTTTACAGGCGTTTCAGTGAGAGGTGTAACGAAAGCGAGCAGGGAATATAAACAGACATAATACAACATAGAAGAGGATAAAATGTGGGAACTTGTTTTAAGTGCGACAGTGCTGTGGATAAGCTTGTCATTATTTTGGAGAGTAGTTCTGATTCTGATATGGCAACTGAGTCATCTTCGGAGGATTCGGATTTGGGTGTTTCACTTTTGCCCAAGGATTGTGATCAACATAAGTAAAATGTTCATTGCCGCATACTTATAAAATCTATTGTTACCTCAGGTTGCATTTTGAACTATAATTCTCACGCAGGGCGCCTTTTTATAGATTAAATAGTGTTCAACAAGCACGTGGGAGGGGAACAAGCAGTCATTATGGGCGGGTATTGCGAACTACTTTCGCGCGGATAATACAAAGAGTTTGTTTTCAGTGAAAGGCACTCTGGTTTGGTATGGACAGTAGTGGGCTAGTCGAGAAGGATGCCAGCGTATGAAGTTACTGCTGTTATAAAGACGAGTATATACGCTGCGGCAGCAGGTTATAGTTTAGTGTTGCGCTGGTTACTCAGTGAACAAGAAAAGAGGCTGCTGTGCTCATAGTTTATTATTACAGCTTTATGTGCAAGGGAAAGTGACTGGAAAAGTTCACATATCTTCCTTTTCCATGCATGCTTGAAAACAGCGATTTGGGCCAAAACTGTTTCAGTTCCTGAGAAGTACATTAGCCTTACAAATGAGTGGAGTGAAAACATGCCTTAAAACTACAGATACTGTACCTGTGTGAGGGGAGATACAAGTGTATGATCCTTCAAGATATTTTATACATAATAAAGGTAAGTTGCAGTAAAGTTGTACTTTAAATCTTAACATGGTCAATGCACAGGGTTTATGTGTAGATTTTTATATAATTAATACAGAACTGCTTGCAATACTGACAGCAAGTGCATTGTGAGTCACAAGCTACTATTTTCAGAAGCACTACAAACCAAATGCTGAAAAAACAACTTCTGGCATTTTTAGGTGAAGCACAACTGATAATGTTAAAAATTATTTGCATCGGTATTGCCACTTCAATTTATTTAAAATGAAACTTAAGATATAAGCATAGAAGCTTGTTTCATGTTAATGCATTTGCTTTGATGTAAACATGGTCATATGCTTAACATAAACAGAGAAGTTTGCAAGGTCCAAGGTTTCAATTTCTGCCTACATCAAGCACAAGAAACTAGCCAACCAGAGATCAGTTCTCATCACATGATCATTCTACCTTCTTCATTGCCATGTGTTGACTTTCTTTGTAAGATCATACGTCAGTAATCAAATTGTGATGGTAGATGATGCTTTTTTATGAATTTAATATCCTTTAACTGAGTAGCTAGCTCTTGTTTATTTGGATACAAGTACATAACCTCTTTTGTTGTGTTTACTGTCAAAGGCCACCATATTAGCTCAGCTGTTTCATGCTCTCTTGTGACTGACTACTGTGAAACTTTCCATTTGTTGCTGTGAATGACAACTTATTGTGTGCTAGGTTTACACAAAGCTTTAAGTTGTTATGTTAGTGTTTCATTTTCATTGTGAATGGCAGGCCCTTAACTTTCATCACAGTTATCCTGATGTAAACAAAACCTTTAGGATAAATTAAATAGAAGACATTGCAGATTTCAGACAGTATAGTATAGTATTTATTAACACAGTTAATTGTACAAATTTACAACAAGATGATTTAGATTGAGTCACACTTTTTTACACTCACCTTCACTAATTAAAGTTACATAAAACAGGAAACGTTTTCGAGGGCATTCGTCCTCATCGTCAGCGACTGGGTGACTAAGGGTCGCTTTCTCCCATGTCCTCTTCTTCCTCATCCTGCGAATTCTGACCCTGTTGCCATCTGGTGTTGGGGGCACAAAGTTTTAACACAATGCTTACAGGTGGGATTTCAAAATTAATGACGTTGCTGTTTTTGACGATGTGTATTTTTTCCCAGATGTTCAATTCTATTGGTGTGGTGAGGGGTTTTAACAACTTTATACTTTGGCCAATGTTGTGGTTTTCAGTCCAAAAGTCCGCTGTATCACACCATTTTTGGACTGAAAACCACAACATTGGCCAAAGTATAAAGTTGTTAAAGCCCCTCACCGCACCAATAGAATTGAACATCTGGGAAAAAATACACATCGTCAAAAACAGCAACAACGTCATTAATTTTGAAATCCCGCCTGTAAGCAATGTGTTAAAACTTTGTGCCCCCAACACCAGATGGCAACAGGGTCAGAATCCGCAGGATGAGGAAGAAGAGGACATGGGAGAAAGCGACCCTTAGTAACCCAATCGCTGACGATGAGGACGAATACCCTCGAAAACGTTTCCTGTTTTATGTAACTTTAATTAGTGAAGGTGAGTGTAAAAAAGTGTGACTCAATCTAAATCATGATGAATACTTCACTGTTAATAATGCTTCTGTTTTTAATCTTTACAACAACAATTTTACTAATTTATTCTTAACCCAATTTCTAAAAATAAAATATATAGAAAACTAACCTCTTAACTACTGGTATCCAGCATTCCTTCTAATCTAAAAGTACAATTATTAATTTATTTAATCTCCAATACTAACTCTACCTTGAGTTGCTTTCCTTGGACCCCAACAAACTCAAACCTTGAGGTTGTCGGGTCCTACTTACAACATATCAAATAAAAACTACTGTATTTTAATACTCATTTACCTCTTCCTTGCTAATTTTCCTCATCCATTTTGCTCTTACTCTGCCCAAAAGGTTTCCTACTTCTATTACATTTTTCCTAGATTTTACATTTACTAACTTTTTAGCTTGAATTTCTATTGGTAAATTTAACCATTCTCTCTTCTCTATCCTCTTTCTAAGCAACTTCGTTTCTTCACACTCTAAAACTAAATGCCACTCTTTAACTTTCCAGTGGCATAGTGGGCATTTCTCCAAATCAATCTCTTTTCTCAAACCTTTCAAATTCACCACCCATGTCCTAGCCCATGCAAATCCTGCTCTTGCTGTTTTATCACATATATCAACATACTGTTCCCTGCTCCATACTACTTTCATTTCTCTATATAATCTCAGTGAGCTCTTAAAAGTAAAACTCGCTAATAAATCTTGTTTTTCCATGTCCTCTATTCTTGTCCTTATTTCATTCCAGAAACCTATTTGTAGTAATTCTTTAGCTCTCCAAAACCTATCTTCATCAAGGTTTCCTTTATCTTACCTAGCCGAGACTCTATGATTAAATCTTTCCTGCACTATCATACATTGATGTGAAATGCTCTGATCATCAAAATTTGTAATTATAATCCAACATTTTACCACTCTTTCCACAATTTTTCCTTTAATTCCCATTCTCCCTAATTTGGCTTGAGCTACTCCATTTTGAGGCAGTAAAAAGGATGCAAGATGCTCATCTCTTGGCATTCACTGGTGTGTTACTACAGTAATGATGGTTAAAAGGAAAAGTGAAGCATTGAGTACACAGACTGGAGCCACTGGTTTAAAGCAGGGTCTAAAATTTCAAATATATAAAGTTTTGGAAAGAAACCAAAGTAAATGGTCTCAAACAATACATTGTCACACACAAAGGGATAATGCTACTAACCTTTTGGTATCTGTCCACATAAGCCGTACATAACCGGAACACTGCATGGGGGCTTGGACCCGCGAACAAGTCTATATCAAGGTCTGCCATTGTGTCCAAGGATACCTTATTGTAACCCTGTTCAATAAAACACATACCGTTTATAAATATTTATTTATTTAAATGCTAAGTTTATACATGGTTATGAACTGACCTAACCCTAGTTATTTGGGCAGCCATGACTATTGCAATATACAAATACAAAAGTTAACATATTACATGGATGTCCTTTGTCAACTGAAAATTAATCTAAATTTTCATGTTTTTCAACTGACCATTTCCATTTCATCTTCACTATTCATAAAAACTCCCCTAGTGTGGGAATCGCTTCTGGTCTTCAAAAATCTTTATAGGTGCAATTTCTTTGATTCTTAGTAACAATTTCTTACTTATTAGACTTACCCTCCAGTCATTAGATAATGTGAATTTCATGTTCATATAGGGCACGTTCCCCTTAGTTTTCAAACTCCTAATCAAAACCAGGCTAACTTCTCTTTTTCTGGGTCATCTTTTAATTCCTTGTAGTAAGTCAGTGAGCTTTTCACCCTAACCTGGGCAAATAAAATTTGTCTATCCATGTCTTCCATTCTAGATCTCACTTCCTTCCAAAAGCCTCTTTCAAAGTGTCCAATTTTAACCCAAAAGTCTCCTAACCCATTTTTACTTTCTCTACTACGTACAGTAAGTAGGGGAAGTATTGTATTCCACCCAAAAATTCGATACCGAGATTTCACCAGAAATACATGTTTTGAGATCCCCCGAATCCAAAAAAAGCATTTTTGGAAACAAGTCCGTGTGTGTGTCTGTCTGTGAACAGCATAACTCAGAAACGAACAGTCAGATAAACACCAAACTTGGTATTTAGGTTCAGTATCTTCCAGAGATGCGACATGAAGGTTTTCAACAAAATCCCCCCACCCCAGATTACACTTTACATGGAAGATTTTTCGAAAAGTTTAATTTTCTCAAAAATGGCTCTAATGATTTTGATTAAAATATCATATGTTTAAGATATTTTCATGACAAATAAAATGTATATCTTGAATTTTCTGGGAATGTCTCCAAAAGTATTCTCCATTGTGAACAACTTTTGCATAACTGGTAAACCATAAGAGATAGACAAACCTTTACTACACAAAAAATGTAGATCGCATTAAAATACACAATTTATGTCATATACATTTTTTTTGTTGAGTGAACCATTTTCGAGATATTGCTTGTCATTCCCTTAAATTTTTCAATACTTATTTTCTCAAATGGTAATTCGTTATTCATTTTTTTGTCTTGGATATGCAAAGAGTATTAATCTGTGGCAAAGGGAATGGTGCTGCACTTAGCAACCAGCTATTAAGAGATATGTATGTGCTTAAAGGCTACTGTTTTTCTATATTGCCCTTGTAAATATATATTCCCCTTACATCTACAAGAAAATTAGCAATAAGATAGAGTCTGCAAATGTTTATCTCGATTAACATGAAGTAGATGGAGAATAAGCGTTTGTAAAAATAGATTGTACAAGAGTAGAGAAAGTCATGTGAGTGTAACACATCAGATTTTTAAATAACTACTCTCTAATTTTCCTGAATCAGACATCCGACAAAATACCCAAAGTTTGTTCTTGATATATCAAGCATATTTTCACTATATCAGTATTAGGTAAGTGAATCTGAAATAAATATTTTAGTACTTTCTCCAACATTAGCCCTCTCACACTTTACTTTTCTAGCTCTATTAAAGCTGCTGCATTTGTAGTATTGCTAGGGACTCCCAAAATTAATTTATATAAACTTTGAGGCAGTATTTTAATACCTGAATAATTTCAATTGTAATTTAAAATAGGTTAATTCAATAACAGCCCGCCCTGAAACAATATGTATATAATAATTATTTAAATTGTATGTAACAGTCATTGCAAATGCTTATTTTTATTGTAAACATATTTTAATAATGTTATGTGAATACATTACATACTTTAATAATGCAAGAGCTGTGAGAATAATAAGTTTTAGGTTGCTAACAATGAGTAATAATGAGGTAATTGTGGCAATAATGTGTTTAGAGTTTGAAATGTACTGGTCATGATTACAGCGACGATGACGTAAATTCTGTAACAGTTTAAAATTAGTCAATCAACAGCAAAGAAAAGTTAAGTTAAATGCAGATATTCTATTGGACTAGAATTAGCCAATCAGAGACTTGCAATACTGAAGCTTATGGGTTTTGACCGTTGAGGTTACTCAGTTGCTGGCGAGACTTGGTAGAGTATAGAAGGAAAATGTGTTCTCTATGGGTGAATAGTAAAAACAGATATACGTGCTAAGTGAATGTATAAAAGTTTCTCACAGTTTTTTAAACAGTGTAGTGGTTTATAAATATGTGCAAGAATTTTAAATAAAAGAAGTTAATTTAAAAGTTTAATTCTGTGATGTCTACAATAATTGTCATACCGCGCTCTACCTAACATACATGACTCTAAAGTAGGACTGACGCAGCCGAGGCAAAATTCAAACATAAGTAATATTACATAAGCATCAAATTCTAAACCAATGCCCAAAGTGTGTTACAAACTACATAAAGCAACTATTATTACATAAAACAATTCTTCAAGTTTACGTAAACATTTATTACGCAACAGCAGCAGCAAATTAACCTCTTCAAGTTGGCTTCCAAGCGTGTGGCTAACAACAACAACAGTAAAACTTCAACAGTAGAAGAAAAACAAACTACTACAAGTTGGCTCCCAATTGCGGGGCAGATAATAAATAATTTATGTAATTTATTACGTGAACCAAATCTAACTTCAAATTGGCTCCCATAGTGGGGCAGTTAAACATAAATGCAACTAAAATAAAGATTACGTAAAAACAATCTTCAAGTTTAAAAAACAGTTGAACAACATAACCTTCTTCAAGTTTACGTATTTTAATTACATAACAACAGCAATTTCAACTTCAACTTCTTAATATAAAGTCAATGTTATATCATCCTTCGTCTATTTCTCAAATTCCATAAATCCATTGAGATTCGATTAAGGCTGCATAAAGTCTTTCAAACCACTTAATGCACATTGCTGGCATCAAATATAAACATTTACGCATCACCGTCAAGGCCATTCTTGCTTTTGCTATTGCAGATCTTTTCTGTCTCTCCCAGATATGAGAAATCACTAACAACTTGAATTTCCTTGCCTGCCATGAACTAATTTTCATTTTTACATAATTTATTCCCTTCTTGAAGACCATGATTTTAGTTTTATCCTGATTTACCTTCAGCCCCCATTCTTTAGAATATCTGTCAATCTTTAAGTTGATACTGAACTTACCACCAGATCATCTGCATAGAGTAACCCAGGGATATCTCATTTTTAATTGCAGGCATTCATCAAACAATCCAAAATATCATCAATAAACAAAACGGGGCTTAATTTACATCTTGTCTGAGCCCTTTCTTCTGTCCAACTGCTGTAGTTACTTCCCCATCACCACACTTAGCACAAAATCTAGTTTGATGATATAATTCCTGTAGTATTCCGTCACATTAGCACTTAAACCTTTCTTATTTAATTTGTACCACAGCATCTCTTTATCATAAGCTTTTACTAACAATAAATATAGCATAGCCCCTTTTCTTTTAACCCTACTTGAGATATCCTTTTATTCTCTTCAGCCCAATTTTGTATTCTCTCTGCCATAATGTTTATAAATATAATAGCAACAGCAATGAAATTTTAACGAGGCATATTTAAAATATTTTGCCGTGACTCTCACTTTAATACCAAGAACTACAAGTATACGCAGCGTTAATTGGTTTTAATATATAGAGTGGTTGCAAATATACAATTTCACTGAAATAGATTCAATACCTCAGAACTAGTTTCGAGGAATCACTGCAGCCACTCTATATATTATATTTAATCTTTTCACTATGTCTTCTTCCGATTTAAAACTAACAAGTTAATTGGTTTACTTAGTAGAGCCATGGACTGTGATAATCCTAGCTACTTATACTACTGATTGTAGATATAGAACAAAACCCAGACCATCAGTGAAACATAACACTACATAACAAAAAAATCTGATGTGTTACACTCACATGACTTTCTCTACTCTTGTACAAACTATTTTTACAAACGCTTATTCTCCATATGCTTCATGTTAATCGAGATGTCAATCTTATTGCTAATTTTCTTGTAGATGCAAGGGGAATATGGTAGGTTTTAAGCGATAGTCAAATGTTTTAAGAGATGTGGAGTATTCCATTCTCTTTGTATTACCAGGACAAAAAAAAAAATGAATAATGAATTCCCATTTGAGAAAAAATATAAGTATTGGAAAATTTAAGGAAATAACAAGCAATATCTTGAAAATGGTTCACTCAACAAAAAATGTATATGACACAAATTGTGTATTTTAACGCAATCTACATTTTTCATGCAGTAAAATTTTGTCTATCTCTTATGGTTTACCAGTTATGCAAAAGTCGTTCGCAATGAAGAATACTTTTGGAGACCATTCCCAGAAAGTTTGAGATATACAATTCATTTGCCATAAAAATATCTTAAACTTATGGTATTTTATTCAAAATCGTTAGAGCCATTTTTGAGAAAATTAAAATTTTCGAAAAATGTTCCATGTAAAGGGTGGGGGGATTTTCTTGAAAACTTTCGTGTCGCATCTCTGGAAGATACTGAACCTAAATACAAGTTTGGTGTTTATCCGACTTTTTGTTTCTGAGTTATGCTGTTCACAGACAGACACACACACACGGACATGTTTCCAAAAATGCTTTATATGCATTCAGTGCACCTCAAAACATATATTTCCTGTGAAATCTCGGTATCAAATTTTTGGGTGGAATGCAATACTTCCCCTACTTACCATATGTAGTAGAGAAAGTAAAATCTGTTTATGTTTCTTTCTTAGCGTTTATTGGATAAAATCAATGAACTGTACACAAATATACCATTGGTTTTTTTAAATGTAAATACTTCTCAAAATAAAAATTTATACTGGTATTTTAATAATTCACTAATAATTCTGAATTTACTGCTTTTTTCTGACAACCGTAGTAGTTTAAGTGATTAGTGATAGATGGCAATGAAGTTTTTCATTGGTAAAATCACCATAAGACCTCTTTAACAATCATAACCAGGTATATCAATATATATATTTTGCAAAACAGTCTTGCTCTTGTTTGTGAAACTGTGTTACATTACCAAGCTTAATTTAGAGCACTAATTGGAGATCAAAATGTTGTACAGGCTCCTCACGTGTCTTGTGGTAGCTGTAGGTCTACCTTTGAGGGTTGGCCATGTGGAACAAGAAAATTGATGCCGTTTGCAGTTCCTTGACTATGGAGAGAGCCAACCAACCATCATGACAATGTTACTTTTGTGTGGTTGACATCACACAGTACCAAGAACAGAACACATATTCCATAACATCATCTACTGCTACAGTGTGAGAAGCTGCCAATCGCATGGCCACCAGAACATTCTAATACTAAAGATGAAGTACAAAATTCTAGTGATGACAGTGATTTCTGCAAGTATGATGAGAGCATTGCAAAGGAACCACAGCTCATCACTCAGGAAAAGTTAAAATTAAATTTAGTTTTATTTATGGACGCTCTTTAATTACTATGGTCCTTAGCGTCCCATTCTATATTGGGCGTGAAAGGCCAGTAATTTTGCTCAGAGACCTCTTTATCAGGCTTGAGGTTCTTTTACATGCCGTAAATCTACGACACGGGACCACCGGCTTTACTTCCCTTCCAAAGGAAGCAATGCTAAGGATTTTTACATCCAAAAAAATCCATACCTCTCCGCTGGGTTTGAACCCGCGACCTTGGGAACTAGAGGCTAGCACGGTACCATTAGTCCACGAGGACAACTCAAGAAAAGTTGAATGACGTTATAAGGGAGTTGGAACTAACCAAATCAAAGGTCAAACTCCTTGCATCCCATCTTAACTTGCTTGCTGAAGGATGCAAAATAAAATACAAAATACGGCATAAGAATTTTGATTGCTTCTATCAATTTCAGAACATCAATGTTTCAACACATAGGTACAGATTCCTTAGAAATTAAATTAAATTGAGTTTTTATTTATGGACGCTCTTTAACTACTATGGTTCTTAGCGTCCCATTCTATATTGGGCGTGAAACACCTGTAATTTTGCTCAGAGGCCTCTTTAGCAAGCTTGAGGTTCTTTTACATGCCGTAAATCTATGACACGGGACTACCGGCTTTACTTCTCTTCCGAAGGAAGCCATGCTAAGGATTTTTACACCTGAAAAAATCCATTGCTCTCCGCCGGGTTTGAACCCGCAACCTCAGGAACTAGAGGCTAGCATGGTAACCACTACACCACGGAAGACGACAGATTCCTTAGAACCAGAACACATGAAAATGTCAAGCTGCTCTTTGTGGATTTCAAGGTGGCTACACCAAGTATTCTTGCTTCCTCTGCTTATGGGACAGCATTACACCATGACAGACTGGCCAACAAGAAAAGAATTACTTCCAGGCACACACAACGTAAAACATCAACCTCTTGTGTCTACTGAGAAGATTCTGTTACCCCCACACCATATCAAACAATTTATCAAAGGTTTGAACAGTACTCCAGGCGGCGCCGTGGCCGAGTGGTTAGACCGCTCGCCTCCCATCTAGGCGGCCCGGGTTCATTCCCAGGGACCTGCATGTGGGATTTGTGGTGGACGAAGCGGCGTCTGGGCGGGTTTTCTCCGAGTTCTCTGGTTTCCCCCGCCATTCATTCCACCAACTGCTCCATCATCACCTTTCCTTTCATCCATTTCACCAACATTTCGTTTCGTCTACTTCCTTCATCCCATACCAGGCATGGGGCTGATCACCCATCTTGGATGCTCTGTCTGATCCATGAGTGTCTGCTCCTCAACGGGCCTCTGACCCCAGGCACCCGCTTGTAAGTCCTGGGGGGTGGGTGTAAGTCCTACATAAGAGGAGGGTAAACAGATAATGAATGAATGAATGAATTGAACAGTACTCCCATCAGACAAATGTTCCCCAAGTTATCTGAACCAAAAATAAAAGGTGCAACTTTTACCTGACCTCAGATTCATGCGATCTAAAGAACTTGTAGATGTAACGACTCTTGACGAACGTAATGCTTTTGAAGATTTTAGAAAAGTAGTTCAAAGTTTTTTGGGTAGCAAAACAAGTGAAAATTGCAAGCAACTGAGTGATAATTTGCTTGGGTACAGAATGCACTATTTGCTTTCTCATGTTGATTTCTTTAGACCTAATGTAAGTGAGGAACGGTTCCACCAGGACATTCAGCTTATGGAAGAAAGGTATCAGGGACGTTGGGATTGTACAATGATGGGAGACTATGCATGGGGCACAGTATGTGCATAGGGGTCCAAAGAACATAACAGGAAAAGCCATTCTCGTGTATATTTTTGTGTTGAAAATGAGGTGTTATTCATATAATATCAACTTACGAGGGTAATCCCAAAAGTAAGGTCTCCAAAGCGCTGGGATCGCAGGGAAACTGTTTGTGTGATGTTGGCCATACTGCTTTTTTCCTTCCTCCCTCCACTCTCTTCAGAAACCACTGCACGTCCCTTAGCGCCCTCAGTCTTGGCTTGGCAGCCAGTTATAATGGAGCTCCCGTTAGCCACTACCGCCAGGTGCGAAGTTCGCGCAGTTATTCGCTTTTTGAGTGCAAAAGGGGTTAAACCTGTCGAAATTCATCGACAGTTGATGGAAGTGTATGGAGAGTCTTGTATGGATGTCAAAAATGTCCGCAAGTGGTGTAGAGAATTTGCAAATGGTCGCATGGAAATTCATGACGAGGAAAGAAGCGGGAGACCGTCCATTTCTGACGAAACAATCGCCAAGGTTGAACAAATCATGCTTCAAGATCGGCGGATCACTCTCGATGAGCTCTGCATTGTTGTTCCTGAGATTTCTCGAAGCACTATTCATCAGACTTTGATTGAAGAGTTAAAATTTCGGAAGGTGTGCGCAAGATGGGTCCCAAGAATGCTGACAGAAGATCACAAAAGGCAACGCGCTGAAACTTTCCGCCAATTTCTTCAACGCTATGCAAATGAAAAGGACAACCTTTAGGATTCAATAGTCACGGGTGATGAAACCTGGGCTTTCCACTTCACACCTGAGACCAAACAACAATCACGTGAGTGGCGGCATTCCAGTTCACTCAAGCCACGAAAATTCAAGAGAACACAGTCTGCCGGTAAAGTCATGGTAACTTGTTTTGGGATCAAAAGGGGATATTGTTGGCCGACTTTATGGATCCTGGGACAACAATAAATGCCGACAGGTATTGTCAGACATTAAAAAAACTCAGACGGGCAATTCAGAACCGTAGAAGAGGAATGTTGAGCAAGGGCATAAGCCTTCTCCATGACAATGCTCACCCCCACACCGCCCGTCAAACCATGAATCTTCTGCAACAGTTTGGATGGGAAACCATCACCCATCCACCCTATAGTCCAAACTTAGCACCCAGTGACTACCACTTGTTTCCCAAGTTGAAAGAACACTTGGCTGGAAGGCGCTTCGGTGACGACGATGAAGTGAAAAATGAGGTCCATCACTTTTTCAAGAGCATGGCGGCAAGTTGGTATGACATGGGCATACAAAAACTGCCACAGCATCTACAAAAATGCATCGACTGAAATGGTGATTATGTGGAAACATAGACGAATGTTAAACTATGTACCATTTGTTGTCAATAAAAGTTTCTTTGTATTTTAAAAAAAATTGGAGACCTTACTTTTGGGATTACCCTCGTATATAAATCATTATAGGATGTACTTACGTTAGTTCTCCTTTATGTTTCAAGTTATATTAAATAAACAAGTAATTTTGGTTGTTTTAAAAAATATTGAAGGATAGATTATTACATCTGGAATATTGACAAAGGGGAAAAACCACTCACATATCCATAATCAGCATCATCAAATTAAACAGTGAACACTAAAAATAATATAAACAAAAACCTACACCTATTCAAAGGAGAAGTAAGAAAATAACTAATGAAATGAAGAAACAAAATTACAAAGCTAAAGACATTTATGGAAATGCAAAGGAAGCTAAACATTGTGATCTTTGGCATAGAAGAATAGACAGAGAGAAGCAGAGGAAATAATGTAAGGGAAACCATGGCTGGGAAATTGTGGATGTACAAGGGGCATTTGGAAATGATTTACAACTGTGTTTTAAAAATACAGCTCCATCTACAGGTATGTCCTCTCACGGGGCGAGGAACTGATACTAGTACACTATGCAGATGGCAGTTGCGAACGGAGTGTATAGTGAAAGGACAGTTTGTTGTTAAGTGGACAAAACTGTGAACAAGATGGAAGGTGATTACCATGAGTTTTGTGGAAGGAAGGAGCCAAAAGAGCATATATTCAGAAACATTTAACTGTGACATGTGGTCAAGAAGCTCCTCCGTGAAAGACTGTTTACAACTGGATCACTGGATTTGCCAGTGGAAGGAAAGAATGTGAGCACTGGTTGTCCATCAACATTGCGTTGTCTGAACTGATTATAGCTGATAAGCACATAACCTTTGATCAACTGGAATGGCAGACAGGCCTTGGCAGCGCAACTCTCCACACCAATATTCATGACAATTTGGATATGAAAAATCTGATGTGTTTCACTCACATGACTTTCTCTACTTTTGTACAAACTATTTTTACAAACTCTTATTCTCCATCTATTTTATATTAATCGAGATAAACATTTGCAGAAACGATCTTTTGACATGCAAAGAGAATTACATTTTACACTTAGCGACCAGTTCTAAAAATATTTGACTATCGCTTAAGGGGTACTATGTTCCCCTTGTTTTGTATTTGCAAAGGCAATACAAGCACATACATATTTCTTAATAGCTGGTTGCTAGGTGCAGCACCATTCTCTTTGCCACAGAGTATTATAACTCTTTGCATATCCAAGACAAAAAAGTGAATAACAAATTCCCATTTGAGAAAATAAGTATTGAAAAATTTAAGGGAATAACAAGCAATATCTTGAAAATGGTTCACTCAACAAAAAAATTGTATATAACATAAATTGTGTATTTTAATGCGATCTACATTTTTTGTGTAGTAAAATTTTGTCTATCTCTTATGGTTTACCAGTTATGCAAAAGTCGTTCACAATGAAGAATACTTTTGCAGACATTCCCAGAAAATTCAAGATATACATTTTATTCATCATAAAAATATCTTAAACATATGATATTTTAATCAAAATCGTTAGAGCCATTTTTGAGAAAATTAAAATTTTCAAAAAATGCTCCATGTAAAGGGTAATCTGGGGTGGGGGGATTTTCTTGAAAACCTTCATGTTGCATCTCTGGAAGATACTGAATCTAAACACCAAGTTTGGTGTTTATCTGACTGTTCGTTTCTGAGTTATGCTGTTCACAGACACGCACACAAACATGTCCAAAAATGCTTTTTTTGGATTCAGGGGGTCTCAAAACATGTATTTCTGGTGAAATCTTGGTATCAAATTTTTGGGTGGAATACAATACTTCCCCTACTTACTATACGTAGTAGACAGGACTTGACACAGGCCCAGAAGAAGAACAGAGTTGAAGTCTGTCATTGACTATTGGAAATGAAGAATGAACATCCAGATTTTTTGGAGAAATTGGCGACAAACCATGGTGTCACTACCATACACCTGGGAAGAAACACCAATCCATGCAATAGAAAGATCCTGGGAGTCCCCGGTCGAAGAAATTTTATGCTGTTCCATCTCTGTCTTTTGAGACACTTGTGGCTAATGGACTGGCTTCCACAAGGAAGAACTGTCAACAGCAGGGTGACATCCCTACATGACTTAGATGCAGCATTCAGCAATAGTGACAGGGAAAATGGTTGAAACAAGTGCTCATCCAACACAACAATGTACAGTCCCACACCACGACTGCAAAATTGACATTACTGGGGTTCATTGTTGTGCCACACCCACCAGATCTAGCGGATCTTGCTCCATCTGATTAGCAACATGAAGGACGTGCTGCGAGGAATTGCTACCACAACTCTTCAATGAGCTAAGAATAAAGCGTCCTAACAATGGTCTGTGTAGAATTTGGTTGCACCTGAGAAAGATATTTATTAACTCCACATATGGACGCCAATTTGAGAAGATGGTTTGTTACGTTATTTATTAGCACCATGCTGGGACGCCAATTTGAAGTAGTTTGTATTGAAGGAGTTGTATTATATTTCAACTGTTGGGGAGCCGAATTTGTAATAGTTGCAACTGCACGTATAGAAACAGTTTCCGGTAGCCTTTGCCCCAAATGTACTTTCAGGGGGCCTTTCCCCCAAGTTTAAAAAAAATATTAACTTTGTAATTTGACTGTTTCTTTTAATATTATATATTTATGCTTGCCTCGGCTGTGTCAGTATTTATTTTAGAGACACGTTTCTCTTAGCAGGGTTGTGATGTGACTAAGAATGTAGGCTTGTACAGATTATAATTTTACTTCACTCCTTTTATTAATGCTTGATATGATTTAAATAATGCTTCACTGATACAGAGAGAGAGAGAGAGAGCTGTGAGATGTTTTTATTAAATACTTGCACTTTTTAACACGTAAACTATTTTTTTCTCACACAAAATACGTATAATACTTCTCAAGGACGTATCACGCGTCCGATTAGGAACACGGTCTACTAATAACTGACTTCTAAATTTGTAAAATTTTCACCTTTTCAGTTTCTGATTGGCTAATCCTACTCCAATAGAATACCTTCATTTAACTAAAGCTTTTTCTGGTTGTTGATTGGCTATTTTATAAACTGTTCACAAAATTTACATTATTGCTTCCAAGAATCAGAAGTAGTATTGTTAAACTCTCAAACTCATTATTGCCTCAAGGTTATGTTACCTCATTGTTAGCAACTTTTAACTTATTATTCTCACAGCTCCTACATTATTAAATTACGTAATACATTCACATAACATTATTACACATGTATACAATAATATAAGCATATGCAATGACTGTTACATACATTTTACAAATTATTACATACACATATTGCTTTAAGGTGGGCTGTTATTGAATTTATATACTATATAATTAGACTGAAATTATTTAAGTGTTAAAAATACTGCCTCATACCACAATAATGTCTCTGCCCACAGTGCTAGAAACAACCCAATTTCTGCAAGAGTCAAATATTTTTACCCTCCCTACAGACCAGATCTGGCCCCATGCAACTTCTTTTGTATTCCCCAAAATAAAATAACAAATTTGGGGTCAACGGTTTGTATTGCCTGAAGCTGCTTACAAAGAATGTACTTGCACTCTCTCCAAAGAAGAATGGTGTTCAGCATTTGGAAAGTGGTGTGAAAGGGTGAAACATTGTATAGAGTGCACTGGAGAAGACTTTGAAAAGATGCAATGATCAGATGTAAATTTTTAAAATTATACTGCATTCATTCTCAAAACTTTTAGAGTGACCTTTTTACTAGCAGAAAACCAAAATTGTACATCTTTAGTAAATAGGTTGTCTGGTAATTTCTCTAGTGAATAAAGTTAAAATGTTGGCTGCCGTGACATGCAGCATCAGTCACTAACCTGAACAGGGCTGTTCCCTATAGGTACATAAACTGTGCACTTCAATTCCAACGATGTATAAACAAGGTGTTTCATGGTTTTGACTTCAGAGCATTGACCTCAAACAAATTTATCTTGGCACCAATAAATCTGAATATGTTTACAAACAGCAGCATTGATCAGCTTTTAGTTAGTATATTTAACATGGCAATACTGAGTAAGTACAAGAAAAGTTGGAGCAAATTTTCATTCAAAAAAACAGATATCAGTTAAATGCAGATATATTCCTAATATGTTCATTGATGGGGTTATCAAATTTTATATTGAAATTTATTGCTTATTTTCTTCATATTCTATAGTTAATATTTTCATGATTCATTTGTTGGCTCAAAACTATTAGATACTATGTTACCCTGTATGTGAATTTATGATAAATATATTTAGTATTTTAAATAACTGACTAGTAAACTGTAAAGAGAAGCAATTAACACCACAAAGGAACACAAACAGGCACTTTATACCTGCTCTAGTTACAAAGGACAGTGCATACAATCAGATGAAAAAGGCAGCTATAACGGATTTGCACTTATACATGGCTAAAGCGTAATTGTATATAGCAGATGGTGATGCTTGTTACCTTACGTTGTGTTCACACATAGAAGATAAGATAAACTTATGAAGGAGAAGGTGGAGGTTAGGTCAAATCTTTCAAACAGTCAAGGCAGGCAATACATTGGGATGTTTGTTCGCTTGATGCTTGTCCTGCATGAAGGTATAACATTTTGCCTTCTCATAATGTTGTGTAAAATACTAGTGAACAGATTATATAATGGAATTAGGTGTTTTCAATAATGATGAACTTATTACGATTATGTAGGGGATAACAGTGATGCTAAATATAGGAACAAATTAAGAAAGGAAAAAGTTTGGAGTTGATGTGAAATGCTCTCTGGCATGCAGGTATTTTTCTTCTGGATGGTGAACAATATTTTATTGAGAAGTTCTTCAAAAGAGCAGACCTGTTGACAAAGTAATTCAATAATAATCAGAAAAAGAATTTTTTAATGCAACCTTTATTAATAAGTGACTGACATTTGCCTGTTGATTTTCACTTTTGCTTTTCTTCCATGGTAACACAAAGCTTTTATGCATTTTATGAAGAGCATGTGTTAATAAAGACAATGAAGTGGGTCTGCATAAAGGAAGAGGAGAAAGGAAAGTTGTATCATATACCAGTGGGTCACATCAATCTTCCATGTCAAGTCCAACATCCATGAAATGCCAAGTCATCAAATGTTTTCAACATTTTTTGTATGCATTTGATGCTTTGAAATTGAAGAAGTATTTGTTCTTCAATTTGCTTACGTAAATATTATTACATATATTTGAAAAAGTGTGCTGTTATGTAATTATTTAGATCCACGTTGAGGGATGCCACTTTGAGAAAGTATTGTATTTGTGCGAGATGTGAGAATCCCCACGTATGTGCGTCACTTTGAGAATGTATTTAGGTTACATAATGAAGATACACTTTTATGTTGTTTGACGCCAAACTTTATAGTGAAGATGATGCTTGTTTTGCATAATATTATTAAAGTTATTTGCCTCGGCTGCTTTCAGTCGCATTATAGAAACACAAGTTCTTTTAAGGTTGTGATAAGACAAAAATTAAAAATACGTCACAGAATTTACTTTTTAATTTCACTTCTTTTTATTTCTCTTTATAATTGCACATTTATAACACAACATTTTATAAAAGAAAAACCTGTGAGCACTTTATATATATTCTAGCGGAGAACACAAATTTTACCATCCGTACTGTACAACATCTTACCCGCGACTTTCACATCTGCTCTTTACAACATCTTGCCCGCGACTGACTAATTCAACAGCAAAAATCTTATAGCTTCGGTAATGCCGGTCTCTTATTGGCTAATTCTAGTCCAATAGAATTTAAGTATTCAAACTAAAACTTTTCTTTATTTTTGATTGGCTAATTCCAAACTGTAGGCGAAATTACGTTATTACCAATCTTTTCATAACCAGTATTTTTTTAAATTCCAGACAGATTATTGTCACCAAAATTACATTATTACCTCATTATTAACATCCTAAAACATATTATTCTCACAGTTTTTGCACTATTAGAGTATATAAACATTTACATATCACTAATAAATATATTTACAATAAAAAATAAGTATTTACAATGACTTTACATCAATTTAAATAATAATTATATACATATTATTTTTAAGGTGGGCTGTTATTGAATTTAATTATAGTAAAAATACAATCAATATCATTTAGGCATTAAAATACTGCCTCAAAATAGAAGTCACAAAGTATTTTTGGAAACATGTCCATGTGTGTGTCTGTGAACAGCATAACTCAGAAACGAACAGTCGGATAAACACCAAACTTCAAGAGATGCGACACGAAGGTTTTCAAGAAAATCCCCCCACCACAGATTACCCTTTACATGGAACATTTTACGAAAATTTTAATTTTCTCAAAAATAGCTCTAACAATTTTGATTAAAATATCATATATTTAAGATACTTTCATGACAAATAAGATGTATATTTGAATTTTCTGGGAATGCCTCTAAAAGTATTCTTCATTGTGAACGACTTTTGCATAACTGGTAAACCAAAGAGATAGACAAAATTTTACTACACAAAAAATGTAGATCGCATTAAAATACACAATTTATGTCATATACATTTTTTTCGTTGAGTGAACCATTTTCGAGATATTGCTTGTTATTCCCTTAAATTTTCTAATACTTATACTTTTTCTCAAATGGGAATTCGTTATTAATTTTGTTGTTTTGTCCTGGCAATGCAAAGAGAATGGAATGCGCCACATAGCAACCACCTCTTAAAATATTTGACTATCGCTTAAAGCCTACCAATTCCCCTTGTATGTACAAGAAAATTAGCAATCAGATTAACATCTCGATATCTCCATTAACATGAAGCATATGGAGAATAAGCGTTTGTAAAAATAGTTTGTACAAGAGTAGAGAAAGTCATGTGAGTGTAACACATCAGATTTTTTTTTTCTTTCTTTCTTTTTACTCCATACTGGATTCATTTTAAAGTTTATGGAATCCACTTTAAACATGTACTAGTTTGAATGTCATTAACAATTTAGTTACTTATCGCAGAAATTTGGACTTTTAAAATCCATTTTTGTGTTATATATTGACAACCTAAAAATATTTTCTAAACACATGTATTCTCCATTTAGTAGTGTATATGCACGCAAAATTTCAGGAAGACATTTGGTCAAAGATATTTATAAGAAAATATTTTCTGAGCTGAAACCTGCAGTGTGAGAGCAGAGAGGAGGGTAGATTTAAAATACAAACAAACTCATGAAACCACATCACACATTTCCTTTCACAGATGAGCAGTCCAGAATATTTAGTTTGTGTGTTTGTGAAATTAATCTGTTAAATTTAGTTTTGAATATTTGTTAATTATTTAATATGAGTAATACTGGTATCACAGATTGTTGCTTTAACCCAATGAAAATTAGCATACACACGTTCAAGAAAAAAAAACATTTGCGACAAGTTGAGGCAGTATTTTAATGCCTGAATAATATTAATTGTGTTTTATTATAATTAAATTCAATAACAGCCCACATTGAAGACAATATGTATATAATTATTATTTAAATTGTATGTAGTCATTGTAAATACTTATTTTTTATTGTAAACGTATTTATTAATGTTATGTAAATGTTTATATACTGTAATAGTGCAAAAACTGTGAGAATAATGTGTTTTAGGTTGTTAACAATGAGATAATAATGTAATCTTGTGACAATAATGTGTCTGGAATTTTGAAATGTACTGGTCATGAAAAGATTGGTAGTGACGTAGTTTCGCTTACAGTTTTGAATTAGCCAATCAACAGTAAAGAAAGGTTTTAGTTTGAATGCTTAAATTCTATTGGACTAGGATTAGCCAATAAGAGACTGGCAATACCGAAGCTTTAAGGTTTTTACCGTTGGAATTAGTCAGTCGCGGACCAGGTTTCATAGAGTGCAGTTGCTAAAGTCGCGGACTAGGTTTCATAGTGTGCAGATGGAAAAGTCACGAGCAAGATTTTATAGTAAATACGTTAAGATTGTATAAAGTCTCTTACAGTTTCTTTTATAAAGTGCAGTGTTTTATATATGTGCAAGTATAAAGAAATAAAAAAGAAGTGAAATTTAAAAGTAATTCTGTGACTCTTTAATTTTTGTCATACCACGACCTGAACAAGACCTTATGTCTCTATAGTTCACTGAAGCAGCCGAGGAAGATTTAAATAATATTACATAAGCTTAATTAATTGAAACCTACGCACAAAGTAACAAATTATATATAAAATCTTCAAATTTCTGCGCAGAAATTACATTGCGCAACATTGCGTAATACAAGCATCATCCCCAACACTTCAAACTTTGGCGTCCCAAGCATCTACCAACTTCAAAGTGTATCTCCATTACGTGAGCAGTTTAAATTAAAACTCAAGCTTTAACATCTTCAAAGTTTGAAGAACATAACTTCTTCAAAGTGGCGCCCAGAACGTGGGGCAAACTCCTCCAAACAGCTACCAACAAAGAACCAGTTAATTCACTTCTTCAAGTTTGGTGTCCCAAGCGTACAGCTAACTACTTCTTCAAAGTGACTCATAAAATGCTTTTAAAACTGAAAATGGAGGACGTCCCCACAACTGTGTGCCTCGTGTTGTATAAGAATGTTTCAAACTTGAGATACGAGTGACATTTGTGTTGCTGGACGTATTACCTGTGATATCTGGGTAGCTCAAGTAGCTCTCACCTTCACATCAGAGCAGTAGTGGTGCGAATGAGATCAAGGAAAGTGTTGATGTTTCAAAACTTAATGTTTGCTTAGTATCAATGTTAGACGAATCACCCATAAACAAAATAAAACTGTCTCAAAAAATATCCTTCCTGGAAATTGCAACAAAATAACAGAAAAACTTAAGATGAAGGCATTTCATATTGAAGTTGAATTACTGGAAGAAAAACAGGATTCAGAAATAATTCCAAAGCTGATAGGAACTTAAAAATTAAGATTTTGACTATTTCTGAAACTTGGTCTTACAACCAAATTAAGGAAAAGTTTGGCAACAATGTTTTGAACATGATAAAGGTAGCAAAAACATTAGCTTCAAAAGGGGCATTTTGTAGACTCCTGAAACCAAATTTGGTAAACCATTACAATAATGTGTGGTAGAAAAAGTATTTAGAGTTTTACATTTCTGATGATGTAAGCACGGTTATGGCAGAAAAAAGAAATTACGTTTCCATTAACCTTCAGACTGCTATACTTCCATGTATCTCCTTAAACCACTGAGAGGGGTCCAGGCAGAAAACTTTAATTAACACAAAATAATTATGGATTCCGTGAAAAGTGCTCAACAATATCAGCCCTAATAACCTTGGTAAATGATGCTTCAAAAATGATAAATAGGAAACAACAGACAGCAGTTCTGACATGTGATAATTCTAAAGCATTTGATTGTGTCAGCCATGATATATTACTAAAAAAATTAGATTTCTATGGTATAAGGGCCACTGCTTTAAGGTGGTTTGAAAATTATCTTAATTGTCGTAAACAAAAAACAATCATTAAGAATCAAAAGGGAACAGTGGAATCAAATTGGGAACAAATAAAAACAGGAGTCCCACAAGGAAGTGTGTTGGAACCTCTACTGTATATAATCTACACAAATGACCTACCTAACTCCATAAAAGGGAAAACCATTATGTATGCTTATGACACTTCAATCTTATTAAATGGGCAAAACATTGAGGAGTTAAAATATAACTTAAGCGAAACTATAACTCAATTACAGAAGTGGTTTACTAGTAATGGCCTCAAACTTAACACTTCCAAAACATCCATTATGCAGCTCAGCACTCAAGATAAGAATTGTGAGAGTTTTATCACAACTGATGCTATAAATCATACAGAAAACTCAAAAATTTTGGGTACTTACTTAAATCAACTATTAAAATGGGACGATTACATCCGCTACTTGGCTAAAAGATTAAATAGTGCATGTTTCAATATGAGCTGTATAGCTAAAATAACGAACCTTGAAACAAGGAAAATAGTTTACTTTCATTCTTTGATGACTTATAGAATAATACTATGGGGGAACTATACTGAACGGGAAACAATTTTTAAAAGTAAAAAAAAAGTATTACGTATAATGACTCACTCCAGACCAAAAGATTCATGCAGAAATTTGTTAAAAAACCTGAAAATATTACCATCCCAATTCCTGTATGAAATAAATAAATACATCCACTCAAACTTTGATACAATCTATAATTCACAAATGCAACAATCATGGAACGAGAAATAAAAATAATCTGAAACCACGCACGCACAGGTTAGCACTGTATGAAAAAAGTCCATTACATGCAGGAATAAAAATCTATAACAAACTCCCTATAAAACTCTGTGAAATGAAAACCCTCAAATACTTTAATAAAGCAATAAAAAACCTATTAATGGACAAAGCCTATTACTCAGTTACTGAATATATGAATGATGAAATTGAATTATAATAACGTTTTGTCATTCTGTAATTAGTTAAATTACTGACATTACAAAGGGACTACCATAATTATATCAATACTTGTATATACTATATCACATATGTAAATTTGTAATTATATTGTTATTGATATTTAGTATAATTATTGCTAACTTAATACTTGTACACTTGACAAGTCACCTGTTTATGGAGTTTTTACTCAATGTATGTAAGCTTATGTGACAATAAAGCATCTTATCTTATGTTCTACTTACAACAAATAAAATCATTTTAAAACAACAATTCTGATGTACCAACATTTTTTTACCAACAATGTACCTCAAAATTAGCATTGTCAAACAAACAGCCAAATTACAATATTATTTACCAGCACCATCGCATTAGATGAAATAATTTGTTATATTTTGTATTTTTCAGTTTATTTTTTGGAATTAATTGTTCTTTCACACAAGCCGTGTGTTGGACAGGGTTGGAAAGGTAGAATCAGATGACTGTAAAATTCAATACCATAGCTGGGACTTTGGTGTCGTGCCGGCATGTTGCCATGGTAGCTTAGTGGTTAGAGCAACCGGACAGAGACCAGGAGATTCGTGGTTCAAATCCCGGCTATGGCATTGAATTTTTCAGTCATCTGATTCTACCTTTCCAACTCTGCCCAACACACGGCTTGTGTGAAAGAACAATTAATTCCATTAATTGACCTAATAGTGTTTGTAACTATGAAGCCCAGGACTTAAAGTACTTACAAAGAATGTAAGTTGCCATTGGGGTATGACATCTCAATACAATTTGAGATCTCCTTGTGGTTTACCGGGAAAAATGCGAATCAGCTGGAGAATTTAATGCCGTGCCGGAATGTTGCCATGGTAGCTTAGTGGTTAGAGCAACCGGACGGGGACCGGGAGATCTGTGGTTCAAATCCCGGCTATGGCACTGAATTTTTCAGTCATCTGATTCTACCTTTCCAGTTTATTTTATGTTTTATTTTCCCTGGGATTCACAACTGCATTTTAACGTTTTTATAATGTACTGCCAGTACTGTGTAAGTATTTTACATGGAGTTTTACAGTTCATGTTCACTAAGTGTAACATCCAAGACACACTCACTGCTCTTTGCATTTTTTTTACAGGGTATCACAACTGAATTTGTTTGTTCTAGTTTTTGTATCATTTTTTCTTGGACATAACTGACACCAGCCTTTTAGTTTCAGTGGTCCTCCTGCATTCTTCTCTTCTGGGATCAGATTTCTAATGGCATCTGTAATAAGTTTGTGTGGAGCTTGTATCCCCTTCTTCATATGTGGAATTACCACCTCCTTTCCTAGGTCTAAAATAAAATATCCTCTAGTCTGAAGAATTTGCTTTGCATGTAGGATTTCTTGTCTTTCATAATTCAACACATCCTATGTTAATCAAGTTCAGGAACAGAACATACGGCCATCTTCTTCTTGTGCGATTTGTTGAATACTTATCGATCATTTTATCCATTGTATCCACACTGCCTTTTGTTTGATTATAATGGAGAATTATATCTGGTTTGTGGTTTTGTTTATCATTTTCAATTCTCTGTTATCATCACCGCCATTTCTACATTCTTGTATGTCTGAAGTTACCTCATCGTTTGCTCTGAATCTGAACTTTCAATGTTTATCTCATATTCACCTTCATCATTGTTGTCATTTGTTATTCACATAACTTTCTCTAAATCCCTAGGATTATGTAATTCAAAAGGTTCACCTTTCCATTTTGACCTGACCTTACGATGCACTCTAGAAGAGCAGAGAACTGTTTACACACAATTTCAAACCAAGAATGCACGCTAGAATGGCAGCCAATATAAAACTCTCCAGATACAGAACAGTTTATGAGACATAAACTGCTATGAGGAGTTCAAGTTGTATTTTATGTTTTTACGATTGTATTTATTGAACATTTTATGGAACTGTTTTATGGTAATAAGGCTGATTAAATTTGTAACACATTACAAAAATGTCAAAATTCTAAATTAGATATTTCATTCATAAACATTAAAAAGTTTAACACTGGGATCCAGTCTGAAGGTTAAAGAAGGATGACAGAAAATTCAAAAACAGAAGAGATTGAGTCTTTTGCAATGTAAAAGAAACCTTCACAGTTTTAAAGGTAAATATCCTGATATCAAAACGTGCTCTATTCAGACCTACACAGTGTAGGTATACTTCTAGGCATTCTGCTTGTGTTTGTGCTCATCATAAGAATGTGGAACTGATGTGTGTTGGATTGCGTGGGCCAAAGAGAGAGTAGGGAGTTCCACTAGGCATAGAAGGAAGAACAACCCTTGTGGGTTAAGGCACATACATGCCTAGGAACAAGTAATGTTCTAGCGTCCAGCATGTTTGGTCTTGGTAAAATTCACGTTATTGGATGTAAGTACTTCAAAATTTCATATGTAAGACTGTACGTCTCATTATTGTGTGGTTTTTCTAAAGGAAGTAAAAAGAGTTGGATCATTATAGCTTGTGTAAAGAACTAAATGTTCAAAAGCAACACTGCATCTGATGTTAGGAAGAAGGAACATTGTAAGTTGTTGAAGTTTCTCTTATGCCAAAGGAAATATAGTGGTGAAAGAAAGCAACAATATATGCAATCATGTTAATTGTTAAATTTTAAAATTAAAGTTATGTTTAATAAACTGCAAGTTAATGACAGTGTGTCACTGCATTAATTTATCCTTGTGAATTTCCTTTCTAATTCACCTTTGGGAAATTTAATAAAGAAGATCCATTCCTCTGGACAGGACATAGAGAAAAATGTTATACCACATGCTGGTATCAACTTAACAATCCAGTCAGCGGAAATCATGTCACTGGTCACTGTGTTGGGTTGCACGTGACATGTTTCAAGTCATCAGATGGAGTTTTGTGGCACATAACATCGCTGATCCCAGCTGCTGCTGTGGGAATCAACTGGGAACTGGATCATTTGTGACTGGTCAGTGAGGCAGTATTTTAATACCTGAATAATTTCAATTGTATCTTTATAAAAGAAAATTCAATAACAGCCCAGCTTGAAACAATATGTATATAATAATTATTTTAATTGTATGTAACAGTCATTGAAAATGCTTATTTTTATTGTAAACATATTTTAATAATGTTATGTGAATACATTACATACTCTAATAATGCAAGAACTGTGAGAATAATAAGTTTTAGGTTGCTAACAATGAGTAATAATGAGGTAATTGTAGCAATAATGTGTTTAGAGTTTGAAATGTACTGGTCATGATTAGAACGACGATGATGTAAATTCTGTAACAGTTTTAAATTAGCCAATCAACAGCAAAGAAAAGTGTTAAGTTAAATGCAGATATTGTATTGGACTAGAATTAGCCAATCAGAGACTTGCAATACCGAAGCTTATGGGTTTTGATCATTGAGGTTACTCAGTTGCTGGCGAGACTTGATAGAGTACAGATGGGAAAATGTGTTCTCTACGGGTGAATAGTAAAAACAGATATACGTGCTAAGTGAATGTATAAAAGTTTCTCACAGTTCTTTAAAAAGTGTAGTGATCTATAAATATGTGCAAGAATTTAAATAAATGAAGTTAATTTAAAAGTTTAATTCTGTGATGTCTACAATAATTGTCATACCATGCCCTACCCAAGATACATGACTCTAAAGTAAGACTGACGCAGCCGAGGCAAATTCAAACATAAGTTATATTACATAAGCATCAAATTCAAACCGACACCCAAAGAGTGTTACAAACTACATAAAACAACAGTTGAACAACATAACCTTCTTTAAGTTTACGTAATATAATACGTAAACAAATAAACATAATAAGATCTTCAAGTTAGACTTTACACTGTGTTAGGTTGCATATTACATGGAGTTTTATGGCACATAACATCGCTGATCCCAACTGCTGCTGTGGGAATCAACTGGGAACTGGATCATTTGTGACTGGTCAGTACATTCATTATCATCCTCCTCAGTGAAAAACATTGGTGCCAATGTGGCCTAAGGCATCGTCAGGATAAACTTGCCTCATCTCTTGCAGATTTATCTAATTGTTAGCTCACTGCAGCAACTTTTTCAAGTTCGTCTGCTCCTTTTAGGATGAACTGGCATGTGGAGAAATTAAAACCTTCCAGGATGGTACATTCACATCTTACGATACAGCAGACACTCTCACATTGTACTTTAATACGTGCTCTCCAATTAAAACAAACAGATAAATACAAACACTTAAACAGATATACTATACTTTTATTTATTCACACATAAAATATGGAATAATATTGTGGGGAAATATTACAACAGAAGTGCAAAAGGTATTTAAATTACAAAAAAAAGCAATTAGAATAATAGGTAATGCTAAAAACTAGACACACATGTAAATCAATGTTTAAACAATATGGTATATTGACTGTTCCTTGTATATACATTTATGAGACGATAAAACATCTTTTGGAGGACAATGATCCAAAAAATGCTGGTATACACATGTATAACCTAAGAAACAATGATGATTATTTCAGAACAGTAGTTAAAGGCACATTAAACAGACGTAGTGTAAAAAATATGGGAAAAGAACTTTATAATAAGTTACCTGAAACAATAAAATTGATAAAAAATGCTGATCAAACTGTGAAAGAAATAAAAAGGCACCTACTAGTAAATGCATTTTATAGTCTGGAGGAATTTAAGTGTGGGACTGGTAATCAGGAATTGTAAATAAATTGTATTTGTAAATATATATATTGTACTTGACGAATCCACAACATGTAGATGTTCTCATGGATGAAAATAAATTGAAATTGAAACAGAAACCAACAAAACTGAGTAAAGTTTCATCTAGAAACCAAAATGAAAGACTTTTATGAAAGTAAATAAAAAGCTTATGCGCTGCATCCACATGGCTTTCTGTACTCACTCTTCTACAAACTGTTCTTACAAAAGCTTGTACTTCTTGTTAATAGAGATAAACTTTCATTACACATTTTGTTGTAGGTGTAAGGTGTGCAGTGGGTTGGAGCATGGTGCTATGGTTCCTGGCCACAGAATGTGCTTGGGTTCGATCCCAACCATGGAGGTGCAGATTTTAAGTCCCAGTTATGGAACCTGTGTCCACTCAGCTTCATGAGGAGAGCAAGGAGCTGTGATAGGTAGCGACCTCGGCCACATTCCAACAAGGGGGTGAGTGATGCTGGCCACATCAGCTGCAACATCACCCACCTCTGCTGTGCGTATGTGGGCATGAGGCTGGCTCTGCATGCACCATGGGCTTTTTTTTATAAGAACAATGCAGTAGGAATTGACAACATATGTCAAAATACAGTTTGACATACGTTGTGTACTATTACAAAACGTAAATCTTTCTGCGCAGGAAGGTTCTGTGTATACCTTTACCAGTTATGCAAAAATCATTCGGAATGAAGAGGATTGTGCAGCCTATTCCCAGAAAATTCAAGATATACATTTAATTTGTCATACAAACACCTTTAGTCAAAATTGTTAAAGGGCCATTTTTTGAGAACATAAACATTTTTGGAAAGTTTTGCATATAAGAGTAGTTTGCAGTATGAGATTTTCTGAAAATCTTATTGTCCCACGCTTCAAAGATGCTGAACTTACATACCAAATTTGGCTTTTCATTCTTGAGTTTTACTGTTCATAGAAACACTCAGACCCTTTTCTAACTTTTTTTTTTATATTCAGGGAGCCTCAAAACATGTATTTCTGCTCAAATCTAGACATCAAAATTTTTGGATGGATTATGACACTTCCACCTACTTAAAACACGTAGTAGATGCAGGAGGTTTTTAGCTTACGTAAATATATTATTATGTATATTTGCAAAAGTGTTGTTATGTAATTATTAAGCTCCACGTTGAGGAACGCCAGTTTGATGAATGTTATTGAGCCTCGTTGTATTTGTTGCCAACTTTGAAAAAGTTGTTTAGGTGGATGCTACGAAGAAATATTTAACTTACGTAATGAAGATACACTTTGATGTTGATTAATGATTGGGACACCAAAACTTTATAGTGAAGATGATGCTTGTTTTTATGTAATATTATTAAAGTTATTTGCCTCGGCTGTCTTCAGTCGCACTATAGAAATACAAGTTCTTGTAGGGTTGTGATCGGACAAAAATTAAAATACGTCACAGAATTTACTTTTTAATTTCACTTCTTTTTATTTCTCTTTGTACTTGCACATTTATAAACACAACACTTTATAAAAGAAAACTGTGAGCACTTTATACTTTTACCATCCGTACTCTACTGCATCTTACCCGCGACTTTCACGTCTGCTTATTACATCTTGCCCATGACTGACTAAATTCAACGGTAAAAATCTTATAGCTTCGCTAATGCCAGTCTCTTATTGGCAAATTCTAGTCCAATAGAATTTAAGTATTCAAACTAAAATCTTTTCTTTACTTTTGATTGGCTAATTCCAAACTGTAAGCGAAATTACGTTATTTTTTTAAATTTCCAGATACATTATTGTCACAAAATTTACATTATTACCTCATTATTAACATCCTAAAACATATTATTCTCACAGTTTTTGCGCTATTACAGTATATAAACATTTACATATCACTAATAAATACGTTTACAATAAAAAATAAGTATTTACAATCACTTTACATACAATTTAAATAATTATATACATATTGTTTTTAAGGTGGGCTGTTATTGAATTTAATAATAATAAAAATACAGTAAATATCATTTAGGCATTAAAATACTGCCTCATAGAGAAGGTAAAAACATGCCCTTTCTGATATTATAAATTACTAATAGTTTGTGACAATCCTTCACTTATCTTTTTTAAAAACATTTTTTTAAACTCTTCAGACTGTGACCAAGTTTATAGTAGTAAAACTAAAGATAATTTGGAAACCAGAGTGAAGGATCATTTAAAAAATATAAATACAAACAATCTGATAAAAATTAGCTGTACCAGATCATATTTGCTCATTTAATCATGACATAAATAAAAAAGTAACCTTGACCCAATGTGGATCTTTTGATCTTACCACCCCCAGGAGGAAAGCATGAGGTGAAGAAACCGCAGGTTGACAGAGACTGCAGAGCTCGCTAATGATTCCAAGCTTGCTGACCCGGTCACACCAGCGGGCTGTTTGCAGAAGGCTCAGAGAAGGCTGCCATCTGGCAGGGCAAAGAAGACGTTTTGGTAATGTTCCTCCAGAGGTCAGCGTGTCATGGCGGACGATGTAAATGCACAATGTCAGGTACCAACTGTTAAACGGAAAAAACGCTGTGGCGTTAGTAAAACCGGAAATAGACCAACTGTTAAACGGAAAAAACGCTGTGGCGTTAGTAAAACCGGAAATAGTTTGGTACTGTTCTGAACTGTTATACGCTGTCGTAATAGAAAACCGCAAAACAGTAAAAAATATTATTGTTACTGTCTAATGCGTGGCATTTAGTAATGACCATTGACGCTCGTGCACTACTAAATATGTAAATGTAAAGAACCTCAAGCCTGATAAACAAACCTCTGAGCAAAATTACCAGTCTTTCACATTCAATATAGAACGGACGCTAAGGACCACAGCAGTTAAAGATCGTCCATAAATAAAATTTAATTTAATGATTACCGTGCAACAGTAAGCAAATGTAATATAACTAAATAATTACCATGACACAGTAAACGACTGTAATAGAACTAAATAATTACCGCATAGCAGTAAACAAATGTAATAAAACTAAATTATAATGAATGCTACTATAATTATGCCCAAGGACATATCTGCTCTTTCACGATGCAATTGTTAGCCATAATAAAGGCTGTTTTGCATCAATGCATATAAGACAATGAAGAAATATAACATTTTGGAAGAAAAGAAAGATAAAAGGAAGTTCTGAGGGAGAAGATGAACCAAAAGAGAGCTGTGAAGATGTTATGTCGCAGGATAATTCTCGGAGAGTGCCACAAGAAAATTCTGAAACACTCTCCGAATGGGACAGCTGTTCCTGTACATGAACTCATGCAAGTATGAGTTGAAGAGCTCCTGAGAAGTGTCGAACTGCCTCTAAGCTTGCTAGCTCTTCTGCAAGTTGTTCTATGTTCCAATTTTCCATTAGGACAGCATCGTTATTTAAGATCTCATTCTCCGCAATGATGCGTAAGTTTTACATGTTGACTGTTGACAAAATCACACCAGAATACATAACCAGAAGTGCTTAAACAACTTTGGGGCATTTAAAAAGCCAAATGCCACACATTCGCAGAATTTTAGCAATGTTTTTTTCTACAGGGTAGCGTGCCTGACATTGCGCGGCACCACGTCGACCTCTGGAGCAACATTACCAAAGTTTCCAATTGGCAAGCATTTGCACAGCCCCTAAAACTTGAAAGGGAAGTGAAATGAGGGAAAGGAAATACATGATAGAACAGAAACCATCCCTTGCCAACCAGGATAAACCACAAAGAAACCCATGCTATCTCGCTCTGTAACAACTGCACTTACCTTTACTTTTTCCAGTGAACATTTCAATGACTGTTTTGTTGCTGGGCAGGTGAAACTGTCCCCATATTTATCATACTTGGCTTCCATCTTGATCTTTAGTTCCTCAGTGGCATGAACGATATCTGCAGGTGACCACGGCAACAGAGTGCCTGAGGTTTTGCTGTGCATGAGCCAGTTAATGTGGATAATGTTGAAGTGGCCAGTCTGTGACATGTTGCGAACTCTCTGAGTGGTCTCGCCAGCCAGCACACAGAAGGTCTGGGCACCTGCAACATCATTATCTCAAGTTGTCAGATACAACTCTATCATCAGTATCCTAACGCCCCATTTATGCAAGCAATTTAGTGACATGATCTGAAAGTAGATCAAGTTTAATTGAAGCATTTACACAAGCGATGCGACATCTATGCAAGATTCTGAGTTGTACGAACACTTATGGTCTTTCAGATTGTGTGACCACATGGCCTGCACTGTGAGGTAGTATTTTAATGCCTAAATGATATTAATTTTTATTGATTAAATTCAATAACAGCCCACCTTGAAAACAGTATGTATATAATTATTATATAAATTGTACGTAGTCATTGTAAATACTTATTTTTATTGTAAACGTATTTATTAGTGATATGCAAATGTTTATATACTCTAATAGTGCGAAAACTGTGAGAATAATATGTTTTAGGATGTTAATAATTAGGCAATAATGTAATTTTGGTGACAATGTGTTTGGAGTTTTAAAAGTACTGGTTATGAAAAAGATTGGTAATAACGTAATTTCGCTTACAGTTTGGAATTAGCCAATCAAAAGTAAAGAAAATATTTTAGTTTGAATACTTAAATTCTATTGGACTAGAATTAGCCAATAAGAGAATGGCATTACTGACGCTAAAGGTTTTTTCCGTTGAATCTAGTCAGTCTTGGGCAAGATGTAGTGAACAGCAGACGTAATGGTCTTGGGCAAAATATTAGACAGAGCAGACGTGAATGTTACAGACAAAAAAAAAATGTTGTAAAATATAAATGATAAAATATGTGTTCTCCGCCAAAAATGTATTAAGTGTGACGCAGTAATTTGTATCACAAAAATGTAAATGTCAGAGTGATTGTAGTGTGAATATGCATTGTTGTGTGACATTGATTTGAGATGTTTGTTGATTGTAATCATTGTTGAGAAGTGGGTTTATACAGCTTTACTGAAACTGACAATAATAGCGTGCAATAATGTAGCGAAGGGGTGAGCTGTTTATCATTATTAGAGACAAGCAAATGACGTCAGAGTGGCGTGTTTTTCTTAGAATTTGCGGGAACATTTTCCCTAGAGCATATGTTTTCGTAATTTTCATTGGATATAAATATAGACGCTAATGTTGGCGCGTTTTATTAACCAATAGCAGCTCGGTTATAAATCTTTAGGCATATCGAGCGAAGGAGTATAAATTCGTGTCAGAGTCAAGTTTCACGGAGTCCAACAGAAGCATTCGCGTATAAGACATCGATGAGTTCAACAGAAGCAGTCATGGTGAATACATCGCACAGTTTATCGATTTGCAGGTTACGCGTAGCAAATTTATGAAAAATCTCTCGTGTCGTAAAGTTAATTACACAAAAAGCTGAAGTACGCGAATTAATAATGGGCAGTAAAGAAGTTATTATAACAGTTTCAGTTTGGCGAGTGTCAAGATTAATAGGTGAAAGTGAATAATGTGTTACGACAATAAAAGTGTAAAACAAATTCTTTCATCAGTGTTATCTTTGGATAAAAAACTCCTTTCTGTTTACACACCATGTACAAGAGAAGTGCTTGACCGAGAAATCATAGGTAGCCAGAGGACAGTGAACCCAAAAGTTAAATACAATAACAGGCGCTCAGTAAAAGATAACACGAAGTGACCGCGACAAACTGTATTCCATACGTGCGGCAGATAAACATGAAGCATCTTCCAACTACCTAAAAATACTACTTCAAATTGGCTCCACAACGTGGGGCTAACAAATACACCACTACAAGTGCTCACAGTTTTATTTTATAAAATGTGCATATATAAAGTGAAATAAAAAGAAGTAAAAATTAAAAAGTAAATTGTGTGGCATCTTATAATTTGAGTCTTATCACAACCCTACAAGAACTCGTGTTTCTATAGTGCGACTGAAAGCAGCCGAGGCAAATAACTATAATAATATTAAGTAAATACAAGCACCATCTTCACTATAAAGTTTGGCGTCCTAAAAATCAAACAACATCAAAGTGTATCTTCATTACGTAACCTAAATAACTTCTTCGTAAGTGACGCAAAACGTGGGGTTTACAAGAAGCATCTCATATAAAAAAAAAAAAACATCGCTACATTGCTTTCTTAAAATTGGCATACAACGGTGGGGCAAACTCCTCCAAATAATTACGTAACCTACAAACTGCAAGTTGAAGAACAATACATTCTTCAACTGTGAGCGAGTGAGTGCTACCACTTTGGGAAATTCAGCACTGTGGTTTGTGTTTTGGGAGTGATCTGAATTTTTGCTGTTAAGTATGGTTATTGTTTCAAATTGTGTGAATACTTGCTAATGAGTTATATTTAATTATGAATGGAACTGATTTTTATGTTATTTTTCATGTACGTTTATTTATTCATATTATTGTCATTGAGTGTATTGTGAATTGCTTTTGTGTTGGCATCATACATTATGTTTTATTCAAAATTAAATGAATTATCATGGCCTTAATTAATTTTATGAGTTACATATTATGGAAAGCGCATTTCTTTTGTCTAACCTCCTAGGAGAATAAACAAGCCAGTAATTTGATTACTCAAGGACATTGTAACTAAATAGAAAATTCAATAGATACAAACATTTTCATCACTTCTCTCGAGTCTTTCAAAGAAGGCAGCTGTCTTGACTTGTTTGATACACATTTCTGTCTTACTCCAGCCTTCAGCCTTGGGCTTATAGTGCTGCCTGTATTGTTTCAAAGTCAATTCATTAAGCCTGCACTCTTTACCAAGGAATACAGTCTCATAACAGACATGGTTTAAAATTCTTCTGGTCCTAAAAACATTTTCCCAAAAGCAATATACAGTAGAATCTTGTTAGTATGCTTTTGCAAGGACCTAAGGATTTGGACGTCATAGGCAGGAAAACATGTTAACGAAAATACAATTTAAGAACACAGTTATGTAATAAAAATCTAATAATTACTACATCTCCATGGACAATTTAAATCAATTTTCAGCACAATTTAGTAGTGAATATGATCCGCGTTTCCATGTTAAATTCAATATGTTTAAATGGATTTGGGTACACAAAGCCTGAGAATAAATAATTCAAGCTTTTATGTTGGTCAACTTGGATTTTTTAGGTTATGAATGTTTTTGAGAAAATAAATTGCGAATTGTGGAAGTGACAATAGTGGCTTTGCTGTGTGTTTTATTACACATGTGATAACAATTTCCATTAAAAAAGAAAACAAAATTATGAGTGTGCATTGTGTTACGAGTACAATAAACGATAGTATTATATACAACATGATTTGAATATGGTAGGTGTTTCCAAGCAGCAAATTTCACTCCAATCCTCTTCTGATCATATTTTCCAAGAGGAAAGTTTTGTTTTAGCATTTTTCCCTTCTTTAAAAGCAGTTTCAATCAATTTAGGTTTGCTAATAATTGTGTTTGATGGAGGAATTTTTAACTTCTGCACTATATCGACATGTTTCATATTTGGATTGTGATCTACTTCAAGGGTTTTAAGTGTTGATTATTTACTACACTTTCTTTTTCTTTCATTCCAAATGAAAAGTTAAAATACAATCTACGTATGTTTGATCAACACTCAACAGTAGAAACTATCGTTGGCATTTACCACGCCAAGGTAAAGCATTTTCTATCCTGCCCACACAAATATTTACATACATGCATGTGATTGGCTGCCGATATCCACCCCGTAACCTAGGACTGACCAAAGTAGCAAATGAGGACGTCAAACTATAAACGTGTTAAATGCCTACTCCCACTGGACTGACCAAGGATTGGCCAAAACAGCGAATGAGGATGTCAAACTTCAAACATAGTAAGCAGGATCGGAAAAACGCAGTAAGCAAACGTTATTTATTATATTTGGTGATTTGGTACCGGGACTTTTATGATTCAACGTAATACACGGGAAAATGTGTTAATGAGGAATGTGCTAACGAGATTCCACTGTATATCCTCACAAGAATATATAATGTGCTGGGCTGTTTCAGTTTCTTTCTTGCACAATATAGTTACCCTAAAACACTCCTATCATGTTAAGATGCTTCTTCAGAGGAGCAGGTCCTGTGAGAAATGTAATAATTGTTCTGAGATGAAGTGTTATATTTAAGTAAGCTATCATCTCTTTTCTTATATGGTTTTCTAATAAAATGTACCATGTTTGTTTCCTGGAGTTTTAAGCCAGGTTTCATGATGTTCTACTTTGGACTAGTTCTTAATAGCCTCTCTTACTAAACATTGAGATGTTTCTAGAGCTGACTCTGGACCAATCAGAGTGAAAGTGCTCCTTGTCTTGCAAGTTCATCAACTTTTTCATGCCACTATGACCTGGCACCCAGATGAGTTGAACTTCATTCTGTTCTGCCAAGCTTGTGAGCATGTTTAGGCAGATATACTAAAATGTTATGCTGGAGAGAAACAAGCTGAGATCACAATGTAATAAGTAGTGGATAAACAGGCAATACACAAGTGATTGCAACTTATTCATTTATTGAAAATACATATTATTCAATGAATAAACATGCAGTTGTTGAACTTATTACTGTTCTGTTGCAAACACATCCCTAAGATAAACACTCATGACTCATCCATTTTCTTAAAAACCAGCTACAATATGGAACAGTTTATACATGAAATTCATGTTCCGAGTTCAGTTTGGAATGTTGCCTCACAAAATTAAAATTTGTCATCATTTTCTCTCAGTTTCCCATACAGATTCCTAAATGAACCTTGCAATATTTATTGGATTTGTACTCCAATTTTAAGCAATAGTAAACTATACAGGGATCTGTACTAGCTCTCAAACCAAATGTGAAAACTGGTTGGTACAACTGATATCGTTAACAGCATACAGTGCTACTAGAACAGTTATGCCACATGCATAAACAGAACACTATAGATTATACTGTGGCACCAACATTCTTTGTTGTGTCATATCAAAGGCTTCCATAAATGGGAAAACAAATTCTGATATAATTTACAATGTGTACATGTTCATTGTTACACTGAATACTGGAACATGGAAGGCCTGCTGGTCAGTACCTTGTTGAATATTATGTAGTACAGTTAGTGTGAAATGATATCAAATCTCTAGTGTCACTCTGTTATTGGCATGAAGTTCCATACAAGTTCAAAAAGTTAAGTCTGTTTTTACTTTCTCTACTGCTTTCCTGTAAGTACTGCATTCCAACCAACATTCACTGCATGCATGCTTTGAGGTCCCCTGAATCCAAAAGGAGGATTTAAGCATGTGTGCTGTGAACAGCATAACTGAAAAATGAAAAGTCGTCGCTTAAGTACCAAACTTTGTATTTAAGTTCAGTATCTTCCAAAGATACAATACAAAGATTTTCAAGACAACCCTTGCAATGAAAACAGTCCTTTATTGGAAAAATGTTTAACATTTTTTATTCTCTCAAAAACACCTCTAACAATTCTGATTAAAATGCCACATCTTTAAGATATTTACATTTAAGTTATGTCACACACACATACCTTTTTGGATTCAGGTAACCACAAAACGTTTATTTCCAGTAAATACTTCCTCTAATCACTATACACAGGCAGTAGAGGGAGTGAATTTTGGTTAGCCTCAACATGAGTGAAGTGGAAATTGAAGAACTCATCAGCTAAACAAAATTGTGCATAAAAGAAACATTCTTCAGTTTCATAGAAAAATATACTTTGTGTAAAATACAGGTCTAGCCATGGGAAACTCATGGTTGTCTTTCTTCGCATATTTATTAATGACTGCTCTAGAAACAAAAGACTAAAGGTACTCGTCCACGATGCCAGTTTTATGACATGCCACTTTTCTTGAGGGCCACAAATGTGGCACGTTCTGTTTACACACAGCTTGCAAATTTGTGCCACTATAAAAGTGGCATGTCCACAGAGATGTTGCACCAAGCGTTTACATGATGCTATATTTGTATGTTTCTGCATGCCATTTTCTAATCAGCTGTGTGCTTGTATGGCAAATATGTCGTCTGATAATGAAGTTTTGTCCTAGCATGCCTGTCTCTTATTTTACTTATCAACGTAGAGAAAAATGTAAAAGGACGGCCAGAAAGTGTTGGGTAAGAGAGTGGATTTTAAGTCGCGAATATTGTGAGGTTGTAAACAACTTGCTGCAAAAGCTCTACGACGGAGATCAACATTTAGAATTTCCTATGCATGTCAGCGGTTGATTTTAATTATCTGCTTAGAAGAATAGCAACTGTAATACAAAAGCAAGATACAATAATGAGGTCAATATCAGCAACAGCGTATTGACACTGAGATTTCTAGCCACAGGTAATTCGGCTTAAAATAATGGAGCGGCAACATTACCGAGTTTAATATATAACACGTTCGGCTGTCATCTATGTAATCAATGTGATTTTGTTTAGGCAGCAGCTATCAGTCAAATATGTATTTATTTCTTATATTTGGCAGAACAAGAACTAAGACTTTGTGCCGTTGCAAAGAACTGTAAGTATTAATCCTCATTTATTTAAAGGTGAGTCGAAATTGTTACACTAACATCACTTAAGTTTGTTGCACTTAAGTTTGTTGTTTGTTACACTAACATCACTTAAGTGATGTTAGTGTAACAATTTCGACTCACCTTTAAATAAATTCAATACACATCACTGTTTCTAGCTTCTTTTCATTACAATACATACGTAATTAATCCTCATACTGCAGCAAAAACGTTAGGAATTCAAGAAGTATTTTTTGCCATGAAGGAGAGGTTCCATGGCAATATCGCTACATTTAAAGTGAGTGTGTTGGTATTTACCAAAGAATGTACTCATCTACTGATCATTATTGGTGCTGGTGTGGTAAAACATAAACTGCAGTGCATCGTAAAATTCCCGTTTTGTTTTATACTTGTCTTGCACCACTTCCAGATTTCCCTGCCTTCATTTTGTTCCTTTCGTTGGTGAACTGGGTTCTCAACCTGTGGATTTTTACTTTAATTTCTTCTGCTGACATGTAGAATTCTATTTTTATATCATGCAACACATTTTGTCGCTTTTGTTTATTTCTATAATCCGCAGTGTCTACTCTCCACAAGCAATCTTTGGTCTCAATCAGTTCAATAAACGCTTTTGTCATTTCCCTCATCCATTTATTGTTAAGGACATTATTAGCAATGAAGAAATAAATTGTCACCGTACTGCAATGAATTGTTCGTATTGTGGCGTTCGTATTTATTTTGTTTGTTTGCCTTGTGTCGATGGGGGCGTCGATCTCGGTGGCCAGGGGGAGATGTGGCGTATGCCTAAGATGATAAGATACACGACTCTCTGGGCACCGAGATCCGTGACAGCAGTCTGCCTGGGAGTAGGGGAACTAAGTGTTAGGGAGGGGATAGCGTCAGTGACGCCTGAGTTTTTAGCATTGGTTTAACAGTCAGTCAGTAAGTAAAATTCGTGCAGGAAAGACGTGCGACTGCTAAAGCACGATGTCCTCGTCGGTAGACAATGGGAAAAGAATGTAAGTAATTGTACCAGTTGTTATCTCATTAAACCCCTAGCCATCCATTCTTTTGGAGTCTTAATTTGGTAGTGTAGTGTCCTTCCTCTCCTTTAAAGCCAGGTATTATGTTGGGATAGCCATTATTTTCTGTACTTTCGTTAGCTGCGTCCCTCGTCGTAGCTTCGCCATGTGAAGTTTTTGTTTAATTTGCCCGTACCTCTTGCAAGCGAGTAGCTCCCATCTGTCCTTATGGAGTAATTTAAAGAGAGGCTACGACAGTATTGTTAAGGAAATAAAATGCACGTAGCTGTCTTAATTCCGTATTTAGTGTAACACAAATTATAACCCTTGTACCTACCTCTCAAAGAGCTATTTACTACCACAGCAGACGACGTAACAAAGTTGCACCGAATACGCCACAAAAGTTTTCTAAACTGTTCAAGCCACTTTCAGATGGCACAACTTTCTTTTTTTCACTCGCCACTTAGAAGTTGCGCTGAATTTGAGTTGTGCGTGCAATTTTCCTACTTGCTTGGCAGTTTACATGATGCAACTCCACTTTTGTTGCGCAGTTCGAAGTTGCAAGCCATTTAAGTTGCATCGTGGACGAGTACCTTAATACATTTCCATGGATGTTTAAAAACTAGTTAACAGAAAAATTTAATGTGTTACATTCACATCACTTTCTCTACCCTCTAGTGTTTATTGGTGGGTATACAAACTATTCTTACTAAAGCATATGTTTCTATCTACTACATTTTAATCCAGATAAACCTTTACAGAATCAGCTACATTGCACATTTTGGCATAGATGCAAAGGGAACAGCGATAGTCAAATGTTTAACAACTGAACGCTATATGCTGCCTTACTGTTTCCATGACATCGCGAGAAACAAGTGAATATCGATAGAACTTTAAGAGAATGACCAAGTAATGAACAATTTGAACCTTTAATAACAGATATCTCAGAAATGGCTTATGTCACAAAAAAACTTATTTGTAATAAAGTACAATTAACATTTACCAGCTATACAAGATTATACAAATGTAGAGGACTTCACAGGCTATACCCAGAAAATTAAACATATACATTTGATTTGTTATGTAAATATCTTTAATACATGGTATTTTAATAAAAATTGTTAAAGACATTTTTTAGGAAATCAAACTTTTCGAAACATTTTCCATGTAAAGGGTAGTTTGGGAAGGTGGGGGGGGGGTGGGCTTTTCTTGAAAATCTTTGTGTCACATCTTTCGAAGGTACTGAAGTTAAATACCAAGATTGGCATTTATCTATTTGTTTTCCAGTTATACTGTTTTCTCTTTCACATGCACACACAGGCATTTTTCTACAAATGCTTTTTTTGGATTATTCAGGGGGCCTCAAAACATATATTTCCAGTGAAATCTCAGTAACAAATTTTTGGGTGGAATGCAGTAGCTTCTCTACCTATTACGTACCTATGTGGTAGAGAAAGTAATAAAATAACTTTATATTGAAGTTAACAGACATTTGTGTAATTCTTTACTCAGCACCTTAATGGCCAGCCAACGATTACTATACTAATTTGAGGCAGTATTTTGATGCCTGAATGGTTTTTACTGTATTTTATATAATTAAATTCAATAACAGCCCACCTTAAAAAACAATATGTATGTATTTATTATCTAAATTGTATGTAAGTCATTGCAAATACTTATTTTATTGTAAACATATTTTATTAATGTTATATGAATACTTTATATACTCTAATAATGCAAGAACTGTGAGAATAATATGTTTCAGGTTGTTAACAATGAGGTAATAATGTAACTTTGTGACAATAATGTGTTTAGAGTTTTGAAAAGTACTGGTCATGAAAAGATCGATAATGACGTAGTTTCGCTTACAGTTTTGAATTAGCCAATCAACAGTAAAGAAAAGTTTTAGTTTGAATGCTTAAATTCTATTGGACTAGAATTAGCCAATAAGAGACTGGCAATACCGAAACTTTAATGTTTTTACCGTTGAGATTAGTCAGTCGCGGACATGATGTGATAGAGTGCAGATGGACAAGACGCATACAGGATTTTATAGTGTGCAGATGGCAAAAATTGTGTTCTCTGCTAGTAAACACATTAAGAATGTGTAAAGTTTTCTCACAGTTTCTTTTTATAAAGTGCAGTGTTTTATAAATGTGCAAGTATAAAGAAATAAAAAGAAGTGAAATTTAAAAGCAATTCTGTGACGTATTTAATTTTTGTCATTCCACAACCTGAACAAGACCTTATGTCTCTATAGTTCGACTGAAGGAACCAAGGCAGATTTAAATAAAGTGTTACATAAGCATAAATTTGAAATCTACACCCAAAGCAACAAATTAAATACAAATTCTTCAAGTTTCTGCATAAAAATTACATTACGCAACATTGTATAACATTACATAATACAAGCATCATCATCTCTACTACTTCAAAGTTTGGTGTCCCAAGCATCTAAAACCAACTCCAAAGTAACGTTCATACGTGGGGCAAATGCACTAAAATAACCTTCTTCAAAGTGCATCTCCAAGCGTGGGACATCTTCATAAGTTTGAAGAACATAACTACTTCAAAGTTAACTATACAATTATATAAAAAATTCCCAAAAATTGACATCTGTGCAAACACTGCTGTCATAGATGCATTAGTCAACATTTAGCAAAAATACAGTGCAATATAGTAATTTTGCAAAATATTTATCTAAAAATATACCCACATATTAAAAATTCTTAATACATAAAAGCAATCCTGCAAACCATTAAGGTACGGAACTGTATGTATAAAATGTAGTACAGTGGAATCTTGTTAGGACGTTTTCCCATGTATTACGTTGAATTATAAAAGTCCCGGTACCAAATATAATAAATAATGTTTGCTTAGTGCGTTTTCCTGGTCCAGCTTACTACATTTGAAGTTTGACGACCTCATTCACTGTTTTGGCCAATCCTTGATCAGTCCAGTGGGAGTAGGCATTTTAACATGTTCATAGTTTTACGTCCTCATTTGCTACTTTGGTCAATCCTAGGTCACAGGGTGGATATCAGCAGCCAATCACATGCATGCATGCAAATATTTGTGTGGGCAGGATAGAGAATGCTTTACCTTGGTGTGGTAAATGCCAACGATAGTTTCTACTGTTGAGTGTTGATCAAACATACGTAGATTGTATTTTAACTTTTCATTTGGAATGAAAAAAAAAAGAAAGTGTAGTAAATAACCAACACTGAAAATCCTTGAAGTAGATCACAATCCAAATATGAAACATGTGGATATTGTGCGGAAGTTAAACATTCCTCCATCAACCTTAAACACAATTGTTAGCAAACCTACATTGATTGAAAGTGCTTTTAAAGAAGGGAAAAATGCTAAAACAAAACTTTCCTCTTGGAAAATATGATCAGAAATCGCATTGTATACGCCAAAGATACTATCGTCTGTTGTACTCATAACATGATCCGCGCTCATAATTTTGTTTTCTTTTTTAGCGGAAATTGTTATCACATGTGTAATAAAACACACAGCAGAGCCACTATTGTCGCTTGCACAATTCGCAATTTATTTTCTCAAAAACATTCATAACCTAAAAAATCCAAGTTGACCAAAATAAAAGCTTGAATTATTTATTCTCAGGCTTTGTGTGTCCAAATCCATTTAAACATATTACATTTAACATGGAAATGCGGATCATATTTAGTATGAAATTGTACTCAAAATTCATTTAAATTGCCCATGGAGACGTAGTAATTATTAGACTTTTATTACATAACTATGTTCTTAAATAGCAGATTTTGCATTTTCGTTAATACGTTTTCCTGCCTATGACGTCCAAATCCTTAGGTCCCTGCAAAAACATACTAACGAGATTCTACTGTATTAACTTTTGTTTTACTATGGGAAGCTCAAATGAATAGCATACACTTCATTTGGTATGCATAAACAGTAACCTAATGCTAAGAGGTTTATACTTTCATGGCAAAGTTTTAGCTTTCGATAATAATAGAATTTGCTATTAATCGGGGGCTTCTGCTTTTATTCGGTCATTCTCATCACAGCCATGCTCATTTAAAACTTAACGCGACAGATTACAAAAGGCGGTAAACACCAACAATTGGAAAATATAGTAACTTGTTTATGTACAACATGTAAAATGTCTACGGAATATGAGAAACAAGGAGAGCAAATGGAGTGTTAAATTTACTGAAGCAATATCCAGTGCTACTGAATGGATAACAAGCTCTGCAAGCTTCAACAGTGCAGGAATTAAAGACAACGATGTTGCCAATAAAATAATCACTCCACATTCGAATCCATACAACTGTTTGACGTCAGAATCTCTTGGCTGTTTTCTTTCTTTAAACGTATTTCTAGCCCGAACTTGAACAAATGCAGCCATTTTACTTATTATGCACATATGGTAAACAAGTGAAGCCTGGGGAAAGGCATGCTATGATTTTTCTTAGTATTCTCCCACGAAGCAATCTCTTTGACTACGTTTTATGCATGACAATCATAGTATAAGGGTCATTCAAATGAAACCCGGTCACTTGTGTAAAGTAATGGTAATGATTTTATTAACTCAAAAATAGTCGCCGAAAACTGTTGGCACATTTATCCCATTAAGACACTAGCCGGTTGATTCCATCTTTGAAGAAGCTAGTAGGCTGCTGTTGGATCCAGGCCTGGACCCATTTACACACTTCGTCATCCATTGTGAATCGACGTCCGCGAATAGCTTGTTTTAGAGGTCCATAAACATGAAAGTCATATGGTGAAAGGTCTTAAATGTATGATGGATGTTCCAGCGTTTCCCATCGAAACTGCTGAATGTCGTCTTCACTGCAATGGCAGTGTGTGGGCGAGCATTATCATGCAGGAGAATAATGCCATTGGACAACATGCCTGGGCGTTTCGACTTGATGGCTCGTCTAAGGTTCTGTAAAGTGGCTTGATAACGCTGGGCATTGATGGTGGTTCCCCGTTCCAGGAACTCGACAAGCAGTGGGCCCTTGTGGTCAAAAAAGGACGTCATGACCTTACCAGAACTGGTGTGGTAGGCCTTTGATTTCTTTGGAGGTGGTGAAGTCGCATGTTTCCACTGCTTGCTCTGACGCTTGCTTTCCGGTTCAAAATGGTGACACCATGTTTCGTCACCAGTGACAATATGCAACAGAAAGCTGTATTCCTCCTCATGGTAACGTTGCAGATGACTCAAAGACAGCGCTATTCGAGTATTGCGCTTTTCGGCTGTCAGTTGGTGGGGAACCTACTGTGCACAAACTTTTCGAAATTTCAAGTGTTGATGCATTATGGTGTGAATGGTGCCCACGCTAATACCCAGTAACCGATGGGTCTCGTCCACGGTGATTCTGTGGTTGCCCAAGACTAAAGCATTCACTTCTGCAATCATTTCAGGTGTGATGACACGATGAGCCTGTCCAGGAAGAGTATCGTCTTCCAGTAACTCGCGCCCCTCAAGGAATCTTGTGCGCCATTCCACCATACTTGAACAACACAGACTGTACTCACCGTACACAGCCTTCATCCGTCGATACATTTCACGGCCTCAAACTCCCTCCGCCACTAAAAATCGAATCACTCCGCGTTGTTCCTGCTTACTCGCCTTCATGTTCAGTAGTGGACGATAACTTGTGTGACCACCTTCTCTTCGGCGTGAAACCACACTGTCGCTATGCAACGTCAAACATTGCGCATGCTGCAGTCGCTCTACCAATAGATGGTGCCACCATACACGCAGTTACATGGAGCCACCTCACGTGTAATGCAAAGTTAGACGCACTGACCAGGTTTCATTTGAAGGCCCCTCATATATTCTAAGGGTAGAAGTATAACCTGCGAGATCAATAATGTGCTAAGAGGAAAAGCACATACTAAATGTTTTATGCATGCTAATCATAGTATTTCCTTACAAAACTGCAGGAAAAGAATTTACTACACTTTATGCATACATTATTTTCTTGCACGTAATAATGTTTTAACTATAAAAAACTATCTGTAACTGTAGTTCAGGCATTGCAACCATGTGATAATGTGAGTAAGAGTTAATTTCTGCTGGATAATGTTAGTGATTGCTCTGTGACCATGTTCATACAAATGTTGTGAGGGACGTGCATCTTCTATGATGAAAGTATTGCAGTTATAACTTTCTGCATGCCTCAATTTAGCTTCTACAATTTATTGTGCTAACAGTTTTACAAATTTGATTGTCTACTGCACTTTGACCCTGGTCACTCATTCAGTAGACAATCACTACAGTTTATTTACATTTTCTTGTCAATAAATTATCTTGCTCTTTTTTTTCAGTTTTTTTTTATGTGCCATTTCCACTTGTTTTTCACTTTTCATTTATTGATTACTTAACCATCACACATTCACTACAGTTTTCCATTCAAAGTAAGATGCACTACCTCTTACTTTTCTCTTTCCACTGTCCAAAGCCATTTATTTTTTACTTTACACAAAAACTGTCCAATGCTTCTAGCATCCTTACATATCATTTCGATCATAAGTGTATTTCTATCCCCCTTCAACCACTTCTTATTAAAAAATTCTTTTCTCCAATTTTCTGTTCCTTGGCACTTAAATACTATGTGTTCAATGTCTTCATTACCACCACATATCGGACAATGGTTCTGAGGAATACCCTGTCTTAGCCCTTTTAGCCTCCATGCTCCGGTTCTTACCCATGCAATAGATTCTCTCTCTTCTTTATTTACTATATTTATATATTTTTCCCTACCCCATGTATTTTTCATTGGCCTATAACAAACTAATGAGCTCTTTTCGGCAATCTCACTGATCATGATTTGTATTTCTATATCTTCCAGTCTTTTCCTTGCCTTTTTCCAAAAAATTTTCACGTTATTTTCTCTCCTTCTCCATATATCTCCTAACCCATTTTTCTCCAAAATGTTCTGTAATTTACTTACCCATCCATCATTCATTAAGCTATTCTCTTGGTATTCAATACATTGTCTTAACACATTACTTTTTCCTAGATTTAAACTTCTGAACCAAAATTTCAAAGCTCTTTCCATTATCTTCCCCTTAGTTGTCACCCTGCCCATCTCTAATTGTGCTACCTGTCTTACAATTGACTTCGGTAGCCCTAGTATTTCTCTACAAAACAACATGTGCACCACATCTATACATTCCCATCCTCTATCTAATCCCCATATTTCTATACCATACATCATTTTTGCCTCCACAACCATCTCATAAACTTTTTCCAGTCATTTAACATTTATATTAGGTACTTTATATTTGCAGCTTGTAATTGCTGCCATCGCCCCTTTACCTTTTGCCAACACAAACTTCTTTTGTTTCTCCCATTTATTACCTCCATCTATTTTTACTCCTAAATAGATACAGTCACGCACCACCCTGTAATCTTTATTCTCTCCCTTCCACTTTTCATATTTGCTTAATTTTCCCCCCTTTTTGAAAACCACAATATGTGTTTTCTCTTGATTCACTTTTAACCTCCATTCTTTACAATATACGTCATGCCTCAATTTATGGCTTATAAGTATCCAACTCTGCTGGCAAACAGTATTCTCCCCGGTAACAAGAAAATTCCCATTATGTCGGTCATCCGTGCAAATAAACGCTATGTATTACAGCTGCATAATTTTAAACATGGTCAAGGATCGGTGTTCTGGAATCTACTCATAGCTCCCAAGTTAGGGAAATTTTTCTTTAAATAGAAGCCAGCCCTGCACAGAGTTTGGGAGTGAATACTGAAAACCTAGTCAATGAGTTACGCACAATGAAATGCTGGCTACCTGGATTCTGCACAATGCTGCCTCCATGCTCCAAAATTGTTTTCTCCACATTCTGTTTGGAGAACTCTTCATTCCCAGAAATGACGCAGAACTGTTTGCCTCTGAGGATTGCAGAAACATTAGCCACTTGTGTTGCATCAACACCTTGGAACTGCTCCCCAAGTTCTGCTGCAGCCTTGTTGCTTCTTGCCTTCTTTCTTGGAGACACCGTCTCGGATTGCGTTCCTAGCTCCACGTGTCTTGAATACAGTTTACCTTCAGCTTCCTGTAACGTTACAGTTTATTACACTGAGATACTTCAGGGTAGCGGCATGAATTAAAGGGGTGTTTATGTATAGAGATCTATTTAAATAAATTTATTTTATATTCACAGATTAAGGTGCAGAATTAAAACTAGGAAGGATGTTTTGCATATTCTAAGTGGTAAATGTGTTGTGACATGAGAATTAATGACCCTGTGAAGTATTATATATTATTGCTGCAGGCCATTTTATTTCACTACAAAATATGGTTTCTAGTTATGTTGTAAACTGGGAATATTGCACTCAAATTCAGTACTGGAACGAAAACCTCTAAAGAGGAGGTGCTACTGAAATTTGAGGCAGTATTTTGTATCACAACACTGTGAATGCCAGAGTGATTGTAGTGTAAATTAGTATTATTGTATGACAATGATTTGAGATGTTTGTTAATTATAAGCTTGTTAGGAAATAAGTTTACACGGCCTCACTGAAACTGACAATAGGAGCGGGTAACAATGAAACGAGGGGGTGAGTTGTTTATTAATTAGAAGAGACAAGCAAATGACATCAGAGTAGCGCACTTTTCTTTAGAAATGGAGGGAATAGCTTCCCTAGACCATATGTGTTCGTAATTGTGATTGGATAAAAAAAATAGATGCTAATGTTGGCACGTTTTATTAACCAATAGCAGCTCTGTTATAATGTTTAGGCATATCGGGGTGAGGGAGTATAAATTATGAAGCCAGAGACAAGTATCGCACAGTTTAAGAGAATCATTCATGGGTTACACGTCGCGCAGTTCAACAGAATCATTCACGAAGTACACGTTACATAATTCTACAGAATCTCTCACGTCATAAAGTTAGTTACAAAAATGTGAAATACTCAAATTAATAATGTGCGGCAAATAAGTGATTATAGTTACATTCGAAAATATAAGTTTCAGTCAGGCGTGTATCAAGATTAAATATGTGAAATTAATGAAGTGTGATGGCAATAAAAGTGTAAAAACAAATTCTTTTATCAGTGTTATCTTTAGTAATAACTCCTTTCCGTTTACACACCCTGTTCAAGAGATTTGCTCGACTGAGTAATAATAGCTAGCCGGAGGACAAAGAACCCAAAATAGTAAAACAATAACAGGCGCTCAGCAAAAAAGATAACACAAAAGATACCGCGACAAATTTAGAATTTCTAAAATTTTGGTCCAATTTTCTTAAAATTTTGCACACAGTCTCTGGAATGCATTGTAAGAGTAATGTCATCTTTTTTTTTTTTTTTTTTTTTTTTTCAATTTTTAGAATGATTATTTCAGTTGTAATAAAACAACTCATTATTGTAATTAGGGGTTCATTAATGATTGTAAACTAAAATTATTTCTTGCTAGTTAAGAAGCCCTGTTATGGGAAGTAGCATTGAAATTTTGCTAATTTTTATAGTTCCAGAGAAAAAAGTTATATTTGAAAAATCTTATGTGTACAAACATGACTTTCTCTACCCTCTATTGTTTATTATGGACATACAAACTATTGTTACTAAAGCTTATTTTTCTATCTACTATATACACCTTAGTCCAGATAAACCTTTGCAGAAATAGCTACATTACACATTTCATTATAGATACAAAGAGAACAGCGTTAGTCAAATGTTTAACAACTGGACGCTATATGCTGGCCTTAAAATTCAATACTGTTTCCATGACATCGCGAGAAACAACTGAATGTTGACAGCACTTTAAGAGAATGACCAAGTAGTGAACAATTCAAACCTTTAATAATGGACATCTCAGAAATGGCTTATGCCACAAAAAAACTTGTTGTTGTTGTTGACCAATGGCACTGGGGATTAATTGATCTGCATCATTGTCCCTCTGGCTTCCCAATATAAAGTCTGTAAGTTATCACTTTTAAGGCCTTTGCATTTGGCAAGATGTTGTTTGTTCAGGATGACATCTTCTTCACAGAGAGTGCACTTGGGTGTAGTTAGGCATCGTATCTTGTAGAGGTGTTCTGCGAGGCAATCGTGGCCAGTTGCCATCCTAAATAAGGTCACTGCAGTCTTCCTTGGTATTTTTTGTATGTCAACTCTTTCTTTAATATTCTTATAATCTTTATCCTTTAATTTATCTTCATCAAGTCTCTGCTGTCTTTTCAAATGTTGTTTAATGTTATTTAATTGTTTATTTATTTCTATTTGTCCTAGAGGTTTCATTTGTTGCATTGCACCTTTCTTTGCTAGTTGATCCGCATGTTCATTGTCCAAAAGTCTGACATGAGCTGGGATACATTGTAGAGTGACATGATTTCTAGTTTCAACTGCTTTAATTATGCTTCTTATTTCTTTAATATTTCTTGTTGTTTTATTATAGTAATTTACTATTCCATCTATGGCTGATTTTGAGTCTGATAAGATGACTATTTTTTGTTTTATGTATGGTCTATATAAAATGTTGTGTAATGCTGCTTTTATAGCTGTTAATTCTCCATCATAGTGGTTTGATGTTTCATCTAATGTTAGATACTGTGCAAAATGTTTACAGTATACTCCTGTACCAGCATTGTTTTTATTGATGAGGGATCCATCTGTATATATTCGGAGCCATTCTTTTCCTGGGTATCTTTCATTTTCCGTAACTATTGCTGTGGTTCCCATTTCATCTGGTATATTGTTGTGTTTGTGTATTGTATATATCAGGTCATTCTGATATTGTATATCAATATATTCTATTGGACTCGTTACCTCTGTTCTAAGAATATTCTTGTATTTTAAGTTATTAATATATGTTCTGAAGCTTATTTGAGTTTTTAAATTACGTATAGTATCTGCTGCATGGTACCACTTGTATCTGTTTCTATTGACTTGCAGTTTTTGTGCTAGAGTAATTGCTTTGAACTCTTGTTCCAATTCTATAGCCATGTTTTTTGTGAAGCTTTGTAGTACTGTAATTGGTGTTTTTATAGCTCCTGTTATTATTCTTAGTGAATTATTTTTTTGAAATTTCTAGTTTACTTTTAAGTCTCTTGTTTACTGTTGCTAGTAGTTCTCCTCCATACAACAGGTTAGGTTTTATGTATGTTTCCACCCCATTTTATTCCTGCTAAACGTTTTAAAATGTTCTTTTTGTTGAATTTATTCATTACATTGTTTACATGTTCTTTCATTGATAGTTTTTTGTCGTTGATTTTCTGTTTTATGCTGTATTGTGAATAGTTGATATTGAATTTTTCCTGCCTTTATTTCCATATTGTTATTACTAGTCCACTGTTCTAGGGTTATGATTATATTCTCCATTGTTGTTAGTAGTTTTTACTTTCTCTACTACATATAGTAAGTAGGGGAAGTATTGTATTCCACCCAAAAATTCGATACCGAGATTTCACTGGAAATACATGTTTTGAGACCCCCTGAATAAAAAAAAAAGCATTTTTGGAAACATGTCTGTGTGTGTGTGTGTGTGTCTGTGAACAACATAACTCAGAAATGAACAGTCGGATAAACACCAAACTTGGTATTTAGGTTCAGTATTTTCCAGAGATGCGACACGAAGGTTTTCGAGAAAATCCCCCCACCCCAGATTACCCTTTACATGGAACATTTTTCGAAAATTTTAATTTTCTCAAAAATGGCTCTAATGATTTTTATTAAAATATCATATGTTTAAGATGTTTTCATGACAAATAAAGTGTATATCTTGAATTTTCTAGGAATGTCTCCAAAAGTATTCTTCATTGTGAATGAGTTTTGCATAACTGGTAAACCATAAGAGACAGACAAACTTTTACTACACAAAAAATGTAGATCACGTTAAAATACACAATTTATGTCATATACATTTTTTTTGTTGAGTGAACCATTTTCGAGATATTGCTTGTTATTCCCTTAAATTTTTCAATACTTATGGGAATTTGTTGTTCATTTTTTTTTTTTTTTTTTGGATACGCAAAGAGTATTAATCTGTGGCAAAGAGATTGGTGCTGCACCTAGCAACCAGCTATTAAGAGATATGTCTATGCTTAAAGGCTACTGTATTTTTACATTGCCCTTACAAATACAAAACAAGGGGAATATAGTAGGCCTTAAGCGATAGTCAAATATTTTAGAACTGGTCGCTATGTGTAAAATGTAATTCTCTTTGCATGTCAAAAGATCATTTCTGCAAATGTTTATCTCGATTAATATGAAATAGATAGAGAATAAGATTTTGTAAAAATAGTTTGTACGGGGGCTGATCAATAAAGACTGAGACTGATTTTTTCCTGAAGTGTTCTTGATAGTTTCCTGTCTCTACTATAAATATTTGAAAAGAGCGGGGTTTCATATATAATGTCCATAGGCAGCAGCACTGTCGTATTGGTAGGTTGGTAGTAATGCAGTATATTGTTGACCCCACTTGAATTTCGCATACCACAAAATGGAGGTGACATGAGAGGAGCAATACAGCGCAATAACATTTTGTTTTCGTTTAAATCATACAGCCTCTGAAACTTTGGAAAAGCTGAAGCAAGCATACGGTGAAGATGCACTACCTCGTGCAACAGTGTTTAGGTGGTTCAAAGACTTCAAAGAAGGGCAAGTCCTCTGTGCTAAGCACGGTGGGCCTGGTGTTTCGGCTTCTGCTATGACTGAAGTCAACATCAACACAGCTGCTGTGATTGTTGTTCCCCCTCACACTACTGTTGCAGCAGCGGACTACAGGTCAGTATTGGCTACACTGAGGAAGCACACTGCAAGGAAACGTCCAGAACTTCATCAAAATGAGTGGCGGCTTCATCACGACAACGCGCGGCCTCACGCTGCCAATCAAGTCTAGGCATTTTTGGCTAAATTTAACATTACCTGTGTAGGCATCCGCCTTATAGCCCAGATCTTGCCACCTGTGATTTCTTTTTATTCCCATCACTAAAGGCAAAGCTCCGGGGCATTCGATTTGAGAGCACTGAAGCAGTGCTGAAGAAAAGTGAGACGATTCTCAAAGACCTGACAAAAATGGCCTGCACCATGTGTTCAAGGACTGGTAGAGATGCTATAAAAAGTGCACTGAAGTAGGAGGGGACTACTTTGAAAAATAGCCTGACAACAGTGAAATGGAGTAATAAATATCTGTGAAAAAAAATCAGTCTCAGTCTTTATTGATCAGTCCTCGTACAAGAGTAGAGAAAGTCATGTAAGTGTAACACATCAGATTTTTTGTAATGTTTCCCAGATCTTATGTTCTTTTCTGAAGTCCATATTACCACGTCGTCAACAAACATTCCTACTTGTATGTTACCTATTTTCTTAAGTACATCTACTAGGTCATTTATATATATATATATATAATGAACAGAATAGCACTTGTAACAGACCCTTGAGGTAGTCCAACTCTCGTTTGTTTCCATTTGGATGTGGCTGTTTTGTATTGTACTGCAAACCATCCTTGGGATAGGAAGGTTTGAAACCAGTTTAGGGGAACAACGTAGTCCGCCTGCACGTGGTGTTCCCTGGGTAACGCTAAGTGTACTACAACACAGGCATGCTTCCCAACTCAAAAAAGTTAAAAGAAGAGCACTTCTTAGTGCTATTTTGGAATGCCGGTGGAATGAATGATAGTAAAAAAAACAAAAAACTTAATTTTAAATACATTGTGTAATTTAAAGAGATCTACGTTTCATACAAATAACTTTAATATATGTTATTTTAATAAAAATTGTTAGAGCCATTTTTAGAAAATAAAAAATTGCGAAAAATGTTCCATGTAAAGGGTAGTCTGGGGTGAGGGAATTTTCTTGAAAATGATTTTGATGCATCTTTGAAAGGTACTGAACCTAAATATCAAGCTTGGTATTTATCTGAATTTTTGTTTTAGAGTTACGCAGTTCACGCATACACATGGATTCAGGGGTCTCAAACATATATTTGTGGTGAAATCTTTATATAAAACTTTTGGGTGGAATATTACACTTCCCCTACTTACTATAAGTAATGCTCAAACAAACGTTGATCACATTCGCAACTACTGTTTTCTCACCACCTTTGCCAGTTCTGTATTAAATTACACTGCTATGTACCCATTAGCATGACTGTTGTTTCCCTCCAGTAAACAATGTGGGAATATTGATGTCTGCATGGCGATGATAATAAACAGAAGCATGTGTGCTTAATTGAAACAATTATTAAAATATTACCACTATTCACCATATTTATTACTTGAAGTACAAAGTCGGAGATAACACATGCAGTGCAGTAACGAAAGGTGTGTGGTGGCAGAGGCATGTGTGTTTGTTTATACCACAACCATTTGTTGGGCAATAATGAAAGCTTATTTCACATAAAGAAGCTAAAAATTACATCTATTTCAAGGGCACTGGCAAAATACTGCAACTTAACATTTTATCCAGCCCGCTCCTCATTTGATTATTAGAGCCTTGTTCGCCCTGGGCATGCAATTTGAGCCTATACATGCTCAAGGCATATTACATGCTTGCCAACTTCCTGAAATTGTAACCCATTGCAGCTTTCCTTGTCCAGCAAAGTGTAATGATTTTGCAATGACAAATTTGGTATGTAAAATGTTCATTGCAGTAAATAGGAGTTACATGTAATAGAAGCATCACAATAAAACATATTCAGTAACCTTTTTCAAACAGAACACAACTGCAGGTTGTTATGATAGCCCTACACATACAAACATTTAACCAAACCACCAATCTGGAGATGTATTTGCTCATATCATCACGGCTATTTTATATTTTAACAACCATCTGATCCATGAATACAAGCAAATACACTCATTTATTATCTTCCCCCCACCAAGCAGAATGGCTCAGGAGCTATAGCCTGAGGCTTGAATTCCTTAAGTCCTGGCTTCGATCCTTGTTGGACAGGCCACCATCTCTTTTGTGCCTTTTCCTGGTTGGTAGGTGGATGCTGGGGTCAATTTTATATTATCACATACTTTCATTTCAAGGGTTGCAGTGCCTGGCACGATGGTTTAAGATGTGCTGCAAGCACTGGATGTCCTCTAAGGAAAGAAACTATTCTACTCTGGTAAGAACCTTCTGCCTGAACCCATCCGTCCATTCTTCTGGTTAAAGAAGGATATCTGGAGATGATAGGCATCCACCTGCACCACCTTTCCTCTGGAGGTGTCCATTTCTTAACCCCAACATCTTCCCCTACCGCCAATGAAATGATCAGAATCCAAATTTTACCCCTTATCTAATTTTAAAATATATGAAAAATCTTATTTTATAAGAATCCTTGAAGACCTGGTACTAGTTCTTCCTGGCACCACAATAAACATGTATTAAAGTAAACAACACCACTTCCTAAGTTATTAGTCCATATTTTATACTTCATCAATTATAATAAAAAAAAGTCACATAAAATAGCACCACTTATATACTACAGCATAGAATGTGAATAACATAATTTATGTGAGTTGACTTTACATGTCACATCATCCATTTCTGAATGTTTGCACCCATTTACTAGAGGTCACTAGTGGTGCTATACATTTTGTTACAGCCCAGTGAAGAGGGACCATGATCATGATGAAGGATAGACACACAGATAAGCTCTGGTCTATCATAGCACTGTATACCATTTACTAGAGGTCACTAGTGCTGCTATACATTTTGTTGCAGCCCAGTGAAGAGGGACCATGATCATGATGAAGGATAGACACACAGATAAGCTCTGGTCTATCATAGCACTGTATACCATTTACTAGAGATCACTAGTGGTGCTATACATTTTGCTACAGCCCAGTGAAGAGGGACCATGATCATGATGAAGGATAGGCACACAGATAAGCTCTGGTCTATCATAGCACTGTATACCATTTACTAGAGGTCACTAGTGGTACTATACATTTTGTTGCAGCCCAGTGAAGAGGGACCATGATCATGATGAAGGATAGACACACAGATAAGCTCTGGTCTATCATAGCGCTGTATACCATTTACTAGAGGTCACTAGTGATACTATACATTTTGTTACAGCCCAGTGAAGAGGGACCATGATCATGATGAAGGATAGACACACAGTTAAGCTCTGGTCTATCATAGCACTGTATACCATTTACTAGAGGTCACTAGTGGTACTATACATTTTGTTAAAGCCCAGTGAAGAGGGACCATGATCATGATGAAGGATAGACACACAGATAAGCTCTGGTCTATCATACCACTGTATACCATTTACTAGAGGTCACTAGTGGTACTATACATTTTGTTAAAGCCCAGTAAAGGGGGACCATGATCATGATGAAGGATAGACACACAGATAAGCTCTGGTCTGTCATAGCACTGTATACCATTTACTAGAGGTCACTAGTGGTACTATACATTTTGTTAAAGCCCAGTGAAGAGGGACCATGATCATGATGAAGGATAGACACACAGATAAGCTCTGGTCTATCATACCACTGTATACCATTTACTAGAGGTCACTAGTGGTACTATACATTTTGTTAAAGCCCAGTGAAGAGGGACCATGATCATGATGAAGGATAGACACACAGATAAGCTCTGGTCTATCATAACACAGTATACCATTTACTAGAGGTCACTAGTGGTGCTATACATTTTGTTGTAGCTCAGTGAAGGGGGACCATGATCATGATGAAGGATAGACACACAGATAAGTTCTGGTCTATCATAGCACTGTATACCATTTACTAGAGGTCACTAGTGGTACTATACATTTTGTTAAAGCCCAGTGAAGAGGGACCATGATCATGATGAAGGATAGACACACAGATAAGCTCTGGTCTATCATACCACTGTATACCATTTACTAGAGGTCACTAGTGGTACTATACATTTTGTTAAAGCCCAGTGAAGAGGGACCATGATCATGATGAAGGATACACACACAGATAAGCTCTGGTCTATCATACCACTGTATACCATTTACTAGAGGTCACTAGTGGTACTATACATTTTGTTGCAGCCCAGTGAAGAGGGACCATGATCATGATGAAGGATAGGCACACAGATAAGCTCTGGTCTATCATAGCACTGTATACCATTTACTAGAGGTCACTAGTGGTGCTATACATTTTGTTGCAGCCCAGTGAAGAGGGACCATGATCATGATGAAGGATAGACACACAGATAAGCTCTGGTCTATCATACCACTGTATACCATTTACTAGAGGTCACTAGTGGTACTATACATTTTGTTAAAGCCCAGTGAAGAGGGACCATGATCATGATGAAGGATAGACACACAGATAAGCTCTGGTCTATCATACCACTGTATACCATTTACTAGAGGTCACTAGTGGTACTATACATTTTGTTAAAGCCCAGTGAAGAGGGACCATGATCATGATGAAGGATAGACACACAGATAAGCTCTGGTCTATCATACCACTGTATACCATTTACTAGAGGTCACTAGTGGTACTATACATTTTGTTAAAGCCCAGTGAAGAGGGACCATGATCATGATGAAGGATAGACACACAGATAAGCTCTGGTCTATCATACCACTGTATACCATTTACTAGAGGTCACTAGTGGTACTATACATTTTGTTAAAGCCCAGTGAAGAGGGACCATGATCATGATGAAGGATAGACACACAGATAAGCTCTGGTCTATCATACCACTGTATACCATTTACTAGAGGTCACTAGTGGTACTATACATTTTGTTGCAGCCCAGTGAAGAGGGACCATGATCATGATGAAGGATAGACACACAGATAAGCTCTGGTCTATCATACCACTGTATACCATTTACTAGAGGTCACTAGTGGTACTATACATTTTGTTAAAGCCCAGTGAAGAGGGACCATGATCATGATGAAGGATAGACACACAGATAAGCTCTGGTCTATCATAGCACTGTATACCATTTACTAGAGGTCACTAGTGGTGCTATACATTTTGTTAAAGCCCAGTGAAGAGGGACCATGATCATGATGGATAGACACATAGATAAGCTCTGGTCTATCATAACACTGTATACCATTTACTAGAGGTCACTAGTGGAACTATACATTTTGTTGCAGCTCAGTGAAGAGGAACCATGATCATGATGAAGGATAGACACACAGATAAGCTCTAGTCTATCATAACACTGTATAACATTTACTAGAGGTCACTAGTGGTGCTATACATTTTGTTGCAGCCCAGTGAAGAGTAACCATGATCATGATGAAGGATAGACACACAGATAAGCTCTAGTCTATCATAACACTGTATAACATTTACTAGAGGTCACTAGTGGTGCTATACATTTTGTTGCAGCCCAGTGAAGAGTAACCATGATCATGATGAAGGATAGACACACAGATAAGCTCTAGTCTATCATAACACTGTATAACATTTACTAGAGGTCACTAGTGGTGCTATACATTTTGTTATAGCCCAGTGAACAGGGACCATGATCATGATGATGGATAGACACACAGATAAGCTCTGGTCTATCATATCACTGTATAACACTTATTAGAGGTCACTAGTGGTGCTATACATTTTGTTGTAGCTCAGTGAAGGTGGACCATGATCATGATGAAGGATAGACATACAGATAAGCTCTAGTCTATCATAGCACTGTATACCATTTACTAGAGGTCACTAGTGGTGCTATACATTTTGTTATAGCCCAGTGAAGAGGGACCATGATCATGATGATGGATAGACACACAGATAAGCTCTGGTCTATCATAGCACTGTATACCATTTACTAGAGGTCACTAGTGGTGCTATACATTTTGTTATAGCCCAGTGAAGAGGGACCATGATCATGATGAAGGATAGACACACAGATAAGCTCTGGTCTATCATAGCACTGTATACCATTTACTAGAGGTCACTAGTGGTGCTATACATTTTGTTATAGCCCAGTGAAGAGGGACCATGATCATGATGAAGGGCAGGAATACAGATTAGCTCTGGTCTATCACAACACTGTATACCGTTCAGTCTGTAATCTTAAGTTACAATATAATGCAATAGAATTTAATACTTTTACAAGTCAAAGCTGTGTGAACATCTACATTGCTGTAAGGTCCTACAGCGACATACATTTTATGGTGAAACTGTTGGGGTTGGCAAGTACACATATGACTCTGAGGGAAGAAAGCAAGCTGAATCAATAGTGAAGACAATTAAGGAAGGCACAATATATTCTTCATGAGCAGTGAGGACTGCTGGCTAATGGACTGGTTGTTAGCATTGCTGATTAATGTGCACCATAGGCAGTGTTGTGACTCCACTGTTTCATTGAGAGTTCCCTTCAGTAAGGTGAACTAGTTCACTTGCTTCGTGATGTAGTCTCTTCACACCAGATGCTTCACTTCACTCAGGAGTCAAACATAAGACCTTCACAACCTGTTGCTCCATAGCAGCACTCACTGTATGTCACAGCAGTCATGATCTCATCTTTTGGAGGATGTATTTATGTTGCACGAGACACTCACATGGCAACTTAACAACTCTCGCAACTAACTCGTACTGCACAAGAATGCTCGCTTATATAGGCAGTACAATGTTGCATAGAAGGTTCTTGAATATTCCAGAACTATTTTGACACACTTTCTGGGGAGGGGAGGTAGGAGAAGAAGCTTCCAGAAAGTTCTACTTATCTCCTGATAGCAAGCCCAATATTTACGCTGGCAAGCAGTGGTTATTATCTTTACTCCGACCTCCTGATAACCTTGGGCCTAGCCGCTATGGCACAGTATGAAATGATGTGATAACTGGGACCAGGTTTATGTTTACCATCAACAAGGTGTGCAAAGCTATCAGCTTCTGAACTCCCATGTCAGTGGAACAGCAGGGTTAAATTCAGCACCCTAGGGTTTTAATTATTCAAAATGAAAGAAACATCTCCAAACACACATAGAATTTTAATTGTAAGAAATCATACTCACTGTCCTTAATTTCTCCAGTTCTGTTACCGTGGTACATTGGTGCCAGGACTTGTCATACCGGATCTTCTCCACTCTAGGAAACCGTAAAGCATAACCATACTTGAAAGCATTGCTGGGCACAATTTCCGTTGCCTTGATCTGTAACAACAGTCACAGCATTCAGATTGTTTCCCAAATACTGTCCAGCAAACGCAAAGAAATAACTGTACACTTACAGCAGTGCTCCTGCAATTGTGTTCTCTTCAACACAATGCAAACTAATTAAAAATTAAGGATAGTTCATGCAAAAAGCCTCTTAAAAGCATTCAAATTTTGGGCAAGATGCTGTATGTATGCAGTTATTAGTCATTTTATTAATCCTTTAAGATACGCAATGAAGGACATATCAAAATTTAAACATATATAAATGATTACATCATTTTATTTACAAGTTATATTTGTACTCTTCCATGCTGTAATATGCTTTCTCAGTTGAGTATTTCTTGATTGTTGTTATAGCAACTTTAATATTAGTGATTTCTTTTATTTCTTTTACTAATCTATTATATAGTTCTTTTCCCATGCTTTCCAAGTCCTTATTATTTAATGCACCCCTTAGAGTTGTTCTGCAATATCTTAATTCTTTCTCAAAATATACTTATCTATATTACAATTGTTACATATATTTTGTTCTTGTAAAGCATGCTTCACACTCTCATATTGTAATTGTAATATTTATTGACTGCCAAAATAATTACAATCATATTGGCCCCGGCCATTTTATAGTCATCTCCCCTTCTTTGGTTATAATAATATATTAATCTATTGAACATTAAGTTATTACATATTAGATGCCTCCTCAGATTACTATTACATGTTAATACAATTAGTAATTCTTATATTTATTTATATTTACATTATTTTCTTCTTTTAGCCATCCATATCCATTCCATACCATGAACTTTCTTTTCTCCTAATCTCTATTTCTTTGCATTCAAATATAATATGTTATATATCTTCTCTTCCCCAATCCTTTTGATCTACATTAGATTTAAGTTCATGTTTTATTTTTGTACATTAATTTTATACCCTTCCATATTTTACTCACATTATTTTCTCTAATAATTTTAGTTACTTTCTCTGCTTGTCTCTTTCCCCTATGCTTACGTTAAAGTCTCCATTATTATAATTTCTATGTTCGTATATTTATCCTTAACATTTATATATCTTTCTCTAAAAGATGGTACAGTCCAGGATTGTGAAATTGTGAAGCAGCCGGTTTGGCCTTCACAATTCCAAAACCCCATCTCCTTGTTGACCGCTGTTGCGATCCCATTCTGTTACGGAAAGGTGTGTTTTTTTACTTCTCAGTTTGATTCCCTCCACTGATTTTTGCATTTCTTCCTGGAGCACCAATATACTTCCATGCGGATATGATATAATGTTTTCTTCCCCTTCTTCCTCTGAACACTCCCCACTCACTCCCATATATATATATATATATATATATATATATATATATATATATATATATATATATATATATATATACATAAGGTGAGCCAAAAGTCTTCGAACTGCCTGTGCAGTGTTTTTCCTGTCCGTGTCCTTGGCGTACGTTACCGTCTGATGCTACCATAGAAAGGCGCGGATGAAACCATACAACATTTTTAAAACTACTTTTTAAGGCTTTGAACTTTACGAAAGGAGATGCCGAAACTGGCCACCATTGTTGTCCATACATTTTTTGCACCTCTATATATATATATATACCACGGAATCTTCTCATCCTACAGATTGGTAACTAGGCAACCCTGCATTTTACAGATGATATGAAAAGCAGGTGCTGATACCACATTCACCAGCTCACTGATTAGTGCTACAGTGGTGCTTGTTAATGTGCTCTAGTAGCGCAATGGTTATCATGCTGGACGGTCATGGTGAAGCTCGGAAGTTCAAATCATGCTTGAGAGAAAATGAGTTTTTTATTCATTTCTGTTCATGTTTTGAGAACGTTCTAGCAAATGATGACTTCTTTCCGAATGTACCAGAAAGTGAATTTTGCTATAAATACGAAGTTGCAGCCATTCGTGCTCACTATGGAATAATGTTTTAGAATAGAGAGCATCTGGACATGCTGTTAGTATACGGGAAAGCACAGCAGAATGCAATGGAGACACGTCGTCTATACCAACAGAGGTTTCCGCAGAGAACACTTTCTACAGATCACACATTTTTGCGACTTGCGAACTGCCTTCTGGAATCAGAAACAATGCACAAGACACCACATCCACGAAGAGATCACGCTGTCTGTGACCAAGCAACGGTGGATCGTGTGTATGTCATTCACCATCTGCATTGTAGTACGAGGAACATTCACAGGTATTTCAATGTTTGCCAAACTTCTGCATGAAGAATACTACATCGTGCAAAGTTTCACCCTTATCATCTTGAACTACACCTGGAGTTACTGCAGCCAGACCATGGACGGAGAGTAGCATTCACTACGTGGATTATATGACAAACTGAACAAGATCCACATTTTTTGGCAACTGTGTTACAGACAAAGCAGGGTTCCACAAACAATTTGAACATTCCTGGGTTCAATTCCTGGTCAATGCCCACTTTGACCGTGGTTTTCTCTGGTTGACAAAGCAAATGCTGGGGTGGTATCTTGTACCACATCTGTCCTCTCTCCCCCAGTTCCTCTCATTTCATCTCCAGGGTTGTGTGTCGGTTGGTGGCAGACAGATGGCGCTTTGCAACTCCTTCTTGGACCCATCAGATGGCAGCCGTTCAAGCCTTCACACTGGGTCCAGCTTTTGCCGGTCTCTGATGGATGGGAGCCTGTGGTCTGCCCTCCAGTAGCTTGGAAGGGTAACCACCGAGCACTCTCTGGCCGGGTGTCAAGTCAGCAACTATTAGGGAACTCTGCATGTCTCTGTCATCTGCATTGGATGGTCCTTCATCTCATCCATTCCTCCCGGGGATGTATGTACAAAAGATCCCTGTGTGGGTCAACCTGGTAGGTGTCCCCTCCGTCGAACTAATCCTAATCCTTCAAAGTCAAATTCCACGAGTTTGACGTGGACAACAATGGATCATTTTAAACGTTTTCCTTTCTTGTTCTCAATTGTAGCAGTTAGTTATGGCAGCAGTGGTGCCTTCATTATCATCAAGCTGAAAACGTGGGTTTCTATTGGCAGTGCTGTCACAACAGATCGTAAAATCTTGTGATAAACCTATATGATGAAATCTCAAACTGAACAACAACATTTACAAAACAATCTCTCTGCATATTAGAAATAAACATGATGACCTTTGTGTTTCAAATTCCCATCCATTTCTGTTATTAAGTGAGGCAGTATTTTAATACCTGAATAATTTCAATTGTAATTTAAAATAGGTAAATTCAATAACAGCCCGCCTTGAAACAATATGTATATAATAATTATTTAAATTGTATGTAACAGTCATTGCAAATACTCATTTTTAAGTTAAATGCAGATATTCTATTGGACTAGAATTAGCCAATCAGAGACTTGCAATACCGAAGCTATGGGTTTTGACCGTTGAGTTTATTCAGTTCCTGGCAAGACTTGGTAGAGTGTAGATGGGAAAATGGGTTCTCTACGGGCATTTAGTAAAAACAGATATACGCGTTAAGTGAATGTATAAAAGTTTCACACAGTTCTTTAAAAAGTGTAGTGCTGCATAAATATGTGCAGGAATTTAAATAAAAAAAGTGAAATTTAAAAGTTTAATTCTGTGATGTCTAGAATTATTGTCATACCACACCCTGCACAAGAAACATGACTCTAAAGTAAGACTGACACAGCCGAGGCTAATTCAAACAGTAACATTACGTAAGCATTAAATTCAAACCGATGCCCAAAGTGTGTTACAAACTACATAAAACAACAGTTCAACAACATAACCTTCTTTAAGTTTACGTAAACATATATTATGCAACATTACGCAACAACAGCACTCAAACACACCACTAAAATTGGCTCCCATACGTAAAGCAGCTAAAAATAATACGTGAGCCAACCCTCAAACAATCTACTTCAGATTGGCACACATACGTGGGGCTAACTCAAAACAGCAGCAAATACATTTCTACTTCAAGTTGGGCACCAAAACGTGGGGCAAATACTGTTACAAACTTCAAATTGAGAAAACCTACTTCTTCATAAGATACTTCGTGTTTTCCAACAAAATAACCAGATGTTCATGTTCACTTCACAAGCTTCTAACTAACATCCTTCATTGTTAATGGATATCAATCAATAGGAAAAGTGGCACAGCAGTTGTTATAGCAATCATATTTGCCAGGCTGGCCAACCCCCAAAAATCATCAAATTTATACACAATGAACCAAATACCAACACTACAACTCCTATAACAGGGTAAAACTTACTGGGAATTACTTTTTTTTCAAGTTTCAAAATACTCAAAAAAATGAGGCAATTATTGCTCCAGATAGGAACTGTCCGGATGCAGGAAATTTAGCACAAATCTGGGATGTGTAGCAATCCTGCAAGAAATCCCTGGAATAAAGTTCAGGTTGTGCCTGAATTTAAACACTTCTTAGACATACTTGTCTTTCAGTACTTTTTACCAGAACTGAACTCATGATTAATTTAGTAATCTCGCTTTGACTACCTATAAACTTCTATTTTCTAGCAAAGAAATGAAATGTTTGATTTTATATATAATTGCTTCATTACATATTTATTTACATATTTAGCCAATTTTACATATTTCTGAAATTTATATTACATAAAATCTGGGTCCTATTGATGAGTTGAATTTAATACAGGTGTGGAAAAAGAATGTGTAGAAAATTGTAGAGCAGAAAGGCAGAACCAAAATGTGGCTTTTGAAGACAGGTACAAGGTCACATAAACATTAAATTGTCACATTACTCTCCAATTGTGTGAGATGTAAACTCTCGTACAGTACCGGCTACTGTCACTAGGTGTCTCTACTGGAGGTACAGTAATACTGTCTTGTTCTGCACAGTACATGTATGTACAAGGGGGTGTCAAAAAATACTTGAAATTATTTTTTTGCTGGAAAATCTGCTCACCTTTATTCAAATTCTTTACAAGCCTTCAAAGTATTCTCCCTCAGACATAATACAATGGTTCCAGTGTTCTATTCACACTCCCTAAAGCCACTCTTGGATAGTCTGTTGAGTATACCTGAAGCTCTTTTTTCACTGTAGCAAATAGGTGGAAGTCACACGGTGCTAGGTCTGGTGAATAAGGTGGATGTGGCATCACCTCAATGCCTAATTCCTTGATTGTTTCTTTAATCTTCATGGCGTGATGAACCGGTGCATTGTCCCGATGAAGGATCCATCCCATTTGAGTAAAGTTTGGTCTTTTCTTGGCAATTTTCCTCGTTAATGGTCCCTTCAATACTCCAGAACAGTAAGCAGCAATTACAATATGCTGTTTATCCACCACATGACCGTACACAATGCCTTGTTTATTGAAAAAGACAAGGTGCATGATTTTTCCAGCACTTGGTTAAACTTTGGTGAGAGAGAGGGAGAGGGAGGGGGAAAGAGAGAGAGAGAGGGAGAGGGAGGGAGGGAGAGAAGAAAACTTACCAATTAAAAATGCATAAATACAGTGCCTTCATTTTATGCCAAGGTCACAACTGCCTTATATGCATATCAACCAAGATGGCAGTGACCTTGGTATTATGCCACTGAGCAGCAGTGGCGTAGGATGTGTCAAGAGTACGTTTATCAGCTGTGAGCTGTCTCAGTCGTTGCTTTGTCTTTGTGTTGTGGAGTGTTTCGACAATACATGTGTTGTGTGTGATTCCCCTAGGAATGTTACGGAAATGCCTGCCAACAAATTCACGCTTGAACAGCATATTTTTATGTATGATGCATGTGTGTAAACTGAATCATGTAGACAGGTGTATAGACAATTTCAGCAAGAATTTCCTGGTATCCAGTTCCGGGTAGAGACACTATGACATGTTTCGTCAACAAATTTACAACAACAGGATCACTAAATGCTAAAAAATGAAGTTTATAGGAACAATCCCCACAACATAAATGAACTTAAGGTAATATAAAAGCAGAAATTATGAACATTATGCATGTGAATAGTAATTTCAACAACACTTATAACAAGGTTAGTATTCTTTGCATATATATATTACTAACACTCGTGAGTACGTAAGACGTGAGTTACAAAACAAAAAACCCTGCAATGTAGTAGGCTGTGTGTGTGGAGCATGAATTTCTGCAATCCGGGGCCTTGGCATAAAACGAACACATTTGAAAATTCAAAACAATAACAAACAATATCTCTGAAATGCTTAATGCCACAAAAATTGTGTACTTTAACGAGATCTACATTTTTTGGTGTAGTAAGATTTTGTTTATCTTTTCAGCTTTACAGTTATACAAAAGTATTCAGAACGACAAGGATTTTACAGGCTATTCCCAGAAAATTCAAGATACACATTTTATTTGTCATGCATTTCTCTTAAATATATATCATTATAGCTACATAAAAATGAAAAAATAAAAAAAAAAAAAGAATTATTTGAGAAAATAAAAAAATAACACAAAATTTTCGTGTAAAGTGGTAGTTTGGGGGGGGGGCAATTTTTTCCAAAATCTTTGTGTCATATCTTTATAAGATTCTAACTTAAAAAGAAAAACCCAACTATCAGTTTTAACCAACTTTTCATTTTTGAGTTATACTGTTCACAGACACACACAAACATGCATCTTATAATAAAAGCACTTTCTTTAGTTTGAAGGAGCCTCAAAATGTTTATTTCGGGTGAAATCTTGGTATCACATTTTTGGGTGGAACACAATACTTCCTATACTTGTTATAGGCAAGTATTAGAGAAAGTAAAAAATTTGATGTGTTACATTCACTTAACCTTCTCTACTCTCTAGCGCTTATTACTGTGAATACAAATTATACTTACAAAATTTTATTTTTCTATATACTTCATTTTAATCAAGATAAATCTATACAGAAACAGCTACATTACACATTACGTTTTAGATACAAAGAGAACAGCGATAGTCAAATGTTTATAAACTGGACGCTATATACTGCCATACTGTTTCCATGACATCGCGAGAAACAACTGAAACAGCTACATTACACATATCGTTATAGATACAAAGAGAACAGCGAGAGTCAAATGTTTAACAACTGGACGCTATATACTGCCACACTGTTTCCATGACATCGCGAGAAACAACTGAAACAGCTACATTACACATTACGTTTTAGATACAAAGAGAACAGCGATAGTCAAATGTTTAACAACTGCACGCTATGTGCTGTTTCCATGACATCGCGAGAAACAACTGAAACAGCTACATTACACATTTCGTTTTAGATACAAAGAGAACAGCGGTAGTCAAATGTTTAACAACTGGACGCTATATACTGTTTACATGACATCGCAAGAAACAACTGAAACAGCTACATTACACATTTTGTTTTAGATACAAAGAGAACCGCGATACTCAAATGTTTAACAACTGGACGCTATATACTATTTCCATGACATCGCGAGAAACAACTGAAACAGCTACATTACACATTTCGTTTTAGATTCAAAGAGAACAGCGATACTCAAATGTTTAACAACTGGACACTATATGCTGCCATACTGTTTCCATGACATCGCGAGAAACAACTGAAACAGCTACATTACACATTTCGTTATAGATACAAAGAGAACAGCGATAGCCAAATGTTTAACAACTGGATGCTATATGCTGCCTTAGTGTTTCCATGATATAGCGAGAAACAATTGAAACAGCTACATTACACGTTTCGTTATAGATACAAAGAGAACAGCGTTAGTCAAATGTTTAACAACTGCACGCTATATGCTGCCATACTGTTTCCATGACATCGCGAGAAACAACTGAAACAGCTACATTACACATTTCGTTATAGATACAAAGAGAACAGCGATAGCCAAATGTTTAACAACTGGATGCTATATGCTGCCTTAGTGTTTCCATGATATAGCGAGAAACAACTGAAACAGCTACATTACACGTTTCGTTATAGATACAAAGAGAACAGCGATAGTCAAATGTTTAACAACTGCACGCTATATGCTGTTTCCATGACATCGCGAGAAATAACTGAAACAGCTACATTACACATTTCGGTTTAGATACAAAGAGAACAGCAATAGTCAAATGTTTAACAACTGGACGCTATATGCTGCCATACTGTTTCCATGACATCACGAGAAACAACAAAAACAGCTACATTACACATTTCGTTATAGATACAAAGAGAACAGCAATACAAGCGTTTAACAACTGGACGCTATATGCTGTTTCCATGACATCGCGAGAAAAAACTGAAACAGCTACATTACACATTTCGTTATAGATACAAAGAAAACAGCGATAGTCAAATGTTTAACAACTGGACGCTATATGCTGCCTTACTGTTCCCATGACATCGCGAGAAACAACTGAAACAGCTACATTACACATTTCGTTATAGATACAAAGAGAACAGCGAGTCAAATGTTTAACAACTGGACGCTATATGCTGCCTTACTGTTCCCATGACAACGCGAGAAACAACTGAAACAGCTACATTACACATTTCGTTATAGATACAAAGAGAACAGCGATACTCAAATGTTTAACAACTGCACACTATATGCTGTTTCCATGACATCGCGAGAAACAACTGAAACAGCTACATTACATGTTTCGTTATAGATACAAAGAGAACAGCAATAGTCAAGTGTTTAACAACTGGACGCTATATGCTGTTTCCATGACATCGCGAGAAAAAACTGAAACAGCTACATTACACATTTCGTTAAAGATACAAAGAGAACAGCGATAGTCAAATGTTTAACAACTGCACGCTATATGCTGTCTTACTGTTTCCATGACATCACGAGAAACAACAGAAACAGCTACATTACACATTTCGTTATAGATACAAAGAGAACAGCAATAGTCAAGTGTTTAACAACTGGACGCTATATGCTGTTTCCATGACATCGCGAGAAAAAACTGAAACAGCTACATTACACATTTCGTTATAGATACAAAGAGAACAGCAACAGTCAAATGTTTAACAACTGGACGCTATATGCTGCCACACTGTTTCCATGACATCGCGAGACACAACTGAAACAGCTACATTACACATTACGTTTTAGATACAAAGAAAACAGCGATAGTCAAATGTTTATAAACTGGACGCTATATACTGCCGTACTGTTTCCATGACATTGCGAGAAACAACTGAAACAGCTACATTACACATTTCGTTATAGATACAAAGAGAACAGTGATAGTCAAATGTTTAACAACTGAGCGCTATATGCTGCCTTACTGTTTCCATGACATCGCGAGAAACAACTGAAATAGCTACATTACACATTTCGTTTTAGATACAAAGAGAACATCGATAGTCAAATGTTTAACAACTGGACGCTTTATACTGTTTCCATGACATCGCGAGAAACAACTGAAACAGGCACATTACACATTTCGTTATAGACACAAAGAGAACAGCGGTAGTCAAATGTTTAACAACTGGACGCTATATACTGTTTCCATGACATCGCGAGAAACAACTGAAATAGCTACATTACACATTTCATTTTAGATACAAAGAGAACAGCGATAGTCAAATGTTTAACAACTGGACGCTATATGCTGCCTTACTGTTTCCATGACATCGCGAGAAACAACTGAAACAGCTACATTACACATTTTGTTTTAGATACAAAGTGAACAGCGATACTCAAATGTTTAACAACTGGACGCTATATACTGTTTCCATGACATCGCGAGAAACAACTGAAACAGCTACATTACACATTTTGTTTTAGATACAAAGAGAACAGCGATAGTCAAATGTTTAACAACTGGACTCTATATACTGTTTCCATGACATCGCGAGAAACAACTGAAACAGCTACATTACACATTTCGTTTTAGATACAAAGAGAACAGCGATACTCAAATGTTAAACAACTGGACGCTATATACTGTTTCCATGACATCGCGAGAAACAATTGAAACAGCTACATTACACATTTCGTTTTAGATACAAAGAGAACAGCGATACTCAAATGTTTAACAACTGCATGTTATGTGCTGTTTCCATGACATCGCGAGAAACAACTGAAACAGCTACATTACACATTTCGGTTTAGATACAAAGAGAACAGCGGTAGTCAAATGTTTAACAACTGGACGCTATATACTGTTTACATGACATCGCAAGAAACAACTGAAACAGCTACATTACACATTTCGTTTTAGATACAAAGAGAACAGCGATACTCAAATGTTTAACAACTGGACGCTATATACTGTTTCCATGACATCGCGAGAAACAACTGAAACAGCTACATTACACATTTCGTTTTAGATTCAAAGAGAACAGCGATACTCAAATGTTTAACAACTGGACGCTATATGCTGCCATACTGTTTCCATGACATCGCGAGAAACAACTGAAACAGCTACATTACACATTTCGTTATAGATACAAAGAGAACAGCGATAGCCAAATGTTTAACAACTGGATGCTATATGCTGCCTTAGTGTTTCCATGATATAGCGAGAAACAACTGAAACAGCTACATTACACGTTTCGTTATAGATACAAAGAGAACAGCGATAGTCAAATGTTTAACAACTGCAAGCTATATGCTGTTTCCATGACATCGCGAGAAATAACTGAAACAGCTACATTACACATTTCGTTTTAGATACAAAGAGAACAGCGATAGTCAAATGTTTAACAACTGGACGCTATATGCTGCCATACTGTTTCTATGACATCACGAGAAACAACAAAAACAGCTACATTACACATTTCGTTATAGATACAAAGAGAACAGCAATACAAGCGTTTAACAACTGGACGCTATATGCTGTTTCCATGACATCGCGAGAAAAAACTGAAACAGCTACATTACACATTTCGTTATAGATACAAAGAGAACAGCGAGTCAAATGTTTAACAACTGGACGCTATATGCTGCCTTACTGTTCCCATGACATCGCGAGAAACAACTGAAACAGCTACATTACACATTTCGTTATAGATACAAAGAGAACAGCGATACTCAAATGTTTAACAACTGCACGCTATATGCTGTTTCCATGACATCGCGAGAAACAACTGAAACAGCTACATTACACGTTTCGTTATAGATACAAAGAGAACAGCAATAGTCAAGTGTTTAACAACTGGACGCTATATGCTGTTTCCATGACATCGCGAGAAAAAACTGAAACAGCTACATTACACATTTCGTTATAGATACAAAGAGAACAGCGATAGTCAAATGTTTAACAACTGCACGCTATATGCTGTCTTACTGTTTCCATGACATCACGAGAAACAACAGAAACAGCTACATTACACATTTCGTTATAGATACAAAGAGAACAGCAATAGTCAAGTGTTTAACAACTGGACGCTATATGCTGTTTCCATGACATCGCGAGAAAAAACTGAAACAGCTACATTACACATTTCGTTATAGATACAAAGAGAACAGCGACAGTCAAATGTTTAACAACTGGACGCTATATGCTGCCACACTGTTTCCATGACATCGCGAGAAACAACTGAAACAGCTACATTACACATTACGTTTTAGATACAAAGAGAACAGCGATAGTCAAATGTTTATAAACTGGACGCTATATACTGCCTTACTGTTCCCATGACATCGCGAGAAACAACTGAAACAGCTACATTACACATTTCGTTATAGATACAAAGAGAACAGTGATAGTCGAATGTTTAACAACTGGACGCTATATGCTGTTTCAATGACATCGCGAGAAACAACTGAAACAGCTACATTACACATTTCGTTATAGATACAGAGAGAACAGCGATAGTCAAATGTTTAACAACTGACGCTATAGGCTGCCTTACTGTTTCCATGACATCGCAACAAACAACAGAAACAGCTACATTACACATTTCGTTATAGATACAAAGAGAACAGTGATAGTCAAATGTTTAACAACTGGACGCTATATGCTGTTTCCATGACATCGCGAGAAACAACTGAAACAGCTACATTACACATTTCGTTATAGATACAGAGAGAACAGCGATAGTCAAATGTTTAACAACTGAACGCTAAATGCTGGCTTACTGTTTCCATGACATCGTGGGAAACAGCTGCAAATCAACAGAACTTTAAAAGAATGTCTAAGTATTGAGCAATTCGAACCATTAATAACAGATATCTCAGAAATGGCTTATTCCACAAAAAAAGATATTTGAAATAAATTCTGTGCTTTAAAGAAACCTACATTTTTTTGTAGTACATTTTCGTCTATTGCTTAACATTTATACAATGTTATACAATGAAGAGAACTTCGCAGGCTATTGTCAGAAAATTTGAGATATACAGTTTACTTGTCATGTAAATATCTTTAATATATGGTATTTTAATAAAAATCTTTAGAGCCAGTTTTTAGAAAATCAAAAAATTTGAAAAATGTCCCATGTAAAGTTTAGTTCAGGGTGGGGGATTTTCTTGAAAAGCTTTGTGTTTGCATCTTTGGAAGATACTAGGATACCAAGTTCAGGGAGCCTCAAAAATTATATTTCTGGTGAACGGTCTACATTAAATTTTTGAACGGAATAGAATAATTCCCCTACTTACTATATGTAGCGAAGAAAATAAAAAAAGCAAGTACAATCTTGTGTTATGCTTTCCAGACAACTCTTGTAAGATTTACATAATAAAATTACTATGTTTGCAATTTCACCTGGAGAATGTAGGACTTAGAGGGTGGAATCCATAAGTCTGGTTTCTCTTTAGTCCAAAAGAGATGCTGCGGACAAGGCCCAGGTTTAACACGCTGCCAGTGCGGCTGCAACTTTTGAAGTAGTTCTGCCAACTCATCCATTGAATAGCCAGAACCAACACGAGACACAGAGTAGAAAGCATCTGGAACATCACCTAGCAAAAAGGAAATTAATTACTCTTTACACAAGTCAATAAATGAAGATGGGCATAAGCATCACTCTACTGTTGTAATTCCTTTGATGTCCAACATCCATTTACCAAGGAGTAAAGGATTATTTTCTTAACTACAGCATCTTTGGATTTAAATTAATCATCAATTTTTACTTTTTCTATTACATTTGTATAGTAAGTAGGGGAAGTATTGTATTACATCCAAAAATTTCATATCAAGATGTCACCGGAAATACATGTTTTGAGGACCCCTGAAGTCAAGAAAAGCATTTTTAGAAGATGGTCTGTATGTAAACAGCATAACTCAAAAACAAAAAGTGCGGTACACACCAAAGTTGATATTCACGTTCAGCAGTTTTCAAAGATGTGACAGGAAAATTTTCAAGAAAATCTACCCACTCCAAACTGCCCTTTACATGGGACATTTTTTGAAATTTTTTTATTTTCTAAAAAATTGTGGCTATAAAAATTTTAACGGGGAAAGAATAAAGGAAAATTAGAACTGTAGGTATGTTTTTACAGAAAGCAAAACAAAAATGGGTGAGGAAAGTAAGGAGTATAAGAAAAGAAGACAAAGGGAAGGAGAGGGATAACTAAGATACAGAGGAAGGGATAACATGAGCTACCAGGTGGGGCAAATGGCCTGGGTGCCATGCAAGCCGAGGTAGCAACAAGGCTAATTTAATCTGTACAGTTTAAGTTAGAGAAATGAAAAAAAAGTGTAAAAGCCATGTAAAATGTAAATGTAAATGTACATTTCATTTGTCATAAAAACATCTTAAACATATGGTATTTTAATCAAAATTATTACAGCCATTTTTTAAAAAATCAAAATTTTCGAAAAATCTTCGATGCATAGGGTAGTCTGGGGTGGGGGAAATCCTTGTGCTGCATCTTTTGAAAGTGCTGAACTTAAATACGAAGTTTAATGTTGATCCAACAATTTGCTTTTGAGTTATGCTTTTTTGGGATTCCGGGGGCTTCAAAACATGAATTTCCAGTGAAATCTCGGTATCAAATTTTTGGGTGGAATACAACACTTCCCCTACTTACTATACGTAGTAGAGAAAGTAAAAATTCATGCTTGATACAAAGTATTATTATGTATATCGTATATACACAAAACCAAATCATGTAGACAATTTAGGGAGATGTTTCGTGGTATTCCAGTTCCAAACAGAGGTGCTGACAGATATCTGGTTAATAAGTATGGGACAATGCCATGACTAAATGCTAAACATAAGGAGAGAAAGAGACATATTTTAGCAGAGGAAAAAACTGATGAAATTAGTGCATCTTTTGAGTGCTCTCCAAATAAGTCACTAAGACGTGTTGCACAGCAAGTAGGTGTTTCAAAAACCTCTGTTCGTACAGCTGCTAAACTTTCAAAATTAAAATGCTACAGTGTGACTACTGCACTGCCCGATTAACTTGAGGTGGCAGCTGAGGAAAGGTGCGCAATAAATGATAATCCGTTATCTATTCCGAGAGGAGAGTGGGGGTCAGTTACGCATGTGGAGTTGTTGACGGTGCACATGCATTATCTAAGCTTCTGTAATTTTTTAAGACTTGTGTCCGTGCACGTTATATGTTCGTCTATAACAGCATATATACGAAACAGTCTGCTTTGTTCTGAGTTGTATTCTCTGTATGTTTGTGTAAGTGAGAGTGCCTGCGTTGAGATTTTTTTTTTGATTTGCGTTTTACTTACTGTTAACACATGGGCAGTAAACTTAAATGCAAAGTACTGCACTCCCAAACCAGGGAAGTTATTAGCAATGTATATAAATACTGAAAAGACATGTAGAGGCTGGCGTGGTAAACATCAATGTGAAAAACATTGGAAAGAGCATTGCTGAGGCAACAGGTACTTCCAAAACAAATGTAAGAAGAATTATTAAGGAAACCAAAGAGATTGATGGTGGCTTCATTCTCCACCCCGCATAAAGAGAGACCTAAAAAGTGTTATTGTGCAAGCTTAGATACTTTCAATGAGGCAGTAGTGCGCCGAACTGTGAATGAATTCTATATTGTTCACAAGCAAAGACCGACAATGAAGAAGGTGCATGTAAAGTTAAAGGAATCGATCAACTTTGAAGGGAGTGTATCTACATTAAGAAAGATACTACTTAAGTTGGGTTTTACCTGGAAAAGGACAAAAAAGAATAGAAAAGTCCTAATGGAGCTAAGCGGCTCCATCATAAAGCAGTACAGAAGTGCAGGCCGTCCCATAATATATATGGATGAGACATTCATCACACACTGCTCCATATGCTTGGAATGATGACAGCTTCCATGGGCTCCTAGCACCGGTTTCCAAAGGTCAGCACCTTATCATTATACATGAAGGAGGTAAGCAAGGGTTTATCCCTAATGCATATGTTCGGTTTAAGTCCCAGCAGAAAACCGGTGACAACCACGATGACATGAACTATGTCAATTATGAGAAGTGGATAAAAGAAAGACTGATCCCTAACCTTCCTGCAAATTCTGTTCTGGTGATTGACAATGCACCTTACCACAATGTGGCACCTACTGCAAGTTCCACAAGAGACACAATGATTTCCTGGCTGAGAGAAAACCTTCCCACAGAACATTTCGCTCCCATTGATTTCTCCTCCTTTCACAAACCTGACATCTATAATATGATATCCCTCTCAAACCCCTTGTCATCCTCTGTGGTGTAGTGGTTACCATGCTAGCCTCTAGTTCCTAAGGTCACGGGTTCAAACCCAGCAGAGGGCGATGGATTTTTTCGGGCGTAAAAATCCTTAGCATGGCTTCCTTCGGAAGGGAAGTAAAGCCGGTGGTCCCGTGTGATAGGTTTATGGCACGTAAAAGAACCTCAAGCCTGATAAAGAGGCCTCTGAGCAAAATTACCGGTCTTTCACGCCCGATATAGAATGGGATGCTACGGACCACAGCAGTTAAAGAGCATCCATAAATAAATAAATAATAATAAAAAAACAACCTCTCAAACCCAATATCTCTAAGTACAAAATAGACAATTTCCTTCAGGCACATAACCATACTGTTTTACGCCTACCACCTTATCATCCTGAGCTGAATGCAATCAAACTCATTTGGGCTGCAGTGAAGAACTGGGTTGCAGAAAGAAACGTCACTTTCAAAATGGATGATGTAATTAAGTTAGCTGACGAGAAGTTTGCTGATATTTCTTCAGAAGACTGGTAGAAAAGATATCGTGAATGTTGAGCTAGGATTCATGCGCAGTGAAGGCTTGCTTGATGGCGGACAGGAAATTATCATTCATCTAGGAGGCGACACTGACGAAAGCAGTGATTCCTCCGAGTTTTCTAGTGAAGAGGAAGGTGCATGTAAAGTTAAAGGAATCGATTCAACTGAACCTTCAGCTAGTGTTCCGTCTGTTGTGTAAAACCAGCCTCAAGGTAAGATGCATGTGGCTGCTCAAGTTAATCAAGCAATAAATTATTCATTCACTATTGTTTCTCGTGACAATGAGGAATGTCTTCAACCACTTATAACAAGGTTGATGCTCATTATAGTGCATGTTACTATCACTAGTGAGTATGCAATGTGGGAGTTTTAGGATGGTATAGTACACATTTTTTGAAATTCTTTTATTTTCTAAAAAATGGTTCGAACAATTTTGATTAAAATACTACTTATTAAAGATATTTACATGACAAATAAAATGTATACCTTGAATTCTCTGGGACTAGGCTGTGAAGTCCTCTACATTTGGAAGGAATTTTATATAGTTCTGTATAGCTGGTATACATTGACAGTCGAAAAGGTACTTAAAAAAAAATGTAGATCTCTTTAAACACACCGTTCATTCAAATAAAATTAATTGTGGAATAAGCCATTTCTGAGATATCCATTATTAATGGTTCAAATTGTTAAATACTTAGTCATTTTTTTAAAGTCCTGTCAATTTTCAGTTGTTTCTCGTGATTGCATGGAACAGTATGGAATTTTAAGGCCAGCATATAGCGCCCACTTCTTAAACATTTGACTATCGCTGTTATCTTTGCATTTATAATGAAATGTGTAATGTAACTAGTTCTGCAAACGTTTATCTCAATTAAAATGAAGTAGTTAAAAAAAAGAAACTTTCATAAGGACAGTTTACATACCCGTTAACAAGCGATACAGGGTAGAGAAAGGCATGTGAATGTAACACATACCTTTTTTTAAGTATAAGGATAATACAAAATAAAAATAAATTGAATTTTGGCATTTATAGAAAATAAACTCATACTAATTTGTTGTTTTTAACACTTTATAGATTAGTAAATCTATGGCCTTAGTAAAAATGAATTTTATAGAGAGCATAAACACATTATCAACACTGCTTCAATTAATGGTTTCAATTTAAAATAAAGCGAGTTAAAGGTGATGTAATGATACATTTTAGTGATGTAGTGTAACAACCTTCAACTCTCTTTATTTTAAATTATGACACATCACTGTTACTAGCTTCTAAATTTTCAAAATTTTTTAATGGTTTCAATGCTCACAGGAAGAACAATTGAGAAATTTAAATATAAAAAGTAGATATTGTTACACTTAAAAGAAATAAAAGATGATTATAAACTTAATTTGTACATAGTTTATGTTAGAGAAATGAAAAAAAAAATTGTAAAAGTCATGTGAAAAAAGTCATATAAATAAATTCATTCATTCATTTGATGGCTTTGAAACTATGTTGCTCTTTGCACGACAACAAGTAAAACCAGACATTGACTTTTCAGTTGAAAGAGGTGTAAGTATATTAACTTTCAAAGCAATAACAAAGAATATTTCAGAAATAGTTAGTGCCACAAAACATTTATTAGACATGTGCTTTAATAAGATATACATTTTATGTGGTAAGAATCTGTCTATGTATTATGGTTTATATAAAAGTCATTCAGAATGAAGTGGACTTCATAGAAAATTCAGATATGCATTTTATTTGCCACGTAAATATCTTGAACATATGGTATTTTAAGCAAAATAATTACGGCCATTTTTGGTAAAATAATGGAAATTTCTCCATGTAAAGGGTAACATGGGGTGCGGGATTCTCTTAAAATATTTGTGTCGCATACTTGGAAGATACTCAACTTGAACACAAAGTTTGGTATTTAACCGACTTTCTGTTTTTGAGTTCTGCAATTCACAGTCACACATACCTTTTTATAAAAATGCTGTTTTATGGTTTCACGGAGCCTCAAAATGTGCATTTACGGTGAAATTTTGATTTGGATGGAATGCAATATTTCAACTTATTATAGGCAAGATTTTCTAAAAAAGATAAAATTTAAAAAAACAAAAAAACAAACAAATCTGGCATTTATCAATTAAACTGTTTAAATTATGACAAGTTTACGACTACATTGGAAAAACTTGGAGATAGCATTTTAGAAATATTAAATACAAACAAACTGATAAATCAGCTGTAGCAGACCCAGACATTGCATTTAAATTGGCAGATTTCTGAGAAAATATTTATTTTCCAACTAGCAATGATGCAAATAAACAAGTAAAGAAGGAAAAAGAAATTGATGATGTGATAAATGATTCATGTTCTGCTCAATTTCTATTTTTAAGAAGATAAGTGCAGCATTGTCACAAAATATGAATAAGTAATTTATAACATGTTTCACTGTTAATAGCTTACTACGAGTCGTTCCAATGTTTTAGGAAGTACTGAGAGCACTGATATTGTGAGGCAGTATTTTAATACCTGAATAATTTCAATTGTATTTTATAATAAATAAATTCAATAGCAGCCTGCCTTGAAACAATATGTATGTAATAATTATTTAAATTGTATGTAACAGTCATTGCAAATGCTTATTTTATTGTAAACATACTTTATTAATGTTATGTGAATACATGACATACTCTAATAATACAAGAGCTGTGAGAATAATAAGTTTTAAGTTGCTAACAATGAGTAATAATGAGGTAATTGTGGCAATAATGTGTTTGGAGTTTGAAAATGTACTGGTTATGATTACAGCGACAATGACGTAAATTCTGTAACAATTTTAAATTAGCCAATCAACAGCAAAGAAACGTTTTAACTTAAATGCAGATATTCTATTGGACTAGAATTAGCCAATCAGAGATTTGCAATACCGAAGCTTATGGGTTTTAACCGTTGAGGTTACTCAGTTGCTGGCGAGACTTGATAGAGTACAGATGGAAAAATGTGTTCTCTACGGGTGATTAGTAAAAACAGATATACGTGCTAAGTGAATGTATAAAAGTTTCTCACAGTTCTTTAAAAAGTGTAGTGGTTTATAAATATGTCCAAGAATATAAATAAAAGAAGTTAATTTAAAAGTTTAATTCTGTGATGTCTACAATAATTGTCATACCGCACCCTACCTAAGATACATGACTCTAAAGTAAGACTGACACAGCCGAGCAAATTCAAACATAAGTAATATTACGTAAGCATAAATTTCAAACCAATGCCCAAAGCATGTTACAAACTACATAAAGCAACTATTATTACATAAAACAATTCTTCAAGTTTACGTAAACATATATTACGTAGCACATCACCTTCTTCAAAGTTGGCTTCCAGACGTGTGGCCAACAACAGTAAAACTTCAACAGTTAAAAAAAAGCGCTACTTCAAGTTGGCTTCTATATGCAGGGCAGATAAAATAATTTACGTAATTTATTACGCACCAACAAAACACCTTCTTCAATTGTGTCTGTGCTAATTTAAAATTGACGAGGATTACTAACGTGCACTCTTTTTGGATGTTGGGCTTCCAATAGTAATTTCATTACCTAAACATCATTAGAACAACTGTACTTCATTAAAGGATGATGAGCCAGCATTAGTAACACTAACATTGCCAAAATGTTTAACTTGTAGATGAAATGCAATATGCAGAAAACAAACATAATGGAATTCAATACATTAACTAAAAATCTGATGTGATACATTCACATGACTTTCTCTACCCTCGTTTATTAGTGGGTATACAAACTACGAGGGTAATCCCAAAAGTAAGATCTCCAAAGCGCTGGGATCGCAGGAAAACTGTTTGTGTGGATGTTGGCCATACTGCTTTTTTCCTTCCTCCCTCCACTCTCTTCCGAAACCACCATACATCCCTTAGCTCCCTCAGTCTTGGCTTGGCAGCCAGTTATAATGGAGCTCCCGTTAGCCACTACCACCAGGTGCGAAGTTCGCACAGTTATTCGCTTTTGGAGTGCAAAGGGGGTTAAACCTGTCAAAATTCATCAACAGTTGATGGAAGTGTATGGATGTCAAAAATGTCCGCAAGTGGTGTAGAGAATTTGCAAATGGTCGCATGGAAATTCATGATGAGGAAAGATGCGGGAGACTGTCCATTTCTGACGAAACAATCGCCAAGGTTGAACAAATCGTGCTTCAAGATCGGTGGATCACTCTCGATGAGCTCTGCATTGTTGTTCCTGAGATTTCTCGAAGCACCATTCATCAGACTTTGATTGAAGAGTTGAAATTTCGGAAGTGTGCGCAAGATGGGTCCCAAGAATGCTGACAGAAGATCACAAAAGGCAACGCGCTGAAACTTCCCACCAAGTACTTCAACACTGTGCAGACGAAAAGGACAACCTTTTGGATTCAATAGTCCGGGTGATGAAACCTGAGCTTTCCACTTCACACCTGAGACCAAACAACAATCACGGCATTCCGGTTCACCCAAGCCATGAAAATTCAAGAGAACACAGTCTGCCGGTAAAGTCATGGCAACTGTGTTTTGGGATCGTAAGGGGATATTGTTGGTCGACTTTATGGATCCTGGGACAACAATAAATGCCGACAGGTAGTGTCAGACATTAAAAAAACTCAAGACGGGCAATTCAGAACCGTAGAAGAGGAATGTTGAGCAAGGGAATAAGCCTTCTCCATGACAATGCTCGCCGTCAAACCATGAATCTTCTGCAACAGTTTGGATGGGAAACCATCACCCATCCACCCTATAGTCTGGACTTAGCACCCAGTGACTACCACTTGTTTCCCAAGTTGAAAGAACACTTGGCTGGAAGGCGCTTCGGTGACGATGATGAAGTGAAAAATGAGGTCCATCACTTTTTCAAGAGCATGGCGGCAAGTTGGTATGACATGGGCATACAAAAACTGCCACAGCGTCTACAAAAATGCATCGACCGAAATGGCGATTATGTGGAAAAATAGACAAATGTTAAAGCTTCAAAAATATGTATCATTTGTTAACAATAAAAGTTTCTTTGTATTTTAAAAAAAATTGGAGACCTTACTTTTGGGATTACCCTCGTATTCTTACTAAAGCTTATTTTTCTATCTACTACATTTTAATCAAAATAAACGTTTACAGAAACAGCTGCATTACACATTTCATTATAGATACAAAGAGAACAGTCAAATGTTTAATGACTGGATGCTATATGCTGGCCTTAAAATACCATGACATCGTGAGAAACAACTGAATATTGACAGTACTTTAAGAGAATGACCAAGAAATGAACAATTCAAAGCATTAATAACAGGTATCTCAGAAATGGCTTATGCCACAAAAAAGTGTTCAAATAAATTGTGTGTTTTAAAGAGATCTTCATTTTTGTGTGGTAAGTTTTCCTCTATCGCTTAACGTTTACCAGCTATATAAGATTATATAAAATTCCTTCCGAATGAAGAGGGCTTCACACGCTATTCCCAGTAAATTCAAGATATACATTTTATTCATCATGTAAATATGTTTTATATATGATATTTTAATCAAAACTTTTGAAAAATGCTCCATGAAAAGCATAGTTTGGGTTAGGGAAATTTTCTTTGTGTCGCATCTTTGAAAGATACTAAACTTAAATACCAAGTTTGGTGTTGATCTAACTATTCGTTTTTGAGTTATGCTGTTCACAGAAACACACACAGACTTTTTTCTAAAAAATCTGATGTGATACATTCACATGACTTTCTCTACCCTATATCTTTATTAGTAGGTATACAACTATTCTTACTAAAGCTTATTTTTCTATATACTTCAATTTAATGCAAATAAACCTTTGCAGAAATAGCTACATTACACATTTTGTTATAGATACAAAGGGGTCATCTTTAGTGGTGTATGGGTTACCATGCTGGGTTCTAGTTCCTAAGGTCGCGAGTTCAAATCTGGCAGAGGGCATTGGATTTTTTCAGGCATAAAAATCCTTAGCATGGCTTCTTTTGGAAGATGCAGCAGGTAAAGAGTGCGTCCATAAATAAAACTAAAAAAAAAAATATAATAATGATACAAAGGGAACATCGACAGTCAAATGTTTCAGAACTGGACGCTATATGCCAGCGTTAAAATTCCATACTGTTTCCATGGAATTGCAAGAAACAACTGACAATTGACGAGACTTTGAAAGAATGACAAGTATTGAACAATTCAGACCTTTAGTAACAGATATCTCAGAAATGGCTTATGTCAGAGAAAAGTTATTTTAAGTAAATTTTGTGTTTTAAAGAGATCTATATTTTTTGTATGGTACGTTTTCGTCTATCACTTAACGTTTACCAGTTATACAAGATTATAGAAAGTTGCTTCCAAATGAAGGTATCTTCACAGGCTATCCCTAGCAATTTCAAGATATACATTTTATTTGTCATGTAAATATCTTTAGTATATAGCATTTTAATCAAAATCATTAGAGGTATTTTTAAAAAATCAAAATTTTCCAAAAATGGTCCATGTAAAGAGTGGTTGGGGTGGGGTGATTTTCTTGAAAATCTCTGTGTCGCATCTTTGGAAGATACTGAACCTAAATACCAAGTGTGGTATTTATCCAACTTTTCATTTTTGAGTTACACCCACCCACTCCACACCCACAGACCTTTTAAAAAATGCTTTTTTGGTTTTAGGGGGCCTCAAAACACGTATTTCTGCTGAAATCTTGATACCAAATTTTAGGGTGGAATGTAATATCTACTAGGATGTGGTAGAGAAAGCAAAATCATCAACAGGCTCAGAATAGGATTGTCCAAGAGGTTAAAACATACACACAGCATGGCGGGCAATCAGTTAAAATGGACAATGAAGCACAAAATTAATACAACCGATACTTCATGCCTCTTTTATTACTACTAGTTACCTAGAATGCAATTTGTTAGGACCTTCTTAACATCCTGGTGACATTTGAGGTGTCTCTCTTGTTGAGCTGATGAACTTAAAGTTTGAGTTCTTGTCAAATGTGGTGTCAAAACTGATGAGTTTTCCTTCATATTTGTTTATGATCTTTTCTCATGTGGATAATACTGTGGGTCCATGAACACTTTTTAATAAATGAATTTCCTGTTCTATATCATGGTTCTCTTCCAAAAAGCGTTGTCACAGTCTTTGCAACTCAAACGGTAAACATCCAAATTTTATTTAAAGGTGAGTCGGAATTCTTACACTAACATCACAAAAAGAAACCTAGAAACTAGGCTAAAGGAGCACATGAGATGTATCAATACAAACAAATGGACAAATCTGCAGTTTCACACCATTTTTGGTTCACTAATCACATCAAACCCAATATTACATTAGTCAAACCAGCCAAATTTGCAGCTGAATTAGATGCATGGGAGAAGATCACCATTCTAAAACACAACACACATCTAATGAATTTTCATTTGCCGCCACCAAATCCTCTCTGGAAGTACATTTCACCACCACAAGATGCCACCACAGTATCCAGTTCACAAAACGGAAACACCAACAACATGGGCCAGTCGGATTAGCTTCTGAGGATGGGAACAACCGTTTCCCAAAACATGTTAAGTAAGTAAACTTAAGTGATGTTAGTGTAACAATTCCGACTCATCTTTAAATAAATTAAATACACATCACTGTTTCTAGCATCTTTTCAAATATCAACGTAATCCAAATTTTAGTTTGTATCTGTGGGTTTTTTTGTATGTTTTATGTGATTTCAATTTTATATGCTGAATTTGTTCTGTAGTGCCAAAGTAATGTTGTATTACTTGAAGACCTTTTGGAAAAGGTAAGTAGCTCCGGGGTGGTATGAAAATTTCCTGTATGAGGTATGATTGGGGGAAAGTGCAGTTATCTGTATGCATCTGTGTTGTCTTTTAAATTTATCAATTTTCTTTTTGACCAATTCTTCCTGAAACCATTATATTCTACAATGTGAACTATATGATTATATTATTTTGTATATTATCTTATTTAATGGAATATTGATGAACCTTGAATTAAACTATCGATGACAGCATCCTTATGTTGTTTTGAGTTGTGTCCGTCTGATTTTATGAAATTTTCTGTAAGTGTTTCTTTACTGTACATGCCAAATTCTAGTTTATTGTGTTTTCTCTTTATTTTCAAGTCTAGGAAATGGATTTCATTATTCCTCTCTTTTTCAATAGAAAATTTTATTGAGGGTTCCTGAAAATTAAGAGTCTCAGTGCAGGTCCTACAACATTATCCGCATGGAAAAATATCTTCATAAAGAAATATCAAGGAAAACTCTCCAATTTTGACACATTTGATGACAATTGATTTTCAGAATGTTAGGGTAGGAGTCCCACAAGGTTCAAAATTGGGTCCATTCTTGTTTTTAGCATACATAAATGATATAATTGAATTAATCCAAAAAGATGGGGGAACTGCAATAAGATATGTAGATGATATGACAATTACAGTTAAAGACAAAACTGAATCGGAAGTGGGAAAAAAAGCAAATGACATACTAATGCTCATAAAACAATACTACTTGAGTTTAGATATGATATTGAATGTTAAAAAAACTGCATGGATTAATTTTGAACTCGGGAGCAGTTTAACAAACTCCATAAAATTACAAATAGACGGAGAAACTATCCCTGAAACGGAATGTACAAATTTTCTAGGAGTAATAATAGATAAAGACTTAAATTGGAAACCATACATAAGACATATCATAAAAAAATTGAATAAAGGTATCATATTATGAAGCAGGTTAGGAAAACAATGGACAATGGAACAGTTAAACAGATTTACTACGCCTTTATATATTTGTATTAAAATATGGGGTAACACTATGGGGGAATATCTCAGCAGTGGAAATGAAAACAATTTTTAAATTTCATAAAAAGGCAGTTAGAATCATAGGGAATGTTGATAGAAGACAAACTTGTAGAGATGCTTTTAAAAGTTTAAATATCTTAACTGTCCCATATATATATATGAAAGTGTAAAGCATGTGTTGCAAGAGCAAAATGTATCCAAAAATTATAATGTACATAAATATATTTTACGAAACAATGAACACTACTACAGAACAACACTAAGAGGTACATTAAATAACAGGGAATTGGAAAGCATGGGAAAAGAACTGTTTAACAGATTAACAAAAAAATAAAAGAAATAAGTAAAACTAAAGTTGCTTTAAAAACAATTAAAAAATACTTAACTGAGAATGCATATTATAGCATAGAAGAACAGAAACACAACTCGTAAATTAAAACTTTATTGTAATCATGTACGAGGGTGGTCTCAAAAGTTTCCGACCTAATAAACATACAAGACATTTTTTCAGAATTTTTTTTTTTTTTTATTTTTCAACATAGTCTCCTTGTAACTTTACACATTTCTCCCAGCGATGCTCCCATCTCTGTAACCCGTCCAAATAGTACTCGGCATTTTTCTCTGCAAAATAATTGTTCACGAAGGTGATTGCCTCTTCATTTGACGAAAATCTCTGTCCTCCGAGCGCAATTTTCAGATGAGGGAACAAAAAGAAGTCACTTGGGGCTAGATCTGGTGAGTAAGGCGGATGGTCAAGCAGTTCAAACCGTAATTCGTGGATTTTCTAATATTACAACCGCTGAGGTGTGAGATGGTGCATTGTGTGGTGAAACAGGATTTTCTTTTTCTGCAAATGTGGCCGTTTTACCACAAGTTCTGCCTTCAGCTTGTCAAGTAATGATGCGTAGTATGCTCCTGTAATGGTTTTTCCTTTTTGAAGATAATCGATTGAAATAACTCCATGACTATCCCAAAAAACAGTCGCCATCACTTTCCCAGTTTTTGCTTTTTTTGGAGCCGGTTCCCCCTTTGCAGTCCACTGTTTGGACTGTATTTTTGTTTCGGGCGTATAATGCTGTATCCAAGTTTCATCTACAGTAATTAATCGGCACCAAAAGTCGGATTTATTGCACCTAAACTGCGCCAACAGAGCGCTGGAAATGTTCATTCAAACACGTTTTTGGTCAAACATGAGCAAACGCAGCACCCAAAGCGCGGACAGCTTTCTCATGTCTAAATGTTGATTTAATATGTGACAAACACATTCTTTTGACATGTTCATAGCCTCTGCTATCTCTCTCACTTTAATTCGGCGGTCGTCTAACACCATTTGGTGAACTTTGGCGATGTTTTCGTCGGTAGTTGCAATTTTTGGATGTCCTGAACGTTCGTCTGCCAAGCTCTTACGGCCACGTTTAAATTCAGCTGCCCAAAATTTCAGTGTGGTAAATGATGGTGCAGAGCCCCCATACACAAATCTAACTCATCTTTGATTTGCATAGGCGTATTGCTTTTCAAAAAACAAATATTTAATGACAGCTCGATAGTCAATTTTGTCCATTTTCATAAAAAGACTCACATCACCTCACTCAAACGACTGTTACATAACTGAGCGTCCAAAATGGCTGAAAGTTTGGTGAGTAACTGTCAACAGATGAACGACGAAATTCACTAGCTTTTATTTACGAGTGCTGCCATCTTCATGTTGAGGTCGGAAACTTTTCAGACCAACCTCGTATATATATATATATATATATATATATATATATATATATATTTAAATTTTGGCATGTCCTTTATAGTATATGCTGAAGGATGAATAAAATGACTTATGACTTAGAACCCAAACTTCAAGTTCATGAGCTCGCCAAGAGAGACGCCTCATCATTACCAAACCAAACTCTAATAGTCGACATGAACTGATGATGTTAGAAAGGTCGTAACAAAATACGTTCTAGGTAAATACTAGTAATAAATCGAATATAGAGTATCGGTTCAACTAAAAATTATATTAATGGACAGAACGTATCACTCATATATGCAATTATCAGTATACTAACTGAGCTATTTCCAGAACTATGGCGATTGTTAAAAATCTAAGACTAATATATTTTGGATGCATCTATCCTCATTTAAAATATGGGGGACCATCACAAAAACTTATTTCAATAGAATTCTCATTCTGCAAAATAAATGTATTAGTCTGATATATAACATAAAACTTATACAACGTGTATATGAGATAGATATGATATACACTATACTACAGTGCTCTTCCCTCAAGCAATGGCCACCTTGGCTCAGTCTACACCTGAAAGAGTTATAATATCCCTGCAACAGCCTCACGTTCTCATAATTACAATTACAGTGACAATAAGCACATACATTATCATAAGAGATGTTGTACTTCTCCATCCACATATTTCTGGCATCTTCTCAGCAAATTTTCATTCACACTCGAGAGTTCAATATCTCAATATTCCTCACCTGATGTTTTCTTTTAGTTCTTCCAATGTATGGGGTTTGTTGCACACACTTTATTTTTCAAGTTCCCCAAAGATAAAAATCTGATGTGTTACACTCACATGACTTTCTCTACTCTTGTACAAACTATTTTTACAAATGCTTATTCTCCATATGCTTCATGTTAATCGAGATGTTAATCTTATTGCTAATTTTCTTGTAGATGCAAGGGGAATTGCTAGGCTTTAAGCGATAGTCAAATATTTTAAGAGCTGGTTGCCATGTGGCGCATTCCATTCTCTTTGCACGTCCAGGACATAAAAAAGATGAATAACGAATTTGAGAAAAAGTATAAGTATTGGAAAATTTAAGGGAATAACAAGCAATATCTCGAAAACGGTTCACTCAACAAAAAAAATGTATATGACATAAATTGTGTGTTTTAATGCGATCTACATTTTTTGTGTAGTAAAATTTTGTCTATCTCTTATGGTTTACCAGTTATGCAAAAGTCGTTCACAATGAAGAATACTTTTGGAGACATTTCCAGAAAATTCAAGATATACATTTCATTTCTCATGACAATATCTTAAACATATGATATTTTAATCAAAATCGTTAGAGCCATTTTTAAGAAAATTAAAATTTTCGAAAAATGTTCCATGTAAAGGGTAATCTGGGGTGGGGGAATTTTCTTGAAAACCTTCGTGTCGCATCTCTGGAAGATACTGTACCTAAATACCAAGTTGGGTGTTGTTCCTCCTGGGTGTGGTAAGTATAAAACATCCGCATTGGGTCGAAGTGTTCCCTCCCTTTTCTGGTTGTAAGTCTCTGTCGGCCGGTCTATAGCTTCCTGTAGTTCCTTCACCTCATCCGTTCCTCCTGGGTGTGATAAGTATAAAACATTCACAGTGGTTTGAGATGTAAAGTGTCCTCTTCATTCCCATGTCACTCTGAATTTTGGTTTATATTAGTAGAAAATTAAGGGTAATTTATTTAGATTGTCTTCTAAAGATGTGTGATATTTAGATTTATTTTACAAAATGTCCATAATAATAAATGCAATGAATGTTTCACCATAAAGCCAACATGTCTGAACCCCAAACTGCGTGCTATACATGTCACTACAAAGGTTTTGGAACATTGGTTTCTCAACTGAAGAAGAAGAAGAACATACCTTCAGTTTGTGGAGGAACAGCTACTCCTACAAGGAAATGGCTAATATAACCCTTCCTGCGGCCATGGCCGTAATATCCTCCCATGATTATCAGATCCACTTGGTCCATTACTCCATCTGTATACTGTCAAATCACAAGTAACTTACTAGCAGTCCCATATTGAAGTAAAATATGAAACATTTACATATTCAGGGACAGTAAAGAAACAAAGAAAAACATAAACCATAACAAATATATAGGATCTAATAAGAACCTAATGTGCTACATTCTCATGACTTCTCTACTCATTCTTCAACAAACTATTCTCACAAAAGCTTTTTCTTCTATCTACTTCTTGTTGACCAAGCTAAACATTTGTACCAATGGTTTTGAAATTCCATTCTCTTTGCCTGATCTTCCTACTGAAGAAAAGTATAAGTATTTGAAAATTCTAAACAATAACAAGGAATATCTCACAAATGGTTAACTCCACAAACAATTTTTTATGACATAAATAATTGTTTTAATGGGATCCACAATTTTTGTGTAGTATGATTCTATCTCTCACAGTTTACCAACCATACAAAAGTCATTCCAAATGAAGAGGACTTCACACGCTATTACAGAAAATTCAAGACATATGTTTTATTTGTCATGAGATTATCTTAAACATATGGCATTTTAATCAAAATTATTAGAGCCATTTTTGAGAAAATCAAAATTTATGAAAAAAATTCTCATCTAAAGGGTGGTTTGGAGTGGAGTATTTTCTTGAAAATCTTTGTGTTTCATCTTTGAAACATACTGCACCACCACTGCCGCCGCTAGCGCCACCACTACTTATCTATGAGGGTAATCCAGAAAATCCCAGATGTTTTGAAATAAACAATTAACAAAATGCAAATATCAACGTTTATTATCTACATTTGAAAGGTATACTCTTAAGCTATTTTTCTACATAATCGCCATTCAAATTGAGGCATTTATCATACTGTGGCACAAGTTTTTCACTACTCTCTCTGTAGAAATCTGCCGCCTGCAACTTCAACCACTGGTTTACACTGGCATGCAGTTCAGTGTCAATATCAAAGCATCAATTTGATTGCTCCAAACTCCATGAAATTTGGGGAAAATGTTCTGAAAGTTCTGTAATCGTGAAACGACGATTTTCACGAATTTTGTCATTGATTTGCATTAACAGTTCATCAGTCATAAGGCTAGGCCTACCACTGCGATCCTCGTCATGAACATTGGTACGGCCATTTTTAAAATCAATGCACCATTGCCTGACTCGGCTTTCACTCATTATTCCCTGCCCCATAAACATCACAAAGTTGACGATAAATTTCAATTGGTTTGTTCTTTTTAGCCAACCGCACTTCACAAGTGGCGGGATTCTCTATTGCAGCACAAATTTTAACAACTTACAGACAGCACAGTAAGGAAGGCACAGTCCTCACGCTACCACAGCTGGATGCGTACTGAATGTAGGAACGTTCTGACACCAAGATGGCAGCTCTAGCCCTACTCATCGCCATGATAGGCCAAAATGTCTGGGACTTTCTGGACTGCCCTCGTATATAAGCAGAGGAAATATTGTATTCCACTCAAAAATTTGATACAGGAATTTCACCAGGAATGCACATTTTGAGACACTCTGAGCATTTTTAGAAAAGCTTTGTGTATGTGTTTGTCTGTGAACGGCATATCTTAAAAGCAAAAAGTCAATTAAATAACAAACTTAGTATTTAAGTTCAGGGTCTTTCAAAGAGTGACATGAACACTCACAAAAAGATCCCCCCATGCCAAATTACCCTTTACATGGAAGATTTTTCAAAATTGTTGATATTGTGAAAAATGACTCCCAATGTTTTTCATTAAAATACCATATATTAAGGATATTTACAAGACAAATAAAATGTATATCTTGAATTTTCTGAGAATAGCCTGTGAAGTCCACTTTAGTCAGAAGGAGTATTTTGTAATGTTGTATAACTGGTAAATATTAAGCAATAAATAAAAACATACTACAAAAAAATTATAGGTCTCTTTAAAACACACAATTTATTCAAAATAATTTTTTCTGCAGCATAAGGCATTTCCAAAATAACCGTTATTAATGGTTCGCATTGTTCAATACTTAACCATTCTTTTAAAGTCATGTCAACATTCGCTTGTTTCTCACTGGAAACAGTACTGAATTTTAAGGCCAGCATATAGCGTCCAGTTGTTAAACATTTGACTATTGCTGTTTCCTTTGTATGTATCAAAGGTTTATCTCAATTAAAATGAAGTAGATGTAAAAATAAGCTTTACTAAGAACAGTTTGTATACCCACTAATAAGCGATAGACGTTAAAAAATCTGATGTGTTACACTCACATGACTTTCTCTACTCTTGTACAAACTATCTTTACAAACGCTTATTCTCCATCTACTTCATGTTAATTGAGATAAACATTTGCAGACTCTATCTTATTGCTAATTTTCTTGTACATGTAAGGGGAAAATATATTTACAAGGGCAATATAGAAAAACAGTAGCCTTTAAGCACATACATATCTATTAATAGCTGGTTGCTAGGTGCAGCACCATTCCCTTTGCCACAGATTATAACTCTTTGCATATCCAAAACAAAAAAATGAATAACTAATTCCCATAAGTATTGAAAAATTTAAGGGAATAACAAGCAATATCTCGAAAATGGTTCACTCAACAAAAAAATGTACATATATGACATAAATTGTGTATTTTAACGCGATCTACATTTTTTGTGCAGTAAAATTTTGTCTATCTCTTATGGTTTACCAGTTATGCAAACATCGTTCACTATGGAGAATACTTTTGGAGACATTCCCAGAAAATGCAAGATATACATTTTATTTGTCATGAAAATATCTTAAACATATGATATTTTAATCAAAATCATTAGAGAAAATTAAAATTTTCGAAAAATGTTCCATATAAAGGGTACTCTGGGGTGGGGGGATTTTGTTGAAAACCTTCGTGTCGCATCTCTGGAAGATACTGAACCTAAATACCAAGTTTGGTGTTTATCCGACTGTTCGTTTCTGAGTTATGCTGTTCACAGACAGACACACAGACAGACAGACACACACACGGACATGTTTCCAAAAATGCTTTTTTTGGATTCAGGGGATCTCAAAACATGTATTTCCAGTGAAATCTCAGTATCGAATTTTTGGGTGGAATACAATACTTCCCCTACTTACTATACATAGTAGAGAAAGTAAAAAAGTCATGTAAATTTAGCACATCACATTTTTATGCATTCAGTTATAATGTCCAAAATGTTGTGGAATCACACACAGTGAAGCAATAGATAAAAGCCGATCAAAGGGTAGTCAACCCAAACACTCTTACTAGCTTCACTCACGTATTGAAGCTAGTAACTGTGTTCAGGTTGACTACACTTAGCTTAAGTGCATTTTATGCATTCAGTTTCTTCGATTTAAGGTGCCTCACCTATATTTTACTTTCTCCACCACCTACTTATTTTAGATAGACCAAGTATTGTATTCCATCCAAAGAGAGGGAGGACTTGGAGTTAAGGGCATCAACTACAAGGTTATTAGTGCCCTTAGAAAAACAGATCATGGCAAAGCCCAGAGATAAAGAGCAAAATAGAAAGCATAGTAACAGACAGAAAAGATGTAAAGAGATAAAACTAAAGTGAGAGGTATGAAAAACTAGAGATCAATGTATCTAAATCCTCAATGGAAAGTTTAGCTTTGATAAAAAGTTTAAAACCTTTCCAATCACTTGTTTATCATCTGCTAAGACCCCTTCAAGGCTGACCAGACAATTACAGAAACGCCTGAAGAGGTGCTGAGCAATACACTCCAGCAGCACATGACGGACCTACAGATTTTTTGCTACACAGCAGACAAAGAGGAGTAGGGTCCTCCTTAAAAAGGAAACCGTGCGTAAAATTGCAGTGGCCAATATGCAACTGAGCCAAATCTCCTCCTCATGATAAGATACATGAGAGGAAGTTACCCAATTTATCAGAATGTTCCTCACTACTCTAAGCTTATTTTCGCAGAGAGCTAACCACTCCTTGCGCCAGCATAACATTGCACTCCACACAAGTCTAAAGTTTTCCATTGTTACACAAGATATTACAACACTGAGTTCTGTGTTTGCCGCCTTAGCTACAAAATCCGCCAGTTCATTCCCCAGCACACCAACATGACCAGGTATCCATGCACACTCCACATCATCAGAAGCATATGAAACATGGAGGGCATGCTGGATTTGCTGAACAGTGGGGTGGTAGGTGTACAGCTCATGAAGTCTCTGAAGTGCACTAAGGGCATCACTCAAAATAAGACAGTCTCCCAATTTTCAATGGCACACATACAACAAAATGGCTCCATATATGGCATACAGTTCTGCAGTATAAATGGAAGTGCTATCATGAAAACCAAATGTATGGGGTTCAGTTCTTCCATCCAAAACGTTGATGTTGAGATTTAACCAGGAATGCCATACAGAGTGACAGCAGTGTATGATTTGAGAGAAGCCAACAAAATCAGGCATGTGTGTACCACAGCTGGTTCAACTTTGTGCAAAGAGACCCAGGTATAGTGAAAGTGGTGTGGTTTCATGTCTTAGGATACATAAAACGCAAGGATATGAGCACCAGAAAATCGTCAGTGGTATGCAAATTTCTGGTACAAGGATATTTGCACCAATTTTCTTTGAAGAAACTGTAAATACTGATGCATATGAGAATATTTTCACAGCCTTTGAGGAGGACCTAGATGACACCTCTAATAATCAATCCATAGGACACATAAGCCTCCAAGACCAGTGGCAGCATCTCGAGGCAAGGGTGTGCACATACCATCACAGATCTTTAAGAAAACACAACAGTTGAAATAAACAATATCGAGGTAGATATGCTGAACATTTATCCTACAATGTGGTTATACGGACAACAATATTTCTCTCAGTGATAACCTCTCACTTACACTTGCGCACTTTCATGTATCATCATTTAGTCACTCAATACATTTGTTTAAAAATCTCATGCATTTACATTCACATGGCTTTCTGTACCCTCTATAGTTTATTAGTGGGTATACAAAATATTACTCTTACGAACGTCTATTTTCCTATTTACTTCATTTTAATTGAGATAAACTTTTTCGGAAATAATTACATTACACATTTTATTATTGATACAAAGGGAATAATGATATCAAATCTTTCAAGAACTGGATGCTATATGCTGGTCTTAAAATTCCGTTCTGTTTCCATGACATCGCGAGAAACAAGTGAATGTTGACAGGACTAATTATTGAACAATTCAAAAACTATTAATATCGGATATGTTGGAAATGGCTGGCACTACAAAAAAATTATTTGGAATAAAATGTGTTTTAAACAGATCTACATTTTTTGTATTGTACGTTTTCGTCTATTGCTTAACATTTACCAGTTATACAATACTATATAAAATTCCTTGTGAATGAAGAGGACTTCACAGGCTATTTCTAGAAAATTCAAGATATACATTTCATTTGTCATATAAATATCTCTCTCTCTCTCTCCCCCTCTCCCTCTCTCTCATGCACACGCACACATACATGAACCTTTTTCTAAAAATGTCTTATTACTTTCTCTACTACATATAGTAAGTAGGGGAAGTATTGTATTCCACCCAAAATTTCGATACCGAGATTACACCGGAAATACATGTTTTGAGACCCCCTGAATCCAAAAAAAGCATTTTTGGAAACATGTCCGTGTGTGTGTCTGTGTCTGTGTGTGTGTGTGTGTCTGTCTGTGAACAGCATAACTCAGAAACGAACTGTCGGATAAACACCAAACTTGGTATTTAGGTTCAGTATCTTCCAAGGATGCGACACGAAGGTTTTCAACAAAATCCCCCCACCCCAGAGTACCCTTTACATGGAAGATTTTTCGAAAATTTTAATTTTCTCAAAAATGGCTCTAACGATTTTGATTAAAATATCATATGTTTAAGATATTTTTATGACAAATAAAATGTATATCTTGAATTTCCTGGGAATGTCTCCAAAAGTATTCTTCATTGTGAACGACTTTTGCATAACTGGTAAACCATAAGAGATAGACAAAATTTTACTACACAAAGAATGTAGATCTCGTTAAAATAACACAATTTATGTCATATACATTTTTTTTGTTGAGTAAACCATTTTCGAGATATTACTTGTTATTCCCTTATTTTTCAAAACTTATTTTCTAAATGGGAATTCGTTATTCATTTTTTTGTCTTGGATATGCAAAGAGTATTAATTTGTGGCAAACAGAATGGTGCTGCACATAGCAACCAGCTATTAAGAGATATGTCTGTGCTTATATTGCCCTTGCAAATACAAAACAAGGGGAACATAGTACGTGTTAAGCGATAGTCAAATATTTTTAGAACTGGTCGCTATGTGTAAAATGTAATTCTCTTTGCATGTCAAAAAATCGTTTCTGCAAATGTTTATCTCGATTAATATGAAATAGATGGAGAATAAGCGTTTGTAAAAATAGTTTGTACAAGAGTAGAGAAAGTCATGTGAGTGTAACACATCAGATTTTTTTTAACTAAGGAGGTCCCAAAACATGCATTTCCGGTGACATCTCAGTATCATGGAATGCAATACCTTGCCTACCTACTCTATACGTGGTAAAGAAAGTAAAACGGAGAGAGAAAGAGAGAGAGAGAGAGAGAGAGAGAGAGAGAGAGAGAGAGAGAGAGAGAGAGAGAGAGAGAGAAGAGGCTTCCTAGCTCTACAACTACAAAACCAACATTTTGACACAAAGTTGTTGCTCACCTCTGGCTTTATTTTATACCAGCCTCCTTTCCTCGCGTTGGGCTTGTAAACAGATTCAGGTTCTTTCAGAATTATTCCCTCTAATCTATCGTCAATGGCTTGGTTCAGTTCCTGAACTACTTCTTCACCACAAGTCACTTGTTTTCTTTCTGTGTGCATCAAAATGCCAGTTTCTGGAGTAAAGACATTCTGCAGCTTAGCCAAGCGTTCCGTAAGAGGTTTATTTGTGAGCACCACTCCATTGAGCCAGAGAATGTCAAAAACACACAGGCAAGGGCGTAGAACACCCCCATCTTTCAGCTTCTTTACATCAAAGTCCATGCCTGCAAACACAACAAAGTCCCACCATTTATAAAACAGAAAGTGCTATGCCATAAAAGTGTAAAATAAAATGTCAACAAAAGAATACAAAAAATTATTATGTGATACATTCAAATTTTGTTCTCTACCCTCTATGCTTTATTAGTGGGTATACAAACTATTGTTACTAAAGCGTATTTTTCTATCTACTACATTTTAATCCCATTAACCTTTACAGAAATAGCTACATTACACATTTCGTTATAGATACAAAGAGAACAGCGATAGTCAAATGTTTAACAACTGGACACTACATGCTGCCTTACTGTTTCCAATGAACAATTTGAACCATTAATAATGGATATCTCAGAAATGGCTTATGCTATAAAAAGTTTATTTGAAATAAATTGTGTATTTTAAAGAAATCTACATTTTTTGTGTAGTATGTTTTCGTCTATTTTCAAAAAAATATTCCATGTAAAGGGTAGTTGGGGGTGGGGAATTTTCTTGAAAATTTTAGTGTTGCATCCATGGAAGATACTGAACTTAAATATCAAGTTTGCTATTTATCCAACTTTTTGTTCTTGAGTTCTGCTGTTCACAGAGACATGCACAAACCTTTTTTGTAAAGATGCTTTTTTTTTTGGATTCAGGGAGCCTCAAAACATATATTTCCAGTGAAATCTCGACATCAAATTTTTGAGTGCAATACAATACTTCCCCTGCTTACTATAAATAGTTAAGTGAAAGCAGCTTCTTTTAAAACAAAAAAGTAGCTTTTGCAAGCATTTAACTATTATTAATAAGTAACAAAACATTTTGAATTTGTTTTAACTGAAATATTTTTCTGACACAATTGAATTAATCTTTTCCTTTTGTTTTGTTTTCATTTTTGAAAGGGCCATCAGTTATTCACAGCAAATTTTAATAAAACAAAAAGCAACAGTAATTAAAACACAACTTTGGTATTTTACTTTCATAATGAATGAGACATTTTCAGAATGTTAAATAAAGTAGTGTCTGAGCTTGTGGGCCGTGGTGTACGGACTAGTAGACTATGGCCCACAAGCCAGGATAATACTTTTTTTATTATTGACATCAGTCACGAAAGCCTATGAATTTTGATTTTCAGAATGGTTATATTAAGTATATGATAGTCTGAAAAGAGACCTAACTCCCAAAGGATTTAATTTAATTATCTGCAGTGTAAAATTACAATTAATTCATAACATAGACAATGTAATACAATATGTAATAAATTGTGTATATTAATATAATATAACAAGTCTTTAGATTTATTCAGAAGTAATGGAAGGTTTATATATAATACAGTTGCAAAGTTATCTTAAAAAACTAGATGCTGTATCAAAATGGCAATATGGATTTCAAAAGCACAAGTCAACCATACATGCGATTGAAAAGGCAAATAATATAACTGTAGAAGCAATAAATGACCATCAATCAGTGGTGGCTATCTACATAGATTTATCAAAGTCCTTTGATTGTATGAATATAAAACTACTACTAAATAAATTAGAAACATGTTGTATTTGAGGTTTGGCGCTGGATTGGATATCAACATATCTGGAAAATCAAACATAATGTGTCAAAATAAATCATCTAAATACAAATGGTGTTATAAAAAAGATAAAGTCAGATTTCTAAATAGTAAAACAAGGGGTCCTGCAAGGTCCAAAATTGGAGCCATTTTTATTTCTTCTGCAAAAGAGGTTGAAATTAAAGCGAATTCAATTTTAAAAATTATAAAATAATATTATGCTAATTTAGATATGATAATAAATACACAAAAGACAGATTGTATTAACTTTGAATTAACAAAACTTAACCTGAGTAGTATTAAACTAAGTATAGATTGGGAAAACATATCAGAAATAAATTGCACTAATTTTCTTGGAGTAATAATTGATAAACATTTAAATTGGCAATCTTATGAAGCATCAATTAGTAAAAGGATAAATAAGGGCATTTATGTAATGAGACAATTAACTAAAATAATAGACAGTAAAACAATGAAACAGGTCTATTATTACTTTCTCTACTGCGTATAGTAAGTAGGGGAAGTAGTGTATTCCACCCAAAAATTCGATACCAAGATTTCACCGGAAATACATGTTTTGAGGCCCTCTGAATCCAAAAAAAAGCATTTTTGGAAACATGTCCGTATGTGTGTCTGTGAACAGCATAACTCAAACGAACAGTCGGATAAACACCAAATTTGGTATTTAGGTTAAGTATCTTCCAGAGATGCGACACGAAGGTTTTCAAGAAAATCCCCCCACTCCAGACTACCCTTTACATGGAACATTTTTCAAAAATTTTAATTTTCTCAAAAATGGCTCTTAACGATTTTGATTAAAATATCATATGTTTTAAGATATTTTCATGACAAATGAAGTGTATATCACGAATTTTCTGGGAAAGTCTCCAAAAGTGTTCTTCATTGTGAACGCTTTTGCATAACTGGTAAACCTTAAGAGATAGACAAAATTTTACTACACAAAAAATGTACATCGCATTAAAATACACAATTTATGTCATATACATTTTTTTTTTTTTGTCGAGTGAACCATTTTCGAGATATTGCTTGTTATTCCCTTAAATCTTTCAATACTTATACTCTTTCTCAAATTCGTTATTCATTTTTTTTGTCCTGGTAATGCAAAGAGAATGGAATACTCCACATAGCAACCAGGTCTTAAAATATTTGACTATCGCTTAAAGCCTACCAATTCCCCTTGCATCTACAAGAAAATTAGCAATAAGATTAACATCTCAATTAACATGAAGCATATGGAGAATAAGCGTTTGTAAAAATAGTTTGTACAAGAGTACAGAAAGTCATGTGAGTGTAACACATCAGATTTTGTTTTTATATATTCGCATGTAAGATACGGAATTACGTATGGGGAAATATTACAACAAGAGAAATGGATAAAGTCTTTAAACTGGGAAATAACGCCATTAGAATAATAAGCAAAATGGAAAACAAACAAACTTGCAGGAGGGTATTTAAGAATCAAAACTTGTTAACAGTGTCATGTATATATGAATGCATAAAAACTGTGATAAACATAAATATACAAAAAAATTCCTGTGTACATAACCATAATTTAAGAAACAGTGACGATTATTATATAATAATATTAAGGGGAACACTAAATAATCATGCCGTAGAAGTTATAGGAAGAGAATTATTCAATAAATTACCTAGAGAAATACAGAACATAAACCAGCCAAATGTAATGATGAAAACAATAAAGAAATAGAAAATGAATGTTATAGTATAGATGAATTTAGACATGGAAAAGCAATGTAAAGTGAAAATTAATATTTAAGGTAAACCTAATGTAAATGCAATGTAAAAGAAGTAATATAAAATTATAAGCTGCACTTGTTAAATTATTTTATATTTGTAATTGGACGTGTCCTTTAAATGTATTTAAAAGGATGATAATAAATAAATTCAAATCCAGACTTACTGCCAGCCAGTTTAAATGAATGATGTCATTGTTAGTTCAGCAAGCCCCTTGTCTCAAAGGGGAGGTGCACAATTCAACCTTGGTCTAACTTTGTAAACAGGTTGATTTCTTAATTTATTGTGTAGGTCAGTTTTCATTTACTGCTGTAATGAGTATGAACAAGCTTTTTTTGTGGCATTAAAGACCGTCCAATTATATGAGTTGCCTATCAGCATATATGCTGAGATTGTAAGTTTAAGAAGCACAAACAAAAGAAGTTCCAAATGTAAATGTACATGTGAAAGATTACTTTCCTTGCTTACTGACAAGCGTCCATGAGATTTCTGGTTACAAATGCACTCTTGTCGTAAAATCAGAGTATTTGAAGGTTCAGAGTGCGGATCTACACCAAATATTGTTTGAAAATGTCCTTGAACAACAATTACAGATTAACGTGGTAATCAAGAACACAATACTCTATACCAGTTATTTCGTAACTTTCAACAATGTGCAATGTTGTACGTGATTATGCATCATTGTTGACAACCTTTTGAGTTCCTCTTGGCTATTGGTTCTGGTTTGATATTTTATTAAATGCAAGTTACACGTGTTTGAAACACGAAAGGTCATTTGCAGGAACCCTGTATGTTTTTATATAACGTTTTAAACTGATTTTGTAAATGATTATAATTAGAACAATCTTTATATTTATGTTAGGTATATGCAAAACATTTTCAGCAAATCTTCCAGGTGCCTACTTATATGTACCAGCTGGCTGCCTGGTTGCATGGGTAGCTTTTTAAACTTGAATGACAAAATAATTTCATTTACCTCCCCTTTTCTTTATGAAATTATTGTACAATGGTCTATAAGAGTTTTAGTGAATCCTTCCTTCCCTTTACCCCTTATAATTGTAATTTCTAACAATGGACGAAAAATCCCAATATTCATACACAAACATTGGTGACATCCGACTTCCTTAACCTCCCCCTACAGTCTTCCAAGTTCTGGAAATGCACATAGCGTATAACTACCCTTTGGCGGTGGAAGTCATCATTACAGTAGGTGAAATGTTAAACCTATATACCTTCTCTTGGTACCGTTATTAGCAACATAAAAATTATACAGTTTTCACGTAATACAGAGACCATATGCTTTGGAGCTTTTAATATTGTGACTGGGGAGGTTTCTAGCATCCACTGAACAATGAGACTGCATGTATTGTGTGCTTCTTTTTGTTCACAATGTGTATCATTCCCTTCAAGGGTACAACTAACATCTATAATGGATGAATTTCATAATCATGGGAGCTACAGACACTCATTTATTGTCGCATCAGTATTTATTAAAACAATATTGTCGTAAGCTCTTATATTTTCACCTATCATGGGGGGGTAGAGCATGGTACCAGAGTTTAAATCATATCAAACTAACACGAGGTCCAACGGGGGCAAGCTAACACATTACTTAAAACACCTGAAAATTACTAAAATATTCCTAAATCATTATGGGGAAGGAAAGAAGGATCTGTCTACATTAATACTCTACATTATGGAAATTTGGATGGTAAGTTATATTCAAAATTAATAAAGATACATGTTACCTCCTGCTTGACGGAGCGTCATGATCTAACAGGTCTACACTGCTCGCTGGTTAAGTTAGAAGAGAGAGCGTCCTAGATGCTTACTCCAGATACAACCAGTTTACTCCCACTCCTATTATGTCATTCCAGTCTGTGTTACCAACTTTAAGAGTCACCCAAACAAATGTTACCATAACCACATGTGTTGTTACAAATGTATTACCACAACCAAATGCCACAATATCAGTCATCATTTTAATAATGTTAGTCAAGGTAATTAAAGCTACAATAAACAGTTCAAATATTAATTTGTTAACCTAAGTTTATACCACAACATTATTATTATTATTATTATTATTATTATTATTATTATTATTATTATTATTATTATTATTATTATTATTAGATAAGCAATTACCAAAATGCTAGATATAATGCAATTTACAAAGAACCTTTTAATTTCCTGAAAGCTTACACATTGCAGCAATTTATTTATTTGGTTATTAGAAGTGTCATGTTAAAATGCCAGCCTCCTGCTTGGGAACATGGTACTCAAGACTGTGCAGCAGTGAAGTATGTTTATGTATCTTATTAACTTCTGAATAAAATTTATGGGAACATTTTTGAAAAATGCATTAAAAGTTTGTTAAAAACATGTGTGACATTTTCCTATTAAATCTTTTGAAAAAAAAAATCACATTTTTCAAGCATATTTTAACTATGCTTCACTAAGTGTGATGCTAAATGAAGGAATTAACTTTATTGGCTTGTTCACAACAACCTGGAACAGTAACCAGAACAAGAATGACAAAGTTGAAATACATGTATTTTAATGGGAGTGTTCACAACTGAAGAGAACTCTCATGGATCCTGGGAATGTGAAGGAAGACTTGGCCAAGCTTTAACTTTCTCGTGCACAGCATAATAGATCCACATTGTACAGTAGGAATGATGGTTCTGTGCCGGTGACCTTGTTTCCTCGCGCACTGAAGAGTGTCTATGTCTAACGCCAGGCTGCTCTCTGTCTGCCTGCCTGCTGGAAGACGTGGGACTTTGCTGATACAACACCACACCACTGCATGACTGGTTTATTGTCACTATTGTCAAGATTGCTCTACCAAATGAAACATTACAATTGTACTATTAATAGCAATATTTCACATTTAAGAAATAAAACATTATATATATATCGTTACAATCCACATGAACATTTGTGAAACTGCTCCAAGCAATCCTGGCCCCCCAATGCAGAAACTGAAATGACGTCCCTACAGAAACATATAGTGACTAATTTATAAACACAATGTTCAAGGTACCATCAACAGACGGCTGACAAGAGAGATGTTACTCGAACTACTGCTGCCGCTAGACTGAAGCGATGGCATTCACTACGCATGCCCGAGAATTGGGGGCTCATGGACTAGTGGTACCGTGCTAGCCTCTAGTTCCCAAGGTCGTCGGTTCAAACCTGGCGGAGGGCGATGGATTTTTTTGGGCATAAAAATCCTTAGCACAGCTTCCTTCGGAAGGGAAGTAAAGCCGGTGGTCCCATGTCGTAGATTTACGACACGTAAAAGAACTTCAAACCTGATAAAGAGGCCTCTGAGCAAAATTACCGGTGTTTCACGCCCAATATAGAATAGGATGCTAAGGACCATAGCAGTTAAAGAGCGTCCATAAATAAAACTCAATTTAATTTTTCGCTCACTGTACAGATAACCAGTGCGCATTGAGCCTTCACCGGCACAGAACCATCGTCCCTACTGTACACACTACACTCTTCACCACAGAGATTATTCAAGGCAGCTGTGACATGAAAGAGCCACTAGTGCTCTCTCTAGTCGCAGGCTGGAAACATGAAACTGGAATAAATTCTAACCTATGTGCTTCCTAACCTCAATCTGACAATTGCACATCCATTGAGCATTGATTCTCCTAATGAAAGTGTCATCTGTAATCTGTTTACATGCAATTCAAAATTGCCTATGGCCTCAAAAACAACAGCAAAAATCTCATGTGTTACATTCACATGACTTTCTCTATCCTCTATCTTTATTAGTGGATATAATAAGTATTCTTACTAAAGCTTATTTTTCTATCCAGTACATTTAATTGAGATAAACGTTTACAGAAACAGCTACATTGCACATTTCATTATAGATACAAAGAGAACAGCGATAGTCAAATGTTTAACAACTGAACGCTATATGCTGTTTCCATGACATCGCGAGAAACAACTGAAACAGCTACATTACACATTTCGTTATAGATACAAAGAGAACAGCGATAGTCAAATGTTTAACAACTGCACGCTATATGCTGGCATACTGTTTCCATGAAATCGTGAGAAACAAGTGAAAATCCAGGAGTTTAAAAGAATGACAAGTAGAACAATTCGAACCTTTAACAATGGATATCTTAGAAATGACTTATGCCACAAAAACACTTATTTTAAGTAAGTTGTAGTTTTAAAGGATCTACATTTTTCGTGTAGTATGTTTTCGCCTATCGCTTAACCTTTACCAGTTATAACAGATTAATGAAGAGGACTTCACAGGCTATTCCCAGAAAATTGAAGATAAGCAATTTATTTGTCATGTAAATATCTTTCACATACAGTATTTTAATCAAAATTGTTCCATTTTTTTAGAAAATCGAAATTTTTAAAAGCTGTTTCATGTAAAGGGCAGTTGGGGTGGGGGGATTTTCTTGTAAATCTTCATGTTGCATCCTTGAAAAATACTAAACTCAAATACCAAGTTTAGTATTTATCCGACTTTTTGTTTTTGAGTTATGCTGTTCACAGACAGACACACACACGGCCATGTTTCCAAAAATCTTTTATTTGGATTCAGAGCATGTATTCCGGTGAAATCTTGACATCGGATTCTTAGGTGGAATGCAGTACTTCCCCTACTTATTGTATGTATTGGAGAAAATAAAAATGCATCCCAATGCAAAAACTCTGATGTGTTACACTCACATGACTTTCTCTACTCTTGTACAAACTATTTTTACAAACGCTTATTCTCCATATGCTTCATGTTAATCGAGATATCGAGATGTCGATCTTATTGCTAATTTTCTTGTAGGTGCAAGGGGAATTGGTAGGCTTTAAGCGATAGTCAAATGTTTTAAGAGCTAGTTGCTATGTGGCGCATTCCATTCTCTTTGCATGTCCAGGACATAAAAAAAATGAATAACGAATTTGAGAAAAAGTTTAAGTATTGGAAAATTTAATGGAATAACAAGCAATATCTCAAAAACGGTTCACTAAACAAAAAAAAAATGTAAATGACATAAATTGTGTATTTTAACGCGATCTACATCTTTTGTGTAGTAAAATGTTGTCTATTACTTTTGGAGACATTCCCAGAAAATTCAAGATATACATTTCGTCATGAAAATATCTTAAACATATGAAATTTTAATCAAAATCGTTAGAGCCATTTTTGAGAAAATCAAACTTTTCGAAAAATCTTCCATGTAAAGGGTAATCTGGGGTGGGGGGATTTTCTTGAAAACCTTCGTGTCGCATCTCTGGAAGATACTGAACCTAAATACCAAGTTTGGTGTTTATCTGACTGTTCGTTTCTGAGTTATGCTGTTCACAGACAGACACACACATGGACATGTTTCCAAAAATGTTTTTTTTTGGATTCAGGGGGTCTCAAAACATGTATTTCCGGTGAAATCTCGGTATCGAATTTTTGGGTGGAATATAATATTTCCCCTACTTACTGTACGTAGCAGAGAAAGTAAAAATTGCAGAGTAAGTGTCTCCTATTTGCATCTCCAGGAGGGGACTATTTGGGAGTAAGAAACAACGAATGCCCAAGTATTATTAAGTAATGAGAGAACTATGTGACAAAGATACAGATGTATTAAGTATGGTGGACGCCAACATCAAAGCGATATTTCAACATAATACGATATAGTACCAAAAGCCAAGAATGTTTACAACTAAAGCGCAGTGGACAATCTCTGTATGAAAATACCTTTTGTGACAAAGCAGTTGTACTTCTTGTTCCATACCATCATTTCACCATCCAAGATGACACTCCTCACGTCCTTACTCAACAGTTTCCCCACATGAGGTGTCAATATACCAGCATATGTGTCTGTGTATTCATATCCATTTCTGTAAAGCAAATAGTTAAATTATACAAAGTCCTCCACTTACCAAATTACTGACAGGATGTGTTTTGAGCAGGGCCAGTGGCTCCAGGAGTATTGTCTCCCCGTACAAGTACTACCACCCCGTCATGCTTTCAGATATAATCTATTACTTTCTCTACTACATAGAGTAAGTAGGGGAAGTATTGTATTCCACCCAAAAATTCGATACCGAGATTTCACCGGAAATATATGTTTTGAGACCCCCTGAATCCAAAAAAAGCATTTTTGGAAACATGTCCGTGTGTGTGTCTGTGTGTCTGTGAACAGCATAACTCAGAAACGAACAGTCGGATAAACACCAAACTTGGTATTTGGGTTCAGTATCTTCCAAGGATGCGACACAAAGGTTTTCAAGAAAATCCCACCACCCCAGAGTACCCTTTACATGGAAGATTTTTCGAAAATTTTAATTTTCTCAAAAATGGCTCTAACGATTTTGATTAAAATATCATATGTTTAAGATATTTTTATGACAAATAAAATGTATATCTTAAATTTCCTGGGAATGTCTCCAAAAGTATTCTTTATTCTGAACGACTTTTGCATAACTGGTAAACCATAAGAGATAGACAAAATTTTACTACACAAAAAATGTAGATCGCATTAAAATACACAATTTATGTCATATACATTTTTTTAGTTGAGTGAACCATTTTCGAGATATTGCTTGTTATTTCCTTAAATTTTCCAATACTTATACTTTTTCTCAAATTCGTTATTCAATTTTTTATGTCCTGGATATGCAAACGGAATAGAATGCGCCACATAGCAACCAGCGATTAAAAGATTTGACTATCGCTTATAACCTACCACGTTCCCCTTGCATCTACAAGAAAATTAGCAATAAGATTGACATCTCGATATCTCGATTAACATGAAGCATATGGAGAATAAACGTTTGTAAAAATAGTTCGTAAAAGAGTAGAGAAAGTCATGTGAGTGTAGCACATCAGATTTTTTTTGTTGAGTGAACCATTTTTGAGATATTGCTTGTTATTCTCTTAAATTTTTCAATACTTATTTTCTCAAATGCGAATTCGTTATTCATTTTTTTGTCTTGGATATGCAAAGAGTATTAATCTGTGGGAAAGGGAATGGTGCTGCACCTAGCAAGCAGCTATTAAGAGATATGTATGTGCTATTTCCAAATTGCCCTTGTAAATATATATTCCCCTTGCATCTACAAGAAAATTAGCAATAAGATAGACTCTGCAAATGTTTATCTCGATTAACATGAAGTAGATGGAGAATAAGCGTTTGTATAAATAGTTTGTACAAGAGTAGAGAAAGTCATGGGAGTGTAACACATCAGATTTTTTTTGATCTGCAATGCAAGGGTGATCAATAAGAGATGCAAGTGGTGAAACAATGAAACATAAAAACAGGCAAAGTCACACAAAATGAGAGCACATTTGACTGAATCTGCCTTGCACACTGCAACCTATGAGAGATCTATCACCCCAGGAGAAAGCAGTAGTGGCTTGAAACACTCCTCTTTATAAATTGATGCTTATTGTTAAGCACCTGCCTCACATGTTTTCAAGTTAATCATCAATCAGGGTCACCAGTTTCATAACAAAAAAAAATCTCCACAAAGTCGCTTGCATGATTTGTAATTCCATCCTATTTTCAAATATCTTATTCATGTTTTTATATTTGCAGTCCTGGTGGTGGCATGGGTCGACACCCCCTTGAGACAGTTGCAGTTTCTAGGACCTATTGTGCATATTCTTGCCTGCTGATTCCCCAATCTTCTTCCCGAGTACGAGCCTATCGTTTGCTGGAATTTTAAAATTAATGATTTGATATATCTTGTTTCTCATAAGCTGATCTCTACAGGGTTACGTGCTGATTTCAGCAGCTCGACATTTCCTTCTACGAGGGTGGTCTGAAAAGTTTCCGACCTCAACATAAAGATGGCAGCACTCGTTAATAAAAGCTAGTGAATTTCGTTGTTCATCTGTTGACAGTTACTCACCAAAGTTTCAGCCATTTTGGACGCTCAGTTGTTATGTAACAGTCGTTTGAGTGAGGTGATGTGAGTGTTTTTATGAAAATGGGCAAAATCGAGTATCGAGGTGTCATTAAATATTTGTTTTTGAAAGGCCTACGCAAATCAAAGATGAGTTGGATTCTGTGTATGGGGACTCTGCACCATCATTTCCACAGTGAAATTTTGGGCAATTGAATTTAAACATGGCCGTAAGAGCTTGGGAGATGATGAATGTTCGGGACGTCCAAAAATTGCAACTACCGGCGAAAACAACGCCAAAGTACACCAAATGGTGCTAGACGACTGCCGAATTAAAGTGAGAGAGATAGCAGAGGCTATGAACATGTCAAAAGAATGTGTTTGTCACATATTAAATCAACATTTAAACATGAGAAAGCTGTCTGCGCGTTGGGTGCCGCGTTTGCTCACGTTTGACCAAAAACATGTTCGAATGAACATTTCCAGTTGCACAGTTTAGGCGCAATAAATCCGAGTTTTGGCGCCGATTAATTACTGTAGATGAAACTTGGATACACCATTATACATCCGAAACAAAAATAAAGTCCAAACAGTGGACTGCAAAGGGGGAACCGGCTCCAAAAAAAGCAAAAACTGGGAAAGTGATGGCGACTGTTTTTTGGGATAGTCAGGGAGTTATTATATTCAAAAAGGAAAAACCATTACAGGAGCATACTACGCATCATTACTTGACAAGCTGAAGGCAGAACTTACGGAAAAACGGCCACATTTGCAGAAAAAGAAAATCCTGTTTCACCAAGACAATGCACCGCCTCACACCTCAGCATTTGATGGCAAAAACCCATGAATTACGGTTTGAACTGCTTGACCATCCGCTTTACTCACCAGATCTAGCCCCAAGCGACTTCGTTTTGTTCCCTCATCTGAAAATTGCGCTCGGAGGACAGAGATTTTCATCAAATGAAGAGGCAATCACCTTCGTGAACAATTATTTTGCAGAGGAAAATGCTGAGTACTATTTGGACGGGTTACAGAGATGGGAGCATTGCTGGGGGAAGTGTGTAGAGTTACAAGGAGACTATGATAAAAAATAAAAAAAAAAATTCTGAAAGAATGTCTTGTATCTTTATTAGGTCGGAAACTTTTCAAAGCACCCTCATATATTTAACATCAATATGCATGCGTTGAGATATAACATGGCCAGCAAAAAGATACTAGTGTCACGTACGAGCTCTTAAAGGCATACATCCAAGCGTTCGCTGTCAGTCATGTATAAACGGTGAAATGCGCTGTAATGACAATGTTGCCTGTTGGCTCAGGCAGTAAGCAGTACACCTCATAATCGCATTTATATTTCTGCTCGTGGTTGGAATCCAACTTCTTGTTGTTGGTTTTTTAGTGTACCATTTATTTATTTTTACTCTATCTACTCTACTATAATATACTTTTATTTTGTACCTATTTCTTTTGTTTCTTCCAAGTTCTAATAGTTATTTTACAATGCTTTTCACTCTGTACGTTTTATTTTGAAAACTGTTAGTTTTCCTTATAGTTTTATGCATGTGCAGGTATTGAAATTATTTGTCGCACTCATTTTCAGTCGTTGGTAAGCCAGATGCTGGAAGTTTGACGACTTTGAACAACTAATTTTTGACACTCCTTCTGAAGATGGGCGAGAAACATATGCAAACAGTGACAAATATGCATCACAGAAAAATTTGACTCAAAAGGAGCCTCTTGCGGTTATTGGGGGAATTTTGATGTCGGGATACGCTAAATATCCAAACAAATGGATGTGTTGGTCTAATTGTTGTCAGAAAGTGTTAGGTGTAATTGTTTTGAGTTGATATTGAGGCACTTATGACATTATTTACTATGATGGAACTGACAGACTAGCCATTACTAACTTTGTTGGAAGCTGCCGATAAAAACGCGGTGGTCTAGAAGAGAACATCTCCATTGATGGAAGCACGATTCCATATTATGGGAAACATTATGCTAAACAGTACAACAGAGGAAAGCCAATACGTTTTGGATTAAAAAATTGGGCATTATGCTCCAATACAGGTTATTTGGCGACATTTCAAGTGTACACCGGTAAAGAAAATGAGAGACCAAAAGAATATGGACCTGGTGGGAGTGTTGTCTTGTCTCTAATTGAGGCAGCTGGAATTCAGCCAGAAAAAGGACATAAAATACCTTTTGATAATTATTTTATGTCTGTCAAACTAATGAGACATCTAGCTTCAAGAGGAATATGTGCAACAGGAACACTTATGAAAAATGTCCACTGAAAAACAAAATACAGTAGAATCTCATTAGTACGTTTTTGCAGGGACCTAAGGATTTGGAAGTCACAGGCGGGAAAACGTGTTAACGAAAATGCAAAATATGCAATTGAAGAACATAGTTATGTAATAAAATCTAATAATTACTACGTCTGCATGGGTAATTGAAATCAATTTGGAGTACAATCCGTGTTGAATTCAATATGTGTTCAAATGGATTTGGATACACAAAGCCTGAGAATAAATAATTAAAGCTTTTATGTTGCTCAACTTGGATTTTTGAGGTTATGAATGTTTTTGAGAAAATAAATTGTGAATTATGGAAGCGACAAGAGTGGCTTTGCTGTGCATTTTATTACACATGTGATAACAATTTCCGCTAAAAGATAAAAACAATTATGAGCGTGCATCGTGTTACGAGTACAATAGGTGAATGTATCTTTGGCGTATTCAATACGATTTGAATACGGTAAGTGTTTCCATGCAACAAATTTCGTTCTGATCCTCTTCTGATCCTATTTTCCAAGAGGAAAGTTTTGTTTTTGCATTTTTCCCTTCTTTAAAAGCAGTTTTAATCAGTTTAGGTTTGCTAACAATTGCGTTTAAGGTTGATGGAGGAATGTTTAACTTCCGTACTATATCCACATGTTTCATATTTGGATTGTGATGTATTTCAAGGATTTTCAGTTTTTCACTATTGGTTATTTACTACACTTTCTTTTTTTCATTCCAAATGAAAAGTTAAAATACAATCTATGTATGTTTGGTCAACACTCAACAGTAGAAACTATCGTTGGCGTTTATCACGCCAAGGTAAAGCATTCTCTATCCCGCCCACACAAATATTTACATACATGCATGTGATTGGCTGCCAGTATCCACCCTGTGACCGAGGATTGACCAAAGTAGCAAATGAGGACGTCAAACTTTGAACGTGTTAAGCGCCTTCTCCCACTGTACCGATCAAGGATTGGCCAAAACAGTGAATGAGGACGTTAAACTTCAAATGTAGTAAGCAGGACTGGGAAAACCCACTAAGCAAACGTTATTTATTATATTTGGTGATTTGGTACTGGGACTTTTATAATTGAACGTAATACACGGGAAAACATGTTAATGAGGAACGTGCTAACGAGATTCCACTGTAATTATGAAAAAGGAGACAAGAGGATCACATGATTATAGAAGCAGTGGTAACGTACTTCTAGTTCGTTGGAATGATATCACTGTAGTCACTCCCGCTACAAACTATGAAGACTTGAAAATTGGCGCCGTGACTAGGTGGTCAAGTGAGAAGAAAAGCAAAGTGTCTGTATCACAACCCTCACTTTTTATGTCATACAACAAAGGGATGGGAGGAGTGGATCAACTTGGCTAAAATGTGGCAGCTTATTGGTCACGTATGAGACAGAAGAAATGGTGGTGGCCAATATTTTCTTACTTCCAGATGTTAGTGTTGTAAATGCTTGACTGCTGCACCGCAGGATACACCTGGATCGTTTTGAAGGTCTCCTGAAATTTCGACGTTACATAGCCGTAACCTTGTTGAAAACAGGGAGGCATCTCATCAAGGAAAACTCTTCCCTACACCAATCGAAGAAGTCCATTTTGATGGAATTGAGGCAGTATTTTAATACCTGAATAATTTCAATTGTATTTTATAATAAGTAAATTCAATAACAGCCCGCCTTGAAACAATATGTATGTAATAATTATTTGAATTGTATGTAACAGTCATTGCAAATGCTTATTTTTATTGTAAACATGTTCTATTAATGTTATGTGAATACATTACATACTTTAATAATGCAAGAACTGTGAGAATAATAAATTTTAAGTTGCTAACAATGACGTAATAATGAGGTAACCTTGTAGCAACAATGAGTTAAAGTGTTTGAAAATTACTAGTCATGATTATATCAAAGATAAGGTAAATTCAGTAACAGTTTAAAATTAGCCAATCAATAGCAAGGAAAAGTTTTAAGTAAAATGCAGATATTCTATTGGACTAGAATTAGCCAATGAGAGACTTGATATACCGAAGCTTACAGGTTTTTACCGTTGAAAGTTGCTCAGTTGCTGGCAAACCTTGGTAGTGAACAGATGGAAGATGTGTTCTCTACGTGTGAATCATAAGAATATGTCTACGAGCTAAGTGAAAGTATTGAAGATTCTCACAGTTTTTAAAAAGTGTAGTTCTTTATAAAAATGTGCAAGAATTAATAAAAGAAGTGAATTTAAAAAAGTTAAATTCTGTGATGTCTGCAATCATTGTCACACCGCGCCCTAACTAACATATACATGACTCTACAAACATTACTGACGCAGCCGAGGCAAAATTCAAACATAAATAATATATAGAAGCAGTTTTTTTATAACAAAGTTAAATATTATAGTGTAAAACTTGGAGTGTAACAACAAAAATTACATTGTAAAATCAGCTTCTCATATGTAGCAGCATATTGCGTAATAACAGTAACTATTACGTAATCAACAAAATTCAAATCAACGCCCAAAGCGTGTTGCAGACTCCATAAAGCAACTACTAAAATTTTAAAAAATATATATGTAAAGCAACTAATATTTACGTAATTTATTACGTAAGCACACTACAACTTCAGAATAAGTCATTGGCCACTACTAAATGAAACAGACAGGAGATGTGCATTGTGTAAAAAGAAAGCTAAGTTCACTTGCAGCAAATGTAAATTAGGTTTTCATCGAAAATGCTTCAGAGAATATCACATCCAATAATTGCTTCAATGAAAATGTAGCTATTATGTAAAGAGTTATATATATATACTGCTTTTGTAATTTTCAGTTATGCATTATGTTCTATTGATACTTGTGCAATTCATTTTACTTCATTAATAAATAAGTCTTTATAACATACTGCCTCATTTACTATTACCATCACTCTTACTGTTTGTATAGGACTCTACTGACACTGGTGCATGGCGTCCATTATAACGGATGGGCAATATTTTGAAAACTGAAAAATATGAAACTTCAACAACTGTTACAAAATGCTTGTTTATGTATTAGGAGCATAAATTAATTTCAAAAGTTAAAAGAAAATTCCTAGTTAACTTTATGCATTAATGGGTTAACCAAAATTGTTAGAGGCATTTTTAAGAAAAATATTTAACAAAAAAAATCTGATGTGTTACACTCACATGACTTTCTCTACTCTTGTACAAACTATTTTTAGAAACGCTTATTCCCCGTATGCTTCATGTTAATCGAGATATCCAGATGGCAATCTTGCTAATTTTCTTGTAGATGCAAGGGGAATGTGGTAGGTTTTAAGCGATAGTCAAATATTTTAACGCTGGTTGCTATGTGGCACATTCCATTCTCTTTGCATGTCCAGGACATAAAAAAATTAATAACGTATTTGAGTAAAAGTATAAGCATTGGAAAATTTAAGGGAATAATAAGCAATATCTCGAAAATGGTTCACTCAACAACAAAAAAATGTATATGACATAAATTGAGTATTTTAACGCGATCTACATTTTTTGTGTAGTAAAATTTTGTCTATCTCTTATGGTTTACCAGTTATGCAAAAGTGGTTCACAATGAATACTTTTGGAGACATTCCCAGAAAATTTGAGATATACATTTCATTTCTCATGACAATATCTTAAAAATATGATATTTTAATCAAAATCGTTAGAGCCATTTTTGAGAAAATTAAAATTTTCGAAAAATGTTCCATATAAAGGGTAGTCTGGGGTGGGGGGATTTTCTTGAAAACCTTCGTGTCGCATCTCTGGAAGATACTGAACCTAAATACCAAGTTTGGTGTTTATCCGACTGTTCGTTTTTGAGTTATAAAAAAACAACAACGCACGCACGCGCACGCACATGCACACACACACGCACACGCGCACACACACACACACAGTGACCTTTTTCTAAAAATAGTTGTTTTTAGATTAGGGACCTCAAAATGTGTATGTACAGAGAAATCTTGTAACAGAGCATTTGAGTGGAATGCAATACTGCAGATAAGTAGAAGAGAAAGTAAAAATTAAATACAATAATTTAATTGAATCTTGTGGATACACTAAAACTTTACTTACTTGAAAATAATGGAACATGTTTCAAAAGTACACTTGCTTCCATCTTCAGCTTCTTTCTGACTGAGCATGCTGAGAATTCGGGTCCATAGATGTTACTGGTGTGTCCATGATGAAGCTGCTTAGATCGTTGAGTGGCGGGATTTCAAAGTTCATTATTACTTTCGTGCATTTGATTACGTGTATGTTTTCCCAAGCTTTTAGTTCTGTTGGATGGTGGTGAGTTCAGGATCCTGACTTTGGGGTTGATGTCATGGTTTGCTATGGCAGATTTATCTGTCTGTTTGTTAATATACATCTGAAATGTTCTTTGCTTCTTTTTGTTTTACCAACAACACCAAGTCACATTTTCACAGTTTATTAGGTAGATGCCAGATTTTTGTTCCTGTGGAATTTTATCTTTGACAGGAAAGCTAGTAGGTACTGAAATGTGTGTTTATTCTGTGATGCCAATGTTATGTTGTATTTTTTGAAGATTTTACTACATTTGTGATTAAGCAGAGGATGGTACGTATATGTTGTTGTTGATCTAATGTGCAGGGTTTTGATCCATCAATTTTGCTCTTGCTAGCCAATATAAATTGTGTATCTTCCCATCTGGTACAGCTTTCCTCAATTCTGGGCATTCTAGTAGCTGTTTTCCATTTAAAATCTTGTCAGCATTGCAAATGTTACATGCTTTGTCATTCATAAAACCAAATCTATGTAGATGTTCCAGTCATATCTAGTGACTAATCTGAAGTGAGCAACGGCTTCTTTCCTTGGAACATTTTTTATTTATTGTACTATTTCTTTTATGTTGGAGTAATTTTTATTAGTAATTTCCTTTTGAACATTATATTGGTATTTTTGTTCTATATTAATTTTGACACTTTTTAGTTTCATATCTAGTCCACAAGACTGTAGATTTTGAATATAACACTGCACCCTTTTTGGCCAGAAAGTCTGCAGTCTCGTTACCATTCATTCCGACATGTGCTGGTATCCACAGTAATATTATCTGTTGAAATTTTGTTTGAAGTAATCTATAAGATCTCACATCCTTAATATTATGAGATTCATCTGGACAATCATATCGTTCTATTCCTTGAATGGCAGAAACTGAGTCTGTGAGAACAACTGTTTTATTTTCTTTTATATCAGTCCTGTAGTATATCTGTTGTAATGCTCGTTGTATTGCAACAACTTCACCATCAATTTAAAATAATGTGAAAAGTATTTACAGTATATACAAGGGCTGATCAACAAAGACTGAGACTGATTTTTTTTCACAGATGTTTGTTACTCCAATTCAATGTTTACATGATCTTTTTCAAAGTAGTCCCCTCCTACTTCAATGCACTTTTTATAGCGTCTCTGCCAGTCCTTGAACACGTGCTGCAGACCGTTCTTTGTCAGGTCCTTGAGAATCGCCTCACTTTTCTTGAGCACTGCTTCAGAGTTCTCAAATCGAATACCCCTAAGCTTTGCCTTTAATGATGGGAATAAAAAAAAAGTCACAGGGTGCAAGATCGGGGCTATAAGGTGGATGTGGTACACAGGTAATGTTGAATCGAGCCAGAAACTGCATGACTTGATTTGCGACGTGAGGCCGTGCATTGTCATGATGAAGTCGCCACCCAGTCCGAGAAAGCTCTGGTCGTTTCTTTGCAATGTGTTTCCTCAGTGTAGCCAATACTGACGCGTAGTATGCTGCTGTAACAGTAGTGTGAGGGGGAACTGCATGCTGGTAAATCATTCCATTACAGTCAAAAAAATGTGATCACCATCACTTCCACTGCAGATGGAACAACTTTTGACTTTTTTGGTGTTGGAGAACCTGGCGATTTCCACACTGTGCTGGCTTGTTTTCCTTCAGGATCATAATGATGCAGCCATGACTCATCACCGGTGATAATCGATTTAAAAAATGCATCACCTCTATTGTCTGGTATGCGAAATGCACGTAGGGTCTACAAAATAGAGCATTACTACCAACCTACCAATACGAGAGTGCTGCCACCTACCAACATTATACATAAAAACCCGCTCTTTTCAAATATTTATGTTACAGATACGAAACTATCATGGAAGCTACAGGAAAAAATCAGTCTCAGTCTTTGTTGATCAGCCCTCGTACCACCTCCCACATTATTTCTCAATTTATCTGCGGAACCATCTGTATAAATTCCAAGCCACTCTGTTTCCGGGAATTGATTATGTAGACATTCAAGTGTAGCAATTCTGCATACTTCTGGTGAGTCTTCTTGTTTATTTAGTTGTTCTGTCAGCTCTTTATTTGTTGCTATGTTGATAAAATCCATTGGATTAGTTCTAGAAGGATGAGGAGTGTATTTTTGGTGCGTATATTTTATGAATTGTTTTGGTTCCTTTGTACAGAGGGTTGTATTTTCTCTAACACTTTTTTGTTTCTGGGACTTTTTCACTTTACCGTGGACTATATTGGTGTAGGAGCCATTTACTCCTGCTATGTGGAGGATGCAGTTGTATTCATGTTCATATTCCTCTTTACTGAGGGGAAGGTACACAAGTCTGTGGGCAAGGCTCTTGAAAATGGAGTGTTGATGAGATTCTGGATTAAAACTGTTACTCTGTATGTAATTGTTTGTATGTGTGGGTTTTCTAAAAATGCCAAATAAGAGGTGGTTTTGTTTCCTGAAGGTCTTTGAATCCAAATATGGGAGGAACCTGTCTTTCTCTATTTCAAGTGTGAACTATACAGAGCTGTCTTGTAGGTTGAAGTGTTTTATAGCATCTTTTGAGAGTTTTGTAAGTACTATGGCAAAAAACATCATCTACATATGTGACCCAGGTCTTGAACAGCAACGGGAAGGCTTTCGTAATTCTTGTTTTCAAATGGCTTATGAAAAGTTCAGCAAGGAATGGTGAGAGTGGTTTCCTGTACCAGTTCAGAAGTTTGTTTATAAGCTGTTGAATTTAAAGAAGTTTTGTTTTATGTAAAGATTAGTGAGGGTAGGGTAGTCCTCTATTTCCTTCTGTGGGATTCCAATGTCAGAGAGCCAAAGTTTTAGGAGAGATAATAATTTGGTAGTAGGAATGCTGGGGAAAAGGGATTTCACATCAAAAGATACCATAGAATCTTCTGTGTTGTTGTTGACCAATGGCACTGGGGATTAATTGATCTGCATCATTGTCCCTCTGACTTCCCAATATAAAGTCTGTAAGTTATCACTTTTAAGGCCTTTGTTCAGGATGACATCTTCTTCACAGAGAGTGCACTTGGGTGTAGGTAGGCATCCTATCTTGTAGATTTGTTCTGCGAGGCAATCGTGGCCAGTTGCCATCCTAAATAAGGCCACTGCAGTCTTCCTTGGCATTTTTTGTATATCAACTCTATCTTTAATATTCTTATAATCTTTATCCTTTAATTTATCTTCTTCATCAAGTCTCTGCTGTCTTTTGAAATGTTGTTTACTGTTATTTAATTCTTTATTTATTTCTATTTGTCCTACAGGTTTTATTTGTTGTATTGCACCTTTCTTTGCTAATTGATCTGCATGTTCACTGCCCAAAAGTCCAACATGAGCTGGGATCCATTGTAGAGTGACATGATTTCTAGTTTCAACTGCTTTAATTAGGCCTTTAATACTTCTTGTTGTTTTATTATTGTAATTTACTATTCCATCTATGGCTGATTTTGAGTCTGATAAGATGACTATTTTTTGTTTTATGTATGGTCTATATAAATGTTCTGTAATGCTGCTTTTATAGCTGTTAATTCTCCATCATAGTGGTTTGATGTTTCATCTAATGTTAGATACTGTGCAAAATGTTTACAGTGTACTCCTCCACCAGCATTATTTTTATTGATGAGGGATCCATCTGTATATATTCGGAGCCATTCTTTTTCTGGGTATCTTTCATTTTCCATAGGTATTGCTATAGCTCTCATTTCATCTGGTATATTGTGTTGTCTGTGTATTGTATATATCAGGTCATTCTGATATTGTATATCAATATATTGGAATATTATTTTGGGGAAATTCGGTAGAAAGTAAACTAACATTCCTCATGCAAAAGAAGGTTATAAGAATCATTTCCAGCACTCATAGCAGACACTCTTGCAAACATCTTTTTAGAAAACTGAAGATATTAACCCTACCTTGCATGCATATATTTTCAATCTTAAAATTCTATGTATGCAATCGAGCCACATTTATTACAAACAAGGAAATTCATGAGATAAACACTAGACAAAACGGTAACATCCATCATCCCAGTGCAAAGCTTTCTTGCTTCCAGAAAGGTGTATATTACGAGACCATAAAAATATTTAATACTCTCCCTAATGATCTCAAGAGAAAAGTTGACAATTTCAATGTCTTTAAATCTGCCATTAAAGAGTACCTATGCTCAAAAGTATATTATTCTGTACAAGATTATCTGAATGACAAATTATCCTGATGATAATACTTATATAGCTCTGTAAGTAGTATTAGTAAATATTAATGACAATTGCCAGTCATATTTGATGCCTGCTCTAGAATTAATGAAGCTATTTAAATGTATGTATATTAAGAACTGACAGTAAATGCTATGCATTACAAATCAAATAGAACAAAATGATCAGACGAACAAAGGTAAAATCCTAGTGAATGTTAAAATAACTGTTCTTGCCTATACGTATGTTAACCTTATAACAGTAAGGAGGTATTCAACCATGTACAAAATTACACTTGTTTTGCTTCATTTTGTATATAATATGTCTTTACTTTATTTTAAATGTTCTGTATACTATGTAATATTTATGTATATATGTAACTTTATTGTACATTTCCTTGACACGCATATAATATGTGTCTATTTTATTTCAAATGTTCCATATTCTGTGTAATATTTATGTTTATATGTAATTTTTGTACATTTCCTTGACATGTTCTATGTTCACAAGCCTTTACGGCTGCTAGTGAACTCACAGAATACAATCTAATCTAACCTATATTCTATTGGACTTGTTACCTCTATTGCAATTATATTCTTTATTTGAAGTTATTAATATATGTTCTGAAGCTTATTTGAGTTTTTAAATTACGTATAGTATCTGCTGCGTGGTACCACTTGTATCTGTTTCTATTGACTTGCAGTTTTTGTGCTAGAGTAATTGCTTTCAACTCATGTTCCAATTCTATAGCCATGTTTTTTGTGAAGTTTTGTAATACTGTAATTGGTGTTGTTTTTACAGCTCCTGTTATTATTCTTAGTGAATTATTTTGTGAAATTTATAGTTTACTTTTAAGTCTCTTGTTTACTGTTGCTGGTAGTTCTCCATACAATAGGTTAGGTTTTATGTGTATTATTAAGGAGGTCCATGTTTCCACCCCATTAGAATCTTCTGTGTTGATGGTTGTGTTTTGAAGATTCTCAACCAATTCAAATAACAAATTTTTTTAGAGAAATGAACCTGTGACCAGCCATTTGGAAAGTTTGTATGTAGTGGAGTCTAAACTGAAGCGAAATAAGTGAAGTTTTATCGTATCCACCGATTCAAGATTCAATTAAATTATTGTTTTGCTTCACTGTCTCTAACTTCTGAATTAATACAATAGTGTAATTGGAAGCTGAAGTAATATTTCAGTGCACTCATATTAGTTTAGTAGTATAGCGTGATTAGCATCAGTACACCAGATGCTGGAGTTGCTGCATGGTAAACCATCAGTTAACTTAATATGTCTGCAGTTAAAAGAAAACAAGTGAATTTAATGATTACATAGAAGCTAGAATTAATTGATAACTTGGAAGTGGTGTATCTGTTCCTCATGTTTGTGATATCTACAGGGTGCAAACAAATTATGAGAGATTTTGTTGGCAGTAATTTAATTCCAAAACTTCCCTACCTAATTTTAGTAAAACATGTAAGCATAATAAAAAATCTGTGACACATTCACGTAATTTTCTCTACCTTCTATTGTTTATTAGCGGGTATACAAATTGTTCTTATGAAAGTTTATTTTTCTATCTACTTCATTTCAATCGAGTACAACCTTTGTAGAAACAGCTACATTACACATTTCATTATAGATACAAAGAGAACAGCGATAGTCAAATGTTTAACAACTGCACGCTATATACTGCCATACTGTTTCCATGACATCACAAGAAACAACTGAATGTGACACGACTTCGAGAGACTGACCAGGAAATAAACAATTCAATCCTTTATATTAACAGATATCTCAGGAACGGCTTATGCCACAAAACTTTTTTTTAAATAAATTGTGTGTTTTAAAGAGATGAACATTTTCTGTACATTTTCATCTATTGTTTAACATTTACCAGTTATACAACATTCCTTATGAATGGAGAACACTTCATACGCTATTCCCTGAAAATTCAAGATACACATTTATATGTCATATACATATTTTTAATATATGGCATTTTAATCAAAATCATAAGAGGCATTTTTTTTTTAAAAATCAAAACTTTTGAAAAATGTTCCATGTAAAGGGTAGTTGGGGTGGGGGGGATTTTGTTGAAAATCTTTGTGTCGCATCTTTGGAAGATAGTAAACCTTGTAGCCAAAATTATAAAGTCAATAATTATCATAATAATCTGGGAAGGATAGCGAAATAAAATAAATAATAAATATTTAAAATCAGTGCATGTATTAAAAGGAGAAGCATTGGGAAAATTGTTGACTGTTAAAAGTGACAGAAAGACCAGACAGGCACAGCTTAGCTAATTAGGGACCAGCCTCAGGTATAAAGGGTAAAACCGCTGAAGCCAGTTTTTCCTGGAAATAATGTGTGCAGTTGCACTGACCAGGAAGTGAAAGTCACGAGTTCTTCTTTGTATTGCACGTTGGTGAGGACACTCTCTTGCTGGGGCCCTCTTGGGTTGCGGAACAACATTTTCATTGAGTTCAGAAGACTGGGTGTGAACTTGCCAGAGAATCGAACGTTCAGCTGTAATTGATAATCTTCAGTCTCGGAAAAGACACAGTAACATCGTAAGAATTTAAAAGTGATCAGCAAATGTTAAGTTTTATTTTAATGGTGAATAAAAGTGTTCCAAGAAAGCGTTCGTGTTTCTATGTACATACACTCACGCAAACCCAGTGATTAAAGTTTCATGCTCAAGCAGCCGTGGCAAAGTAAAAAAACAACTAGGAGGAGAAAAGCAGCAATCGTGAGGCAAAGGTATTCCTTCATTGTTGGAGGACGTAGCGTTTCTGTGTCAACCTAAATACCAAGTTTGGCATTTATACGACTTTTCATTTTTGAGTTATGGTTTTCACTGACACACACACGGACATGTTTCCAAAAATGCTTTATTTGGATTCAGGATGTCTCAAAACATGTATTTCTGGTGAAATCTCAATATCAAAATTTTGGGTGGAATGTAATATTTACCGTACTTACTATACGTTGTAGAGAAAGTAAAAATGAATATTCCATTCTTATTTCAAAAGCATTAAGTTTAAAACTGAAGCCATTTCTTCTTTAACATTCCCTTACTTTTATGTTTATTTCATAATCACTTTAAAGAAACTTGCAAGTCAAAACTAGGAAAGCAAAAGTGACAAATGATGTGAGTGTAGCAACTGCATTATTACAAAACTGGGGAATAGTATGAAAAGATGAGATGTAGTCAAGACAGACATGTGCATTGCACAATTGTGTGTTTTATTATTTTGAATGAATTATTAATAAAAAAAATTTGATGTGTTACACTCACATGACTTTCTCTACTCTTGTACAAACTATTTTTATAAACGCTTATTCTCCATATGCTTCATGTTAATCGAGATGTTAATCTTATTGCTAATTTTCTTGTAGATGCAAGGGGAATATGGTAGATTTTAAGCGATAGTCAAATCCTTTCAGCGCTGGTTGCTATGTGGTGCATTCCATTCTCTTTGCATGTCCAGGACATAAAAAAAATGAATAACGAATTTGAGAAAAAGTATAAGTATTGAAAATTTAAGGGAAGCGCAAGCAATATCTCGAAAATGGTTCACTCAACAAAAAAAAGTATATGACATAAATTGTGTATTTTAACGCGATCTACATTTTTGTATAATAAAATTTTGTCTATCTCTTATGGTTTACCAGATATGTAAAAGTTGTTCACAATGAAGAATACTTTTGGAGACATTCCCAGAAAATTCGAGATATACATTTCATTTCTCATGAAAATATCTTAAACATATGATATTTTAATCAAAATCGTTAGAGCTATTTTTGAGAAAATTAAAATTTTTGAAAAATGTTCCATGTAAAGGGTAATCTGGGGTGGGGGGGGTGGGGGGGATTTTCTTGAAAACCTTTGTGTCGCAACTCTGGAAGATACTGAACCTAAATACCAAGTTTGGTGTTTATCCGACTGTTAGTTTCTGAGTTATGCTGTTCACAGACAGCCACACACATGGACATGTTTCCAAAAATACTTTTTTTGGATTCAGGGGGTCTCAAAACATATATTTCCGGTGAAATCTCAGTATCAAATTTTTGGGTGGAATACAATACTCCCCCTACTTACTATACGTAGTAGAGAAAGTAAAAAGAAATTTCTAATGAACTTACCCATCATCACCTTGGATGTCTAATAATCCGATGCTGCCTATTAAACAACTATAACTTATATGGTGGATTAGTAAGATACTATAATTTAAAGGGCTTTGAGTCAACTGTTTGATGGTTGATGCCGTGACTCAAAGCAAGTGTCTGAAAATAAAAATATGGACAATAATAGAGATTCAGAATTTCAACAAGAGTTTGGAATGATTATGAATATGGAGATATTGAAGAAGAGTGGAAAATTATGTGCCTACCACTGATTCCTCAGAAATATAGAGTGGGGCATGAAATGTTCATTCAACCTTTAATTACTCTGTTCAAAGTGTGCCATTCACTGTAATGCTGTTTGGTGTTTAATGTTGCACAGTTGGCAATGAAGCCATTCACTCTCTTGCACTCCAGCATTTTGGATTAATAATCAATTTTTATTTCTAAAGCATAACAGAATTAAAAACAATAAACTTAAAATATATCTTAACATTGCACAACTGGATTTCACGGGCTTCATGTGATCATTGGAACTACTTTCTTGGTTACATGTTTATTTCGAATAACTTATAAACATTTTACATCTAGTGACTGCGGGAAGACTTTTCTTATTAACAGAGAGGACACCCTTTAATTCTTTCTGATATTTGAAGACTTAGAGGAACCAATCTGAACAAAATCATGTGGTGAACTAAAGGAAGGGGCTACTCACCAATATGCACTGGTCATCTTCGTAACAGTTCCTTTATTTCCATGTATCAGATCCCCTCTTTAACCCTTCCTACCCAGTCTTCCTAGACTCAACTCTTGTTTTCTTCGACCTCAATGGTATTACAGTATTTGAGGCATATGAGATCATTTCATTTTCTTTCCTGTCCACACCTCTCTTCCTTCGGGTGATGTAAACCCATAAATGATGCCCATTCTTAAATTGTTACAGTAAGTTTGAAACACTCCAGATATCATGATATCTCCTTGGAAACAAAAATATTCCAGAAGTAAAATGGCCCTCATCCAGATTTCCAGACAGGGAGCTTGTATTTTAAGGAACACAACAGATTATCATAATTTATTAAAAATTCATTGTAACCTGTTGTTATTGGTAGGTAATTATTAAAAAGATGTACGCAAAGGGGCTTCAAGGGTGTTTTACTTCCTGCTCTAGTACAGCCATCAAATTGATGTTGTTAGACATGGGTTTCCATGAGCATCACTGGGAACATGAAGAAAACACATGACTGTGCAAAAAATATAAAACATAATAAAACCAAATTTACCTGGAGAAATATTTGAAGATCCCATTTTCCATATGCAACTGAAATCGCTCACCGTCATGTTTTGTTTCAACATAATAGAACTGACACTTCTTCATGGACTCTTCAACAAAGCGCACATCACAGCGCTCTGCCAACATTGGGCGAAATGGAGAGAACATGGACACTTCAATTTCATGAAGACGAACATTAGGATTCTTCAAAGTTTCACACACCTGTTAATAATAATAATAATCCTTTATTGCTTGCGTACTTGGAAATACAAGTTAAAAGCATGGTAAAAAAGACAATGTGTACATAACAAGTTTACAACAGTTTTGCAAAAGTTATGCTCACTAGCATTCCAAACAATAGGTCTCCCTCCCTCCCTCCCTCCCTCTCTCTCTCTCTCTCCTCTCTCTCTCTCTCTCTCTCTCTCTCTCAATATCTTGCTTTGATATAGTTATGTATCAATGAGAACCATTTTACTTTTATAGATGAATACTATTGCCAAATAAATGGACTAGCAATGGGCAATCTATTATCCCTATTTCTAGCCAATTTGCACATGAGCTTTCTGGAGACCCACACAACAAATGCATTCCCATTTTTATTTAAACGATAATTCAGATATGTTGATGACATCTTTGCAGTAGTTAACAAGAAACTTGCTGAAGATACCTTGAAGATACTTAATTTGATAGACAGCTCGGTAAAATTCACAATGGAAATAGAATCAAACAACAAACTCCCTTTCTTGGATATAATAGTCATCAGAAACTAACAATAAATTAGAATTCAGAATTTTTATAAAACTTACTCACACGGATAATTACATAAAGAACAAAGGATATAACTCAATACCACATAAACATGCCCTTGAAAGATGAGGAATATAAGAAAGAGCTCCAAAACATCATAGAAGTAGCCTACAAAAATGACTTTACAAAACAATTAGTATACAAGAAAATCCAAAAATTTAAAAACGATAAAGAAACAAAGGAGATTACAACACTACAAAAAAATAACAGAAGACAATAGTTTTAGAAAGTTCATATTTCATCCTTGGGCACATAAAAAATTCCAAAAGATATTCAAGCAGTGGAACATCAAACTAGCACACATCAATAAACATAGTTTAAATAACATATTAAGGACAAACACAAAAGATAAAATTCCTAGAACTAAAATACCAGGCATTTACCAGATAAATTGTAGTGATTGCAAACTTTAATATATAGGAAAAACAAAAAGGAACATAGGGGTGAGACTGAAAGAACATTTTAGAAATATAAGACAAAAAGAAACTGAAAAATCTGCCATCGCATATCATTTCTGGAATTCAAACCACAACATCCATAATGAAATAAATCTAATCAAGTCGATCCAAAATCCAATAGAATTGACGATATGGGAAAAACTCCTCATACAAAAAAAAAAAAAAAGCCATCTAATGAATTTCAGTTTCCCTTCGGAAAAGGATCTCATCTTTAAATACATCAAGCCAAAAGTGACATCAACATCAGGAAGCCCAACGGCGGCCTCTACACTGGAACCGACAGACTCGTTAGTGACTCTTAGCTGATGATGAAGAAGTGTCTTCGAAACACGTTCAAGTAATTATCTTGAAAGAGTGAAGTTACAGTGTGTTACCACTAGAATTGTATTTAAATAATATTATTATATAATGTTGGTCCTAGGTTTTTAGGATCTTTGTCACTAAATTTTTTTGTGTGATTGAGTCTGTATACATTAATTTGTGTTCTGGTATTGTAGTCATGCACATTGCAACTTCTAGTAAGATCACTGGTGTTATGTATTAGTAATATAACATGGTATACATATAGAGAGATGATTGTAAGGAGTTAATTTTTTATAAACAACTCCTTTCATGGGTGCCCAGGGGTTACACCAGACATGATTCTCAAACATTTCTTTTGCAGGATTAATACTCTATTAATGTACAAATAAGCTGCTCCCTTCAGAGTTCAATACCATAGAGAAAATGAGGGTATACTAGCCCATAATAGTTCATTACAAATTTCTGCTTCAAGTAAGTTTTCTCATCTATGAGATACTGCAAAATTTACTATTTTGGCTTTACTTACATTATACATCCTAATTTATTATCATTAAAATAGTTGAGTAAGTGAGTTGTACATTATGTGATCAAAAGTATCCGGACACCCCCACAAACATACGTTTTTCATTTTAGGTGCATTGTGCTGCCACTTACTGCCTGATACTCATTATCCACAACCTCAGTAGTCATTAAACATCATGAAACAGCAGAATGGGACACTCTGTAGAACTCACGGACTTCGAACGTGGTCAGGTGATTGGGTGTCACTTGTGTCAGAAGCCTGTATGCGAGATTTTCACACTCCTAAACATCCCTAGGTCCACTGTTTCTGATGTGATAGTGAAGTGGAAACGTGAAGGGACATGTACAGCACAAAAGCGCACAGGCCGACCTCGTCTGTTGACTGACAGAGACCGCCGACATTTGAAGAGAGTCGTAAAGAGTAATAGGCAGACATCAATTCGGACCATCACACAGGAATTCCAAACTGCATCAGGATCCACTCCAAGTACTATGACAGTTAGGCGTGAGGTGAAAAACCTTGGATTCCATAGTCGAGCGGCTGCTCATCACGCAGGAAAATGCCAAACGACGCCTCGCTTGGTGTAAGGAGCGTCAACATTACACGATTGAACAGTGGCAAAACGTTGTGTGGATTGACGAATCACGGTACACAATGTGGCGATCCGATGGCAGGGTGTGGGTATGGCGAAAGCCTGGTCATCTGCCAGCGTGTGTAGTGCCAACAGTGAAATTCGGAGGTGGTGGTGTTATGGTGTGGTCGTGTTTTACCTGAGGGGGCTTGCACCCCTTGTTGTTTTGCGTGGCACGATCACAGCGCAGACCTACATTGATATTTTAAACACATTCTTGCTTCCCACTGTTGAAGAGCAATTCGGGGATGGTGATTGCATCTTTCAACAGGATCGAGCATCTGTTCATAGTGCACAGGCTGTGGCGGTGTGGTTACATGACAATAACATCCCTGTAATGGACTGGCCTGCACAGAGTCCTGACTTGAATCCTATAGAACACCTTTGGGATGTTTTGGAACGCCAACTTCGTGCCAGGCCTCACCGACCTACATTGATACCTCTCCTCAGTTCCGCACTCCGTGAAGAATGGGCTGCCATTCCCCAAGAAACCTTCCAGCACCTGATTGAAAGTATGCCTGCAAGAGTGAACGCTGTCATCAAGGCTGAGGTTGGGCCAACACCATATTGACTTCTAGCATTACCGATGGAGGGCGCCACGAACTTGAACATCATTTTCAGCCAGGTGTCCGGATACTTTTGAACACGTAGTGTATCTTGTTGAGTAAGATAGAAACTTGTTCTCATTTCTGTTCCAAAACAAGTAGTGATACATCAGAGTTAGATTAACAGATAGCTACACATAACTTTACTCAATTATATTCTTTTCTTAGCCAATCCCTGCACTTGTTTGCAGTTGGAAGTTACAATACTTCTACTTAGATGTTTGCAAAAATGACAATAATAGAAAACTGCATATAAAAAACCTTGAAGAAGAATGGAAATGCATATATATATACATACACTCATGATGATACACTGGAGCACGTCACTTTTTCTTTTACAAAAATGTTGACGGAGAAATTGACGCAATCCACATAACTCTTAAATATCTGTTTGTTTGGTTACAAAATACAAAACCCGTTATTTTATCAGATTCTAGAGATGCAATCCAAGTAATAGAATTAACTCAGGATACAAAAATAAGAGATGCCTTTCTCTAACCTCTATTGTTTATCAGTGGGTATACAAACTATTCTTACTAATGCTTATTTTTTGGTCTACTACATTTTAATCCAGATAAACCTTTACTAAATAGCTACATTACACACTTCATTATACATACAAAGGGAACAGCGATAGTCAAATGTTTTAGAACTGGACGTGTTCGAGACCTTGAGGGGAGAGGTCGTGTCAGGACGTTCCAAGTACACGCAGGTATAAACAAGTAGCGGCCATGGGGGTGGAGTTGATGGTTTACCGAGCAAGGATCGGAATGCGGACGGGTAGGGGATCGTGGATAGCAGGTAGTCAGGTATTAGGTAGGACGAACGTAACGTCCAAGTGTTATTTTATGGCGTTTGTTTTAGTAACTTTGCTCGTGATAGGAGGTGTTGAATTAAACCCAGGACCTGTGACTGATGAAGGATGTGGGAGCTGCAACAAAGCTTTAAGGACAGGACTACAATGCAGCAGCTGCGCGAAGTGGTACCATTTTGGCTGCCAAAAAATTAAGAGGGACCAGAACATCGAAGAAAACTGGGAATGTAAGGACTGCAGGGGAACTGAAACGGTCATCGCAAATCAGAAGAAACTGGAGAAGCTGCAAGAAGAAGCACGGGTGTTACGCGAGAAGCTCCAACACGCGGAAGAGAAAATTCGGAAGTTAGAAGAAGAGAATAGCCAACTCAGGGAGCTCAGGAAAGGAAATGGGCAAGAAAAGGGGAAAACATGTTTGATAGTCGGAGACTCTATTGTGAGAAATGCGGGGAACCCGAATGCAGAGGTAGCTTGCTATCCTGGCATAAGGACTGAAGGACTGCTGGGGGAAATCGAGAAAAAGCAAGAGGAGATGAAGACAGCTATAAGACGATTGTATTGCACGTTGGGAGCAATGACCTGCGGAGAAGTGTAAACTACGTGATGGGAGACATGTACGACTTAGTTAAACGGACAAGGCAGCTATTTCCCTCAGCGAAGATCGTCGTTAGTGGAGTTTTGAGACGACGCGATGTCAACTGGAGGAAGATAATGCAGGTAAACGACTCGTATGCATGGGTAGCGGAGCGACTGGGCGTGAAGTTTCTGGACCCAAATTCGTGGATTGAAGACTGGGACTACGGACGGGACGGTGTGCACTTAAACCAAAGTGGATCTTCGAAGTTGGCAGCTTTGTTCGGGAGGGTGACGACGTGGAGCGATGGCAGCAAGCGGCAGAAGCAACAGTGACAACAACCTCGGAGGAACGAAGATTCACAGGTAGGGGCTGGCTTTTTAAGGCTGTTACAGGTAAATTGCCGTAGTATTATGAATAAAGTTGTAGAGTTTCGGAATTTAATGGAGATATGTAATCCAAATGTAATTATAGGTACGGAGTCATGGCTAAATGTTGATATAAATGATGCGGAAGTTTTCAGCTCAGATTACAGGGTGTTTAGGAGGGACAGGGACGGAAGGGGAGGGGGAATTTTTATTTGCGCTAAGTCAGAGTTACAAAGCAAAGCGCTATGGGTAGAAGAGGATGTAGAGATTATGGCAATTGAAATTATTGATCAAAAAAACGAAGGTAATAATATAACAATAATAGCTTGCTACAGACCACCTAGCGAAACTAATCACAAAACGTTGCATAAATTAATAGAAAAAATCTCTTCCGTAAAAGGAAACGTTATTGTAGCAGGGGATGTAAATCTGCCAAATGTAAACTGGAAAGGTCAGTTAATAGGAGGCGAAGACCAAAATCTTGTTAATTTTCTGGTTTGGGAACAGGGTTTGTTGCAAGTCGTTAACACAAGTACTCGGCAATCAGCCTTACTAGATGTATTTTTATGCAGGCCTCAGTCTTTGTTTGCAGAATGTGAGGTCTTGCCAGGTATCAGTGACCACCATTGTGTGCAATTAGAAGTAAACTGGGGGGGACGATTAAACCGGTTTGAATTAGAACAAACATCAATTAGCTGGAATTTCCAGAAAGCGGACGGGGCTGCTATTCAGAATTTCCTACGCGAGCAATATTGGTCCTTCGTAAAATCTGCCACTAGTGTAAATGAAGCCTGGGCTAGTTTCAAAACACTTACTTCGGAAGCAATTATGAAACATGTACCTTTTAAAGTTATGAAAAATAACGCTGATCCAGAATTTTATACAAAACGTATTAGGTCACTTAAAAGGAAAACAAGGCGCGCGTATCATAAAAGGAGGAAATCAGAATGGCATTTTATTAAATTTAAAGAATTAACCAAGAATTTACAAAACGAAAAGTTGCAAGAGCAGGAGCGGTTTTTAGAACAAATTTTAAATAAGGAAAGTGATGGATGGAAAGCATTTTACAATTATGTGAGGAGACGCAGGGGTAATAAAGAAGGCATACCAGATTTCAAAGTTAACGGGACTGCCGTAATAAATGATAAGGAAAAGGCGAACATATTAAATGCACATTTTGTATCGGTCTTTCATCAAATGGATGATAGTCCTGAACGGGAAAATAGGAGTGGTGGAGAATCGCTTTTTCAAATAATGGCGCCAAAATTACGTAAAAGGATCAAGATGCTACAGAATCGAAAATCAAGAGGGCCGGACAACGTACCTACTGAAATATTAAAAATAGGGGGAGAAGCCATGATTCCCTACCTAATGCTATTGTTTAACATGTCAATTAACAACCGTGCACTACCGGAAGACTGGAAATCCGCTATTGTAGTTCCAATATACAAAGGGGGTAATAAAACAAAAATAAATAATTATCGGCCTGTTAGCCTAACGTCGGTAGTGTGTAAAGTAATGGAGCATCTAATTGCAGAATACATACGGGAGGATTTAGAAAACAAACAGTGGTTCAACAAAGCGCAACATGGGTTTAGATCCGGGTATTCATGTGAAAGTCAAACAACTTCATTAATTCAAGATTTGGCAGATGAGGTGGATGCAGGGGGAAGGACTGATGCAGTGGTGATAGATTTTTCTAAAGCTTTTGACGTAGTGCCACATAGTTTACTTATCCGGAAACTAGCAAATGCGGGACTTGATAATCGCGTTGTATTGTGGGTAGAACAATTTTTGAAAGGGAGGACGCAAAGAGTAAGAGTAGGTAGAGAACTGTCAGAAGGGGGGACCATAAGTTCGGGCGTGCCCCAAGGCTCGGTACTGGGCCCGTTACTGTTTCTTATCTTTGTTAATGATATCCATATAAACATTAAATGCCAGATAAGACTGTTCGCAGACGATTGTATTATTTACAATAAGATTAGGAATTCCATGCATGAGACTGCTCTTCAGGACGACCTAAATGAAATCAGGTGGTGGGCCGAAGCAAACAAAATGACAATTAATGCTGGGAAAAGTAAGTCCATTGTTTTTAGCAGAACTAAGGGGAAGATTATACATAACTATCAAATGGGCGGGGAACCAATTCCACAGGTGGACAGCTGCAAATATTTGGGAGTGTGCTTGTCAAGTAATGCTGGATGGGGGGAACAGATAAATAGTACATCTAGGAAAGCGTGGAAAGCATTGCATTTCGTAATGAGAATACTGAAAAAGGGGAGCGCAAAGACCAGGGAACTAGCCTACAAATCTTTAGTGCGGCCGGTTATGGAATATGGAGTAGCATGTTGGGACCCATACAGAGTCAATCAGATTGATTCCTTAGAAAAAGTGCAGAGAAGGGCTATAAAATTCATAAGGAGAGGTAAAGATTTTGGGTTTACAAAAGGTGAAGAGAATGAATGGGAACCGCTAAAAGTTAGGCGTAAAAAACATAGATTAGTTGCGTTATTTAAAGCTTATACTGGTTCAAATGCTTGGGCGGATGTTAGAGAAAGGTTAGAGAATCCAGCACACTACGGTCGAAACGATCATCTGTTTAAAATTAGGGGTAGAAAGTGCAGAACCGACGTGGGAAAATTTTCTTTTGTTAATAGAACCATTGAGGAATGGAATGAATTGCCTGTAGCAGCCTTTCAGGGCTGTCCTCTGACCTTAAAGCAGTTCAGAAATAATATTAGCAGAATAAATGTTGGTTAATTAACTAGTGTACTCATTTCACAAACTATACTATTAAAGTTGACACTACCAGGTTGAAAATACTGGTAACTAAATATAAGGACCAATTGTAAATAGTTAAGTACCTCGAAAATAGTTACGTGCTTTGTAAATTGTTAAGTACTTTGTAGATAGTTAAGTAAATTGAGAATAGTTAAGTAAATTGTGAATAGTTTAGTAAATTGTGAATAGTGAAGTAAATGGTGAATAGTTAAGTAAATTATAAATGGTTCAGTAATTAGGGATTTTAAAAGCTTTGTTAATATTTAAAATTAATCATTTTGTATTGTTAGTCTTGTTTATTATTATTATTATTATTATTGTAAGCTAGTCATGGTGATGTAAATTTTGTACGGTTTAATTCTGCCACCGGGAAGTACCCAATTGCAGAATAAATAAATACATACATACATACATATGCTGCCTATGGCTTCAGCCACTACACAGGCCAGGCACAGTGCCTGAGGTATCCTCGTCCGCCGAGGACCACAGCGCCACCAGCACCACCACCGGCAGTCCACAACTTCGGGCCACCTCCCCAGCATCTAGCTCTACCAACAGCACCTGCACTGCCTCACCACAACTCCAACGAGCGTCTACAGGAAGCCGTCCAAGACCTTCACTCCGAGGTCCTGACAATAGGTGGCCATCTCGGAGACGTCGCCACTGAAGTAAACACCATCACGTCATTCATCCCAGAAGTAAGCACAGCAACCTCCGCCTTGACAACATTGACGCCACCATCCAGGATCTGCGTCAACAAATGGCAACCTTCCTCACCAACCTCGACCGGCTCCACACGCTCCTACAGTCATTGCAGGAGTGTCTGTGAACTCCGCGACCAACTAGATGACCAACACAGCTCAGCAAATGGCCTTCTTGGGCACTCCGGCCAACGGCACTCAGATACAGCATCACCTACATCCACTGAAGCAACAGAGTCAAACATTCAACACATTCCAGCTCCTCAACGGGACACAGCCATTTCCAGCACTATCCCCTTTCCAGAGTCTACACCGCACACGCCAAAGTCACTTGAACACAGTGCCGATGACAGCACTGATGCGTTCTCGGTCGCCGCCACTCCACCAGTCTCCGCTCAATATGTACGGAACCTCGAGCACTTCGAGGCCATCGTCCAAGACCAACCGGATCCGGATCTAACCATCAGGCAACGGCTTCCGCCGCTACCTCGCACAATAACGCCTACAGTAAACAACAACAGCACTAACCACCGGACACGCATGGACTTCTATGCTACACACACGGACCACAGCACAATGCACCATCACGGCCGCAACCGCCTCACCCACGATCACTGACGGAACTGACCAGTCTTGCTCACCAGGCCCACGAAGAATGGCAACACAACCTGGATTCGCTTTGGTGAATCTATCAATGCCAGAATGGTGCTCGACAACAAGACGGCTAACACCTAACATAGAGGCCATGCCCAAGCACTTCTAGTGCGCAGCTTGATCCTTGAATAAAGTATCAACTTCCTATACCCCACCCTCCAGTCAGGGCTTCGGCAATGTCTGGAGGCTGGGAACCTAGCTCTTACCTGCTCCTGCCTTACCGCAGCAGCAACCTACCACCGATACTAACAGGGGTGCATCAGCGGGACCCCGCTACCTCCTTCTCGACCCATCCTTACTTTCTCCTAAGATCCCAGCGTAATAAGCCAACTCTTTTTGTACCCTCCAACTCTACTTCTGTCTCCCCTTTCCAAAAAAAAAAAATGCCTTAAAATTCCATATAAATGACATCACAAACAACAACTGATTGTTGACAGAACTTTAAGAGAATGAACCAAGAAATTAGAAATTCGAACGATTAATAATGGGTATCTCAGAAATGGCTTATGCCACAAAAAACTTATTTTAAGTAAATTGTGTGTTTTACAGAGATCTGCATTTTTTGTGTAATATGTTTTCATCTATTACATCATGTTTACATTATACAAGATTCATTCTGAATGAAGAGGACTTTCTAGGCTATTCCCAGAAAATTCAATATATGCATTTTATTTGTTATGTGAATATCTTTAATATATAGCATTTTAATCAAAATCGTTAGCCATTTTTGAGAAAATCAAAATTTTCAAAAAATGTTCCATGTAAAGGTAGTTGGGGGTGGGAGGATTTTCTTGAAAATCTTTATGTTGCATCTCTGGAATATAGTGAACTTAACTGCATCAGCGATGGCCATTTAAACCCTGCACGGGCCGGGAATGGATACCCAATAAACAACGCAAGACATTTAAATTGTTAAATGGGGTAAAAATGCTGCATAAATACACATTCATATCTTCCGTATTTATTAAGTTATCTTAATGAAACAAAAACTGGTTTAAAGCTCATTAAAGGTAGTATAAATCTACGGCATCAACAAAGTGTAATAAACTATTTTAAAAAACATTGAAATATCACTACTTTGTTTCTCTGTAGCAAAAACCATTTGTGCGTCGAATGCACCTAATTTGTGAGTCAGCTTGTTGTTTGTGCGTACGAACGATATAGCTGCCTCAGCGATGTGTTCTACGGTTCAAGGTTTCATGCTTTCGTTTATATTACGTGATAATGTACTTCTGTGTATTGAAACATGCCAGATACAAACAAAGCAAACCTGTCTGTCAGCATTTGTATGTGCCTATGTCTTAGAATATTACACAACCAAAGTGTAGGGTAGATGAATGCAGTGATATTTTCATTCAGTCTGGAAAGCTTTCGTGTTCTGTACTGAAAAGCACATTTGAAATGGTTATATCTCAGTGCTAACCATGGTTTCAACTAACAATGTAGCAAATCAATTAGGGAGGGTAGTTACGGCATTATCCAATTGCAGCTCTAAGATTTTGATGATTGACACTGGAAAAATAGATTCTCACACCAAAATGTCAATTTTCAAGCCTGATGTTATTCAGGAATACAATATGCATATGGGGGGTATGGATCTAGTAGATCAGGTATTGCAAGCATATCCCTCTTTACGAAAAACAGTTAAATGGTATAAAAAGTATTTTTGCACCAGTTGGATATAACCATATACAATTGTTTGGTAATTTGGAGAGCTGTAAACCCACGCAAGACAATGACATAACTGGACTTCCGCATATCAATAGCTCGTAGCCTAATTGAGCAGTATAACATTCAGAGGCCTCTTCATACTGGGGGTAAGAAATCCACAACCCCTGCACCCCTCAGACTTAAAGGAAAACATTTTCCTAAAAGGATACCACCCACCGCAAAAAAGTGGCATAAATTTCGAAAGTGTCTGGTGTGTCGCAAAAAAGGTGTTCGCAAGGAAACCAATATGATTTGCTGTGAATGTGATGTGCCCTTGTGTGTTTATCCATGTTTTGAGGTGTACCATTCAAGAAGAAACCTTTAAAGATAAGCCTTGATATCTTATAGAATTTATTTAAATTTATTATAAAAGAGAAAAATTATAAGAATTAGGGTTAAATAAGCATTAAATGCATGTATACACAGCACGTCTATTGACGCCCATATCCTTTCTCCTGCATTTTAACATGGACGTCATATAACGTCCATATCCCCGAAAGGTTAAATACCAAATTTGGTAGTTATCCAAAATTTTGTTTTTGAGTTATGCTGTTCACAGGTACCACTGGAATCAGTTAAATGTATCATTCAGAAGAAAATAAATAATCATTTTAACATTAACTACAAATATAATCAATTCCAAAGGAGAAGAAAACTACATTGAAAAACAGCCGTTGCCATTTTCAGACTTACCACTGGACATGAGTGTGTCAGCGAACACTTGCAGAAAACTGTATTGCTACCATCTCCAAATTGTCTGTTATGCAATAAGGAAATGAATATCGTTCATTTATTGATCTGTACCATATCCAGACTTGGCGTCAAAACATTACGATGCACACATGCATTTGTATGTTTATTTTGTTACGCTGAGAGCCAAACAAAGGGTTTAGTTTTTGAATGACAGCATTTTAAACAAGACAACTTTACAGTTTTCACAAAAATGGAGGACTTGGAAAAACGAGCAGTGATTAAATACTTCCATTTGAAAGGCTTAACGCCTAAAAAAATCAAAGAGGAAATGGACAGTACATTAAAGGACTCTGCCCTTCATATTCAATGATTAAAAGGTGGGTTTCGGAGTTTAAAATGGGACGTACAAGCACTAGTGATGAGCCTCGCTCTGACACACCCTGTGGAAGTCACAACTCCAGAGATGATTAAAAAAATTTATCGTTTAGTACTGGAAGACGGTAGATTAAAGTTGTTTGAGATAGCAGAGGCTGTAAACGTATCAAAAGAATGTGCAGGTAATATTTTAAGTAATGTTTTGGGCTTTCACAAGGTCTGTACGAGGTGGGTGCCACGTTTGTTGACACCTGATCAAAAGTTGCATAGAAAAACTGTTTCTGTTAAGAATGTGGAGCTCTACCGTAAAAATCCCAATGAATTTTTGAGATGGCTTATTACCATGGATGAAACTTGGATACATCACTACACTCCAGAAAGTAAATCACAGTCAAAACAGTGGATTGCGCCAGGTGAACCAACTCCAAAAAAGGCAAAGTCAATTTTGTCAGCTAACAAGGTTATGGCGAGTGTTTTCTGGGATGCACAGGGAATTACTTTTATTGATTACTTAGAAAAGGGTAAAAGTATCACTGGTGACTACTACGCAAGCTTACTGCAACGTTTGAGTGATGAGGTGAAAAGACAAACACCTCATCTGGCAAAAAAAAAAAAAAAAAAAATCTTGTTTCATCACGACAATGCTCCGGCCCAACGTTCAGTCATTGCAATGGGGAAAATTTGTGAATTAAAGTTCAAATTGCCTGAACATCCACCCTATTCACCAGATCTAGCACCCAGTGACTACCACCTGTTCCCCAATCTCAAAAAATTTCTTGGAGGACGAAGATTTCACAGCAACGAGGAGGCCATTGATGCGGTAAACAGCTATTTTCAGGACCTTGATAAATTGCACTACAGAGATGGTTTAATTAAATTAGAACACCGGTATGACAAATGTATTAACCTTTCTGGAGATTATGTTGAGAAATAAAAAAAAAAAATTTTTAAATGTTGTTTTCATTGAGAGGGCTGGGACTTATCAGTCGACCTTCGTATGACACATAATCCTTAGTTTATTTGTTTCCCAGCAATCAATATTTGCACTGCTACCCCTAACAGTAAAAACTACATTGGAGTGCAGAGCAATATTAACAAATAAAAAATTTTACACTGACTAAAACATGTTTCAGAGATAAATCATCTGCATTTTCAACCCATGTTTGACTGCTGATTCTTGTTGATGTTGATGTAGGTATTGCCAGTATATAGCGTCCAGTTGTTAAAACATTTGACTATCGCTGTTCTCTTTGTATCTATAACGAAATGTGTAATGTAGCTGTTTCAGTTGTTTCTCGCGATGTCATGGAAACAGTAAGGCAGCATATAGCGTGCAGTTGTTAAACATTTGACTATCGCTGTTCTCTTTGTATCTATAACGAAATGTGTAATGTAGCTGTTTCAGTTGTTTCTCGCGATGTCATGGAAACAGTAAGGCAGCATACAGCGTGCAGTTGTTAAACATTTGACTATCGCTGTTCTCTTTGTATCCATAACGAAATGTGTAATGTAGCTGTTTCAGTTGTTTCTCGCGATGTCATGGAAACAGTATGGCAGCATACAGCGTGCAGTTGTTAAACATTTGACTATCGCTGTTCTCTTTGTATCCATAACAAAATGTGTAATGTAGCTATTTCTGTAAAGGTTTATTTGCACTAAAATGTAATAGATAAAAAAATAAACTTTCCTAAGAATATTTGTACACACACTAATAAACAATAGAGGGTAGAGAAAGTCTCATGCGAATGTAACACAAGATTTTTTTTTTTTTTAATGAGATCTACAAATTATAGAAAATTTCTTTGAATGAAAAGGACTTTACAGGTGTTCCCAGAAAATTCAAGATATACGTTTTATTTTTATGTAAATACATTTCATACGTGGTATTTTAATCAAAGTCGTTTGAGCCATTTTTTAGAAAATCAGAAGTCTTGAAAAATGTTCCATGTAAAGTGTACTTGGATTTGTGGGGGGGGGGATTTCTTGAAAATCTTTGTGTCACTTCTTTGGAAGATATTGAATTTAAATAGCAAGTTTGGTATTTAACTGACTTTTCCTTTTTGACTTATGCTGTTCACACATACACACATTAACCTTTTTCTAAATCTCCTTAGTTTGACCCAGAACAACAATGGAAATGTGAGCAAAACTACTGACCCAAAAGCTGTTACCTCTTTACACTACTGTGCAGTCTAAATCTCTTGACGTTTTGTGACAACCAATACAGTGTGGCCGCACGGTTGCCAAACTTCATTTCGCTTCGTCAGAACCTTACGGGTTTGTTATAAATGCTATCACAATATTCATTCAAACTCTACAATAAAACAAGAAGAGACATGACAATGGAAATGTAATACACAAATAGAGAAATAAAAAACACATCTTTCTATGCGTCCTTTGTTATTCAACTGGCACAGCTAACGGAATACGCTCATCTCCCTCAATATCACGTTTATCATAAAATTTAAAAACACTGCGCCATGCATCTTATTCCATCGTCCAGGTTTGTTACTCTCTTAGGTAAGCTTATATGCCTTCTTGGCAATGTAAATAATTTCGCTTCCCTACACACACGTGAAACAGTTGATGTACTTAATGGGCACGCCTCAGCCATAAGTTAGGATTTTTGCAGTTTTCTTCGTTGGCATACTTTTTAAAGAAATTATACACACTGAAGACAACAGCCCTAACCTTACTGCTATATTGAAGCGGTATTTTAATACCTGAATAATTTCAATTGTTGTTTATAATAAGTAAATTCAACAACAGCCCGCTTGAAACAATATGTATGTAATAATTATTAAAATTGTATGTAACAGTCATTGCAAATGCTTATTTTTATTGTAAACATATTTTAATAATGTTATGTGAATACATTACATACTTTAATAATGCAAGAACTGTGAGAATAATAAGTTTTAAGTTGCTAACAATGAGGTAATTGTGGCAATAATGTGTTTAAGAGTTTGAAATGTACTTGTCATGATTAGAGCGACGATGACATAAATTCTGTAAGAGTTTTAAATTAGCCAATCAACAGCAAAGAAAAGTTTTAAGTTAAATGCAGATATTCTATTGGACTAGAATTAGCCAATCAGAGACTTGCAATACCGAAGCTTATAGGTTTTGACCGTTGAGGTTACTCAGTTGCTGGCGAGACTTGGTAGAGTACAGATGGGAAAATGTGTCCTCTACGGGTGATTAGTAAAAACAGATATACACGCTAAGTGAATGTAAAAGTTTCTCAAGTTCTTTTAAAAGTGTAGTGTTTATAAATATGTGCAAAAATTTAAATAAAAGAAGTTATTCTGTGATGTCTACAATAATTGTCATACCGTGCCCTACATAAGATACATAACTCTAAAGTAAGACTGACGCAGCCGAGGCAAATTCAAACAGTAATATTACGTAAGCATAAAAAATTCAAACCTACGCCCAAAGTGTCTTACAAATTACATAAAACAACTATTATTACATATAACAATTCTTCAAGTTTGTGTAAATATATATATTACGTAACAACAGCAGTAAATTAACCTCTTCAAGTTAGCTTACAAGCGTGTAGCTAACAACAACAACAGTAAAACTTCAACAGTAAAAGAAAACAACTACTACAAGTTGGCTTCTAATTGCGGGGCAGATAAAAATAATTTACGTAATTTATTACGTGAACCTAATAACAGTTGAAGAACATACCTGGTACTACTGGGCTTACTAAGAGACATTTTTAGGAAAGAGTTAACTTTGTAAGTGCTAGGACAAAACCTATCATTGTAAGAACTGAGTAAACCACAGATAATTCACAACTGAGTCACAAGCGTGCTATAAAAAGCACACCAGCAGTGGTTTTACTTTATCAGTGTTTGTTTTAACCTTGAGCTATCATGTCAATGGTGCAATGAATTCCATTGTTGATGCTTCCTAGAGAACGTGATAGATAGCAGTTGCTGATTCTTTACTTAAAGTTCTCAATTGCTTATGCCTTTATATGGCTTATTGTTATTTATTTATTGGGTGGTGCATTCTAAGTATCGAGGTGTTGAATGTTGTAAAAAGCATAACATGCTCTTCTCGTGTAACGGATACATGCTTGGTTCTAGGATTCAACATTATAGAAGCAAGCATAATAACCATTAAGACGCTCTTAATCATTGGTTTTCCAATGGTATTATTCTGTTAAACAAAACCATACATGATGTTATTTATTAAAAAAAAATAAAAAGTCATGCATGGTTTTGTAGAGCTGCGTCAGATGGCTTTGAAAGGATTTTCATGACGAGTTTGTGGCTGTATTAGAAAACCTTGTGGAATAACTATTTCTGAATTTATTTAGGACATGCAGGATTGCACATTATTAAGTGATAATTACGTCTATGACATAAAGTAACTACGACAGCAATGGATTTATTACTATTACAAGCATAACTATGACTAAAAATCTCTGTTTAACCATCATGAAAGATAACTATAAATTTATGGCGAACCATTGGGTGTAAAAATATGATTGTTTTTTGTACTTGTTCAGGAAAACATCACCTTTTATCCTAACTACCTGTTGCTTTTCTGCGTGCACATGATATTGCAATTACCAGTTTTACCAACAGCAAGGTGTACTGTCCGTATGAGGCAACGCTGCACTGCTGCTATTTGCTAGTGCCATATTAGTGGACATGCCTCAAGCGTCAAGAGATTTGGACCGCATAATAGGTTTCAATAAGTGTTTCTTACCTTGGTGAGATTGCTGGTACAATCATATAACTCAACGCCATCAGGATGGTATGTTGAGAGAATCCTGTTTCCTCCCATACCCAGTCTCATGTCCTTCAATATCATCCTAATGAGCCACTTTTGTTCCATGGCAGACAAAGCCAGCAGCATTGCTACCAACTCAACATCAATCCCTCCTGTTAAAACAGTTTTTCATTAGCAAATGTTTCTACAGTATTGATGAATTGTGTATAATTCTGTAAATATTAAATTACCTGCAACTTTTTAATTCCTTTTGCTGGACTACTTACTCATTTTGTATTCTATAAATTGTGTATAAATCAAATTACACATTGTCTTACTTATTGTGAGAGAGCTAAGTGAGCAGGGGAAGAGGAAGGTTGTGTTAGTAAGGAGCTCTGTGGTTGAACAGGAAAAGTGAAACAAGGGACAATGGGAGTTGAAATTACAGTACCTATACAGAATGAGAATTGGACTGTTTATGGCAAAAAAGTTATCAAATGTAATAATATTAATTGTATTATATTATAATTAAATTTAATAACAGCCCACCTTGAAAACAATATGTATGTAAAGTCATTGTGGATACTTTATTTTTATTGTAAACATATTTATTAGTGATATGTAAATGTTTATATACTCTAATAGTGCAAAAACTGTGAGAATAATATGTTTTAGGTTGTTAACAATGAGGTAATAATGTAATCTTGTGACAATAATGTGTTTAGAGTTTTGAAAAGTACTGGTCATGAAAAGATCGGTAATGACGTAGTTTCGCTTACAGTTTTGAATTAGCCAATCAACAGTAAAGAAAAGTTTTAGTTTGAATGCTTAAATTCTATTGGACTAGAATTAGCCAATAAGAGACTGGCAATACCGAAGCTTTAAGGTTTTTACCGTTGAAATTAGTCAGTTGCGGACATTATGTGATAGAGTGCAGATGGAAAAGTCATGAGCAAGATTTTATAGTAAATACATTAAGAATGTGTAAAGTTTCTCACAGTTTCTTTTATAAAATGCAGTGTTTTATATGTGCAAGTATACAGAAATAAAAAGAAGTGAAATTTAAAAGTAATTCTGTGACTCTTTAATTTTTGTCATACCATGACCTGAACAAGAACTTATGTCTCTATAATTTGACTGAAGCAGCCGAGGAAGATTTAAATATTACATAAGCTTAATTAATTGAAACCTACGCACAAATCAACAAATTACATACAAAAATTCTTCAAGTTTCTGCGTAAAAATTACATTACGCAACATTGTGTAACATTACATAATACAAGCATCATCATCTTCACTACTACAAAGCATGGTGTCCCAAGCATCTAAAACCAACTCCAAAGTAACGTTCATACATGGGGCAAATGCACTAAAATAACCTTCTTCAAAGTGCATCTCCAAGCATGGGACATCTTTATAAGTTTGAAGAACATAACTTCTTCAAAGTGGCACCAAAACGTGGGGCTAACTACTACTTCAAACTGATCAAAACATGTTGATGAATTGGTTGACAACAGGAAGTGTGATACTTATGCTCTAGTATCCAGGTCCAAAGAATATGCAAGAAATGATGGAGGATCTCGTAGAAAAAATCAACAACATGAATGGAATGGAACAACGCATAAAAGATAATTTAAATAAAGTGGCTGAAGATATAAAACAAAATGTTAGTAAAGACGTGCAAGGAATAAGTATAGAAGTTGATAGAATCAAAGAGAGAATGGAAATAGATGAAAGGAGGAGGAGGAGATTCAATTTGGTGTTCACAGGAGTTGAAGAGAGAAGGGGTATCTGCCCATATGAAGTAATAAGAAAAATTTTAACAAATAAACTAGAAATGGATCTGATAGGATGGGAGATTGTGGAAGCATACAGAGTGGGTAGGCAAGACAGGAAAAGACCAATATTAGTGCAATTTGCAACATCCAACCGAATTTACAAAATCTTAGGAAGGTCAAAAATGCTAAAAGTAATATATTTATAAATAAAGACTTGAATCCAGCCCAGAGGGACCTCAAAAGAAGCCTAATAGAGAAGATGATGAAGGCAAAATCAGAAGGCAAACAAGCATTCATTCGAAACTTACAGCTTTGGATAGATGATGTAAATGTAACATATACCGGCAAAAAGGATCTATGGTGGAGAGAACCAGAATGGAAGGAAACAAGTCAGCAAAATAGTGGCGAACGAAGTAAATTAACATCAGTGGCAGCCAGCGGAATTACAAAGTCCAGAACAGAGCTGAGTAAAGGAAAGAGGGCAGTTAGTGTCACCGGGGAGAGAGGAGAGGGAAGTCCAACGCGTCCTGGCAATGAAGAGGAAAGAGGCGTGGCAACAGTGTGCAGTGAGCAATGTAAAAAAGCTTATGGCAGGGAAGGGGAGAGAACCATTGGAAAGGTGGGGAGTATTCGGAGGAAGAAGGGGAAGAAAACATTATATCATCTCCGCTTGGAAGTATATTGGTGCTCCAGGAAAAACGCAAAAATCAGTGGAGGGAATCAAACTGAGAACTTTACACCTTTCCGTAACAGAACAGGATTGCAATAGTGGTCAACAAGGAGATTGGGATTTTGGAATTGTGAAGGCCAAACCGACTGTTTCACAATTTCACAATCCTGGACTGTCCATCTTTTAGAGAAAGACATAGAAATGTTAAAGGATAAATATTGGAACATATTTATAATGGTGGTTATAATAATGGTGATTTCAACGTCAGAATAGGGGAAAGTGATAAGCAGAGAAATCAACTAAAACTATTACAGAAAATAATGTGAGTAAAATATGGAAGAGCATAAAATCAACGTACAAACTTAAATCTAATGTAGATCAAAAGGGCAAGGGAAGAGAAGATATACAGCATATTATATTTGAATGCAAAGAAACAGAGATTAGGGGAAAAGACAGTTTATGGTATGGAATGAATAGGAATAAAGACATATAGACAAAAACTGTAAAAATATGGGTAAATACTTAGAGAAAGTAAAAAAAATATATATAAGAATTACTAATTGTTATTTACAACATATTATTATTATTATTATTATTATTATTATTATTATTATTATTATTATTATTATTATTATTATTATTATTATTATAACCAAAGGAGGGGAGATGACTATAAAATGGCCAGGGCCAGAAGCAGTCACTCCCAACATGATTTTAATTATCTTGGCGCTCAATAAATATTACATTACATTACTTACTGTAAAACAAATTGTATATATTACCTTGTATATGTTACTTTTATTGCTTACTCTGACTGGATTCAATTGTGTATAACACCATATTGAACTGCAATAAAATTTGAATTTGAATAGCGTATACTAAAAGTACCCTTGGGCAGTGGAACAATCATCAGCAGAATGGTCAAGTAAGCTTTTAAATAATCACAGCAGGTGAAATTTTAAACTTTTGTACCTTCTCTTTGGTCCCATAGTTATTTAATAACATAAAAGCTACGCAGTTTTCAAATATTGCAGAAACCCTTAACATACAGATGAAGCTGGTGAATATAAAGATTCCCGCACTCCTAGGCCATCAAGTTAACCTCTTTGGAAAAGACACACTGTCTGCAACCATTGACTAAAATAATCTTCTCAGCAGTTAATTATAAAATATTGCTTCACTGATCTGGATATATCAGCAATCTCTCCCATTATTCAATTATTTGCATGCTCTGGTATTGAACCTGATTACAACCTAAGTACAAAGTAAATAAAGCAAACCTTCTTACATGAGGGTTATTAGAATATTTTGGCATAAATATAGGGCTTGTTTTTAAATTATTTTTTTTATTGCATCTATTTCTTTAATCCTTCCACTTTCGTTGCATGAGCTATGGGATCTCTTGTATTCTTGCTTCCACAAGTCATGGTATGGGTAAACGTGTTTTGATTTTTTAAATAATTTCTGTTTGTTTATATAAAAAGAAAAGTATTCTCTTTATTACTGTTTTACTTTAATGTAATATGTTTCCACACTACATTCTTCTACACTTCATCTGCAGTACGCTGATTTACTTCCATATTCCAGAATTTAGCATCTATTCTTTATACACTTTCTGAGATGAATAGTTACCAAAATGAAAATTTTTCAACTATACATTTGTTGTTACTGTCTCCATGGTGAACTGTCAATAAATATTACTGGTTGTTATTCACCATGAATACAAACAAAATATTGATTCCTTCTTTAGAAATTCTGTGTACACATTACAGTTAGCCATGTACACTTTTTTTTTAAATTAAATTAATCCCTCATTAACTTAACCTATCTCATTTCCAGCTCAACAAATATGTACGAGGTGTGATCAAAAGGTTTCCGGAATGACATCATAAATACTACACAACAGTTTGTTTTGTCTAATCTGCACTTAGCGCGTATATCTGTTTTTACTAAACGCCCGTAGAGAACACATTTTTCCATCCACACACTACCACGTCTTGCCAGGAACTGAATAACTTCAACGGTCAAAACCTTAAGCTTCAGTAACACAAGTCTCTGATTGGCTAATTCTAGTCCAATAGAATTTCTGCATTCAACTTAAAACTTTCTTTGCTGTTGATTGACTAATTTTAAAACTGTTAGAGATTTTACGTCATCGTCGATCTAATCATGACCAGTACATTTTCAAATTCTAAACACATTATTGCCACAATTACCTCATTATTAATGTTAGCAACCTAAAACTTACTATTCTCACAGTTCTTGCATTATTAGAGTATGTAAAGCATTCACATAACATTAATAAAATATGTTTACAATAAAAATAAGCATTTGCAATGACTGTTACATACAATTAGAATAATTATTACATACATATTGTTTCAAGGTGGGCTGTTATTGAATTTACCTATTATAAATTACAATTGAAATTATTCAGGTATTAAAATACTACCTCAACAGTCATTGTATATGTTTATATTATTGTATACATATGTAATAATGTTATGTCAATGTATTACATAATTTAATAATGTAGGAGCTGTGAGAATAATAGGTTAAAAGTTGGTAATAATGAGGTAACAATGAGGTAACCTTGAGGCACTAATGAATTTGAAAGTTTAATAATGCTACTTGTGATTCTTGGAAGCAATAACGTAATTTTTGTGACAGCTTATAAAATAGCCAATCAACAACGAAAAAAGCTTTAGTTAAATGAAGGTATTCTATTGGATTAGGATTAGCCAATCAGAAACTAAAATGGAGCAAAATTTACAAATTCAGAAGTCAGTTGCTTGTAGTCAGCGTTTCTAACCGGACGCGTAATGCATTCTCGAGAAATTTAATATGTATTTTGTGTGAGACAAAAAATAGTTTACGTGTTAAAAAGTGCAAGTATTTAATAAAAAAACAAATCTCACAGCTCTCTCTCTATATCAGTGAAGTATTATTTAAATCGTATCAAGCATTAATAAAAGGAATGAAGTGAAATTATAATCTGTGTAAGCCTACATTCTTCAGTCGCACCACTCCCTGCTAAGACATTCATGTCTCTAAAAATAAATAGCGACGCAGCTGAGGCAAACATAAATATATAAAATTAATGAAACAATCAAAATTACAAAGTTAATATTTTTAAACATTTTTTGGGCAAAGGCTACTGGAAACTTTTTGCCATATGTGCGGTTGCAACTACTTCAAGTTCGGCTCCCCAACAGTCGAAATATAATACATCTCTTCAAACTGCCTTTCCATACGTAGCAGCAACAAACCTTCTTCAAATTGGCTCCCAAAACGTTGGGCAAATAACAATACAATTCCTCCTAAAATTTTCCTTCATTAGCTATAAAACACCTTCTAATTTCAATCTTAAATTACTAAAAGGCTAGAAAAAGGATTTAGAAAGCTTTTGTACTAGAACGTCATGCTTATGAAGAAGGTTTTAACTTTCCGTTGAGAATGTCATGCAGTAGAACATATTGATACTCTGGATATTTTATTTCAAGCAATCTATAGAGACAATCATAGTTTAGCCAAACAAAAGAGAAGCAAATCAATTTATATCAGCATGACATACATGTGATACCAATACCAAAATATTTTAATAACCCTCTGTAAGCAAGTTTTACTTTATTTACTTTGTTGTAATTACGTTCGTTAGTAGGGTATGCTAAATCATTGAATAAAGCGAGAAAATTAGAAATCAATTTAATTCAATTCATTTACTGCAACGAATAGACTATTTATATAGTTTCTGGCATTGTCATTTAACATTAAAATTAACAATTACTTATAAATATTCATTGATGTCATAAAATGCACAATTTATGAGGTAATTCTTTAATGAATTTGGAACCTGTTATTTGTATAAGCAAGGAAGGTAATTTATTGTATAATACTTAACCAATCACATAAACATTTTTTTCCAAAAATTTCTTACTTTTCCCTTCCCTATACATGTTATATTTTGTTCTTGTGTCATATGTATGTAAATTGCTATTGATCTTTATATCTGACTTTTGTCTGACTAAAAGAATAACTCTAAAAATATATAATGTAACCACAGTTAATATTCTTTCTTTTTTAAATACCTCCCTACAAGAATCCCTGGATTTTAATGAGCATACAATTCTTAGACACGTCTACTGTAGTACTAATAACCGCTTTAGATTATCTTTATGTGTTGTGCCTCATAATTCAATAACATAGCTCAAATGAGTATGGATAATTCCATAATAAATCAGTTTTAAATTTGGTTTTTCCAAATAATGAGCCACACAGTTCAACAAATAGACACCCTCAGTCAACCAATACCTCATAATTAACAGCTGAGATCATTGTTCTCGATGATCACAAAGGAGATTAACTTGGTGGCCTGGGAATCTTTATATTGTGACTGTTCATTTTTTAAACTGTCACTCTTAACTGTTTTGTTTTTATCTAATTGAACTTGACTGGGGTGAATTACTGCAATTCTCCATCACTTTGCTTCGTTCTGGGAGTCGAACATAAGACTCCACAAACTAGCTCGGAGAATGGCACCCTGTGTCATTCAGCAGCTTGCTTACTGACAGACTGACTTGCAAGAATATTCATTTACATAGTCGTCCTCTCTGATCTAGGCTAGCCTCTGGTCATGAGTTCAAGTCCGGCAAAGGGTGATGAATTTTTGCAAGCATGGCTTACTTCAGAAAAGAAGTAAAGCTAGTGCTCTGTGTCGTAGATTTACTGCACATAAAAGAACCTCAAGCCTGTTAAAGAGGCCTCTGAGCAAAATTTCCGGTCTCTCACGCCCAATATAGAATGGAGCGCTAAGAACCATAGTAGTTAAAGAGCGTCCATAAATAAATTTTAATTTCATTTTAATTTAACTCATTTATACAGGCAACGGAATCTTCCACAGAACATTCTAGAACTGACTCAGCACACATTCTGGAGGAGGAAAGAAACCTCTGGTTATCTGCTCCAGGTGTTTATGCTGCTGAGCGCTACCTGTTGTTTATTGCGACTGCCAGAGGCACTGCGTCACCAGCTTTACCTCTATTTCATTGCAGATGTTTACGTTTATGTGAAAACTACGAAGCTGTTAATGTTGTTAAATAAGTACACGACCAAAGAGAATGTACAAAGGTTTGAAATGTCACCTATCATCTAACAAGTTACTCGAACATTCCAGTCAATGATTGTTCCACCACCAAAGGGTACTTATACGCTATGCAGCATTTCCACAACTGGGGTGAGGTTAAGATTCTGCAGAAATATTATTTAAATAAAATTCTAGTGGTAACACACACTAACTTCACTCTTTCAAGGTAATTATCTTGAAAGAGTAAAGTTACAGTGTGTTGCCACTAGAATTTTATTTAAATAATATTTTAACTACTTTAAAATAAAGAGAGTTGAGGGTTGTTACACTACATCACTAAAATATTCTTACTTGAACGCGTTTCGGGAGACGGTTTGTTCCCATTGTCAGCATGTCCTCAACTGATTTTACCAGTTATTGTCTGGGGAATGTGTGTGGCTAGTGTGTTCTCTGGTGCTGGGTTGATGAACCTCCAAAGGCTGTTAGGTGGCGGCAGTTCGAAGTTCATTAGGTGATTCCTGTGTTTGACAATATGTATTTTTTCCCAGATGTCCAATTCACTGCTGCTGTTGATCGGTTTTAAGAGTTTTATGTTTGGAGTGATATCATGGTTTGAAGACCAGAAATGATGTGCTACTGCTGATTTATCTGTCTGTTTTTGGTAAATGCATCTCATGTGCTCTTTAAGTCTTATTTCAAGATTTCTTTTGGTTCTTCCTATGTATACCAGGTTACATTCATTACAATCAATTTGATATATACCAGCTGATTTATCGTTGGGGATAGGATCTTTTGTTCTGTTGCATAGTAGTTTCTGTATATTGTGGTTATTCTGTGGAGACAGGGTGATGATGTATTTCTTGAATATCCTTTGAAATTTATGATGTGTCCAAGGGTGATAAGTGAATTTCCTATATGTTTGTGGTTTTTGTTGTCTGAGTAAAGTAGTCGTTTGTTGGATGTATTTCTGTCTTTCAAACTTTTTTATCTTCTTATCTATTGTTTTTTTTTTCTAGTATCCATTCATAGTGGCTATGTGGATAATGTGTTGGTATTCTTTATGGTATTCCTCTTTCTCCAATGGTATATGTACTAACCTGTTTGTAATACTATTTAAAATTGCATGTTTGTGGCTTGTAGGATTGTGGCTATTTTTTTTAATATAATTTTCTGTGTGAGTTGGTGAGAGAACACCACTAGCCACACACATTCCCCAGACAATAACCGGGAAAACCAGTTGAAAACATGCTGACGATGGGAGCAAACCGTCTCCCGAAACGCGTTCAAGTAAGAATATTTTAGTGATGTAGTGTAACAACCTTCAACTCTCTTTATTTTAAATTATGACACATCACTGTTACTAGCTTCTAAATCTTCAAAATTAATTTTTAACTACTTCACTGTGTTTCCCATTAATTGTAATGTTCTGCTGAAGTTTCACATCCTTTTCTGTGAAAACAAATATATATATATATATAAATACAGTGAAAGATTGATTTGCAAGACAAGTGATACATTTATGCACATATAAGCTTATTGTCCTTCAAAACCTGACATTGTGTGTAGAGGTCTCGCATACTTTGTGCGAAAGGCAGCCTGAGGGATGTAATCAACTTCAGAACTCAGTTTGAGTTGGATGTTGGCAATGTCTGATAGTTCTTCTTCAGGTGAGGAAAAACGAAATAGTCGGGGGCCACATTTGGTGAATAAGGGGGTGATGGAGCACAAGCACCCATTACGTGCAGGAACTGTGTGGTAGTAGGTATTCGTAAATTATCCCTCCAGCATTCTCTTGATGCATGACTCCTCATGCCTGACGGTCACGCCACTTCATGCTTTGCCACTTGGGTCATGCTTCAGGCACCATAATTCATCACGTGTAACGATCCATTCAGGAAAGGTAGGATCACTATCCACCAGTCGACAAAGTCCCCATCTTGTCTTGTTTCTGATCAGGAGTCAAGTCGTGAGGCACAGTTTACGGTTATTATTGAGTAAGCCTTCCACATGAAACTCCTGTGGCCTTTGCCAGCATCCAAACCATAAGTCGACGATCTTCGGACAAGAGTTGTCAAATTTTTTTTGTGGTTTCATTTGTGCACAATACAGGCCTACTCGTTGCACGTCTTTCACGGTGTCCCAACTTTCATGGAAGTGCTTGTACCACTCGTACACATACTTTTGTGATAAAGCACTACAGTAGAATCTCGTTAGCACGTTTTTGCAGGGACCTAAGGATTTGGACGTCATGGACGGGAAAACGTGTTAATGAAAATGCAAAATATGCAATTTAAAACATACTTATGTAATAAAATCTAATAATTACTACATCTCCATGGGTAATTGAAATCGATTTTGAATACAATCTGTGTTGAATTCAATATGTGTTCAAATGGATTTGGATACACAAAGCCTGAGAATAAATAATTCAAGCTTTTATGTTGGTCGACTTGGATTTTTGAGGTTATGAATGTTTTTGAGAAAATAAATTGCGAATCATGGAAGCGACAAGAGTGGCTTTGCTGTGCGTTTTATTACACATGTGATAACAATTTTTGCTAAAAAAGAAAAAAAAATTATGAGCGTGCATTATGTTACGAGTACAATAGGCGAATGTATCTTTGGCGTATTCAATACGATTTGAATACGGTAAGTGTTTCCATGCAACAAATTTCATTCCGATCCTCTTCTGATCCTATTTTCCAAGAGGAAAGTTTTGTTTTGGCATTTTTCCCTTCTTTAAAAGCAATTTTAATCAATTTAGGTTTACTAACAATTGTGTTTAAGGTTGACGGAGGAATGTTTAACTTCCGCACTATATCCGCATGTTTCATATTTGGATTGTGATCTATTTCAAGGATTTTTAGTTTTTTACTATTGGTTATTTACTACACTTTCTTTTTTTCATTGCAAATGAAAAGTTAAAATACAAATCTACGTATGTTTGGTCAACACTCAAAAGTAGAAACTATCGTTGGCGTTTACCACGCCAAGGTAAAGCATTCTCTATCCCGCCCACACAAATATTTACATACATGCATGTGATTGGCTGCCAGTATCCACCCCGTGACCGAGGATTCACCGAAGTAGCCAATGAGGACGTCAAACTTTGAACGTGTTAAGCACCTTCTCCCACTGGACCGATCAAGGATTGGCCAAAACAGTGAATGAGGACATCAAACTTCAAACGTAGTAAGCGGGACCGGGAAAACGCACTAAGCAAATCTTATTTATTACATTTGGTGATTTGGTACCGGGACTTTTATAATTGAATGTAATAAACGGGAAAACGTGTTAATGAGGAACGTGCTAATAAGATTCCATTGTATTTCCATAAGACTGGCCAGCAAGTCGTGAGATTCCTTTGTTGTTTTCTTAACTTTGAACCAGAATTTCACATTCGTACGTTGTTCCATTTCAGCCTTAACAGCATCACTGCACTACACCTTCCTTCCACAATATGTACACACAAAGTGCATGCCTGAACAAGCACACACATTCACAAATGACTGACCTCGGGTGTTCATGAACTGAGTGTCAAACACTAGGACAAATCACATCCCATGCCAGGTTGTATACACATACAGTAATTTAACAAAGAACATGGGGAAGTAAATGAAATAATTAAATCATTGCAACATCGGGCATACAACTTGAGCTTCATAAAAGAGTACGGATCCTAAAGTACTGCCTGTCACTTACAGACAACAGATTTATGAAACAATACCTGTATACTCACTTGGATCATTGTTGGCATTCCTTGCAGCTATATTGTCTAGATGTTCGTTCACCTGCCACAAATTGAGAGATCCAGCATCTGGGCAGCGATTCTTCAACACCCAGTAAGCAACTTCAGCAAAATCTCCCGAGTGCTCACCAGCAGCTTTTGGAGCTCTATAGTCAGAAAAGTAAACAGATTAAAAATCTAATCTGTTGCATTCACATCACTTTCTCTACACTATTCACTCTTCTACAAAAGCTTATTCTTCTATCTACATCTTGTTAACACAAGATAAACCTTCATTACACATTTTGTTGTACATATAAGAAGAATACAGTAGGCTGAGGCAGTATTTTAATACCTGAATAATTTCAATTGTTATTTATAATAAGTAAATTCAATAACAGCCCGCCTTGAAACAATATGCATGTAATAATTATTTAAATTGTATGTAACAGTCATTGCAAATGCTTATTTTTATTGTAAACATATTTTAATAATGTTATGTGAATACATTACATACTCTAATAATGCAAGAGCTGTGAGAATAATAAGTTTTAAATTGCTAACAATGAGTAATAATGAGGTAATTGTGGCAATAATGTGTTTAGAGTTTGAAATGTACTGGTCATGATTAGATCGACGATGACGTAGTTTCAGTGACAGTTTTAAATTAGCCAATCAACAGCAAAGAAAATTTTTAAGTTAAATGCAGAAATTCTATTGGACTAGAATTAGCCAATCAGAGACTTGCAATACCGAAGCTTAAGGATTTTAACCATTGAGGTTACTCAGTTGCTGGCGAGACTTGATAGAGTATAGATGGAAAAATGTGTTCTCTATGGGTGAATAGTAAAAATAGATATATGTGCTAAGTGAGTGTATAAAAGTTTCTCACAGTTCTTTAAAAAGTGTAGTGCTGTATAAATATGTGCAAGAATTTAATAAAAGAAATTAATTTAAAAGTTTAATTCGTGATGTCTACAATAATTGTCATACCGCGCCCTACCCAAGATACATGACTCTAAAGTAAGACTGACGCAGCCGAGGCAAATTCAAACAGTAATATTACGTAAGCATAAAAAAATTCAAACCTATGCCCAAAGTGTGTTACAAATTACATAAAACAACTATTATTACATATAACAATTCTTCAAGTTTACGTAAACATATATTACACAACAGCAGCAGCAAATTAACCTCTTCAAGTTAGCTTCCAAGCGTGTGGCTAACAACAATAACAGTAAAACTTCGACAATAGAAGAAAAACACAAACTACTACAAATTGGCTATCAACTGCGGACCAGATTAAATAATTTACGTATTTAACAACAGTTGAAGAACATTCCTTCTTCAAGGCTAATGTGACAGAGTTTTAAAACGTGGACCGCTATGTGATGGTTTTAAAATTCCATGCTCTTTGCATGAACATGAGAAAGAATGAATGGCAACTTACCACTTGAAAAAAGTGTAATTATTTGAAAACTCAAACCCATAGCAAAGGATACCTCACAAATGGTGACATAAAAATTTTATTTTATTTTTTTTTTTTAATTGTGTGCTTCAACAAAATCATTTTTGTTCAGCAAGACTTTATCTCTTACGGTTTACCAATTGTATAAAATTACTTCCAAATGAAGAGAACTTCACAGGCTATTCCCAGAAAATTGAAGACATACATTTTGTTATATAAACATCTTAAACATATTTTTTTTTTTCAACATGGTGGGGTGTAGTTGTGCTGACGCACGGTAAAGTGCAAAAAATGTTTGAAAAAGAAAAAAACCACATAGCAAACGACTATTAGAAAGTAAAACTAGAAAGAGAACAAACTAAGAAAGACTAGAAAATGAGGATAAAACTATGCAGCCATCAGAAACACAAAATGAGAAACAAGTTACGAGGGCTGTCCCAGAAGTATCCGACCTAACAAAGAAAACACAAAAATTCTGGAAAAAACATCTTTATTTCTCTACATAGTCTCCTTTCAGCTCAGTACACTTTTCCCAGCGATGTTCAATAGCTTCGGTACCCTGTTTATCGCGAGAACCGTCGAGTTCTTCAAAATAGCCATCAACTGCAAACTCCACCTCTTCATTGTTGGCAAATCTTTTACCAACAAGGCATTTCTTCAACTCTGGAAACAGAAAATAATCAGAGGGGACTAAATCTGGCGAATAGGGTGCATAAAAAGCAATTTGAACTTTAAATCATTGATTTTGGCCATAGCGATAATGGATGTATGAACTGGTGCATTGTCTTGATGAAACAGAACTTTATTTTTCACTAAATGTGGCTGTTTTTGTTTGATTTCATCATTCAAACACTGCAATAAGGTTGCATAATACTTGCCATTGATTGCTTTTCCTTTTTGAAGATAATCAATGAAAATTATCCTACGCGCATCTCAAAGATCTGATGCCATGACCTTGCCTGCAGATGGAACTGTCTTCGCCTTCTTTGAAGCTGATTCTCCCCTTTCAATCCACTGTTTTGACTATTCCTTTGTCTCAGGTGTGAAGTGATGGACCCATGTTTCATCCTGGTTATGAATCAATGCAAAAACCCAGCTTTATTGCAACAAAACATCACCAAACACTCGACTGAAACATCCTCAGACGCTGCTTTTGTTCCATTGTGAGTAAATGCGGCACCCATCTTGCGCACAGCTTTCTCATGTCTAAATTTTCAGTTAGCGTGCGATGTACAGCACTTTTTGAAATGCCTACAATGTCTGCTAGCTCACGCACTTTCAGTTGACGGTCATCCAATACCATTTTGTGGATTTTCTTCACAATTTCTAGCATAGTCACCTCATTTGGTCAACCACTGCTATGTTTGTCTTGGCAGCTTGTACGGCCTCGCTTAAACTCTGCCACCCAATATTTTAATGTTGTAAACAAAGTAGCAGACTCCACCAGAGTAGAATCTATACCCCCGCCGCTGAATCTTTGCACTTGACAGTTTGTGTGGCTTCGCGTAACATTGGCTATATTGTGGTTGCAACGTTGCCAGAGTGGCTAGTAAACAACAACAGCTGATAGTTCATTCTATCGTGTCTAAGGCACATACAAAAAGTGTACATCAATGAATAATAACTATTTTGTATTATTATTGTTAATTGAAAATAACTCTGCACAAACACTGCAGTGTATGTAGAGTAAATTACGCACTTTTGGCAATATAGAAACAAAATAATGCAAACTTGGCTGCTACAATGAGGAGAAATAAAACAAATTATAAGCATGCGATAAAGTTATTTTCACTCACCGATTTAAAACTGCAATGACTCAATTCCACCCAAATCCTCGTCGTCGTCATCATCATCATTGGAAGCATCATGGTCATCTTCACCAAGGCATATCATTAATGGTTCACACTCACTAATAATTCTGTCTATTTTTTGTGCTTATTTCTTTAGCTTAATCACATGATCTACCTTCTTCTTCCACGAAGCCGCGTGCACCATCGCCACAGCTTCCCACAAAAGCCTTTCCACCTCGGTAATGGTAAATGACTTATTGTTCTCCCTCACATAAGCCTTAATGTCGCACCACTTTAATTCGATAGGGTTGAAGTGGCAGTGTACGGCTTTATCAGCAGGAATAGAGGGATGGCCGTGAAGCTTCACATACTCCTTTTCCTGTTCAAAGAATTCTTGGGTCCTCCTTAATAGTTCCAATGCCCAACTATTAAGTGGCACACCTCGGCGCAAAGGATTTTCACTTCATGAATCATCACTCGGTGATCGACATTGTCGCACTTAATTCTTGTATAAATAAATAATACGAATGAAATATATATAAAATAGATAAATATAAATAAAGGTAGGCACCAGCTGTTGAAGAGATCACATCTACTTCTAAACTCACTCTTAAGGTAATTTATTCACTTTCCTTTTGCTTTTATAAGCATTCTCAATTAACGACACTGTAAGTGCAGAATAGCCGTAGCTTGCAAAGAACAATTCGACACTCGTGCTAGAGATTCACAAACTGAAGCACGTGGTTGGGAATAGCTACATCCGGCAACAGAGCCGCTTCCAGCCCCCGTTCTGCCATCAACCATCCGGAATGCTGCCTTGTGATTGGCTTAGGAAGTCAAACGGTTGAAGCTTTTCATCTGTTTTTTTGCGAGTGTACCAACTTAAATGCTAGCTGTCAAGTGCAACGTTACAGCAGCAGGGGTATAGCTCAGCTTTAATATTAGTTGGACTAAGACCTTTCAAATGAAAGTATTGTATCACATAACGATGGCTAATTTTATCCATGTTTACAAATTTGCTGAGTGTGTTCACTATTAATGACTGCCAAACAATTACTAAACAACGTAGCATTGTCAAACTTCAAACTCAAGCTTTATAAGGGTGGTACTTTCTAGCATAGTCATTTGTTTGAAACAACTGCTATATATACGTCAAGTCCGGTACTTCTAGGACTGCCCTCATACAAATGGAAATAGGACAAGGGAAGTTGAGCTGATAGCGTCATTAGGTTATCATTGATATTGTAAATAAGGATTTGAAAAAGGCTCATCAAGAAATTGTGCTGTGAAAAAGCGAAAATGAGAACCTGAATAGAAAAATGTTGCTGCAAACAGGAGAAGAGAGATACACCAAAACCATAAGAAAACAGCCAGAACGACTCGGTACAGAGAAAAATGATGAAATTGAAACTATAAACAGGTTTGAGGTATTACAGAAACAGACAGAAGAAGAAAATTTGGAAGTAGTGCAGCCAAGCGCACAAGAAAAAGGACAAGCAAATATAAGTGGATAAATCCCATGTTGAAAATGCAGGAAAGTAAAAAGACAATGGAACAACAGACCAAGAAGACGGAGAAGAAAGAAGAGGTAAATAGTGTAATTGTGTATGGTGATTCATTATAAAAAATCTGATGTGTTACACTCACATGACTTTCTCTACTCTTGTACAGACTATTTTTACAAACGCTTATTAATGCTTCATGTTAATCAAGATGTTAATCTTATTGCTAATTTTCTTGTAGATGCAACGGGAATATGGTAGTTTTTAAGCGATAGTCAAATATTTTAAGAGCTGGTTGCTATGTGGCGCATTCCATTCTCTTTGCATGTCCAGGACATAAAAAAAAATGAATAACGAATTTGAGAAAAAGTATAAGTATTGCAAAATTTAAGGAAATAACAAGCAATATCTCGAAAATGGTTCACTCAACAAAAAAAATGTATATGACATAAATTGTGTATTTTAATGCGATCTACATTTTTTGTGTAGTAAAATTTTGTCTATCTCTTATGGTTTACCAGTTATACAAAAGTCGTTCACAATGAAGAATACTTTTGGAGACATTCCCAGAAAATTCAAGATACACATTTCATTTGTCATGAAAATATCTTAAACATATATTTTAATCAAAATCGTTAGAGCCATTTTTGAGAAAATTGAAATTTTTGAAAAATGTTCCATGTAAAGGGTAATCTGGGGTGGGGGGGATTTTCTGGAAAACCTTTGTGTCACATCTCTGGAAGATACTAAACCTAAATACCAAGTTTGGTGTTTATCCGACTGTTCGTTTCTGAGTTATGCTGTTCACATACACACAGACACACACACGGGCATGTTTCCAAAAATGCTTTTTTATAGATTCAGGGGGTCTCAAAACATGTATTTCCAGTGAAATCTCGGTATCAAACTTTTGGGTGGAATGCAACACTTCCCCTACTTACTATACATAGTAGAGAAAGTAAAAATGTAGTGGTAAAGAGGGAAAAAGTGAATATGCTAAGAAGAATAAAAGCAGAGTAGCTACCAAGTTATGTTGGTAAAGAAAAGGAAAAAAGTGAGGTTAAAACAGTGGTGTTACACAATGGGACAAATAACATAAAACGATCGCAGGGAATAAATGAGGTTATGGCAGAAATATACAGTGCAAAAGACAACTACCCACAGGCAACTACAGTAATGGACAGTGTAATGAAAAGAAGAGATGTAAATCAGAATTATATAACAAACTTAAACAAAGAAATAAAATAGGCATGTAATAGAATGCATGCAATTTATGTATATGTAAGTTGTCTGGTCAGGGATGGATTACATTTAAATCATAAGGGATCTTTTCTCTTAGGCCAGTTGATAAATAAGGTAATAAATATATGTATGAAACAGGAAAACTGCACATAAGTCCAGAGGATGGGAAAGTAAATAAAGAAATAAGAGAAAATAGATTAAGTTATATAGGAGGAAAGAATACAGAAATAGCTAAGGTAGAAACAAGGTCATTAAGAACAGGTATCAAACAGGTAAAGGAATTAAGCTGTTATCATCAGAATGTGCAGTCTTTAAGAAATAAAAGGACATTAATAGAACTAAATATAAACGAACGGAAACCAAATATCATGATATTCACTGAACACAATTTAAAGGAGGAGGAAATGCTGGTTACAAATTTTCAGGGTTATATGCTTGGAACTTATTGTAAGCAAGAACATGTAAGTGGAGGTGTAGCTATATATATAGAAAATACAATACATTTTAGAGAAATAGATTGTAGAAAATTTACAGTAGAAATGGCATGTGAACTCGCAGCAGTAGAACTTAACTTAAAAGAAAAAATGTAATACTTATTGGAATGTATAGGGCACCATCAGGAGATTAGAAAATATTGTTGCTGTTGCTGTTATTAATTATTATTATTATTATTTTTTTTTTTTTTTTTTTTTTTTTTTTGGGTGGGGGGTAGTGCATTCCAAGTAACGGGGTGTTGAATGTTCTAAAAAACATAACACTGAGGCAGTATTTTAATGCCTAAATGATATTTATTGTATTTTTTATTAATTAAATTCAATAACAGCCCACCTTGAAAACAGTATGTATATAATTATTATTTATATTGTATGTAAAGTCATTTTATTGTAAACACATTTATTAGTGATATGTAAATGTTTATATACTCTAATAGTGCAAAAACTGAGGTAATAATGTAATTTTTGGTGACAATAATGTATCTGGAAATTTAAAAAAAATACTGGTTATGAAAAGATCGGTAATAACGTAATTACGCTTACAGTTTGGAATTAGCCAATCAAAAGTAAAGAAAAGTTTTAGTTTGAATGCTTAAATTCTATTGGACTAGAATTAGCCAATAAGAGACTGGCATTACCGAAGCTATAAGATTTTTACCGCTGAATTCAGTCAGTTGCCGGCAAGATGTTGTAAAGAGTAGACGTGAAAGTCGCGGGTAAGATGTTGTAGAGTACGGATGGTAAAAACTGTGTTCACCGCTAGAATATATATGAAGTGCTCACAGTTTTTCTTTTATAAAGTGTTGTGTTATAAATGTACAAGTATAAAGAGAAATAAAAAGAAGAAGTGAAATTAAAAAGTAAATTCTGTGACGTATTTTAATTTTGTGTTATCACAATCTTAAAAGAACTTGTGTTTCTATAGTGCGACTGAAGCAGCCAAGGCAAATAACTTTAATAATATTACGTAAAACAAGCATCATCTTCACTATAAAGCTTTGGCGTCCCAAGCATCAAGCAACATACAAGTGTATCTTCATTACGTACGCCAAATTGAAGAACATCAATACTCCCGCAACACGCTCTTCTCACATAACGGATACATGTTTGATTCTAGGACTCTGCATCATGCAGAAGTAAACATAATAACCATTAAAATACACTTAATTATTGGTTTGCCAATGGTATTATTCTGCGAAACAAAACCATGCATAACGTTATTAACAAAACGTCTCATGTATGGTTTTGTAGAGGTACACCAGATGGCTTCAGAAGGATTTTCATGACAAGCTTATAGCTGTATTAGAAAACCTCGTGGAATAACTTTTTCTAAATTTATTTAGGACATGGAGAATTGCACATTACTGAGTGATAATTATGTCTATTACATAACAATATATAAAGTAACTACGGCAGCAATGCATTTATTACTATTACAAACATGACTACGACTATAAGTCTCCGTTTAAACATCACTAAAGATAACTATAAATTAATGGTGAACCAGTGGGTGTAAAAATACGATTCTTTTTTGTACTTGTTCAGGAAAATGTCGCCTTTTATCCTAACTACTTGTTGCTTTTCTGAAATATGAAATATGCCTGCGCGCACATGATATTGCAATTAGAGTTTTGCCAGCGGCAAACCGTACTGTCCATATGAGGCAACGCCGCACTGCTGCTATTTGCTAGTGCCATTTTAGTGGACACGCCAGAAACAACAAGAGATTTGGACCACATAATAGTAGAGAAAGTATTAATGTATAATTAGTTTGAGTAATAATTTAATGGAGCCGTCTCAGTTCCGTAAGAAACTTCAGTTTTACATTTTCTCATTTACACATTATTTTCTCTGAAAATAAATAACTGAGTTTATATTGTAAATAACTATTTCAGACCAGACTGTCACATACCTGAAGTTGAGAAGCTTAGCTGCATCATGTCCTTCTTGTGGCAAACCAAGGATGCGAATGTAAATCTTGGCCAGCGTATGCTCCTTGATTCCATAGGCCCCACGCTCCCTGTCAAACTGTGGCACCAGAAGACGCAGCACCGGATGGAAATTGCTGTCCTACATTAACAGACATTCTCACCATTAACTTACGTTTATATACACTTGCACATCTATCAGCACCTAGAAATTAATACCAGAATATGGTGCGTTACATTCACATGACTTTCTCTATCCACAGTCATTCATTTTTATACAACTTGTACAAATTATTCTTATTGTCTATCTACTTCAAGTTAATTTATATAAACGTTTGCGTAGTTTAACACATTTCGTTATAGGTACAAAAGGATTTGCAATTCTGAAATGTTCCAAAAACTAGTCGCAGCCTGAAATTCCATACTCTTTCCATAGTATAGTGTTAAACAATGAGTAGTGACAGTTGTTTAAAAAATCTGATGTGTTACACTCACATGACTTTCTCTACTCTTGTACAAACTATTTTTACAAACGCTTATTCTCCATCTACTTCATGTTAATCGAGATAAACGTTTGCAGACCCTATCTTATTGCTAATTTCCTTGTAGATGTAAGGGGAATATATATTTACAAGGGCAATATAGAAATACAGTAGTCTTTAAGCACATACATATCTCTTAATAGCTGGTTGCTAGGTGCAGCACCATTCCCTTTGCCACAGATTAATACTCCTTGCATATCCAAGACAAAAAAATGAATAACGAATTCCCATTTGAGAAAATAAGTATTGAAAAATTTAAGGGAATAACAAGCAATATCTCGAAAATGGTTCACTCAACAAAAAAAATGTATATGACATAAATTCTGTATTTTAATGCGATCTACATCTTTTGTGTAGTAAAATTTTGTTTATCTCTTATGGTTTACCAGTTATGCAAAAGTCGTTCACAATGAAGAATACTTTTGGAGACATTCCCAGAAAATTCAAGATATACATTTTATTTGTCATCAAAATATCTTAAACATATGATATTTTAATCAAAATCGTTAGAGCCATTTTTGAGAAAATTAAAATTTTTGAAAAATGTTCCATGTAAAGGGTAGTCTGGGGTGGGGAGATTTTCTTGAAAACCTTCATATCGCATCTCTGGAAGATACTGAACCTAAATACCAAGTTTGGTGTTTATCCGACTGTTCGTTTCTGAGTTATGCTGTTCACAGACACACACACACAGACAGACACACAGACACATACACGGACATGTTCCAAAAATGCTTTTTGGATTCAGGGGATCTCAAAACATGTATTTCCGGTGAAATCTCGGTATCAAATTTTTGGGTGGAATACAATACTTCCCCTGCTTACTATACGTAGTAGAGAAAGTAAAAAAGATGGTATTAAAAAAGTAAAACCAATAATAACAATACTTTATTCACCACATAGCACATTACAATTGTGAGCAAATGCTCATAAGTAGGTGACACATTAAGCCTAGCTTACTAAATGATTATGATTACACATGTACCTAGTCTTACCATAAATATTGTCCTAACTTTTGAGGGTGTGTGTACTTCCGCCCGTTCAAGGTTGCGACTGCAACAGTGGTTGGTGAAGCGTCAGTCATTGTTGGATGAGCTGGAGAAGCGTAAAGTTGTCAGTTTCAGGTTTTCAAGATGGAATGGGGGAACTATGAAAATCTGTGGCCGTGATAGCGCTGTACAAGGTAGGTAAATCAACGCAGGAGATTTTCAAAACCCTCTAGAAGCTCAAAATCAGCAAGAAATTTGTTTACCGCACTATCCTGTCCTTTGTTTGAGACTGGAACTGTGAAAGATCGGCTGCGGCAAGGAAGACCACGCACAATATGAACACGAGGCAAAATCCAGTAAGGCGAGTCAGTTATGGCTCATGAGCTAAAGATATTTCGCACATTAAGCAGTGACCTGGGACTCCATGCTTACAAACAATGCAAAGGACATCTCCTGAAAAATGAACTGAAGCGTCAAAAGCTCCTAAAATCAAAGCAAATGGATACTGTCGAATCCTTTTCACTGATGAAAAGATTTTCAGTGTTGAGAAGGCTTTCAATGCCCAAAATGACAGGATATATGCCAAATCCTCTAGGGAAGTTGGTGAAAAAGCTCCAAGGGTCCAGAGGGGTCATCATCCTGCATCAGACATGGTGTGGTGGGGTGTGAGTTACAAGGGCACAACGGAGGGGGTCAAAACTTCAGCCAAAGTATACCAAGAGACAGTGCTTGAGGGTCTAGTCAACAACACCCTCTTCCATGAACAGAACTTCCAGCAGGACTCAGCCCCAGCACACAAGGCACGGACAACCCAGCAGTGGCTGGAGGTAAATGATCCGGACTTCATTTCCACTTCCGATTGGCCTTCTGCAAGTCCGGATTTAAACACTTTGGACTACAAATTCTGGTCCAAGCTTACAAGAAGAGACATCTCAATATTGAAAGTTTAAAGTGGTCTTTTCGGAAGGCAGCTGCAGATTTTCTATGTGATGTGTTGCGCAATTCAATTGATGAGTGGTCACAAAGACTTAGGGACTGTGTGCGTACTAATGGTGGCCATTTTGAATAATTATTTGTCATTTTGATTTATATTCCATCCAGATAATTCATATTACTACAATATTAAAATATCTCTAACCATTTTGTGTTAATATACATATAACTTTGGGACAGTATTTATGGTAAAACTAGGTACATTGATGATAAAAATGGATATGGCTGATGCTACAAAACAAGTTATTTGAAATAAATTTTGTGTTTTAATGAGATGTAATTTTTTGTGTTGTAGGCGTTTGTCTTCTCTCATGATAATCCATTACACAAAATTCCTTTTAAATGAAGTGTACTTCACAAGCAATTCCCAGATAATTAAGATATACATTTTACTGACACGTAAATATCCTGAACATTTGATACTCTAATCAAAACAGTCATACAAATAACAGAAGTTTTTCCATGTAAAGCATAGTTTGATATCACGGATTTTTGTTGAAAAATTTTGTGCTGCATCTTTAGAGGACGCTCAACTTGAATAACTTTGGTATTTAATCATCTGTTTGTCTCTGAGTTATGCTGTTCATGCACATAGACTTTTTACTTTCTCTACCACGTACATGGTAGACGGAGAAGGTATGTATTGCATTCCACCCAAAAATTCAACACCAAGATTTCACCGTAAATACATGCTTTGATACCCCTGAATCCAAAAACAGCATTTTTAGAAAAAGGTCCATGTATGTGTGTGAACACCATTACTAAACAACGAAAAGTCAGGTACACACCTAACTTGGTATTTAGGTTCCATATCTTCCAAACATGCGGCACAAAGACTTATATAAGAAAATCACCCCACTTCCGACTATCCTTTATGTAGCACATTTTCCAAAAGTGTCCATCTTCTAAAATGGTTGTAACAATTTTGATTAAAATACCACATATTAAAGATATTTACATGACAAACAAAATGTATACCTTTAATTTTCTGGGAATACCCTGTAAAGTCCTCTTCATTCAGAAGGAATTTTATATAACCTTGTATAATTGCTAAACTTTAAGCGATAGACGAAAACATACATCTCTTTAAAACACACAATTTATTTTAAACAGTTTTTGTGGCACAAGCATTTCAGAGATATCCGTTATTAAGGTTCGAATTGTTCTATTAAAGACCTGTCAACATTCAGCTGTTTCTCGCGATGTCATGAAAACAGTAAGGCAGCATATAGCGTCCAGTTGTTAAACATTTGACTATCACTGTTCTCTTTCCATCTATAACGAAATGTGTAATGTAGCTGTTTCTGCAAAGGTTTATTTGGATTAAAATGTAGTAGGTAGAAAAATAAGCTTTAGTAAGAATAGTTTATCTACTCACTAATAAACCATAGAGGGTAAGGAAAGTCATGTGAATGTATCACATCAGATTTTCCTGAATTATGATGAGATTGTCTGCCAACAAAAGATTATTTATACGTGTTTTATTATCAACTGTTATTCCCAGGTTTAGTAAAACTATCCATTTATTTAAAATGTTGTCTATATATATTGCTTGAAATGAAATATCCATGGCCTTTATCTTATTTTACATGCATATTCTATGGACTAACACAACTTTTCTACTCCATGGTATTGAGAATCTTCTTCACAAGCATGTTGTGTTATTGGTCCAGTTAAATTGAATTTTATTTATGGACACTCTTTAACTGCTGTGGTCCTTAGCGTCCCGTTCTGTAATGTGCATGAAAGATTGGAAATTTTGCTAGAGGCCTCTATCAGGCTTGAGGTTCTTTTACATGCCATGAATCTATGACGTGGGATCCCTGCTTTACTTCCCTTCTGAAGGAAGGCATACTAAGGATTTTTACAGAGGAACAAAATTCATCGCCCTCTGTCGGGTTTGAACCCGTGACCTTATTGGTCCAATGTGTTCATATTCAAGGATAAGTGCTTTTTAAATCCTTTTTAATTTTGTAGTACCCGCAATGATATCCCAGCTATGTATGGGACAGACACAAATAAGGTCTGGGTGCACCAGGATAAAGCTTCCAGTCAAACACCAGATTCAATCTTCAATTTTCTAAAGACAATGGAGCAAGAAACAGGAATACGTGCTATTCCTTTCAGCAACATTCCAGTGAAGTCGCCCAATGCATCACATATGGATTCTTGTGCATTTGGAGCTTTGAGAAACACATGTCCATGTTCACTGTACATTTCCAGTTTTACAATGTATAAACATGTTTCTGGCACCCAAGTGTACAGTTTAAAACATCTTCTTATCATTTTATGCATTCTTAGCCTGTTGGACCATAAATCTTCCTCAATTTCCCAATCCATCATTGCCCCTGTAATTCCTTGAATCCACGTGCTATGCAGTCTTCCTTTTCTTCCCGTTCCTAGTGGTGTCCATTCCATTATTCTTTTGGGTAATCTTTCATTTTATATTCTTTTAGCATGCCCATACCATTCTATTGTTTGTGTTGAATAAAATATAAAACTAAATTTTGAACATTCATATTTTGTTTTATAATCTCATTTCTAATTTTTGAAACAATCATAATTACAATTATCTTAAAAAATCTGATGTGTTACACTCACATGACTTTCTCTACTCTTGTACAAACTATTTTTACAAACGCTTATTCTCCATATGCTTCATGTTAATCGAGATGTTAATCTTATTGCTAATTTTCTTGTAGATGCCAGGGGAATTGGTAGGCTTTAAGCGATAGTCAAATGTTTTAAGAGCTGGTTGCTATGTGGAGTATTCCATTCTCTTTGCATTACCAGGACAAAAAAAGAAATAAGAGCTATAGATTTTAACTGTGCAGTAAACACACCGTAGTGATAGCACTGGAAAAATGTTTTTAACACACTGCTTAAATCCCTCGGTATTATCCCTTGTTATGCAAAATTATTTGTCATTGCATTGCAGATTACTTTTACATCATCAATAACAATATCCTGCAGCCAAACCTCATCAGCACACAAGTAAGGTGGGTATGGCATAACACCATCATAATTTGAAATTGATTTTAACTGCAAAGCATTGTCTAAATGAAGAATTTTATCAATTACTTCAGAACTCCAAGCATCAATATTTATTACAGTTGAAAAACATAATGCCATCAGCGAGTTGCTTGTGCACTGTGTGTTTTTAACCTCACCAAGTATGTCGTTATTTTGGCTCAAGGTACCAGCAATCACTTTGGCTGCTTACACGGAAAACAACTTCTTAACATTAAAATTAAAACTGGTTCGTTTCTTACTAGGCATTATGAAAACTCTAAAACGTAGACAAGTAAACAAAGAACAGAAACACCTGAAAATGGTACTGTAACAAATAATATGTGAATGAATAAAATAAAACAGCCGTTAAACCGTGGAAACAAAAAATATAAACTAAAATAGGAACATTTAAAATGCTACTATAATGAACAATAAGACATGAATTAATAAAATGAAACAATCTTACGAAATTGGTTCAAATCACCATTCCTTTGAAGCAAATGCCGATAGAAGATTCACAAAATCATAACAGTTCGTTTATTTCTCAGTATAACGAATATTTGACTATCGCTTAAGGCCTACTATGTTCCCCTTGTTTTGTATTTGTAAGGGCAATAGCCTTTAAGCATAGGCATATCTCTTAATAGTTGGTTGCTAGGTGCAGCACCATTCCCTTTCCCACAGATTAATACTCTTTGCATATCCAAGACAAAAAAATAAATAACGAATTCCCATTTGAGAAAAAGTATTGGAAAATTTAAGGGAATAACGAGCAATATCTCGAAAATGGTTCACTCAACAAAAAAAAATGCATATGACAAATTGTGTATTTTAACGCGATCTACATTTTTTGTGTAGTAAACTTTTGTCTATCTCTTATGGTTTACCAGTTTTGCAAAAGTCGTTCACAATAAAGAATACTTTTGGAGACATTCCCAGAAAATTCGAGATATACATTTTATTTGTCATGAAAATATCTTAAACATATGATATTTTAATCAAAATCATTAGAGCCATTTTTGAGAAAATTAAAATTTTCGAAAAATCTTCCATGTAAAGGGTAGTCTGGGGTGGGGGGATTTTCTTGAAAACCTTCGTGTCGCATCTCTGGAAGATACTGAACCTAAATACCAAGTTTGGTGTTTATCCGACTGTTCGTTTCTGAGTTATGCTGTTCACACGCAGACACACACACGGACATGTTACTTCCCCTACTTACTATAACAAGTACAACAAAATGTAGCTGAAAGTGTGACACATTGTTTCTACATTTTCTGGGTGTAAATTTGTTTGCCTGTCTGACAATTAGTTTGCATGTGCGAAAAGCCTCTCTCGCTATCCACATTTGTAGTTGAAAACCTACTGCCTTGAAAAATCAGGATATTCGTGTATCAGCTCCTTCAGTAATTCAGGTTTCACGTCCTGCATCACATGAACTGTCTTTGGCTAATGCTGCGACGCTAGGTTTTTCCTTCGAGAAACGCATCTTTAGAGAAACACTTCAGAAGTGGGATGTAAGAGCAAATTAGATAAACGAAAAACCTGGGCAGTTGAGCAAAAGAGTTTTCCTGCAGGATCTTGTGCCAACAGCTTCTCCAGTTTTTTGATGCTGCATTTGGCATCTTTCCTCTGCCTGGTTTCATCCTTCAGCTTATACAGGGTTACGGATGCTTCCTCTCCGACGCCTTGAGCTGCACTTCACCAAGTTGGCACAACTTTGTGTGCTGTAGGATGTTGACACCCCTTCAAAAATTGAGTAATTTCATAAATACGAGGGGCACTATTTATATTTTGAGCCTTGGCAAACCTGAATGTTGTACGTGCCATCTGACATTTCCAATGGAAAGTTTGACATTTTTTACCATAATCTACTTCAAACATGTTGTCAACAGAGCATCATTTGTTTTGTTTACACTATCTTGAAGATTGTGTGTCAACAAAAACATGGAAGTAACTCGTGTAAAAGTTAGTGCAATGATTTATTACGACTTTCAACATGGATTATCAAGACAAGGGTGCATCGATCAACTAACTTCCACATTTGACAACGAAGCTCCATTCTTTGCCACTATGAAACGCTGGTATAACAAATTTAATCGTGGCTGCCGTTTGCTCAATGATGAAGTTCGGGAAGGTCGTCCAAAATCAGTTGTTGTGCCAGAAAACATTGATGCTGTGCAAAAACTAATAATGAAAGATCGTCATGCAACATATTGTGAGATTGAGGCAACCCTAGGTATTAGTTCCACTAGCATATATAAAATATTGTATGATTATTTAGCCGTGAAAAAGGTTTGCTCTCGTTGGATCCCACATAATCTCAAAAAGATGCTTGTGTCTATTGGTGTACAAAAATGCTCAAGAAATACAATGCCAGTACCTCAAAAGATGTATATAAGATTGCAACAGGTGACGAATCATGGATCTATGCGTATGAGCCGGAACATAAACAGCAGTCGACTGTATGGGTGTTTCAAGATGAAACAAATCCAACAAAAGTTGTTCGCACTCGAAGCAAATGGTCGCCTGCTTTTTCAGCAAAACTGGCCATGTGGCAACAGTGCCTTTAGAGGAACATAAAACGATCAATGCCGAATGGTACACAACCATTTGTTTGCCAGAAGTCTTCGGTGAAGTAAGGAAAACCAACATGAACTGTAGGATCGTTCTTCATCAAGACAATGCGAGTGCACATACATCCCGTCTAACAACAAAGTATTTGAAGGCTCAAAAAATTGAATTGATAGGTCATCTGTCATACAGTCCTGATTTGGCACCCAATGACTTCTTTTGGTTCCTGAACATCAAGAATAAATTGCGTGGACAACGATTTTCGTTGGCAGAAGAAGCCGTTGATGCCTTCAAAAACCATGTTTTGGAGGTGTATCAAGAAGACTGGAATAAATGCTTTGACAAATGGTTCAAACGGATGTGAAAGTGTATTGATCATAAAGGAGAATATTTTGAAAAACAATAAAACAGTTTTCAATCAGAAATTACTTTGTTTTAATTATTAGGCTCAAAATATAAATAGTGCCCCTCGTAGCACAGCAATGCTCTTTCATAAATGCAGTTTTGTCTCTTTAGAATAGCTGACTAACAGATTAGAGTCAGTCAGTTGCTTCAAGTATTCCCCAACATACAGAACAGATCTTATCCATAAACCCTCTGAGTTAACACAGGAATCAGAAACATCTTTGCTTCTTTAGCACCAGCATATTTATATTTCAAAAAGGTTATATACTGCTGCTTCCTCTTCCTAGCGTTCTTGAGGGCTGTCTTAACCACAGAATGCACAAATAAACAATTATACAATAAAGCCTTGACATCATCTGCAGCATTTTGCTACAGTTCACGTTTTAAAGTAGGCTTTGTAAAATAAAAGCATTTCGCAATATTTCATGGCTTCAGTTTAAAAAAATCTGATGTGTTACACTCACATGACTTTCTCTACTCTTGTACAAACACTATTTCTACAAACGTTTATTCTCCATATGCTTCATGTTAATCGAGATGTTAATCTTATGGCTAATTTTCTTGTAGATGCAAGGGGAATATGGTAGGTTATAAGCGATAGACAAATATTTTAATGCTGGTTGCTATGTGGAGCATTTCATTCTCTTTGCATGTCCAGGACATAAAAAAAATGAATAACGAATTTGAGAAAAAGTATAAGTATTGGAAAATTTAAGGGAATAACAAGCAATATCTCGAAAACGGTTCGCTCAACAAAAGAAATGTATATGACATAAGTTGTGTACTTTAATGCGATCTACATTTTTTGTGTAGTAAAATTTTGTCTATCTCTTATGGTTTACCAGTTATGCAAAAGTCGTTCACAATGAAGAATACTTTTGGAGACATTCCCAGAAAATTCGAGATATACATTTCATTTCTCATGACAATATCTTAAACATATGATATTTTAATCAAAATCGTTAGAGCCATTTTTCAGAAAATTAAAATTTTCGAAAAATGTTCCATGTAAAGGGTAGTCTGGGGTGGGGGGGATTTTCTTGAAAACCTTTGTGTCACATCTATGGAAGATACTGAACCTAAATACCAAGTTTGGTGTTTATCCGACTTCGTTTCTGAGTTATGCTGTTCACAGACACACACACACACGGAGACATGTTTCCAAAAATGCTTTTTTTGGATTCAGGGGATCTCAAAACATGTATTTCCGGTGAAATCTCGGTATCAAATTTTTGGTTGGAATACAATACTTCCCCTACTTACTATACGTAGTAGAGAAAGTAAAAATTAACTTTATCCCATACATATATATGACTGTATCATTAAATGTGTCACTTGAAAATTTCGCTGTTATTGTTGATATCAGAAATCTGGGCCTGTAGTTACAGGCTATGCAGAATTTGGATTAGTGTCAGGGGGAGGTTAAGGAAGTTAGATGTTCTGCTGATTTTTCAAATCTTTTTTTATTCCATTATTAGCAATAGCTGGGACTGTATGAAATGACAATTAAAAGGAAAGGATTTAACATACAAACCATTTCATAAAGAATGGGGGATGTAAATTAAATTAAATCATCATTCGAGTTTATAAAGCTACCTGTGTAACATTGGGCAAGCAGCAAGTACTTATACATAGCTACAGTTTAAATGCTTCATCCATTCTTTAATTTTTCATCCACCCCCCAAAAAGTGACAATGCTTTTCAGCTCCTCAGTCACAATGTGTATTCGTAACACATTTAATATGACTACTTTGGTCATGTTTACTTGTGATATATAAGTTCACTTAGAAGTGTAAAATGTCTTATACCATTTAATCCGTATGGATAGGACAAGGTAGAAGAATGCCTTGTGGCATACTACTTTACATACGTGAAATCTCTTCTCATAAACCTGAACAAATATTTTACTACCTTCGCTATGTAAAGTTTATGGGAACTATGTCCTTGTATACCTTCTCAGAGGGCACAGTAAGCTGTTTTAGCAATTAAAGTTTTCCTTTAAGGAAGGCTTATTTTATTACATTTTTCCTGAAGAGAATCCTTCTTTTCCAACACGATTAAACCGCTCACATCAGCACATGTAAACAACTAAACGAATATCAAACCATAGCCAACTTGCAGTAACAAACAGCACTGCTTTTCTCCTTGTTAACAGCAGCAGTTTTGCATATAGGAAGAAGCATGACTTGATGCTTTTCTATGCAGTTTCATGGCCTTGCTTCACCTCTTATTTTGCTAGATATGCCACTCTTCCACTAATTTCTAAATCAGCTTTCATATCCTTTCACAGGCATCACGACTGAATGATAACAATAACTGTCATCGTTAAGGCAAGACAAAATGGGCTGCCTATTCTTTCAAAGCCATATGTCGCAAGTTCGAATCCCAGCATGTGATAAAGGACAGGGAGGACCCAAGTAAAATAACGTGTGATGGCACATTTGGATTGTCGCGGTATCCTATTCGTGTTATCTTATTTGCTGAGCGCCTGTTATTGTTTTACTATTTTGAATTTTGGGTTCCTTGTCCTCCGGCTAGCTATTATTACTCAGTCGAGCAAATATGTCTTGAACAGGGCGTGTAAACGGAAAGGAGTTGTTACTAAAAGATAACACTGATAAAAGAATTTGTTTTTACACTTTTATTGCCATCACACTTAATTAATTTCACATAATTACTCTTGATACATGCCTGACTGAAACTGTTATATTTTCGAATGTAACTATAATCACTTATTTGTTGCGCATTATTAATTCGCATATTTCACATTTTGTAACTAACTTTAAGACGCGAGAGATTCTGTAGAATTGCGTAACGTGTACTTCGTGAATGCTTCTGTTGAACTGTGCAATACTTGTCTCTGGCTCTAGAATTTATACTCCCTCACCCCGATATGCCTAAACATTATAACACAGCTACTATTGGTTAATAAAACGCACCAATATTAGCATCTATATTTTTATCCAATCAAAATTACGAATACATATGCTCTAGGGAAAATATTCCCTCCATTTCTAAAGAAAGGCACGCTACTCTGACGTCATTTGTTTGTCTCTTCTAATTTATAAACAACTCACCCCCTCGTTTCATTGTTACCCGCTCCTATTGTCAGTTTCAGTGAGGCCGTGTAAACTTATTTCCTAACAATGCTTATAATTAACAAACATCTCAAATCATTGTCATACAATAATGCTAATTTACACTACAATCACTCTGGCATTCACAGTGTTGTGATATAAAATACTGCCTCAGGATGCTGATGGGTTACATTTGACTGTACTTGCATGGAGTTTGCTTATTCTTAAAAAGTTTTATTGAAAATATTTAATATTTTCACAATATAAAACTGCTATAAACACTTGTATTTTATTCTTGAAGGTTAGTGTCATATAATAGTCTGCTGTTTCGGCTATTTTGCTCTACTGGGGTCCCCGATGAAAATGCTGAAAAAAGCAAGAAGGAATAGAATAAATTACCTTAAGAGAGAGGATATAAGTAGTTGGGATTTCGCCAATAACTTGTGCCCACCTGCCCGGCCCTTTTAGGTGTTTTACTTTTATAGGAAAATTGTGATATAAACACAACAAACGTAGCCATCTTCCCGCTAATACAGATGCTCAATGGGAAGTGCCAATTTAAAAAAGAAGTGAAAATCTGCGAAATAAGCGATGCGTTATTCCTTCTTCATTTTGTATTGCCACTCACAAAAATGCAATGCACTACTGGTGCAGCATGGAATAATCGACGAAGTAACTATCTGCGATTTATGCGACAACATTCTTCCAACTGGAAATACAGAAACATAAGCTTATATATATTTATATAAAAAAAAACGGCTAAATTGTGATACTTTTGCCCACCTACACTACGTATAAGGAAGTGAGAAATAATGAAATAAATTACCTTCGGAGTGAGTGTAGAACATGTCGTCTCTCCAATATCTGGTGCCCACCTACCCACCGTTTTAGGTGTTTCACTTATATAGGCAAATCACGTGAGGAAGACAACAAACGTAGCCATTTTTCCGATAATTCACATGTAAAGTGGGTACTGCCAACCTAAATAAGAAGTGAAATGCACTAAATACGCAATGTGCTGTTGTTTCTGCGAACGTGAATCATTCAAGTTTTAGACGCACAGATCCCTCGGCATCGGCCACAACTTGCTACACTCCTCTCCTTCTAAAAAACTTCCCTCGGCTACGCTTTGAGGCTGAGGGCCCTCAATCTCTCGGCTACGCTTTGAGGCTGAGTATCTTACCGGCTTCGGTGGCATTATTCATGTTGGCAGCATTACGTTGGAGCAAGCTAAGACCTAATGCGGGCAAAAGTATGACAATTTACCCAAAAAACCTAACCTAAGACTAACCTTCCGTGAATTCAGAAACTTATATATATAAACCTAACCTAAGGCCAACCTTCCATGAAATCAGAAAGCTAAAAAAATCAATAAACCAAAAATAAGCAATTACGACTGCATACCGAGAGAGTTAGCGACATCTTACTGGCTTTCGCGGCATTACTTATTCATATGTTGCCAGCATTGCGTTAGAGCTAGATAATGACAGAGTGACATCTGTAGGACATATAAGACATCACTTCCATCGCTGTCGGGGACCCAGGAAGAGCAATTTACCCGCAACATTACCCTTTTGGGTAGATTAAAACCATGCATTTTGTAACCACAACGTCATAAAGCTATCAACTAGATTCCATCACTTTGGCATCTGCAAAAAGAAATTCAGTGTTTGCATGTACATTTTGAATATGAAAAACTTTTTGGAGTGCTGTCACTCACCAATTTTAACTTTGCTGCATAGTCCCTGTAATAGTTAATGTATTTTTTTAAGATTTCTGTTTTCTTTTGTTTGGGTGCACTGTTGATCTTGTCACAGAGCCGGCATAAATCCACAAAAGGAACTTTCGAACTCATACAGTACTCCATCTTTGTCGTACATATGTTGTCCAATGTCCAGGCAATTATACAATTTTGTGGGTATCAATACATTTAGAACTATAGGAAACACGAATTCAAAACATTTAAACTTTGTGCTCCTGGTATGTAAGGTTAGTTTTCTGACGCTGCTGCCAACCAGAGTTTCGATGTTACCCCAATAAAACATCCCTTCAACTTGCTTTAAAAATTCCCGTACTATTTCAAAATTCTCTGTATTTGTCTTTCAAAATTACTATAATTAGTACTAGTAGTAGCATTTTAAGCATATGATATGTTACTATTGCTACATGTTTATCAACAAAATCTTGCCGATTAAACTCTGCAGGAAAATGGTGTTATCGTTAGTGCATTGGAGCCCAGCGCTGATCTGTATACTAGCGCTTGCAGAAAGCCAACCGAAGTTGCCCGACGAAGTTCGAGCGAATGCCGAAAATAAACGAAAGGGAACGATCTTCCAGTTCTAGGGGGAAGGTAGTCCATTCCGGCACATTTTGCTCCCATTGGCTGTGGTCAAATACGTAATGTGGAACGTTGGCGCGCCCATTTCGACTGGCAATTGAAAGTGAATACATAAAGCCATGCGTTTCAAAGCAGGAATTTGTACATACATAGTACAAATTGGTTTAAGTTCAGTACCTTCCAAAGATGTGACACAAAGATTTTCAAGAAAATTCCCCACCCAAAATAACCCTTTACACGGAAGAATTCTCGATTTTTTTTTCTGAAAAATGACTCAAACGATTTTGATTAAAATGCCATTGTATTCAAGATATTTACATGAAAAATAAAATGTTTATTTTTATTTTTCTGGGAACAGCTTGTGAAGTCCTCTTCATTTGGAAGGAATTTTGTATACTCTTGTGTAACTGGTAAATTTAAGCAACAGAGGAAAATGGGCTACACAAAAAATGTCAATGGGATAGATGGATCTGTTGCATCCCAGTTTTATATGTTATAATGTTTTATGTATATGCAAACTCCACCATCTTCTAAATGTTTTCTTATACAGGGTGAAAGATATTGCTTGAACTGTAATAAAATGGCTAATAGACACAGGCACAAGGAACATAAAACACTGTGTTTCATTTTTGTAGGTTTAATGACAAACATTGTATTGGACATATTTGCACTACTCATTATATAGAATCCATGATTAACATACGGTTCAAGCAGTACCTTCCACCCCGTATACTGTCCTCCCAAATAATACCCATGCAGTAATAAAGAGAATTTCTCGTTTCAAGTGATGTCTTTCTCAAACATGTCTTCAAGGTAAAAGAAATTACATGGGAAACTGAAATTTAAGCATAACAAAGTATAAAGTTATAATTTCGAGCTTATTCAAAGTGAATTAATCATCATAATAGTATCAACCTCATGTAAGCACTTTATGTAGGGCAGATTGCATGTGATGGTGATTAACACTTATTTGCTATTGTTGTCCTACTGTAATGCGTGTCGAGAAGTTTACTGTTGAAATGGTGATGGTTTACAAATTTTTCTCTCTTAGATAAGACATGATGGGGAGGGGAACATCCCCCCCAAAGGCTGTTCTTGGCATTGGGTATATTCCTACTTACTCTGCATACTTCATAATTGTATGATGTGTTCAATTTCCCTTGAGCATTGCTCACAGTGGAACCAAATGAACAAACACAAACAAACAAACATCACTGTATGGGCTCAATTTGCTTTTTTCCCATATTACCTGTCAATAAATTTAAGGTTCCCATGTGCTCTAGGACTTCCACTGTGTTATATCAAATGTTATATATGGAACCTTTCCCAGGAAAAGGAATCAAAGTGTATTTTCTATTCAATAACTGTAAGTTTTATTAACTAGAACTGGCTTTGTGTATGCATAAGTGACTTAAGTGCAATTACCTATAAGATCATTCCAATAGATTGTAATAACAGACATTCAAGAGGTTAGAATTTAATGAACATTTTAATTGGGTAGGCCATTCAAATGTATATTAATGTAGGCACATGTTTCTTAAAATACCATACAAATGTGTTATACAGTATTATTAAATATGAATGTGAATGCAATGTCCCTAAATAATAACAATGTCTCTTTGTGTTTAACCATATCACACCCACTCTTCATAATTGTCAATCACTTAAACATGTCGTTTGGTGTGCCAGTATTAATTGTTTTTTCATATGTTGACTGCAGAAAGAATGTAACAGCACATGCTGGTTTATAAATTTGGGGGCTGGATGAGACACTCGTTCATTAGTATTGCTCTCTGTCCTCCATAGTATTTTTAATTTTAATGTCCCTTTTAACTTCACAGGTTTACAGAGATTGGAGACTGGTGGGAGGGGGGATGAAGATGGTGCAATTGATGGAATTATGGTGGGTAAAACCAGAGAACATTCATTCTAAGTGCCATTTTATCTACCACAAAATCCCACCTCTGATCCCTAGGATAGAATCCAGGATTTTTTGTGAGAGGCCATAGTGCTGCCCAATTAGAAGTGTGAATATGAGACATTTAAAACAGAGATAGCATTACTCAATACTATCAAGTAATGAAACCAAGAAGTTGTTTTACAAGCCATCTCCCACTATGACTTCACAAATGAGGTGTATGTAAATAAAGTAGATACTTAAAAAAGAATAACTATTTCAGCAGATATTTTGCCATGCAATACATATTACACATTTATATAATTTAAGTTGGGTGTTTTGTCATAAATATGGTAGCTGACATTTCGATATGTAGAAATCATTCAGCAATAATGTGGTAATACACAAGTTTTATGTAACTATTTGTGCTTCCAAGGCCAGCGCTTAACCGAGTTACACAGATTGACAAAAAATTCCCAAAGATACACAGTACATATGGAGAATTCTCTGTTTATGAAATGCTTTTAAGTTATTTTGCAATGAAAAGACCATTATGTCCTAATTTATTTATTTGGTATAGCAGCAGGAAATAGTGTTTGAGCACAACACTAATACACATCCAAAATCAAACTATGGATCCCAAACTATTATCATTGCATCGCATTCAAAATTGAAATAGGTATCAGACATAACCTTTGAGCAGGAGTTCTCTTGTTCGTTTTACGATATTAGTGTGCAATCCATAAAAATAAAGTTTTCGAAATACAGTCCCTAATTCGAACACATTTTAACACCTTAACATACTAAGTTATAGTTTATATTTAAGGTTAGCTTGTTTTCGCTATACATATTTCAATTCCTCATTAAAAACAACTAAACTTTCGATTCATAACCTGTCTTCTACCTTACTAGGTTTTCAGGTCATGTTCCAGTTTTAAACATCGAATGCGCGTTATTTGGTACTCAATATTAAATAAGGTATCACTATAAACTTCTACATTTACACAATTGCTCGTTAATACGAAAATTCTGGTTTATTTTTATATTTTCGGCATTGCTATTTTATCAGCTGACTTCCATCTTAGTTTAGTTTCAAGCCTCAGCAATCAGCATGGCAGAGGTCGCGACACCTTCCCCCTTCAACTGGAAGATCGTTCCCTTTCGTTCATTTTCGGCATTCGCTCGAACTTCGTCCGGCAACTTCGGTTGGCTTTCTGCAAGCGCTAGTGATCTGTATAATACAAGGGTGGCGAAAACCACAGAACACCAAAGTAAAACGACTTCCTTCCGCGAGTCACCAAATATGCAACACGCACTGCATCACTCATAGCACGTGAAAACAAAGGGACGGTTGAAGAGAGGGACCGGCGCCTGCGAGTCAAAATAACTCGCGAAGCACTTTTTCGCCACGTCTGGTATAATACATTGCTTATTACGAGTTGGAACATCGGCATCAAAAATTGCAATTAAAAACAGTTTCCTTCGCAACGCCAATTTTCGCCGATAGAGGGCTCAACTATTCCATAAAGTTCTGACAGACAGCTAACTATGACAATGAAGTCTTGATTACATATGTATGTTCATTATGCTGTAATGCAATTAGATGGGTTTTACTGATTGTGGATTTCAAATATACAAAACTAAATAGTTGACACTCCCATTGTTATGAAATAGTACGTACGTAAATATACACAGGCATGCACACCAAACAACTTTTCCTTTTTCCCTTTTATATTCCCTAATATATATCATATATAATTGAATTTAGGGCAAATAAATCAATTGTTTAGGTTTTCCAATGAAGATAGATAGAATTATATACAAAGGCTATCAGTTCGTTCTTTGTTTGTTCTGTGTTAATAGTGAAGTGTGCAATATTTTCATCTTAGTCTATAATTAAATACAAACGGTATACTGCTTTGTACTATTGCAACTAAACGTAAGAGACAGAATGTGACCTCTCATTTCATTTTTTTCGCAAAGGCAATGAACCAAAACAGAAATGGTGCATAGCAATTTGTGAAGTAACAACGACAGGTCTTATTTTTCTTCCAATCAAGGAAGGATTAATAGTTCAATTCTTCGGCCACAACCTAAACCAAAAGAAATACACTCGCGATTTCGCTACAGTTCCTAATTAATAACTCACTTTGACAATTACATAATATAAGCAATGGTAGTGAACATGACTTTATAAAATGATCGAAGCGATCCTATAGTGGCAGTAAGAACTGGGGGACCCGATCTAGAATCAGAATACGCCAGCTTGATATATCCAGTAAGCGATAAATTCCGCACCAAGTTGAAGTACACGGCGTAAAGGTTATACATGTCTTATTCTAAGTTTATTCTATGCACAAAGAGGAATAAAAAGTTTCAATACCATTTAAAACTATTTAAAATCGCGTTTAGATTGGAGCATTTATTTATCTGCCTCTTACCGCACATGCTATTGTTGCGTTGGTATGACCCAATCCATGAATGGTAACACGGGTGCAGCGCAATTGGGCAGTGGCACCTACGAGCGGGGTGGCGAATGGGAGAGAGAAGAGAAAATATATACGTACGACTTCGCACCTGACGAAAGGGGTCTCTTGACATTCAATCTACATTTGTTGGAGTAAAAGAATAATGAAGTTGTTTTTGAGTTTTGATTTATATGTAACATAATGCTTCATAAGGGTTGGTAACCCATAATTCCAGAGAAAATAAATTTAAAAATTATGTTAGCAACATTCGTAAAACTGAACAAATGTTCTAAAAATCCCAATATTCCCTTTGATTAGACAAATAAATTCGACAATCCTTTCAAGGCAGATCTTCGCTACGCCGAGGGATTAATCCCTTAACAAAGTAACTGTTTTCTTAATCATTACTGTCCGAAATAATTGACGAGTCATATATAAAACAAACTCGATTACTGCATGTATTTGGGACAATACTTGAATGTTTTATACATCTTTAAGTAATTTGCAATATAATTTCGAATTAAAACCCACCAAGTACGATATGGATTTTGTACATCTTTAAGTAATTTGCAATATAATTTCGAATTAAAACCCACCAAGTACGATATGGAGAATCCCAGTTGTTTGTTCAAATAAATATTTGTACATGACTATAGTCACATTATGGTTTGCCTACAAGGTGTCTGTGCAATCTGTAGTATTCCAAATGAATATGAAATGTTGACCTAACAAAATTTCATTCAGAAACGTTTGCAAGATTGCTGAGGAGCATGGTATAGTAAATTCTCAGTGGCTCATGTTTTAAGCATAATTTGGAAGGTATACACGTTCGACTTGCTTTTCTAAGCTTTGAAAGATTTTTCTGGGGCATAATGGGCTTTTCTCCGAAATGCGATTGGCCGCTCCTATAGTCGTATTTTTGTCACAAGACAATTGTGTTAAAGTTAGATTTTATTCGACAGCACTGCAAAACATATGAACACATTGAGTTTCGAAGCGTGTTTTATAATTATTGCAATTGTAATCTCCCCACTAATGTAGGCCTAATGAAAACTATTATAAATGGTTACACCAGGTGAGTCAGTTGCCCCTATTTATTTTTAATTTATGAAACGCGCTAAGCAGCATATGTGACTTACGCCTTTCGTGAATGCCTTCTAATGGATGATTTGCATGACACTACACAGGAGGGATAGATAACTCAGTGCATAAGTGTTTTACGGAACAAAATGCAATCGCCGTGTACGTCGATGCCAAAAACATCCCAACCTGACACCGGGAGCTGCAGTGGCACGTTTCTGATTTTACAAACTTTTATTATTTAGCATAAATTCATACACAACTTTGAAAATGCTCCTGAAGGAACAACTTATCACTTGCATCGATTGACAAAACTATATGAAAACAAAATGGCAGATCTACGTAGTGCGACCAATTAGATTTAAACCGCTAGCCAACAAAGGTTCGTTGTACAGCCTTGTCAAAAATGTTAAGTAGATAATTTCGCTTCTGTCACAAACTATGGGATACTTCAGTTCATACAGTAATTGAAATGGCTGATGCAGTTTGTTTATTTGAGTTAAAACTACCAAAACGAGCTCCAAACACTGTATGAAGCTACAAAAAGCGTGTAAGGATACGAGGTGGGGTCTGAGTTCTACAATTATTTACTCGCAAGGTAGCATTAGCCGAATGGTATTATCACAGTTGCTTTCCCACGGCACTACTTCAGTTCGGCTTCAGATCTTTCGTGTTAAGTTTATTACCTTTTGTTTTATCTGTTTGGGCCTATAATTTTATATTATGATACAAAGAACATTATAAGTGTGTAAAAAATAGAATAATCGCCATATTTTCCACTGACAGGTGGATGATTTATATTTCGTAGTAGGTATTTTATTGTGCTCGGTATTATGCTTGACCCACTCAACCAAGTTTAAAACACCTGACACATGTAAAGTGGCTTTAGCTATTTGCTCCTGCGTCAGTGCTTGGCGTGAATAAACTCTCCATTATATACTGAGTATTTGAAACCTTTCAACGAGACACGGCTGCTGTCATAACGTATTCAAACGACGAGTATGTTGACATGCTGCTAATCAATGGAGAAACAAGGTGTAATGTACCGTCAGCAAAGCGCCTGTATTAAGAACGGTTTCCAGGAAAGAGGGCACCTACTTTTCGAAGTGTTGAAAGACGCCTTTGTGAAACAGGATCATTTGGAAGAGCACCACTTGCTCGCGATGCTCCAGTAACCTCTGGAGGCTATGAAGAAGTTGTGCGAAACGCAATAGAAAACAATCCACATACCAGTTCAAGGGCTACAGTAGTAGATCTGTGCATAAGTCAGTCCTCAGTGATGCGCGATGTTAACTCCGATTGGCATCTGACGCAGTAATTTGTATCACAAATTATGTAAATATCAGAGTGATTGTAGTGTGAATATGCATTGTTGTGTGACATTGATTTGAAATGTTTGTTGATTATAATTATTGTCGAGAAGTAAGTTTATACGGCCTTACTGAAACTGACAATAATAGCGTGCAATAATGTAGCGAGGGGGTGAGCTGTTTATCATTATTAGAGACGAGCAAATGACGTAATATTGGCGCGTTTTTCTTAGGAATTTGCTGGAACATTTTTTCTTGAGCATATGTGTTCATAATTTTCATTGGATATAAAATAGACGCTAATGTTGGCGCGTTTTATTAACCAATAGCAGCTCGGTTAAAATCTTTAGGCATATCGGGGTGTGGGAGTATAAAAAGAGCTAAGTCAGAGGTAGATCCCTCCCAGTTCATCGGAAACATTTTGCGCATTACACGTCGCTAAATTCAACGAAAGCAGTCATGGTGAATACAGAGCATAGTTTATCGATTCGCAGGTTACGCGTAGCAAAGTTCTGAAAAATCTCAAGTGTCGTAAAGTTAATTACACAAAAAGTTGAAGTTCGCGAATTAATAATGTGAAGTAAATAAGTTATTATAACAGTTTCAGTTTGGCGAGTGTCACGATTAATAGGTGAAAGTGAATAATGTGTTAAGTAAATAAAAAGTGTAAAACAAATCCTTTCATGAGTGTTATCTTTGGATAAAAACTCCTTTCCGTTTACACACCTGTATAAGATAAGTGCTCGACCAAAAAAGATCATAGCTAGCCGGAGGACAGTGAACCCAAAAATTAAATACAATAATAGGCGCTCAGTAAAAGATAACACGAAGTGACCGCGACAAATTGTCTTTTATACGTGCGGCAAATAAACAGTAGCATTCTTTCAAACAAACACTGATACCATCGCATATTCAGCTCCCAAACATGGGACTCAATAAATAAATAAACATAAAACTGTCGCACATCCTCCCAGATGCAGTGTGTATAACATCTTGCTCAAGGCCGAACCCTGGCGTAAACCTACTCAAGTAATTGTGGTCATAACGACATTGCACCGATCCGATAAATGAAGTCGTCTATCCGCCAGGAGGCAATATAACATGAACAGAGTGGAAAATGGAAGTCCTTATACTACTAATTTTTAGTGACAACAGAATGTGGGCAGAATCATAGGTATGAGGTATATGCAGGGATAAGGCCAGGACCTGACAATTAGTGTTAAATATTGGTTATTACACGCTATAATATAATGTCCGTGAAAAAGAAGACCGCCCCACGACCCTTTCAAAATCTGTGTTTTTCTCTAGATAAAAATTAATCTTCGGGGTAAAAATTAATCTCATCTTGCAAAATTTTTAAAGAGTTTGCTTAATACCGGAAGTAAGGATATCCGATCGATAATGTAACATAGAAGTATCAGTTCGTGTTGTTTTAGAATGGGGTATATGATTACTTTTTGCCACGTCTCCGAAATAGTACCAATTGTGAGAACATTGGAATTTGTTATAGCCAGCAATCCAATCCACTCGGCTGACAATTTTCATGAAAATTCATACGTCGCACCATCCTTATCCGAGGGCTAATGAGCATTCCTTACACGATTTAGGAACCTGTAAAGCTATGAAATACATAATTGATTGTTGGCATGAGGAAACAAAACGACCTATGTTACCTCGAGATTGACTACATGATATGCTAGGAACATAACATAAAATGAAGGGGGATTAGAAAACTTCCTCATTCTTTCATTAACGAAATTGTTCATGCAGCAGAAATGAGGACTATAATTAGAAGCAGTGATGGGACGCTACCACTATTTCTCAATGTTCGATGTGAATATGATTTTTGAACATCGATACCCGATACTTCCTTTATAAACAATTGTAAAGGCGATAACTCGTTCACTGAATTATGCCTTAGTAGTTTTCTGTACATAAGCGCGTATAACCAATTTTGTACTGTATTCCAATTCCGAAATTGTTCCTGTTTGACATTCTCCAATTGGTAGCAATTTTTTTTACCTTGGTAATGCTACAATTTATATTTTCTCCTTTTCTTAGTAAAGGCTAATAATAGTGATATTGATGATGATGATAATAATAATAGTAATAATAATAATAATAATAATAATAATAATAATAATAACAACAATAATTTACTTTGCTTCCCATTTTATGTAGCCATATTTTGTGCTGAAGACATTTCGTTTTATGGGTTTTCTATCCATTGAAAGACAAATACTAAAAGTTCTTCTTCATTCTGTAGTCTTGAAAATATAAACATATATACCAGGTGAGTCAGCTGCCCCTAGGTATATATATGCAACCCGTATTTTATAAATGTGAAAGCATTGACCCTATTAGCAAACAAACTGTTATTGTAACTCTGCCCTTCTATTTGGTACTATACGCAACTAGCATTAATGATTAAAGACCTGAATGAGAACCAAAGAGGTGCAAAAGCCTTTAAAAATACGGCGGCGTTTCATGGATATAATGCTTGCAAGGAGACAAGAGGAATGTTTTCCAGAAGGGCGGGATAGACTATGTGGGTTCTGGTCGAGTGGTTAGCTGCCGGAATGTGGTGAAGCAAAGGTTAGCTTCGGAGGTTCGAATCTGATACAAACATCTAATTGTTTTGGTTCGTTTTTCTCCTTGTGTTTATTTTCTGTATTTTAGTGTACTAATTTATTTATTTTTGTTATTGGCTCTCCTGTGAGCCAAAGACATAAGAATTACAATCAGATAATTATGTATCATGTTTACCCTAATAATCTGTACCGTATCTTGTGTTGTAAACCTAGTTAGACTTCAATGTTTTGGGCGCATATCGACGATATTAAATCTAGCAGTTTTTGTTTCATGTTTAAACCTTATGTTTCACTTCTATTAACAAAGGAGTTGTAAATGTGCTAAGTTCATGGGTAAACAGAATAATAAATTGTTAAAGAGCGTGTATTCATCAACGAAGTAAATGCTCAAAATGACGACCCCTTCATCAGTGCACATTTGTGTACGTTGCCGGGAGGCATTCCTGAATGCTATAACATTCGCGGTGTAATCTGCCTGGGCTCCCTCAGCCAATCCATTTTTGCGGATACGTTCTATGTATATAGATATTTATTTACTTTAAGTACATAGTGTATACATATTCCACTTTACATACTTCACCGAGTTGCTGGTTTCCTAGGGCCCCTATCCTCCAACACTGTGGTTACCGAGTCAATGGGCCCTACTTGAGTGAATAAATAAATAAATATGTTATTAATCTACTATTTCAATAACTACTTTTCTTCTCACTCCTTACTCCTTATTCCTATAATTCTTCAGCCATCTCTTTCTAATTAAACTTAAATATTTTCCTACTTCTAATATGTTCCCCTTGCATTTAACACCCAACATCTTTCCACCTATAATCTCAATTGGTAAATTGTCCCATTTCTTTTTCTGCCATCTTTCCCTCGATTCCTTAGTTCCTTCACATTCTAGACTTAAATGCCAATAGTTATTATACTTTCTATTACATAGCGGACACTTTCCTTGATTCTCTCTTTCCCCTAAGCCTTTTAACATTATCACTCCTGTCTTCGCCCATGCAAAACCTTCTCGTGCTGATCTGTCACATATATCAACATATTTTTCTCTTTCCCACACCGTTTTTAAATCTGCATATATACATAAAGAAGATTTAAAATTAAAACTACCTAGAATTTCTTGTCTTTCAATATCTTCAATTCTCAATTTTACCCTTCTCCAGAACCCTTTCTCCAGTACCTACCCCTCTCTCCAAATATCTCCATAACCTATTTCATTCAGGGTTCCTTCTATATACTTACACCAAGTATCCTCTTTGTTGAGTTTTAACTGCACTTCTAGGCACTGTTTTAACATATTATTTTCCAGTTACCTAATTCTATACCAATATTTTAATACCCTTTCCACAATTTTTGCTTTGCTACCAAACCTCCCTAGCTCTATTTGGGCAACACCATTGGGTGAAGCCCTTGGTAGACCCAAAATTAATTTACAGAAATTTCTGTGCACCTTGTTTACATTTTCCCACCCTCTCTCTAAACCCCAAATATCGGTTCCATAAAGCATTTTAGCCTCTACTACTGCTCCGTACATTCTCTCCAATCATTTTATTTGTATTTCTGGTATTTTATCTAGGCAAGCTCTAATAGCTTTCATTGCCAGTTTCCTTTTGTTAGTATCATTTTCTTTTGCTCATTCCAACTCCCATTACTATATAGTCGTACTCCTAGATAGTCAAATTTCCTAACCACCTCGATTTCATTTCCTTGCCACCACCATATTTCATTTTTCCTTAACTTATTCCCCTTTTTAAACACCATTATTTTTGTTTTCCTTGTATTTATTCTGAGACTCCACTTATTACAAAACTTTTCTATTGCTCCAATTGCTTTAGTTAACCCGATATTGGTTATTGCTCCTACAACTAAATCATCCGCAAATAACAAACCCGGTATTTCTTTATTTCCAATTACTGGCAGATGCCCATTTTCTAACTTACTTGCATCTAAAATATCGTCAATGAATAAGTTAAATAAAATAGGACTTAACTTACATCCTTGCCTTAACCCTATATTATTTGAAATAACATTTGTCATTATATTATTTGAGACCCTTATACAAAAGTCATTCTCTGCATATATTCTTTGTAATGTTTCTATGAACCTGATGCTCATTCCTATCTTGCTCAATTTAGCCCACAAGGCTTCCCTATTGATTGTATCAAACGCTTTTTCAAAGTCCACAAATAACATGTACAACCTTCCCCTTTTGTTAGCTAAATATTTACTGACCATTGTGGATATCACAAAAATGTTGTCTATTACTCTCTTATTTCTTCTAAAGCCTGCTTGGAAATCTGATAACTTACCCTGCTCCTCTGCCCAGAATTGCACCCTTTCTTCCAGAACCCCAGTGTAAATCTTTCCTAACACTGCTAACAAACTAATCCCCCTATAGTTTGCTGGGTTATTCACATCTCCTTTGTTCTTAAAAATTGGCACCACAACTGCAGTTTTCCAACTCCTGGGCACAATACCCTCTTTAAAAATACGTTCTATGTAAGTGATTCCTTACAATCAGTGACCAGTGATGTGGAGCTCCATCCTGCTGGAACCACATTCCTGTCCGTTTCACTAGTGCCACATCTTCTAGGAGCAATGGCAACTCTTCCTGCAGAAATGCAAGGTACCGTGGTCCTGTGAGGTTGCCTTCAAAAAAGTACGGTCCAATTAGCTGGTCTCCTAATATTCCGTACCAGACACTGATGCTCCACTGTACCTGGAATGCAGCTTCTCTCATCCAGTGGGGATTGCCTATACTCCAGTGGTGCATATTGTGGCGGTTAAACGTTCCTTATTGTGGAATGTGGCTTCATCACTGAAGAGAACATTTCCTAAAAAATCTGCATCCATTTGCGCTCGCTGCTGTAGCCACTGTGCATATACCACTCGCGGGTGAAAGTCGCGTCCTGTTGTAGTTGTAGATGGTACGGATGATATTTATTACGGTGCAATATGCGCATCACTGAGGACTGACTTATGCACAGATCTACTATGACCCTTGAACTGGTATGTGGATTGTTTTCTATTGCGTTTCGCACAGCTTCTTCAATGCCTCCAGAGGTTACTGGAGCATCGCGAGCAGTCGGTGCTCATCCAAATGATCCTGTTTCACGAAGGCGTCTTTCAACCCTTCGAAAAGTGTCTGCAATAGGTACCCTCTTTCCTGGAATCCGTTCTTCATGCAGGCGCTTTGCTGACCGTGTATTGCACCTTGTTTCTCCATAGATTAACAGCATGTCAACATACTCGTCGTTTCTATACATTATGACAGCAGCCGTGTCTCGTAGAAAGGTTTCAAATACTCAGTAGATAATGGAGGGCTTATTGACGCCAAGCATTGACGCAGGCGCAAATAACTAAAGCCACTTTGCATGTGTGAAGTGTTTTAAACTTGGTTGAATGTGTCAAGCTAATACTGACCACAATAAAACACCTACTACGAAGTATAAATCATCCACCTGCTAGTGGAAAAAACATGGCGATTATTCTATTTAGTACACACTTATAATGTTATCAAAATTTTATTTATATAATAGCAAATTATAGACTCAAAATGATAAAACAAAGGTTAACAGAAAATTTGAACTTAACCCGAATTGAAGTGGCACAGTGTTAAAGTAACCATGATAATATCATTCGGCCAATGCTACCTTGCGAGCTGAGGTTCCTATATGAATTAGTAATCGCAGAACTAGACCCGACCTCGAATCTTTACACGCTTTTTGCAGCGTCATACAGTGTTTTGAGCTCGGTGTGGTTGTTTTAATTTAAACAAATAAACTGAATCATTGATTACAATTACTGTATGATCTGAAATACGCCATAGTTTGTGACATAAGCGAAATTAGCTACCTAATACTTAGCCTTTTTGACAATGCCGTACAATGTTGACTAACGGCTTAAATTCAATTGATCGCACTGCGTAGATATGCCATTTTGTTTTCAAATGGTTTTGTCAATCGATGCATGTGATAGGTTGTTCCTTCAGGGGCGTTTCCAAAGGTGTGCATGAATGTATGTTAAATAATACAGGTTTGTAAAATTGGTTAAAAGTGCTACTGCAGCTCCCAGTGTCAGGGTGGGATGTTCTTTGTATCGACATACATAGCGATTGCATTCTGTCCTTTAAAACACATATGCACTGAGTTATCTATCTCTCTTCTATAAATTGTTATGCATATCAGCCATTAGAAGGCATTCAAGAAAGGCATAAGTCAAATATGTCGCTTAGCACGTTGCATAAATTCAGAAATAAATAGGGCAGCTGACTGACCTGGTATATTTTACATGAAAATCAAACAACTAAAAATACCAAATATTTCGATTCATTCCATTATCTCAGGTCTTAAGCTCTGATTTGTTCCTGCTGTATAGATTTTGATCATCGGAGTAGGTGAATTTAATGGCTGAGAGAGAGAGAGAGTCACCAAGCCAGGCTGTTATAGAAACGTAATTTAGCGCGTCAGTTAAATCAGCTTCATTCACAACTCAGTTAACGCTGCATGTTACGTGAGCACTTCGACTCCTTCCCCCATTGTTTTCATTTAGACACACGACTCTATAGAATGTTGCATTGATTTACCTACAGGAAATTCAGTCAAGGTCTATCAAACATTATAGTTCAGCAGCTATTTTGGACATGTACTATCTTTCAGGCGTTCCGTGAGTAGCGGTATGAAAACTAAATCGACCGTGCTTGTAGATCTATACTGTCGTGGTTGTCATTTTAATCTGCCACTCACTTCGAAGATTTCTATGGCTATGTTAGCACAGTATGGCAAAACATGAACTAAATATCACGAAGCAAGTTACAATTCTCTCGCTGTTCAGCTATTAACTACATGGCATTGCCAAGAAAATGGAAAACAAGTGGAATGCTGATTTTAATAGAATCAACATTTATGTTATATATAACCCACATACCAACATGTGCTGACGTAGCTCATTGCTAAAACGGACGCTGTTTTAAATATGCGGAGGGTTCTGAGTTCGGATTCCAGTATGTGGTTATACTTTTTATTCCAAGTTTTTCACCTTCTAAGATGCAGTAATTAACAAATTTACAGCTTTCTTGCAGCTGAATTATTGCGACATAATTTCGAAGAAAATACGAGGAGATTGAATGATAATTTTAATGGAATCAACTTCTAAATGCTATATACAATCCATCTGTTCATAAAAATAAGCTAATACATAAACTAACAAGGAATTGATAAATTCTCATCTTGAGAAAAGCAAACTTACCGCTGCAAATATAATTCTGTATAATTCGATGGAGTATGATGCATAAAACTGAAAATCTATATTCTGTGTAACTGCTAGTTACAATAATAGTTACTCCACTTATTATAAATACCAAAAAGAAGGCGATAGTTAAGCATAATGGTGCTTAAAAAGCAAACCAAACAACTGCTATTTCATAGCTGAAGCCAAGTCATATATGAAGAAATAAATTAATTTCTGAAACATTTCAGATTTATAGATAATGTATTTCTCCTGGAACAAGTAACTTGTCGAAACAACGATTGGAAAAGAAAAATGAAATCTTTATTTTATCATTTTATCATGTAGTACGAGGGGCACTATTTATATTTTGAGCCTAATAATTAAAACAAAGTAATTTCTGATTGAAAACTGCTTTATTGTTTTTCAAAATATTCTCCTTTATGATCAATACACTTTTGCATCCGTTTGAACCATTTGTCAAAGCATTTATTCCAGTCTTCTTGAGACACCTCCAAAACATGGTTTTTGAAGGCATAAACGGCTTCTTCTGCCAACGAAAATCGTTGTCCACGCAATTTATTCTTGATGTTTGGGAACAAAAAGTCATTGGGTGCCAAATCAGGACTGTATGGCGGATGACCCATCAATTCGATTTTTTGAGCCTTCAAATACTCTGTTGTTAGACGAGATGTGTGTGCGCTCGCATTGTCTTGATGAAGAACGGTCCTACGGTTCTTGTTCGTTTTCCTTACTTCACTGAAGCCTTCCGGCAAACAAATGGTTGTTTACCATTCGGCATTGACCGTTTTACGTTCCTCTAAAGGCACTGTTGCCACATGGCCAGTTTTGCTGAAAAAGCAGGCGACCATTTGCTTCGAAGTGCTTCGAGTGCAAACAACTTTTGTTGGATTTGCTTCATCTTGAAACACCCATACAGTCGACTGCTGTTTACGTTTCGACTCATACGCATAAATCTATGATTCGTCACCTGCTGCAATCTTATATACGTCTTTTGAGGCACCGCCGTTGTATTTCTTGAGCATTTTTGTACACCAATTGACACGATCATCTTTTTGAGATTGCGTCAAATTATGTGGGATCCAACGAGAGCAAGCCTTTTTCACGGCTAAATAATCATACAATATTTTATATATGCTGGTGGAATTTATACCTAGGGTTGCCTCAATCTTACAATATATCGCATGACGATCTTTCATTATTATTTTTTGCACAGCATCAAAGTTTTCTGGCACAACTGATTTTGGGCGACCTTCACGAACCACATCATTGAGCGAACGGCGGCAACGATTAAATTCGTTATACCAGCGTTTTACTGTGACAAAGGATGGAGCTTCGTCGCCAAATGTGGAAGTTAGTTGATCGATGCACTCTTGTCTTGATAATCCACGTCAAAAGTCGTAATAAATCATTGCACGAACATTTTCTCGAGTTAACTCCATGTTTTTGTTGACACACAATTCTCAAGTTTGTGTAAACAAAAGAAATGACGCTCTATTGACAAAATGTTTGAAGTAGATTTTTGGTAAAAGATGTCAAACTTTCCATTGGAAACGTCAGAAGGCACGTAGAACATTCAGGGTTGCCAAAGCTCAAAATGTAAATAGTGCCCCTCGTAATAACGTAGCTACAAGAGAACTGCAAATTTGTTTATTACTGCATCTTACAAGGTGAAAAACTTGGAATAAAAAGTACAACCACATGCGTGGAGTCGAACCGTAAACCTTCCTCATACTTGAAACAGCGTCCGTTTTACCAATGTGCTACGGTAGCATATCTTAGTATGTGGGTTATATATAACATAAATGTTAGTTCTATTAAAATCATCATTCCACGTGTTTTCCGTTTTCTTGCTAATGCCATTCAGTTAATAGCTCAGCAGCGAGAAAATTGTAGCTTGTTTTGTGATATTTAGTGCATGTTTTGCCATACTGGGTTAATATAGCCTTAGAAATCTTCGAAGTGTGTAACAGGTTAAAATGGCGACCACGGCCGATTGAGTTTTCGTAACCCTTACTCACGGAACGCCTGAATGATACTGACCCGCGAAAATTGTATATTTACTTTCTTGAAAGATAATACCAGGCAATAACATGAAGTCTTAACTCCTTTCAGTCTTTATCTAGCATAAAATTAAACGGAACAACTTTTATGCAAAACTTAACAATTGAAAAGTATCGAATAAGATCGAAAGTTTATCTCAAATAACTATACATACTTCGATACCACCGAGTATCGAGGTATCGACGGTATCGAGGCCCCATCCCTAATTCGAACCAAAGCAAAGTCGGGCTACTTTATAAAGAGAGCCTTCCAAAACTTTACAAATTTCAAACGGCTGTTCTCCACTCAAAACAAATGCACCTTAAGGTTAAAAATAATATTACGCGTTTATGTTTCATCAAATAAATACGATTTATTTTAAGCGCTTTTCCTGAATGCGCATGTTTCCGGTATAAGCAGCCAAGGTTTAACCCTGTGTTAGGAGCACGCTTTCCACTTACGTGTTCAGGCGCGTGGAGGAAATGTGCCGTCTAGGTATTGTAATTTTTTGAGCCATTTTCGAATAGTAATTAATGAGCTTTATTGGCATTCATCTTTTACATCTACAAACAACTGTTCGACAGAATTTTCACATTACACTACATAATTTTAATTATACATTAACTCAATTTTACATATCAGGTCACTAAGTCCATTTACATAACTTTTTGAAATTGTTCACATTTAACTTATTCGGCTAGTGCTCGAAGCAATTCGAACACATGCATATCTTTTAGGTGAAGTCCATTTCTCACACATCTCCTTGTGGTCCTGCCAGGGCTTCTCCCACACTGATAACAGCAGCCTCTGTCGCCCTGGCGTTTGCTTGGCATTGCCAAAGCTGTAGAGTTTCGAAGTAAAAAATTCGCTCGCCTTTCAATCTCAAATGGAATTTGGTTCATTGCTAATTTTCTTACAATTTGAGGCTTCATTAACATCCAGGCAAGTTTTTGCAAAAGAAATCCGTTTTTCAGGATGCTGCACTTTGTAGATGCAACGTGCATTTATTGAAGCGATTTTGAGGAGATCGTAGAAACTAACCATGGGCCAACGTCACTATTTCAAGCAACATTATTATGTTCGTCCTGAGATAAAATGTCACCATTTCTAGTTTCCTTTTGTCACGCGTATCTCCATTTATTGTACTGTCATGGTGCACAATTGATAAAACTACAAACTTTTTCTTTTTGGCAATATGAAACCAGAGGTATATCTTTTTTAAACTCAAACAGAGATGAGATTTCTTCTCTTTGTTTGGTAAGAAGCTGGCTGGGGTTTTTCTCAGGGTTGCCATGTAAGAGAGTTTCCTTTCACTCAGCAATGTCTTAACAAGAGGCCCACACCTGTAATGTTTCTATTTGTCCCTCGTACACGTTCAACTAGCCACAAAACAAATTCTTGAGAGCTACTGCTAGGGACCTTGTACCTACAAGTTTTGTTGTATATGCTGTTTTTTGTATCCACAGGGCGAACATTTTCACACCACACTTTGCTGGCTTATTTGAAATATACTGTCCAAGAGGACACTTTCCTCTAAAACGCCAGTAGTTGCTCATCAATAGTAAGGTATTCACTGGGAACAACATATTTCTGGAAACTGTCTACCATTAGTTCAAATAGTTCTGTATTGGAGGTAGCTTGTCTGTTTCTCTGCGCATGACTCTATCTCTTATATTATCAAGTGTGATGCACCTCAATAGGAAGCGAAATAGTTTCACTCATTGTCAAATAGCAAGATTCAAGCCTATTTCTTCGTGAGTTATCCCAGAGTTGATTCATAGAGCATCTGAGACTGCCTATTATATACAATAGCCCAATAAAGGCTCTAATTTGAAGCAGTATTTTTAACACTTAAATGTGACTGTCTAATTAATTAAAAAATATAACAGCCCGCCTTAAGGCAATATGTATGTAATATAATACGAGGGCTGATCAACAAAGATTGAGACTGATTTTTTTTTCACAGATGTTTATTACTCGAATTCAATGTTTACATGATCTTTTTCAAAGTAGTCCCCTCCTACTTCAATGCACTTTTTATAGCGTCTCTGCCAGTCCTTGAACACGTGCTGCAGACCATTCTTTGTCAGGTCCTTAAGAATCGCCTCACTTTTCTTGAGCAATGCTTCAGAGTTCTCAAATCAAATACCCCTAAGCTTTGCCTTTAGTGATGGGAATAAAAAAAAGTCACAGGGTGCAAAATCGGGGCTATAAGGTGGATGTGGTACACGGGTAATGTTGAATCGAGCCAGAAACTGCATAACTTGATTTGCGACGTGAGGCCGTGCATTGTCATGATGAAGTCGCCACCCAGTCCGAGAAAGCTCTGGTCGTTTCTTTGCAATGTGCTTCCTCAGTGTAGACAATACTGACTTGTAGTATGCTGCTGTAACAGTAGTGTGAGGGGGAACTGCATGCTGGTAAATCATTCCATTACATTCAAACCACCCTAACGTCCTCCAAATAAAACACGACTAATGGCATGCACTTTCCCCCATAATGTCAATCAACTTTTATTCAAGACATTTCTTTTTACAACGCTTAGTTTTGGAGATATTGTACAGTCTCAACTGAAATGGTCCACCCTGTATATCCCGATAACCTCGCTGTATTATATTGTTTGCTGTAACCTCTTCCGTATGTTTTCCTATATCTGACTCAAATTAAGCTCCTTAATTAAGTCTGGAAACACACCTGAAAAATGAGAAGCAAACGGAACAAAGGGAAATGATGGAAATGAAATCGCGGCAGATGAGAAACCACCCCAGCATTCCCCTACCAACCAGGGAAAACCACGAGCAACCCAAGAGTGGGCGGTGGACGAGAATCGAAGCCGGGACTTCCCGAATGCGAGCCTCACACACTACATGGTCTACTCACTGTAAGTGTGTAGTGGAGAAAGTAAACAAAGAAGAATATTTTTGGCATTACAGTGAAATCCTATTCACAAAAGCTGCGAATAGGATTTGTGTTTGTTTTTCTTTCTATGTCCGTGTTTTCAGCAGACTTTAAGAACACGCACTTCTCAATGCAGCCTCGAAAACGTGCCATTCGGACGAACATAGTAATTACTCTAGTTCACGGAGGGGTTAAGAAAGTAAGGATTGGTGCTTTTAAACAAAAGAAATTTGGAGTGCGAATAACAGAAGTCAAGATACTTGAGCATAATGAGTTAGGATGACTATCGCGCCACGCAGTTGTCAGTCAGTTGTCGCTAGCATGAGACTCGACGCGGTTGTGTTGCTGGTGCTCCTCGTCCCTCTGTCGGCAGATACGGAACTGCCCTTGCGAGCTCTCGCCGCTGTCGCCCAATGTGAGGCCAGTTGCATCTCGGTAAGTTCACGTTTACTGTATCATGGCCGCCTTTATCACGAGTAATAGTATGGTGAAATTCTTCTGTGATTGTTGCATTAAACCGCAAAATGGCATTCTGAATAATAAAAAAATCTGATGTGTTACACTCACATGACTTTCTCTACTTTTGAACAAACTATTTATACAAACGCTTACTTCATGTTAATCGAGATAAACATTTGCAGACTCTATCTTATTGCTAATTTTCTTGTAGACGTAAGGGGAATATATATTTACAAGGACAATATACAAATACAGTAGCCTTTAAGCACATACATATCTCTTAATAGCTGGTTGCTAGGTGCAGCACCATTCCCTTTCCCACAGATTAATACTCTATGCATATCCAAGACAAAAAAATGAATAACGAATTTCCATTTTTGAGAAAATAAGTATTGAAAAACTTAAGGGAATAACAAGCAATATCTCGAAAATGGTTCACTCAACAAAAAAAATGTATATGACATAAATTGTGTATTTTAACGCGATCAACATTTTTTGTGTAGTAAAATTTTGTCTATCTCTTATGGTTTACCAGTTATGCAAAAGTCGTTCACAATGAAGAATAATTTTGGAGACATTCCCAGAAAATTCAAGATATACATTTTATTTGTCATGAAAATATCTTAAACATATGATATTTTAATCCAAATCGTTAGAGCCATTTTTGAGAAAATTAAAATGTTCGAAAAATGTTCCATGTAAAGGGTAATCTGGGGTGGGGGGATTTTCTTGTAAATCTTCGTGTCGCATCTCTGGAAGATACTGAACCCAAAAATCAAGTTTGGTGTTTATCCGACTGTTCGTTTGTGAGTTATGCTGTTCACAGACAGACAGACAGACACACACACACACACACACGGACATGTTTCCAAAAATGCTTTTTTTTATTCAGGGGGTCTCAAAACATGTATTTATGGTGAAATCTCGGTATCGAATTTTTGGGTGGAATACAATACTTCCCCTACTTACTATACGTAGTAGAGAAAGTAAAAAGCAGTTTTAGAAAAACGTGTTGTGCGTCTGTGAACAGCATAACTCAAAAACGAAAAGTCGCGTAAATGCCAAACTTGGTATTTAGGTTCAGTATCTTTCAAAGATGCGACACGAAGATTTTCAAGAAAATCCCCCCACCCCAGACTACCCTTTACATGGAACATTTCACGGAAATTTTAATTTTCTCAAAAATGTCTCTAAAGAATTTGATTAAAATATCGTATATTGGGAATTCGTTTTTATTTTTTTGATTCTTGGATACATACAAAGAGAATAGAATGCTCCACATAGCAACCAGCTCTTAAAATATTTGACTATCGCTTAAAGCCTACCAATTCCCCTTGCATCTACAAGAAAATTAGCAATAAGATTAACATCTCGATTAACATGAAGCATATGGAGAATAAGCGTTTGTAAAAATAGTTTGTACTAGAGTAGAGAAAGTTGGCACTCAAAAGTTATATTTATGTTGAAATCTCTTTATCCAGTTTTTGGGTGCTAAAGTAAGACTACTTCGTTTCTCTCTTCTTTCTTTCTTTCCTTCTTGAGAGAGTCTAAAAATGTTTATCTCGCATGAAATCGCAAGATTGTATGTTATAATCCATGCAGATGGGTGTAAAGAGAGTAAACACATCCATGAACTGCCCAGTAAGCAAGGAATCGTTTTACAGACTGTTACCAGATGAATACCAGCGACTTTGCTTCATTGCTTTGTTTACTACTGCCACCATAGCTACAGTGATTGTTATTTTAATCCCCTTTTCAAGCTATTAGCGCAAGTTTAATGAGAAACAACAGAGATTTGTCCGAAAGCCAACCCCAATACATTAATATGAGGTGGTCAAAATACCTGGAATCTACTAACTAACAGGAGCATAAAAAGATTGACTTTCTTCCTGCGCAGAGAATAAAATTTCAACGTAATTGCAGCTACTTTCTTAGACCATTGATTGAAGAAGGCTACGATTTTTAATCATAAGTAATTAAAGCTTAAGTGACCCGCATAAAAATGCTGAAGGATTCTAAGCGTACTTCAGAAAAGGGATCCCGGGTAAAGGGAAAGGTTTTACGAAATGTAAAACCCTGTTAACGAAAAAAGAATCACATTTCGGACATGGTGTTTATACTGTTTGCCCTCTCTACCACTTACCTATAGTAAGTACAGACAGTATTTTATTCCACTCTAAAAGCTTAAACAAAAGTGTTACGGAAAATACATGTTTTGAGGTCCCTGACACAAAAAGGCATCTTTAAAAAAGTGCCCTATATATAAAACTTGGTACATAAGTTAGGTATCTTGCGAAGATGTAACACAAAGATTCTGAAGAAGATCCCCCCCAAAATTACCCTTTACACAGAAAATGATTCGTAATTTTTTATTTTCTCAAAAATGCTCTTAACGATTTTGATTAAAACATTATTTGTTTTGCTTACAAAGAAAGTTTATATCTTGAACAGGACAGGCAGAGGGCAGAGTCCCTACTATTTACAGATTTGAACTCCCCTGGGATCCCAGGATCCGGTGACTGCTCGCAGTTCGGGGGACGAAAGGTTTACTTAGAGCACCCTTTTCCCCAGCCAAGCCGAGACCTCCCGCCGACACTTGCAACGCTGAAAGAAACCAAACAGTTGAAAGGTGAAGTAAAATGAGAATGGAGATGAAATGGAGGGACAGAAAATTCGGGGGATGTAATGATCCTTCCAAGCATTCTCCTGGTGACCCGGGGAAACTCCCGAGAAAACCCATGGGTCAGGAAGGTCGGCCAGGGGAATCGAACCCACGACCTCCAGAATGCGGGCCACAGACGCAACCGCTCGGTTTAATTCTAAATAAATGTATAACTGCTAAACAGACTGTCACCTATGGCACAAAAATAATACGGGTATCGTTAAAACACGCAATACACGGGAAACACATTTCTGAGACAATGGTTGTTATTGGTTTGACTTTTCAAGCATCTTTAAAGTCCTAAGTTGAGAGGGTTATAGTGATGCCCCACGTACGGTACAAAGTTTCCGGTGGCCTTCGCCCCCACGTTTAAAAATCAACTTTAGTTTTTAATGTTTATTTTAAATATTATACATGTATGCCTGGGCGCGTCAGTAGTAATTTGCAGGAACACGTATCTCTTAGCAGGGGTGGTGTGGCTAAAGAATGAAGGCTTATACAAATTATAATTTATATTCCACTCCTTTTATTATTCCTTCACACGATTAAATAACACTTCACTGATATATCCTACTATAGAGCTGTGAGATTATTTTATTAATTGCACTTTTAAACACGTGAACTTTATCCTATTCTCGCCGTAATGAATTTTCATGTCTCACACTGAATACGTATAAAATCGAACTCCTTGGGAACGCTGTCTGGTAGCGTCTACCGCCTGAATTTGTACAATTTCTTCTATTTCAAGTTTCTAATTAGCTATCCTACTCCTGCTTTTATTTAACTTTTAGCCTTTCTAGTTGTTGATTGGCTATTTATTAACTGGTTTATATATTTCATTACTGTTCCAAGAATTATTAGTAGCCTTTATTAAACTTTCCAATTTCTTTTTGTCTCAAGGTTACCTCATTGTTAGCAACTTTCACCTTCTATTCTCACAGCTCCTACATTGTTAAATTACGTAATACATTCACATAACATTGTTATACATGTACATAATATAAACATAATACAATGACTGTTACATACATTTTATATATTATATTATACACATTGCTTTAAACGGGCTGTTCCTATATTTTATATTATATAATTAGACTATCATTTAAGTGTTAAAAATACTGCCTCAAAGTCGCCACTCGTTTGTTTCTCGTGGTCATGCAAAGTGTGGCACTTCAAAGCCAGCATGTAGCGGTCCAGCCTCCTTTATCCCTCTTAATACCTATAACGTATTGATACCACTCTCGATTAGCATGAAACAGAAAGAAGAATAAGCCGTTTTGTAGTAGAAAAATTCATGTGAATTCAAAATGTCAGATATTTATTTTCATAGAATTAGTCATTTTCGAAAATCTCTTGATGTATGTTTAAGTTTAGGCTAACACCAGGCAATAATCCGTTTACTTTCTCTCCCACGCACATAGTAGGTAAAGAAGCATTCCATGCATAAATTCGATACCGAGATTTTACCGGAAATACATGTTTTGAGGACCTCTGAATCCAAAAAAATATTTTTATAACGTTTACTACAGAGTGAGCCAATGGGCTCCGAACCGCCTGCGCGGTGTTTTGCCTGTCCGCGTCCTCGGCCCTCGTTTCCGTCTAATGCTGTCATAGAAAGGCGCAGATGAAACCATACAACATTTTTAAAACTACTTTTAAAGGCTTTATTTACCAACTCTATGAAAGGAGATGCTGAAACTGGCCACCGTCGTTGTCCATACATTTTTGGCACCTCTTTAGGAAACTATCCATCATGGAATTTTTGGGAGAATTTTCCAAACGATGACCGATGTCGTCTAATGTTTCTTCGGTAAGAACTGAACGCCGTCTTTTAGATTTCTTAGCCTGAACACTTCCTGTGGCTTGACATTTACTGTAAAGTTCATGGATTGTTGTACGGCCTGGAACTTTTAACCTGGAAATCTTTCTGCAAATCGTACTTTCACTTGGTGAGCTGACCGAGTTAACACATACGAATCATAAATAAATACACACTGTGCAGTACAAAACATATAGTGAGCCATAATATACCTTGTGATTAAGTACAGGACAAAATAATAAATAACTCCTAATAAGTGAACTGCATCACATCACCGTCAACTCAAAACTGCACTTCACACTACAAAACCACAACAGCGTGACTTTGTTTAAAGCAGCAGTGCGTTATCATGTTTTTATCGCATTTCCACACGCCCAGTAGGAAAAAAAACGCGCGCCGGTAATATTGTCCATAAAATACCCCTCCGGGGTAACTTAAAACACAAGGTGTGCAAGACAAACCCACACCCCCTGGAAGAATTAAAACAAAATATCCGCCAGGAAATTTCTCAACGTGAACTACGGCGAGTGATGAATAGTTTCCTAAAGAGGTGCCAAAAATGTATGGACAACGACGGTGGCCAGTTTCAGCATCTCCTTTCGTAAAGTTGGTAAGTAAAGCCTTTAAAAGTAGTTTTAAAAATGTTGTATGGTTTCATTCGCGCCTTTCTATGATAGCGGCAGACGGCAACGAGCGCCGAGGTCGCAGACAGGAAAAACACCGCGCAGGCGGTTCGGAGACTTTTGGTTCACTCTGGACTTCACAGGCTATTGCCAGAAAATTCAAGACATACATTTTATTTGTCATGTAAATATCTTCAATATACGGCATTTTAATCAAAATTATTAGAGCTATATTTTAGAAAATCAAAATTTTCGAAAAATATTCCATGTAAAGGTTAGTTTGGGGTGGTGAATTTTTTTGAAAATCTTCGCGTCGGATCTTCAGAAGGTACTAAAGCTAAATACTAAGTTTGGTGTTTATCCGACTTTTCGTTTTTGAGCTATGCTGTTCAAAGATACACACAGACAGACTTTTTCTAAAAATCTGATGTGTTACACTCACATGACTTTCTCTACTCTTGTACAAACTATTTTTACAAACGCTTATTCTACATATGCTTCATGTTAATCGAGATGTTAATCTTATTGCTAATTTTCTTGTAGATGCAAGGGGAATTGGTAGGCTTTAAGCGATAGTCAAATGTTTTAAGCGCTGGTTGCTATTTGGAGTATTCCATTCTCTTTGTATGTCCAGGACAAAAAAAATGAATAACGAATTTCCATTTGAGAAAGTGTATTGGAAAATTTAAGGGAATAACAAGGAATATCTCGAAAATGGTTCACTCAACAACAAAAATGTATATGACATAAATTGTGTATTTTAACGCGATCTACATTTTTTGTGTAGTAAAATTTTGTCTATCTCTTATGGTTTACCAGTTATGCAAAAGTCGTTCACAATGAAAAATACTTTGGGAGACATTCCCAGAAAATTCGAGATATACATTTCATTTGTCATGAAAATATCTTAAACATACAATATTTTAAACAAAATCGTTAAAGCCATTTCTGAGAAAATTAAAATTTTCGAAAAATGTTCCATGTAAAGGGTAATTTGGGGTGGGGGGATTTTCTTGAAAAGCTTCGTGTCGCATCTCTGGAAGATACTGAACCTAAATACCAAGTTTGGTGTTTATCCGACTGTTCGTTTCTGAGTTATGCTGTTCACAGACACACACACGTTTCCAAAAATACATTTTTTGGATTCAGGGGGCCTCAAAACATGTATTTCCAGTGAAATCTCGGTATCCAATTTTTGGGTGGAATACAATACCTTCTGCAGCAGTGAAGAGCAACAATGACTTTGTTATAATAATAGCATATTTCCTGATCGTTATGTTTACGCTGCAGACAATATTGCCAAAGTATACAGCAACATAAGCTGTACTTCAGATCGTGCTGCGACAACCAAGTTAAGATATCACAGGCAAGTTTTCGTTCCGGCGCTGAATATCTCCCCGCTTGGAACAACAGAAACCCTATCTTTAATGAAATAAAATGGCCTGCAAACAGTAGTGGCAATTAACTCTATGTTACACACATTTGCCGCACAAAACATCCTAGCCTAATTTTAATTGAAATCACTGCACCTTACTTATTCAATATAAAATCGATTTATTTAAATAAATGGATCCTATATGTAACTATTCTTATTTAATTTTCTGGCTACGCTGCTGGTGTAAAAGTAGTACAGTTCATAAATTGCAGTCTGTACAAGGCACTTAATGCAAAAGTCCATATTTTAACATAGGTATATAGGTAAATTTGACATAAATTGTTAACATATTTTTAGTTTCTCTACAACGTATAGTAAGTAGGGGAGGTATTGTATTCCACCCAAAAATTCGATACCGAGATTTCACCGGAAATACATGTTTTGAGACCCCCTGAATCCAAAAAAAGCATTTTTAGAAACATGTCCGTGTGTGTGTGTCAATGAACAGCATAACTCAGAAACGAACAGTCGGATAAACACCAAACTTGGTATTTAGGTTCAGTATCTTACAGAGATGCGACACGAAGGTTTTCAAGAAAATCTCCACACCCCAGATTACCCTTTACATGGAACATTTTTCGAAAATTTTAATTTTCTCAAAAACGGCTCTAACGATTTTGATTAAAATATAATATGTTTAAGATATTTTGATGACAAATAAAATGTATATCTTGAATTTACTGGGAATGTCTCCAAAAGTATTCTTCATTGTGACCGACTTTTGCATAACTGGTAAACCATAAGAAATAGACAAAATTTTACTACAAAGAAAATGTAGATCGCGTTAAAATACACAATTTATGTCATATACATTTTTTTGTTGTTGAGTGAAGCATTTCCGAGATATTGCTTGTTATTCCCTTAAATTTTCCAATACTTATTTTCTCAAATGGGAATTCGTTATTCATTTTTTTTGTCCTGGTAATGCGGAGAGAATGGAATGCGCCACATAGCAACCAGCTCTTAAAACATTTGACTATCGCTTAAAGCCTACCATATTCCCCTTGCATCTACAAGAAAACTAGCAATAAGATTGACATCTCGATTAACATGAAGCATATGGAGAATAAGCGTTTGTAAAATAGTTTGTACAAGAGTGGAGAAAGTCATGTGAGTGTAACACATCAGATTTTTGTTCGTATTTACTATGGGCTTCATGTTTACTGTCTATAGCATTTAATTATGGTTACGTAAGCACTGAATTCGTTTCATTTTGTGGCACCATGAATCTAAAAGTGTAATTTTAGAAACCTATTCGTGTTTACTTTTGCCTCTCTGCCTGCGTATAACAAAACAAAACTCTACCTCCCCGTAATAAGTAGAGAAAGTATTGTATTCCACCAAAACGTTTCATACCGAGATTTCACCGCAAATACACGCGTTCCGAGACTCACTGAATAAATAAACAAAAAATATGATGTGTTACACTCATATGACTTTCTCTACTCTTGTACAAACTATTTTTACAAACGCTTATTCTCCATCTACTTCATGTTAATCGAGATGTTAATCTTATTGCTAATTTTCTTGTAGATGCAAGGGGAATTGCTAGACTTTAAGCGATAGTCAAATATTTTAAGAGCTGGTTGCTATGTGGAGTATTCCATTCTCTTTGCATGTCCAGGACATAAAAAAGTGAATAATAAATTCCCATTTGAGAAAGAGTACAAGTATTGGAAAACTTAAGGGAATAACAAGCAATATCTCGAAAATGGTTTACTCCACAAGAAAATATGTATATGACATAAATTGTGTATTTTAACGCGATCTACATTTTCTTTGTAGTAACATTTTGTCCATTTCTTATGGTTTACCAGTTATGCAAAAGTCGTTCACAATGAAGAATACTTTTGGAGACATTCCCAGATTATTCAAGATATGCATTTCATTTGTCATGAAAATGTCTTAAACATATTATATCTTAATCAAAATCGTTAGAGCCATTTTTGAGAGAATTAAAATCTTCGAAAAATGTTCCGTGTAAAGGGTAATCTGAGGTGGGGGATTTTCTTGAAAACCTTCGTGTCGCATCTCTGGAAGATACTGAACCTAAATACCAAGTTTGGTGTTTATCCAACTGTTCGTTTCTGAGTTATGCTGTTCACAGACACACACATGGACGTGTTTCCAAAAATGCTTTTTTTGGATTCAGGGTGTCTGAAAACATGTATTTCCGGTGAAATCTCGGTGTCGAATTTTTGGGTGGAATACAATACTTCCCCTACTTACTATACGTAGTAGAGAAAGTAAAAAGACATTCACAGAAAAATGTCCGCATGTGTGTGTGTGTGTGTGTATGTGTGTGTGTGTGTGTGTGTGTGTGTGTGTGTGTGTGTGTGTGTGTGTGTGTGAAGTATTTAACTTCAGCATATGCCAACGATGTGACGTGAAGACTTTCAAGAAACTCCTCCCACTCCAAGCTACTATTTACATCGAAAAATTTTCGTATTTTTACTTTCTCTACTGCATATAGTAAGTAGGGGAAGGATTGTACTCCACCCAAAAATTCGATACTGAGATTTTACCGGAAATACATGTTTTGAGACCCCCTGAATCCAAAAAAAGCATTTTTGGAAACATGTCCGTGTGTGTGTCTGTGTGTGTGTATGTGTGTGTGTGTGTGTGTGTGTGTGTGTGTGTGTGTGTTTGTGTGTGTGTGTGTGTCTGTGTCTATGAACAGCATAACTCAGAAATGAACAGTCGGATAAACACCAAACTTGGTATTTAGGTTCAGTATCTTCCAGAGATGCGACACGAAGGTTTTCAAGAAAATCCCCCTACCCCAGACTACCCTTTACGTAGAACATTTTTCAAAAATTTTAAATTTCTCAAAAATGGCTCTAAGGATTTTGATTAAAATATCATATGTTTAAGATATTCTCATGAGAAATGAAATGTATATCTCGAATTTTCTGGGAATGTCTCCAAAAGTATTCTTCGTTGTGAACAACTTTTGCATAACTGGTAAACCATAAGAGATAGACAATATTTTACTACACAAAAAATGTAGATCGCTTTAAAATACACAATTTATGTCATATACATTTGTTTTGTTGAGTGAACCGGTTTAGAGATATTGCTTGTTATTCCCTTAAATTTTCCAATACTTATACTTTTTCTCAAATTCGTTATTCATTTTTACTGTCTCTACTACGTATAGTAAGTAGGGGAAGTATTGTATTCCACCCAAAAATTCGATACCGAGATTTCACCGGAAATACATGTTTTGGGACCCCCTGAAGCCAAAAAAAGCATTTTTAGAAACATGTCCGTGTGTGTGTCTGTGTGTCTGTCTGTGTGTGTGTCTGTGAACAGCATAACTCAGAAACGAACAGTTGGATAAACACCAAATTTGGTATTTGGGTTCAGTATCTTCCAAGGATGCGACGCGAAGTTTTTCAAGAAAATCCCCCCACCCCAGAGTACCCTTTACATGGAAGATTTGTCGAAAATTTTCATTTTCTCAAAAATGGCTCTAACGATTTTGATTAAAATATCATATGTTTAAGATATTTTTATGACAAATAAAATGTATATCTTGAATTTCCTGGGAATGTCTCCAAAATTATTCTTTATTGTGAACGACTTTTGCATAACTGGTAAACCATAAGAGATAGACAAAAGTTTACTACACAAAAATGTAGTTCGCGTTAAAATACACAATTTATGTCATATACATTTTTTTAGTTGAGTGAGCCATCTTCGAGATATTGCTTGTTATTTCCTTAAATTTTCCAATACTTATACTTTTTCTCAAATTCGTTATTCAATTTTTTATGTCCTGGATATGCAAACAGAATATAATGCGCCACATAGCAACCAGCGCTTAAAATATTTGACTATCGCTTATAACCTACCATGTTCCCCTTGCATCTACAAGAAAATTAGCAATAAGATTGACATCTCGATATCTCGAGTAACATGAAGCATATGGAGAATAAACGTTTGTAAAAATAGTTTGTACAAGAGTAGAGAAAGTCATGTGAGTGTAACACATCAGATTTTTTTTATTTTTTAAATGATGGCTCTAACGAACTTGATTAAAATACCTCATGTTTAAGATATTTGCATGACAAATAAAATGTACATCTTTTATTTTCGGGGAACAGCCTGTGAAGTCCTCTTATTTCGGAATGACTTTTGAACAACTGGTAAACCGTAAGAGATAGACAAAATCTTACTATACACCAAAAATATAAATTTCGTGGAGTTAACAATTTGCGAGATATTTCCTGTTATTAGTTTGGATTTTAAAATATTTACACATTTCTGATATGGGAAGTCATTTTCAGTCATCGCATAGCAAGAAGGTGTTTAAAAATCTGACTGCTGATTTACCTAATGTATTGTACAAGGAAATGTGTAATGAACGTTTATCTCCATTAACAACAAGTACATAGAATAATAAGCTTTTGTAAGAATAGTTTGCAGAAGAGTGAGTAGGGAAAGTCATGTGAACGCAATACACCAGGTTTTTCTTATTTAAGCCGAACATTTCTTATAGCTGTAAAACCCGAATACCTTTCTCATAGAAATACATTACATTTATGTTCTCAAAAACGTCTCAGACGATTTTGAAATCATTATAGGATATTAACGAAAACTTACGATAGGAAGAACTAAGCGCTCATTAAAATACAGAATTTGTACGCAATATAAGTTATTCTTATCTCTTCATTTAGAAGTATCTCTTATCCCATTTCGTGGCATTACATATTTCTGAAATTTCGTTTCTGTATGAAGAATCTAATTTATTTCTTCTATATATTAAATGTGCATAAGTAATATACAACACATTTACGTATTTCTAGCATAAACCTTTACCTTAAACCCTGGTATATATTGAGGCAGTATTTTATATCACAACACTGTGAATGCCAGAGTGATTGTAGTATAAATTAACATTATTGTATAACAATGATTTTAGATGTTTGTTAGCTATAAGCATTGTTAGGAAATAAGTTTGCACGGCCTCACTGAAACTGACAATAGGAGTGGGTAACAATGAAGCTATGGGGTGAGTTGTTTATCAATTAGAAGAGACAAATAAATGACGTCAGAGTAGCGTGCCTTTCTTTAGAAATGGGGGGGGGATATCTTCCCTAGAGCATATGTGTTTGTAATTATGATTGGTTTATAAAACAGACGCTAATGTTGGCGCGATTTAGTAACCAATAGCAGCTCTATTACAATGTTTAGGAATATCGGGGTGAGGGATAATAAATTCTTGAGCCAAAAGCAAGTATCACGCAGTTCTAGAATCATTCACGAGGTACACGTCATGCAGTTCTCAGCAATCCTTCGCGAGGTACACATCACGCAGTTCTACAGAATCATTCACGAGATACACGTCGCGCAGTCTTGAGGAATCTCTCGCGTCGTAAAGTTAGTTACAAAATGTGAAGTACGCGGCAACTAATACGACAGTAATTACATTCGGAAATATAACAGTTTCAGTCAGGCGTGTATCAAGATTAAAGATGTGAACTATTAGTTAAGTGTGAAGGCAATAAAAGTGTGAAAATAAATTCTTTTATCAGTGTTATCTTTTAGTAACACCTCCTTTCCGTTTACACGCCCTGCTTAGAAATATTTGCTCGACTGAGTAATAATAGCAAGCCGGAGGACAAAGAACCGAAAATTCAAAATAGTAAAACAATAACAGGCGCTCAGCAAATAAGATAACACGAACAGATTACTGCGACAATATACAGGGTGGACAATTTAAGTTGAGACTGTACAATATCTTCAAAACTAAGCGTTGTAGAAAGAAATGTCTTGGATAAAAGTTGCCTGATGATATGAGGGCAAGTAAATGCCATCATCATGTTTTGTTTGGAGGAAGTTATGATAGTCATTTTAGGGCCAATTTAATTTTTTAAAAATGGGAACCTACAATTAGGGTCAAATTAAATTGACCCTAAAATCACCGTCACAACGTCCCCCAAATAAAACACGATGATGCACATACTTTCCCCCATAATATCAAGCAACTTTTATTATAGACATTTCTTTCTACAACGCTTAGTTTTGGAGATATTGTACAGTCTCAACTTAAATGGTCCACCCTGTATATATAACAAGGTCACTGTATGCTCTCTTAATCATTTCTCAGCATTTCCTCAGCTCCTTACAAGTGTCAGTTTTAATATATATATATATATATTGTTTTTATAAACATATGAGTAACAATTTTGATTAATTATTACATCGAAAATACTGGCATAAAAATAATTTGTCTCTTGAACTTTCTGCAGTATAAATGATTAATCTTAGACTTTGTATAGCTAATAATTTCTAAAACATCGATAACAACCTGGGATTATAATAATTTAGCTGATAATAGTGCAACTTTTCGATATTTTTTACTTTCTCAAAAATTACTTAAAATATTATATACACAGAGTGAACCACAAACTTTCAGAGGTTGTTTATGGTTACCTTCTGAGTATTTTGGTATAATGGACCCATGGTCTCCGGCGGCAGAATAATAATGTAATTATGATTTATTCCGTTTGTTACCCCAATCACCCTTGTTTCTGTGAAAACACCTTCCTAACAGTGAAGAAGCCTGTATAATACGCAATAACCATAACGTATACCAGATAGTAATGCAGCATCCTGCAGTTGAAACACGTACTTTTATCATAGTGTGTTAAAATGATCTGTTAGTGTACAGTACGTAACAAATGGAGAACTGTTCCCTTACAAGTATTGCTCAAAATGATGAGCGACGCACCATCGACTGTCTTACACGCTCAAGCATTCCAGGACGTTTGCGCACTACTTCCGTAGCTGCGATAGTACCTAACAACCAGGTCCATGCGAGTACCGACCGAAGTCTCGTTAAGTAGGTTCTTCACATGCCCCCAGAAGTTCATTGGTATCACGTCTGGTAACCGAGCTGGCCATGGAACAATATCACCGCGACCAATCCATTGTCGTCCAAGCTGTACATCAATATCGAGCCCAAAGTGTGCCGGCGCCCCGTCATGTTGAAACCAAATAAGCTGACCAATTCTCAACGACACAACTTCTAGGAACAGTGGGAGGACGCTTTGAGGAAACGTTTTGTACACGACTCCGTTCAGGGTATCAGAAAGTACGTAAGGTCCAATCAAAAACCGTTGACAATACTAGCCTATATATTGACAATAAACTTCTGTTGATAGGATCTACATACCTGTGTGTGTGTGGGTTTTGTAATCCCATACATGGATATCCCTACGGTTGAACATGCCCTCTCTTGTAAACTTGGTCTCGTCTGTAAACAACACTAAAGCAGGAACATTGCGGTTTTCTGCACATTGCTGTAGGAACCAATTTGCAAACTCCACACGAAATGGGAAGTCCGCTAGCTGCAATGGCTGTACGAGTGCAATTGTTATTCATATAAGACTCTTTAAAAAAACTTGATTGGCCTGTGTTCAGAGCCATGCAACGCAGGGTACGGCCACGCTGTGAGCGTCCAGCTGCGCGGTAGTCACAAACAATAGAGATTAGGTTCGGTTGGCCACAGTGTGAGCGGCGCGTCAAATTGGAGGGGAAAGAACCGCGCGGACCCTCACTACCTGTCGCTCAACGCTCAGTATTGTTCAAGATTCTGAGGCAGTATTTTTATACCTGAATAATTTCAATTGTAGTTTATAATAAGTAAATTCAATAACAGCCCGCCTTGAAATAATATATATGTAATAATTTTTTAAATTGTATGTAACAGTCATTGCAAATGCTTATTTTTATTGTAAACATGTTTTAATAATGTTATGTGAATACATTACATACTCTAACAATGCAAGAGCTGTGAGAATAATAAGCTTTAAGTGGCTAACAATGAGGTAATAATGAGGTAACCTTGTAACAATAATGAGTTAGAGTGTCTGAAAATTACTAGTCATGATTATAGCAACGTTAATGTAAATTCAGTAACAGCTTAAAATTAGCCAATCAACAGCAAAGAAAAGCTTTAAGTAAAATGCAGATATTCTATTGGACTAGAATTAGCCAATCAGAGACTTGAAATACCGAAGCTTACGAGTTTAACGATTGAAATAATGTTCAGTTGCTGGCAAACCTTGGTAGTGACCAGATGGAAGATGTGTTCTCTACAGAAATATTACGTGTGAACCGTAAAATATGTATATGTGCTAAGTGAAGGTATTAAAGAATCTCACAGCTCTTAAAAAGTGTAGTGCTTTATTAAAATGTGCAAGGATTAATAAAAGAAGTGAATTTAAAAACTTAAATTCTGTGTAAGTCTACATTCTTGTTGTACCGCACCCTGCCTATGATATCCATGAATCTGCAAAAATTACTGACGCAGCCGAGACAAATTCAAACATAAATAATATATAGAAGCAGTTTTTAATAACAAAGTTAAATATTATAGTGTAAAACTTGGAGTGTAACAATAAAAACACATCTTTAAATCAGCTTCTCATACGTAGCAGCATATTGCCTAACAGTAACTATTACGTAATCAACAAATTCAAACCGACGCCTAAAGCGTGTTGCAAACTTCTTAAACAAACTAAACTCCAAGAACAATACTTCTTCAAGTTGGCTTGCAATGCATGAAGCTTATAAAATTACATAAAAAAATCTGATGTGTTACACTCACATGACTTTCTCTACTCTTGTACAATCTAATTTTACAAACGCCTATTCTCCATATGCTTCATGTTAATCGAGATGTCAATCTTATTGGTAATTTTCTTGTAGATGCAAGGGGAATATGGTAGCTTTTAAGCGATAGTCAAATATTTTAACGCTGGTTGCTATGTGGCGCATTCCATTCTCTTTGCATGTCCAGGACATAAAAAAAATCTGATGTGTTACACTCACATGACTTTCTCTACTCTTGTACAAACTATTTTTACAAACGCTTATTCTCCATATGCTTCATGTTAATCGAGATATCGAGATGTTAATCCTATTGCTAATTTTCTTGTAGATGCAAGGGGAATATAGTAGGTTTTAAGCGATAGTCAACTATTTTAACGCTGGTTGCTATGTGGCGCATTCCATTCTCTTTGCATGTCCAGGACATAAAAAAATGAATAACGAATTTGAGAAAAAGTATAAGTATTGGAAAATTTAAGGGAATAACAAGCAATATCTCGCAAACGGTTCACTCAACAAAAGAAATGTATATGACATAAATTGTGTATTTTAACGCGATCTACATTTTTTGTGTAGTAACATTTTGTCTATCTCTTATGGTTTACCAGTTATGAAAAAGTCGTTCATAATGAAGAATACTTTTGGAGACATTCCCAGAAAATTCGAGATATACATTTTATTTGTCATGACAATATCTTAAACATATGATATTTTAATCAAAATCGTTAGAGCCGTTTTTGAGAAAATTAAAATTTTCGAAAAATGTTCCATGTAAAGGGTAGTCTGGGTTGGGGGGATTTTCTTGAAAACCTTCGTGTCGCATCTCTGGAAGATACTGAACCTAAATACCAAGTTTGGTGTTTATCCGACTCTTCGTTTTTGAGTTATGCTGTTCACAGACACACAGACAGACACACAGACAGACACACACACGGACATGTTTCCAAAAATGATTTTTTTGGATTTAGTGAGTCTCAAAACATGTATTTCCGGTGAAATCTCTGTATTGAATTTTTGGGTGGAATACAATACTTCCCCTACTTACTATACGTAGTAGAGAAAGTAATAAATTACGTAAACAATACAACTACTATAAGTCTCAACGCACCACTTAGATCAAGTGTTTTAAGATGACCGACCGAGTGCTCACCAAAGAAGAAAAAGACGTCTTGATTTCGGAGGTGCTGACCAGAAATTTCTTGTGTAATGACCGTGACAAAAATTTTAAGAATGTTGCGGTGACGAAGAACGCTTAGGATGAAATTGGGGCTCTATTAAATATTCCTGGTGAGTAAGGTTTACATATTTACTTGGTAGGACATTCAAACCATTATAGGCTATTTTAAATGGCAAATAAAGTTCTGTTTATACGATATAGTTATTAACACATTGTTGTTTAATTTGAAAATAGTGTGTGTAGAACTTTAGATGGATATATATAAACAAGAGTGTTGAAAAATTGAAATGCATGACATGTAGAAGTATAAGCTATATTTATGTACATAAACCAGTTTATAAATACTCAGTTTACACTTTTTATTACTTTCTCTACTACGTATAGTAAGTAGGGGAAGTATTGTATTCCACCCAAAAATTCGATACAGAGATTTCACCGGAAATACATGTTTTGAGACCCCCTGAATCCAAAAAAAGCATTTTTGGAAACATGTCTCTCTCTCTGTGTGTGTGTGTGTGTGTCTGTGAACAGCATAACTCAGAAACGAACAGTCGGATAAACACCAAACTTGGTATTTAGGTTCAGTATCTTCCAAGGATGCGACACGAAGGTTTTCAAGAAAATTCCCCCACCCCAGATTACCCTTTACATGGAAGATTTTTCGAAAATTTTAATTTTCTCAAAAATGGCTCTAACGATTTTGATTAAAGTATCATATGTTTAAGATACTTTCATGACAAATAAAATGTATATCTTGAATTTCCTGGGAATGTCTCCAAAAGTATTGTTTATTGTGAACGACTTTTGCATAACTGGTAAACCATAAGAGATAGACAAAATTTTACTACACAAAAAATGTAGATCGCGTAAAATACACAATTTATGTCATATACAATTTTTTTTGTTGAGTGAACCGTTTTTGAGATATTGCTTGTTATTCCCTTAAATTTTTCAATACTTATTTTCTCAAATGGGAATTCGTTATTCACTTTTTTGTCTTGGATATGCAAAGAGTATTAATCTGTGGCAAAGAGAATGGTGCTGCACCTAGCAACCAGCTATTAAGAGATATGTATGTGCTTAAAGGCTACTGTATTTCTATATTGCCCTTGTAAATATATATTCCCCTTACATCTACAAGAAAATTAGCAATAAGATAGAGTCTGCAAATGTTTATCTCGATTAATATGAAGTAGATGGAGAATAAGCGTTTGTAAAAATAGTTTGTACAAGAGTAGAGAAAGTCATGTGAATGTAACACATCAGATTATCTTGTCATTGCGTGCAAACGTAATTGCCTGAAGCTATATTCTGTAATTCACTTAAGTATTCGGCAAACTTGTCTCTGACATGTCTGGCAAGCTCACTAGAACTATTGTTGCTTCGATTCAATGCAGCTTCGTCATTCACGCTTTGTTGCATCACTTCTCGATAATGAACATCACTATCATCATCTCCTCCCGGATGATATTGTGTAGAACACAGGCACTTTTAATAAACTGATTGGCTCTGATTACATAAGTTTGTATATCTTGGGAGAGGAATCGCAATTTGCATACAGAATACCAAAAGCACATTCGACACGTTTTCGAGCCCGTGATAAATGTTTGTTGAAATTCTCTCGCCTGGGTTTCAGTCCTCTTCCTGGATAGGGAGGTTTTAGAGGATATGATTCATCACCAACTAACACCAGCGGTACTTGAATGTTAGAATTCGGCAATGTTTGGTTCGAAGGCACATTGAACTGATTTGCTTCTAACAAATTAAATAGAGTAGATGCACTGAAAATACCTCCGTCACTTTGCTTTCCTCTTGCTCCCACTTGGATCGTCACAAATTTCTTGTCTGCATCAGCAACTCCTGGTAGCACGATGGAGAAGTAACGCAGATAGTTGTAGTAGCTGGAGTCTGAATTTCGAGGGCATTTTATTTGATAGTGTTTACGTCAATTGCTCCAAAACAATTTGGAAAATTCCAGCGTTAATAATACTCTGTAGCTACTTTCTGGAGTTGCTCCTCTGTAGGTTTAGGCATAAACTCTTGAACGAACTCGTCCCAAATTGCCTGGCATGTTTCATGAACAATCACACTTACGTTGATTTTCCGATCCTAAATGAAAATGCCAGTGACCTAAATGAAGATCTAGTAGTAAGTACCTGAAAGAAGCAAAATAACCATGTTACTTTTATTATTAGAAAAGAGCATTTACTTTACCAAAGCAATTTCTTTTTATAACCTTTAATCGTTTAAATTCTATGGTCATATTGGGGGCTTTTACTTGAATGATAACTGTAGCTATTAACAACTCTTGAACTGTAGGAAGCAATCAGCAGGTTTTCTTCTTCAATTGGTACAAGCTCATATGTAGACATTTTCCTGGGGGAGGGGAGGAAATAATCCTGATTAGAGAAAAATTCCTATTCGAAATATATTATAAAAAATCTGTTGTGTTACACTCACATGACTTTCTCTACTCTTGTACAAACTATTTTTACAAACGCTTTTTCTCCATCTACTTCATGTTAATCGAGATAAACATCTGCAGACTCTATCTTATTGCTAATTTTCTTGTAGATGTAAGGGGAATATATATTTACAAGGGCAATATAGAAATACAGTAGCCTTTAAGTATATACATATCTCTTAATAGCTGGTTGCTAGGTGCAGCACCATTCCCTTTGGCACAGATTAATACTCTTTGCATATCCAAGACAAAAAAGAATGAATACCGAATTCCCATTTGAGAAAATAAGTATTGAAAAATTTAAGGGACTAACAAGCAATAACTCGAAAATAGTTTACTCAACAACAAAAATGTATATGACATAAATTGTGTATTTAAACGCGATCTACATTTTTTGTGTAATAAAATTTTGTCTATCTCTTATGGTTTACCAGTTATGCAAAAGTCGTTCACAATGAAGAATACTTTTGGAGACATTCCCAGAAAATTCAAGATATACATTTTATTTGCCATGAAAATATCCTAAACATATGATATTTTTATCAAAATCGTTAGAGCCATTTTTGAGAAAATTAAAATTTTCGAATAATCTTCCATGTAAAGGGTAATCTGGGGTGGGGGATTTTTTTGAAAACCTTCGTGTCGCATCTCTGGAAGATACTGAACCTAAATACAAAGTTTGGTATTTATCTGACTGTTCGTTTCTGAATTATGCTGTTCACAGACAGACACACAGACACACAAAAAGACACACACACACACGGACATGTTTCCAAAAATGCTTTCTTTGGATTCAGGGGGTCTCAAAACATATATTTCCGGTGAAACGTTGGTATCGAATTTTTGTGTGGAATACAATACTTCCCCTTAGTAGAGAAAGTAAAAATACAGTAGTATAGAACGAGGATATGCATTTACGACTTCAGAAAACGGTCTTCAGTGTTATGAGCAGTCTCTCCTCGGGCTAATAGGTCTCTGGAAGTTAGTTATTTGTTTCTCCAGTCGATGATGTAGTCTTTCCAGGAGAAAATCAAACGTTTGTAAGGACATTCTTGTGTACTCGAAAAACTTGTCCGGAAATCTCCGAAGCTGTGGGTATAAATGATGGAATTCTCCAAAAACCTTCGCTACCGATTTATACGACGTAACGTTTGTTTCTCTTCATTCCTGCTACCTTCAAATAATTATTTTCCAACAGCAAGCACATGCGGGTAACTTTAGAAAGTGCCATGATCCCAAAGCTGCTCCACTCAACGCTCACAGTGATATGACGCTGTACATCGCTCGTCAATCCCCACCACCGCCCTTTGTTGCCACGCAGCTGGACGCTCACAGCGGTCAGGACTGTCACCAATCGTGTGTAACACATTCTTCTCCAGATCGGGTGTTCTGGCATGCTTTGCACGGTCAGTATCTTCCATTCTAACTCGCAAGGATCCAGTTTCTCGTAGTCACCTATGTACAGATGCAAAAGTACTGTAATGTGGTTGCCGTAGGTGTGGAAACACACCAGCATATTGTCGTTGTACCGGTCTTCCATTGAACCCATACACGAGGTGCATATCGGCCAGCTCTTCATCAGTAAACCTGCTGTGTATCACTTCTAACGCACAACTAACACTGCCGGAAAAACAAGAAAACCCTAAACAGGACCCAGCAGCTCTGAATGCAAACTTGAGGGCAACGAGGACATTACTGTTGTCAGAGGTACCGTGAGTGAACTGAAATAATTTGTTTACAAACAAGACACACAGCGCATACTTGCATTGTTGTGCAGTATTTTCAGTGCAATAGAGATATAAAGCTAACTGGGGCAAAAAAGCAAACGAAACACACTGTAAGTAGCCGCCGCCGGAGACCTGGGTCTCATACCAGAAGGTATTCCTGAACAACCTCTGAAGGTTTGTTGATGGATTTCTGGTGTAACTGTATAAAAGATTTACATTACAAATAATAATAAAAATATATATGTATATTGCATTTTCCGGAAATGGCCTTCCTCTGGAAGGAATTTTGCATAACCTTGTATAACTGGTAAACTCTAATAAGCAAACAAAAATTTAGGTCTCGTTAAAACAATCAATTCATTGTAAATAAACTTTTTGTGGCATCTTGTTATTTACTTGAAATTTTCAATACTTTCGTCATTTTCTGGAGTGTTCATTATTCTTTTTACTTTCTCTACTACGTATAGTAAGTAGGGAAGTATTGTATTCCACCCAAAAATTCGATACCGAGATTTCACCGGAAATACATGTTTTGAGACCCCCTGAATAAAAAAATCTGATGTGTTACACTCACATGACTTTCTCTACTCTTGTACAACCTATTTTTACAAACGATTATTCTCCATATGCTTCATGTTAATCAGGATATCGAGATGTTAATCTTATTGCTAATTTTCTTGTAGATGCAAGGGGAATTGGCTTTAAGCGTTTAAGAAACTGGTTGCTATGTGCAGTATTCCATTCTCTTTGCATTACCAGGACAAAAAAAATGAATATCGAGTTTGAGAAAAAGTATAAGTATTGGAAAGTGTAAGGGAATAACAAGCAATATCTCGAAAATGGTTCACTGAACAAAAAAAATGTATACGACATAAATTGTGTATTTTAACGCGATCTACATTTTTGTGTAGTCAAATTTTTGTCTATCTCTTATGGTTTACCAGTTATGCAAAAGTTGTTCACAATGAAGAATACTTTTGGAGACATTCCCAGAAAATTCGAGATATACATGTCATTTGTCATAAAAATATCGTAAACGGACATGTTTCCAAAAATGCTTTTTTACTTTCTCTACTACGTATAGTAAGTAGGGAAAGTACTGTATTCTACCCAAAAATTTGATACCGAGATTTCACCGGAAATACATGTTTTGAGACACCCTGAATCCAAAAAAAGCATTTTTGGAAGCATGTCCATGTGTGTGTGTGAACAGCATAACTCAGAAACGAACAGTCAGATAAACACCAAACTTGGTATTTAGGTTCAGTATCTTCCAGAGATGCGAAGCGAAGGTTTTCAAGAAAATCCCCCATCCCAGATTACCCTTTACATAAAACATTTTTCGAAAATTTTAATTTTCTCAAAAATGGCCTTAACGATTTTGATTAAAATATCATATGTTTAAGATATTTTCATGACAAATGAAATGTATATCTCGAATTTTCTGGGAATGTCTCCAAAAGTATTCTTCATTGTGAACGACTTTTGCATAACTGGTAAACCATAAGAGATAGACAAACTTTTACTACACAAAAAATATAGATCGCGTTAAAACACACAATTTATGTCATACACAATTTTGTTGTTGAGTGAACCATTTTCGAGATATTGTTTGTTATTCCCTTAAGTTTTCAAATACTTATACTTTTTCGCAAATTCGTTATTCATTTTTTTTATGTCCTGGACATGCAAAGAGAATGGAATGCGCCACATAGCAACCAGCTCTTAAAACATTTGACTATCGCTTAAAGCCTACCAAATTCCCCTTGGATCTACAAGAAAATTAGCAATAAGATTAACATCTCCATTAACATGAAGCATATGGAGAATAAACGTTTGTAAAAATAGTTTGTATAAGAGTAGAGAAAGTCATGTGAGTGTAACACATCAAATATATTTTTTTATCGCGATGACATGGAAAGAATGGAATTTCAAAGCGAACCGCCTTTAAACATTTGACTATCGCTTCGGTTCTCTGGATCTAACTTGTGCCTACAAAGAAATGTGAAACGATAAACTCACGAAGCTCTTTTCTCAGATTCATTTACACAGGTGTTACATGTTACAGACATTACCTACCTTGTTCGTGATATAGTTATGTTGTTTTCAGCCTAAGCAAAGAGTGCTTTGTTACTGGAATGCCAAAGCAGTATTTAAATGTTAACGTCTGAAGCATGCTGGGATAGGTCGTTGCTATACAGCAAAATATGCGTTTGTTACATTCACATGACTTTCTCTACTCACCCTCCTACGCACTATTCTTACAAAAGTTTATTATTCTATCTACTTCTTGTTAATGCAGATAAACTTTCACTACGCGTTTCGTTGTAGCTATAAGAATACAGAAGGATAAAGCGATAGTCATATTTTTTAAACGGTGACGCTATATGGTGACTGAAATTTCATGCTCTTGCATGGCCAAGACAAAAAACGAACAGAGAATTTTCACATGAAAAATGTATAAATGTTTGAAAATTCAAACCAATAACACAGAATATCTCGGAAATGGTTAATGTCACATTAAAGTTCATTTCGCATAAACTGAGTGCTTTAACGAGATCTACATTAATATAGCTTAAACGTGTGGTATTGTAATTAAAATCGCAAGAGCCATTTTTGAGAAAGCAAAAAATAACGAAAAATTGTCCATATAAAGGGTAGTTTGGAGTAGAGAGATGTTCTTCAAAATTTAGTGTCACATCCTTGGAAGGTCCTGAACTTAAATGCCAATTTTCTTAATTAACTAACTTTTCATTTTTTAATCACATTCCTCACAGACACACCCACAGGGACCTTTTTCTAAAAATGTTTGTTTTGATTTCAGGGGCCCTCAAAACATGTATTTACAATGAAATCTCGACATCGAATCTGTGAGTAGAATACAACACTTCCTCTACTCAGTGCAAATACGTAGTAGATAAAGTAAAAATGATAACAAGGCTACAGTTCAGACAGTAATAACACCGTCACTTGTTTCTCAAGTCAAGGCCGCCGTATCACCAAACAAATTAAAGGAGCTATACAAATGAAACAAAAAGACTCAAATTGTTTTCATTAAAATGTCATATAATCTCTGCGGGATTGATATGAAGAATAAAACGTGTGTGTTAATTGTTCTGTAAATGTTTTCATTCTTATTTAATTTGGCATAGTTTTGTTCAGAATGTGCATTGTCTTCAGCAAACTAAAGTCCTAGGAGTTCGTTTGATGAACATCTTACCTTGGCGTCTCCTTGTGTTGAATTAATTAAACATCTGATGTGCTACACTCACATGACTTTCTCTACTCTTGTAAAACTATTTTTACAAACGTTTATTCTCCATATGCTTCATGTTAATGGAGATATCGAGATGTCAATCTTATTGCTAATTTTCTTGTAGATGCAAGGGGAATATGGTAGGTTATAAGCGATAGTCAAATGTTTTAATCGTTGGTTGCTATGTGGCGATTCCAATCTCTTTGCATGTCCAGGTCATAAAAAAATGAATAATGAATTTGAGAAAAAGTATAAGTATTGGAAAATTTAAGGGAATAACAAGCAATATCTCGAAAATGGTTCACTCTACAAAACAAACGTATATGACATAAATTGTGTATTTTAACGCGTTCTACATTTTTTGTGCAGTAAAATTTTGTCTATCTCTTATGGTTTACCAGTTATGCAAAAGTCGTTCACAATGAAGAACACTTTTGGAGACATTCCCAGAAAATTCGAGATATACATTTCATTTGTCATGAAAATATTTTAAACATATGATATTTTAATCAAAATCGTGAGCCATTTTTGTGAAAATTAAAATTTTCGAAAAATCTTCCATGTAAAGGGTAGTCTGAGGTGGGGGGATTTTCTTGAATACTTTCGTGTCGCATCTCTGGAAGATACTGAACCTAAATACCAAGTTTGGTGTTTATCCGACTGTTCGTTTCTGAGTTATGCTGTTAACAGATAGACACACACACACACACACACGGACAGTTTCCAAAAATGCTTTTTACTTTCTCTACTACGTATAGTAAGTAGGGGAAGTATTGCATTCCACCCAAAAATTCGATACCGAGATTTCACCGGAAATACATGTTTTGAGACCTCCTGAATCCAAAAAAAGCATTTTTGGAAATATGTCCGTGTGTGTGTCTGTCTGTGTGTCTGTGTGTCTGTGAACAGCATAACTCAAAAACGAACAGTCGGATAAGCACCAAACTTGGTATTTAGGCTCAGTATCTTCCAGAGATGCGACACAAAGGTTTTCAAGAAAATCCCCCCACCCCAGACTACCCTTTACATGGCAGATTTTTCGAAAATTTTAATTTTCTCAAAAATGGCTCTAACGATTTTGATGAAAATATCATATGTTTAAGACAATGTCATGAGAAATGAAATGTATATCTCGAATTTTCTGGGAATGTCTCCAAACGTATTCTTCATTGTGAACGACTTTTGCATAACTGGTAAACCATAAGAGATAGACAAAATTTTACTACACAAAAAATGTAGATCGCGTTAAAATACACAACTTATGTCATATACATTTCTTTTGTTGAGTGAACCGTTTTCGAGATATTGCTTGTTATTTCCTTAAATTTTCCAATACTTTTACTTTTTCTCAAAATCGTTATTCATTTTTTTTATGTCCTGGACATGCAAAGAGAATGGAATGCGCCACATAGCAACCAGCGTTAAAATATTTGACTATCGCTTAAAAGCTACCACATTTCCCTTGCATCTACAAGAAAATTACCAATAAGATTGACATCTCGATATCTCGATTAACATGAAGCATATGGAGAATAGGCGTTTGTAAAAATAGTGTGTACAAGAGTAGAGAAAGTCATGTGAGTGTAACACATCAGATTTTTTTGGATTCAGGCGGTCTCAAAACATGTATTTCCGGTGAAATCTCGGTATCGAATTTTTGGGTGGAATACAATACTTCCCCTACTTACTATACGTAGTAAAGAAAGTAAAAAACTAAATGTTTGTTGTTACCAATTATTACGGGTTTTTAACATTAATTGCTGCACTTTATTACTTTCTCTACTACGTATAGTAATTAGGGGAAGTACTGTATTCCACCCAAAAATTCCATACCGAGATTTCACCGGAAATATATGTTTTGAGACCCCCTGAATCCAAAAAAAGCATTTTTGGAAACATGTCCGTGTGTGTGTCTGTGTGTCTGTCTGTGTGTCTGTCTGTGTGTGTGTCTGTGAACAGCATAACTCAGAAACGAGCAGTCGGATAAACACCAAACTTGGTATTTGGGTTCAGTATCTTCCAAGGATGTGACACGAAGGTTTTCAAGAAAATCCCCCCACCCCAGAGTACCCTTTACATGGAAGATTTTTCGAAAATTTTAATTTTATAAGGATTTTGATTAAAATATCATATGTTTAAGATATTTTTATGACAAATAAAATGTATATCTTGAATTTTCTGGGAATGTCTCCAAAAGTATTGTTTATTGTGAACGACTTTTGCATAACTGGTAAACCATGAGAGATAGACAAAAGTTTACTACACAAAAAATCTGATGTGTTACACTCACATGACTTTCTCTACTCTTGTACAATCTAATTTTACAAACGCTTATTCTCCATATGGTTCATGTTAATCGAGATATCGAGATGTCAATCTTATTGGTAATTTTCTTGTAGATGCAAGGGAAATATGGTAGCTTTTAAGCGATAGTCAAATATTTTAACGCTGGTTGCTATGTGGCGCATTCCATTCTCTTTGCATGTCCAGGACATAAAAAAATGAATAACGAATGTGAGAAAAAGTATAAGTATTGTAAAATTTAAGGAAATAACAAGCAATATCTCGAAAACGGTTCACTCAACAAAAGAAATGTATATGACATAAGTTGTGTATTTTAACGCGATCTACATTTTTTGTGTAGTAAAATTTTGTCTATCTCTTATGGTTTACCAGTTATGCAAAAGTCGTTCACAATGAAGAATACTTTTGGAGACATTCCCAGAAAATTCGAGATATACATTTCATTTCTCATGACATTATCTTAAACATATGATATTTTAATCAAAATCGTTAGAGCCATTTTTGAGAAAATTAAAATTTTCGAAAAATCTTCCATGTAAAGGGTAGTCTGGGGTGGGGGGATTTTCTTGAAAACCTTCGTGTCGCATCTCTGGAAGATACTGAACCTAAATACCAAGTTTGGTGCTTATCCGACTGTTCGTTTTTGAGTTATGCTGTTCACAGACACACACACACACAGACACACACACAGACACACAGACACACACAGACACACACACGGACATGTTTCCAAAAATGCTTTTTTTGGATTCAGGAGGTCTCAAAACATGTATTTCCGGTGAAATCTCGGTATCGAATTTTTGGGTGGAATGCAATACTTCCCCTACTTACTATACGTAGTAGAGAAAGTAAAAATGTAGATGGCGTTAAAATACACAATTTATGTCATATACATTTTTTTTGTTGAGTGAACCATTTTCGAGATATTGCTTGTTATTCCCTTAATTTTTTCAATACTTATTTTCTCAAAAGGGAATTCGTTATTGATTTTTTTTGTCTTGGATATGCAAAGAGTATTAATCTTTGGCAAAGAGAATGGTGCTCTATATAACAACCAGCTATTAAGAGATATGTAAATTCTTAAAGGCTACTGCAATTCTATATTGCCCTTGCAAATACAAAACAAGGGGAACATAGTACGCCTTAAGCGATAGTCAAATACTTTTAGAACTGGTCGCTATGTGTAAAATGTAATTCCCTTTGCATGTCAAGAACATAAAAAAAAAGAACAACGAAAGTGTAATTATTGGAAAATTCAAAGAAATAACAAGGAATGTCTCGAAAATGGTTCACTTTACAAAAACAATGTTTATGACACATATTGTGTGTTTTAACGAGATCTACATTTTTATGTAGTAAACTTTTGTCTATCTCTTGCGGTTTACCAGTTGTGCAAAAGTCGTACAGAATGAAGAGGTCTTTTGGGGACATCCCCAGAAAATTCAAGATAAACATTTTATTTGCCATAGAAATGTCTTAAACATATGATACTTTAATCAAAATCGTTGGAGCTGTATTTGATAAAATAAATTTTTTTCGAAAAATGTTCCATGTAAGGGTGGTTTGGGGTGGGTTTTTTTTTCTTGAAATATTTCATGTCGCATCCCTGGAACATTGAATCTAAATACCAAGTTTGGTGTTTATCCGACTTTTCGTTTTTGAGTTATGCTGTTCACAGACAGACACACAAGACATACACACGGGTATGTTTCCAAAAATGCTTTATTTGTCTTGTATATGCAAAGAATATTAATCTGTGCCAAAAGGAATGGTGCTGCACCTAGCAACCAGCTATTAAGAGATATGTATGTGCTTAAAGACTACTGTATTTCTATATTGCCCTTGTAAATATATATTCCCCTTACATCTACAAGAAAATTAGCAATAAGATAGAGTATGAAAATGTTTATCTCGACTAACATGAAGTAGATGGAGAATAAGCGTGTGTATAAATAGTTTGTACAAGAGTAGAGAAAGTCATGTGAGTGTAACACATCAGATTTTTTTGTTTTCAGATGTTGAATCCCGGCTGGCATAGGGCCAGGACCCATGTGTTACGAGATATTGCTAGCAGAGATTCCTGTAGAGAATATGTTATCACTTTTAATATATTGACTATCTACGGATTGTACATTTTTAAATTAATGGAGTTGGTGTTTATTAAAAGAGATTACTTTCTGGGAAATGCCGATTTTCATACGTATGAGAAATCATTTGAATATTTCTATGCATCACTCAGCGAAATGTAATAGATCTCCTATTGAAATTGTTCAATTCCTTGTCTGTTAATATTAAATCTACAACTAATTTTAAGTATTTTAAAAGTAATCCTAAGATAACTTTAATTTAAATGTACCCTTATTGATTTGCATTCATTTTAAGTTGTACTTTTATGTGATTTAGCTTATAATAAACCGATTAGGTTTTATTTATGGACGCTCTTTAACTGCTGTGGTTCTTAGCGTCCCATTCTATATTGGGTGTGAAAGAACGGCAATTTTGCTCAGAGGCCTCCTTATCAGGATTGAGGGTTTTTACGTGCCGTAAATCTACGACACGGGACCACCGACTTTACTTCCCTTTCGAAAGAAGTCATGCTAAGGATTTTAATGTCGGTAAAAATGCATCACCCTCCGCCGGGTTTGAACCCGCGACCTCGGGAACTAGAGGCTAGCATGCTACTCAAAGACCATGAAAGACGATTGACTTATCTTATGGCTTGTAAAGTCTACCAATAAAAATATCCGTCCGTCCATCCGTCTATCTCTCTGCCCCTTGAAAACCACAGGACAGAAACTCACTATAGGAAACGCCAAGATACACTATGTGATCAAAAGTATCCGGACACTCCACAAACATACGTTTTTCATCTTAGGTGCATTGTGCTGCCACCTACTGACTGCTACTCATTATCCGCGACCTCAGTAGTCATTAGACATCGTGAAACAGCAGAATGGGACGCTCCGTGGAACTCACGGACTTCGAACGTGGTCAGGTGATTGGGTGTCACTTGTGTCAGAAGTCTGTACGCGAGATTTCCACACTCCTAAACATCCCTAGGTCAACTGTTTCTGATTTGATAGTGAAGTGGAAACGTGAAGGGACATGTACAGCACAAAAGTGTACACGCCGACCTCGTCTGTTGACTGGCAGAGACTGAGGACATTTGAAGAGGGTCGTAAAGAGTAATAGGCAGACATCTATCCAGACCATCACACAGGAATTCTAAACTGCATCAGGATCCACTCCAAGTACTATGACAGTTAGGCGTGAGGTGAGAAATCTTGGATTCCATAGTCGAGCGGCTGCTCATAAACCACACATCACGCAGGAAAATGCCAAACGAGCCTCGCTTGGTGTAAGGAGCGTCAACATTACACGATTGAACAGTGGCAAAACGTTGTGTGGAGTGACGAATCAGGTACATAATGCGGCGATCCGATGGCAGGGTGTGGGTATGGCGAAAGCCCGGTGAACGTCATCTGCCAGCGACTGTAGTGCCAACAGTGAAATTTGGAGGTGGTAGTGTTATGGTGTGGTCGTGTTTTTCCTGGAGAGGGCTTGCACCCCTTGTTTTTTTGTGTGGCACGATCGCAGCGCAGACCTACATTGATATTTTAAGCACCTTCTTGCTTCCCACTCTTGAAGAACAATTCGGGGATGGCGATTGCATCTTTCAACACGATCGAGCACCTATTCATACTACACGGGCTGTGGCGGAGTGGTTACACGACAATAACATCCCTGTAATGGACTGGCCTGCACAGAGTCCTGACTTGAATCCTATAGAACACCTTTGGAATGTTTTGGAACGCCAACTTTGTGCCAGGCCTCACCGACCTACATCGATACCTCTCCTCAATTCCGCACTCCGTGAAAAATGGGCTGCCATTCCCCAAGAAACCTTCCAGCACCTGATTGAAGAGCCTGCGAGAGTGAACGCTGTCATCAAGGCTAAGGGTGGGCTAACACCATATTAACTTCCAGCATTACCGATGGAGGGCGCCACGAACTTGTACGTCATTTTCAGCCAGGTGTCCGGATACTTTTGATCACTTAGTGTAGCTATCGCTAAAACACGTTTGGCGTTTTCATTAAATGTATTTTTACTTTTCCTACTACGTACTTTAAGTGGAGGAAGAATTGTATTTCATAAAAAAATTCCATATCGAGAGTTCACAGGAAATGCATGTTTTGAGAACCTCCGAACCCGAAGAAAGCGTTTTTGGAGAAGGTCCCATGTGTGCGTGTCTACGAATGGCATAACTTGGTAACGAAAAGTCGGTTAAATACGAACCTTGGTGTTTAAGTTCGGTATCTTCCGAGAATGTAACATTAACATTTTCAAGAAAATCTCCCCACCCCAAATTACCTCTTACATGGAAACATTTTCGAAAATTTTTATTTTCTACAAGATGGCTCTAATGATTTTGATTAAAATGCCATATGTTTAAGATATTTTCATGTCAAATGAAATGTATATCCTGAATTTTCTGGGTAAAGCATGTGAATCCTCTTCATTCAGAATGAAGAGGATAATTGGTACAATGTAAGAGTGATACCGTAATTATTGACGGGACTATATAAATAATTAAATAAAGAAATAACAAGCATTTTAACGACTTACAGCAAGTTACGCTGGTACTGCAGAATTTACCAGGTATAATAATTCAATTGGTATAGTTTCAGTGTATTTCTTTCACTAAAACGGTTGACAACTGGCTTCAAGAACTCAAATATTAGTTTACAATAAATTTCTCAGTAAATTTAAATTGGTGTTGTCCTTCATAATACATCCACGCATATACTGAGAAAAAACACTTGAGGACAGAACTGGCGCACAAGAGAACAGAACGAGCTACAGAAACAACAACGAAGCGGGTAACGTGGTACGTTATCAAAGGTGACGACCATCGTTCCCGTATCAAGGGATGGACAAATGTTACGGCACAAAAAATACAGCCCTTATTAAAGAATCAATTTATAATAGATAATTAACCATTGCTTGTAATTGGTTTGAATTTTCAAATACTTATACTTTTCTCAAATGAGAAGTCGTTATTCGCTTTTGTTTTGTTTCGTTTTCCCTCCTGGTCAAACAAAGCCTCACATAGCGACCAGCTCTTGAAACATTTGACTATCGCTGTACCTACAAGAAAATATCTAATAAAACAGTTTCTAGAAATGCTTGTCTCCATTAACATAAAGTACATAGAAGAGCAAAAGTATAGTTTGTTGAAGAAAGGGTACAGAAAGTCATGTGAATGTAACATATTATATTTTCTTTTTATTTACTCAACAAACGGCTTTAATGATTTGTATTAAAATATACGTTTGAGATACTGACGTGACAAATAGAATACACATATGCAATTTTGTTTAAAAGCCCGTGAAATACTTTTCATTCAGAACAGATTTTTGAGTAACTTTATGGACCTGGGGTACCATAAGGAGGCAAATACTTACTACAGGAAAAATACAGAGCTGGTTTAAATGAAAATTTGTGTCAAATGTATTTCCGTAGCTTTAGGCCTTTCTAAATATTCCATGTTGCAAGCGTCACATAATGGAACATTTTAAAGTTGTCAATTCTTGCTTTTACTCTCTGGGCTACTTGCTTATAGTAAGTACAGAAATTATTAAATTACAGCAACAATCTGATAAGAGTATTCACCCGAAGTGCATGTTTTCAGGCCCCTGAATAAAACATTTTTAGAAAAAGGACGTGTCTGTAAACAGCTTAACTCTAAAACGAAGTCTGATAGACTTCAAACTTTGTATTTAAGTTCAGCATCTTCATCACGAACATTTTCAAGAAATTCCCCCCCAATTACCTATTATATGGAAAATTGTTTGATATTTTTGATTCTCTCAAAAATGGCTCTAACATTTTTTATTAAAATAAGTACCGTATTACTAAGATATTTGTATGACAAATAAAATACATATGTTGACTATTCTTGGAATGTGCTCTGAAGTCCTCTTCATTAGGAAGGAATTTTATATAGATAGTGTTGAACCGTAGGATATAGAATAAAAAAAATCTTATGTGTTACACTCAAATAACTTTCTCTACTCTTGTACAAACTATTTTTACAAACGCTTATTCTCCATCTACTTCATGTTAATCGAGCTAAACATTTGCAGACTCTATCTTATTGCTAATTTTCTTGTAGGTGTAAGGGGAAAATATATTTACAAGGGCAATATAGAAATGCAGTAGCCTTTAAGCACATACATATCTCCTAATAGCTGGTTGCTAGGTGCAGCACTATTCCCTTTTCCACACATTAATACTCTTTGCATATCCAAGACAAAAAAATGAATAACGAATTCCCATTTGAGAAAAGTATTGAAAAATTTAAGGGAATAACAAGCAATATCTCGAAAATGGTTCACTCAACAAAAAAATGTATAGGATATAAATTGTGTATTTTAATGCGATCTACATTTTTTGTGTAGTAAAATTTTGTCTATTTCTGATGGTTTACCAGTTATGCAAAAGTCGTTCACAATGAAGAATACTTTTGGAGACATTCCCAGAAAATTCGAGATATACATTTTATTTGTCATGAACATATCTTAAACATATGATATTTTAATCAAAATCGTTAGAGCCATTTTTGAGAAAATTAAAATTTTCGAAAAATCTTCCATGTAAAGGGTACTCTGGGGTGGGGGATTTTCTTGAAAACCTTCGTGTCACATCTCTGGAAGATACTGAGCCTAAATACCAAGTTTAGTATTTATCCGACTGTTCGTTTCTGAGGTATGCTGTTCACAGTCACACACACACACGGACATGTTTCTAAAAATGCTTGTTTTGGATTCAGGAGGTCTCAAAACATGTATTTCCGGTGAAATCTCGGTATCGAATTTTTGGGTGGAATACAATACTTCCCCTACTTACTATACGTAGTAGAGAAAGTAAAAATTACCACACAAAAATGTAATCTCTTTAAAACATAATTTATTTCAAATAACTTTTGTTGTGGCATCAAGCATTTCCGAGATACCCGTTATTATTGGTTCGAATTGTTCAACACTGTGTCCTTTTAAAGTCTTATGGATTTGCAGTTGTTTCTCGCGATGTCATTGTAACAGTGTGGCAGCATATAGCGTCCAGTTGTTAAACATTTGACTATCGCTGTTCTCTTTGTATCTATAACGAAATGTGTAATGTAGCTGTTTCACTTGTGTCTCGCGATGTCATGGAAACAGTATGGCAGCATATAGCGTCCAGTTGTTAAACATTTCACTATCGCTGTTCTCTTTGTATCTATAACGAAATGTGTAATGTAGCTGTTTCACTTGATTCTCGCGATGTCATGGAAACAGTAAGGCAGCATATAGCGTCCAGTTGTTAAACATTTGACTATCGCTGAGTAGGATATATATAAGAGATCTGGCGCAGTTTTTTGGGCGTATATGGGAAAGGATAGGGAAAACGAGGCTGGATGGGGCGGTCCAAGGAGGAAAATGGGTTTATATGGGAGAGATAGGGAATACGACAGTAGTAATAGAAATGTATGTTCAGAACCAAAAGGAGATGCAGACAACTGATAAGATATAATCGATATCGTTTATTCTGTGTTGCAGCCTCCCGCCGGCTCCCTTTGAGGTCTTAGATACCGCCTGGTCGCTTGTGCCGCTAGCCCCGCCCCCTCTCAATAGGAATAAAAGGCCGCTACGGACACACAGACAGATGCCGACAACTAATAAGATCCAATGTTCTACGCCGACAAGCCCCGCCGGCTCCCTTTGAGGCCTCACATGCCGCCCTGTCGCTTGTCGCTAGGCCCGCCCCTCTCTCTTTGTGGCCTTACCTAATGCCGACCGTGTCTGTGCCGACAGGTCCTACCCCCTCCCCCATGCGGTCTTGTCTCGTGACGTAGCGTCCTGTCTTGAGGTGTGCGGTAGGGAATGGTTTTCTCGATGCCTGCCGCCCCTCGGCAAATCAATTAGGTAATGCTCGTCAAACATTATTGAAAAAAAAGAATTGGCATTTTTATGACTACTAATGCCCGCACATTGCATATCTAATGCTCCTCGAGCAATTAAGTTTTTTTTGATTAATTAATTGTATATGAATTGACTCGAGCGCAAGTGGTCGTCATCGTATATGTGTGTATAAGTAGCACGCTCACGGGAACAGTCCGCAATGTAATGAAAACCCTGCAACCTACTTCTGTCTGAGGATAACGGTAATGTCCATGTATACACACATTAGCTGACAACGTTAGACGTTTTCACCACATTAAACACATTAAGAGACTTCAAGATTGCATCCCGGATCTGTATACAGTCATTAGCGGACAATGTCAGTAATTGTTTTCCTAAGTGCTCTGAAAAACCCCAGACCCTCAATGTAAATACCTTTTAGCTCGTAGAATTTCCATCACAAACTGTGGAAAAACCCTAGTCTAGACAATTTTTCCCCTGATAATTAATGATTAAGTTTCATAGCTCTTATTTCTTTCAATAAAATATTGCGAATAAAGTATTCAGAATTCAGATTGGCGGAAAGAAATATTACATACGGTATTAAAAATAAATAAGCGTCTCATTGATCGGTGAATACTACATATGTTATTAAAAATAAAATAAATACGGATAACATTATAGTTAAATATTATAAATGCTATTAAAAAAATAAATGATTCGGTTAACATTATAGGTGAATACTATATATGTTATTAAAAAATAAACAGGTTAACATTATAGGTGAATATTACATACGTTATTAAACATAAAAAATGACCTCGCTGATCAATGAATACAATTAAATATTTTTTATTAATTAATTGTATATGAATTGACTTGCGCATTTTGGTTATTGCGCTGTGTCTCCCTAACGTTTCCAGATCTAGGATCGTTCCAGCTAGTTGCGCGCTTCTGCCATCTACCTTCTAAAGTAAAGTTTAGATCTGTCTTGGCGTAGAATTTCCATCACAAACAGTGGAAAACCCAAGCCTAGACACGTTTAAGCTTACTATAACAATTTTTCCCCTGATAATTAATATAAATTCTACATGAAGATTATTAATGTTTAAGTTTCATAGCTCTTATTTCTTTCAATAAAATATTGAATATGACTCTAGCGTTAGGAAAATTAAACGGTGAGAAGCAATATTTTCTACGCTGAAATTATAATTAAAGGCATACTGTATAGATTCTGTACTTAAGTATTCGAATGCATCTTTGTCATTATTTAAATACTCACATACAAGAATTGCATGCATGATATCAAAAATTAAACTGATTTTTTTACGTGATGTTAAACAAAGAAATATGATTTGGCGAGAGTGATATGAAGAATTCAGATGTTGGAAAGAAATATTACATACGATATTAAAACGCATCGCTGATCGATGAATACTACATATGTCATTAAAAATAAAATAAATTTTCTAGAGTCATATGCAGAAGCATTCCCTTAAGGAGAGATGACGTGATGTTGGATTTCCCCATAACAGGTTTAGGCTTGCTTACGAAATGTCACTGTGCGAGGCAAGCATTTCCCTCTCATTCTACTCGAATGTTTGGAGTAGCCAATCAAAATCGTTGTATTATATACCATCACACCTCTCACCCCCTTCAGCTTTTATCGGAGGAAATGATATAAAAGCAGCAGCTTCTCCAATGATTTTCACTGTATTGTGAGAACACCTCGATCTAAGCACTCTGCAAACTTTATTCTTTCAACGTGAAATTTCATCGAACATCATGTCTGGTAAGTTGTATCACCAATTCATTTTCATTAAAAAGTTAACTTATTACTTAGTGCATTTAACTTATATTTGCGTTCTTGTTTTTAATGTCAGACCTTTATTTGTAAATAGCTGAGCATTCTAAAAGTTAATAGCTAGACAGTTGAATTTTCTGAAATGTGAACAGTTTAGTTAAGTATTCATTTTAGGCAAGCTTATTCTACATTTAATAGCTAACTGCGCGAATTCTCAAAAATGTGAACAGTTTAGTTAAGTACTCATCCTGTTGAGTAATTATTATTCCGTATATTTAAATATGTGTTTTCACCAAGTGAATTATATTCCTTTCTAGACAAAATACAATTACTTGAATACCCTACGAATCGAATAAAAATGTTCTGTATAAATATTGTTCCGAGGGTAACTGGCGGTAATCGATCCGGGGACTTCATGCTTGCATGCATTGATCGAGCATTCATCAGTTAATGTTTCATTCCTCTCGCGCATTTATTTAGTAAATACTTCCAATCTGTTTCCATCACGTTAAAAAGAGAAATTTTCTAGTTAATGGCTAGACAGGTGAATTTTCTGAAATGTGATCAGTTTAGTTAAGTATTCATTTTAGGCAAGCTTATTCTACATTTAATAGCTAACTGCGCGAATTCTCAAAAATGTGAACAATTTAGTTAAGTATTCGTCTTGTTGAGAAATTATTATTCCAGATATTTAAATACAGGATTTCACAGAGTGAATTATATTCCTTTCTAGACAAAATACAATTATTTGAATACCTTATTAACGTTTTTGCTTTAGAATATTACAAAAAGTCTGTTGCGCCAATCATGCACTCTAACAAAGTAAATGTTTACATTATATTAAAACATTTAAATCGAAAAATACAGTACTTAATGAACTTCATTAGTGAATCAGAACCTCAATTATATTTACACATATTATCATTTTTATTATTATATTATACAGAAAAAAGTTAATAATTTTGTAACTTTCAAATAAATGAAATTTAGTTATGCAACACATTCTCTAATAATGAATATGTTTTTTTCTCTTCCTAATGCAGAAAGTTTGACATCTCAACTTAACACATTGGCTGAGGGTAGCATTTACCCGACCGTTCAAAGACTACAAGATATACAGCCAGAGGAGCCCTATAATATAAAATCCTTAAGAAAAATTTATACGAGATACGGTGCTAGAGTGGTTGCAGTTTTAGGCAATAAGCAAGTGTTTCTTCCGACAAGATATTCAACCCTAACAAGCCAACAGTTGGAGGAAATGCCAGGGAAGTTTCAAATGGTATATCATGGAGTAGTACCATCCGGCAAGTTTAAGACATGTAAATTGTCTTTTCTTCCTGTTACGGTTTGTAGAAATAATTCAGCTATCCTTTCAAAGCTTCATTTAGAGTTACATTCGTTGAGTTTATAAATTCACACTTCACTAGGATAACATTCGTCTAAAGTATACATCACTGTGTAAATAACGCCTAGGATGTAGTCTGGGCGAGGACCTGCAGAAAGAAGTTTAATAGTCTATTCACTGATTCCTTACCTCAAAGCAGATACCTACAGCAAGTTGCAAATAATTTGAGGTAGGTTAGCAGTTGTCAAAGCATGCATCACTGTATTAAAACAAATATGTGTAAATAATGTCTAGATTGTAGTCTGAGTGATTTCGTGCAGAAAGAAGTTTAATACCCCTTGCAATGATTCTCCACATCGAAGTATATACCTACAACAAGCTGCAAATAATGTGAATGTTTGTTACAGGAATGCCCAGATGAATGTAAATGAAGAGGAAGAACGAGATAGCTTAAAACAACATGAACAGAAATGTGATAGGAACATTCTCAACATGAAGAATTTCAGCAGCGTGCAGCATGGAACATTCGCGTGTGTAGAATATAGCAATAATATATAAATTATGTACTCATTATTACTGCTTTACCTGCCAATACCATTGATTTCATAAATAATTTCATAATTGTTTAAAGGAGAATGCATTATCTTAAAACATTGATGCTACATGAAATCTAAACAAAAAAATTATTGAACTATTACTGAAAGAGACTTGAATAAATGGGAATCTAGAAGCCAGAACCGTCTTAATAATGGACTGTGTGATATGAGGTGTATAAAAAGATTAATAAAAAATGAGGCCTATGTAATATAAACACCATTTATTTTTTATAAAACATTATCCTATTACATTCCTTCACAAAAAACCGAACATATTTCCTAAAGACAAAAGTGATAGTCTAGACCTTCTAAACATGCAGTTATAGGGGAAAGGATGCTCTCCTGAAACATTAGGCATCTAGACAGAAATTGTTCACAGAGCCGGAGACGTCAGGACGGATGGGACAGACTCGAAGTTCAAATCTTTAAACGGTAGAGCCGCCCCCTTTCTGCCTATCATGTCTCCTGAACCACCCTTACAGCTTAACATTACGTTACAATGCCACGTAACTAGATTAACGACGGTCAGTCGCTCAGATCTTTGATTTTTTTGTGGTTTTCCCTGGTCTGCAGGCGAATGCCTGAGCACCGTATGCTACCCGTTTTTCATGTTATATCATTCTATCTTAACCTACGTGCTTCTAAGGCACTCTGACTGGATTACCGTCGGCCACTCGCTCAGACCTTTGATTTTTTCGTAGTTTTCCCTGGTCTGCATGCGAATGTCTGCTCAAAAAGATACTTGTCCCTTCCTCGGTTGGCGGTTAAGGAGTAAGGTATACGTTTATATGAGGAATATGTGGAAAACGGAGACAGACGGTATTATAGACAGAAGCTGGTCCACTTTTGCGTTTATATGGGAAAGGATAGGGAAAACGAGGGTAGATGCGACGGTTCAATGAGGAAAATGCATTTATAGGGGAGAGATAGGGAATACCAGGGCTGATGCTAGGCTAGTCAGATGCTAAAGGAGGGGGGATATGCTTTATACGAGAGAGATAGGGAATACAAGGAAAGATGCTATACTAAACAGGACTTGAAGGGTAGAATATGGCGTTTTATATGAGCGATATAGCGAACCGAGGAGAGGTATTAGGATAGGAGTTTTGAATGATAGAGTAGGCGTTTATATGTGAGAGATAGGGAATACGAGGGTCGATGCTAGGCTAGACGGGGTTGAAGGAGGGAATGCATCTTATATGAGAGAGGTAGGGGAATATGAGGAGAAGTGCTAGGCTAGACAGGAAGGTCTGAATGACATGGCATGCGTTTATATGGAGAGACAAGGAAAACAAAGGTAGGTGCTAGGTTGAGAGAGTCTTCAAGGAGGAAAATGCATTTATATAAGAGCGGTAGGGCATACGAGGAGAGGTGATAGTCAAGACATGGTTTGAGGAGTATAGTATACGTTTATATGGGAGAAATATGGAAAACGGGAGAGATACAAGGATAGACAGAGGTTGAAGGATGAGGAATGTAGGTTTATATAAAGAGTAATTCGATTATAAAACTTTTCTCATCCAGCGTTACAACACTTTTATATACTTATTTTCTAAACCTTACAAACTTTATATATGTTAAACAGTAGTGCACGAGACGGAGAGGGACAAACTGTATATCGGTTTACAGTGAAGTGTACGTCCTAACCTATTCCCACCTTGTATGTTCTGGATGTTCTCATTGTCTATACATTCCTATCATCATCTAACCTAACCACGTAACAAGACGTAACACAACGTAACATAACAGCATGACAAGACGTCATACTAAGTAACATAAGCACATAACCACGCAACATCACGTGACATCTCGTAACCAGAAACGTCACACGACGTAACAACACGTAGCAACTATGTAACCAAGTAACAAAACGTAAGAACAACACGTAACCAGCCCATTGTAAGGTAATCTAAGCTAATCCATCCTTCATAACTTAGACAATAAGTACGAGAACCTAGCCTAGATTAACCCGACCAATCCCAAACGTTCCTCTCATCATCTATTCTACTCAGTCATTGACTAACCTAATCTGGCTAACCAAAGATAACCTCAACTTTCTTTTAGTGAAATTGCAATGTTTTATTCAGGTTTTATTGTTCGAGAGTCAACATACCTTTATTTTAGTTCGTTGTAGGTGTCTCTCCGCTTTTTATCTAGGCTTGAGACTAGCACTAGGATTGCTCCTAATGGCAGGGTTACCACCTTCCCTTCCATCTTCTTCTTTCTTCATCGGTCGTCAGCTAGCTGCATATACAGCACACAGATAACCTTCTTTTTTAAGATTGTAGACTCACGAGAAAATCTTTATCTTTAACTTACATTCGTTTAAGCACTGTTTGTAATGGCGTAATGTCCATACGCATATGTCGTTATCCCGTCCTCAGCAATAATTCTTTTATCATCAAACGGAGTCAATGCAATTTTATTCACTTGCACTGTGGTAACAGCATGCTTTTGTGATAGGATCAGATTCATAGGTGTTCTGATGATTTCACTGGTTTTAAAACAGTCTGTATAGCTGTCAAACGAAATGTACTGCTTAATAGCGCTACGTTTTATACCTTTAATCTTGTTTATCATTGACCCTTGAATATCTAAGGCATACATCTTAGGACGTAGTCCAACAAAGCGTAGGATGATTTTGCTATTAGCCTCATCTTTAAATTCTCCCAATACCTTCTTGTTCTGAGTAGAGTAACATATATGGTTGGCAGGGTAATCAGATGTATCGAGATGCTCAAGAAAACGTAGCTTGTCCTGGTACACATCTTCAGTTGTTACACGATGAATGAACGAATCAGTGTCCATATACATAAGCTTCAGGTTTTCAGCTCCATAATAAGGCAACAAAACGTCGTAATGATAGTTATACATTAATGTCTTGGAGATGTCCAACACACTCATACCAATGTATATAGGCTTTTTGAATACAATCTGACGAGAGGCCATATGTACAGCAGCTAGATTATCAGCATATATCATCCTGTTGATAAACGTAGGCTTGGCGATCAGCTTCTCTAAAGTTTTTTCATTGGTCACCAGTCGTATATCCATACGGTTACGCAGGTTCTCCATAGTTTTTCCAAACATGGCGTTGTTAAAGAGCTTGTAGAGATCCTTCTCGAAATCATTTGCAGCTTGTTGTCGTAGCCTGTTGTTAAATTCCACATAAGGTTTCAACCACCGAGACTGTCGGAATTGTAGCACACGATGGATTTTTGTTAGTCGTAGTCCATGACTAAGAGCTTGCTTCAATGCCATGTAATGCACTACATACTTCTTTCGAGGTCCAAGATGGGGTATCAGTTTCTTTGTAGATGATTCCAATGGTTTCATACACTCAGGCAGGAAAGGTAGATCGTTGTGTAGATCGTGAAGTTCAGCAGGATACTCGATGTCGACTTCTAATATGCACCCATGAGAGTCATCTTCTTGTAGTGTTTCTAAGTTGATTTCTTCAGGCAAAACCCACTGAAATCCACCAAAAGGAAGGGCGTGACACATTGCCCACCCATATTGGTTATTAGCGTCCTCGTATATGATAAATTGGGTTGGTCCCGACGGATCAAACTTATCCATATAAGTGTTATTAGCCTCAGCATACCGATGGGAAACTTGGCATAAACCTCCTCTTATACCTGATTCCACCATGAGTAGTTGATCATAATCTTGTAGCAGCTCCAGCTTAATTCCAGTATACAGTAACATGGCGTCCCATGTAAGTCCTGGAGAGGTAAAATAATGGGCAGGATCAACTTTGTGTGTTTTAAGGGTTTGCTCTCTGAACGTCTCAAAGACATCAGCTAGGAGAAGTACATCCGAAGTTAAGTAGAGATCGCTGTACTCTCCCACGTATCTCACATTGAACAGCTCCCATACATTTCTAGCATGATCGTAGTCAGTATCAGTAATTTCTTCTTCATTTAATCTATTGTAGAAGGAGTCCTTAGGAGGCAAGCAGGTCTCGTTCAGGACATTCCATGACGTAACAAAATCATATGGAAATACACCCTTACGGGTCATCAACTTCAATTTTTTTTTCCAAAGTACTTTAGCGTTTCAGGATACGAGGTTAGATTTTTTACCAACTTATCCAAGCTTGTACTGAGGAATCGGAAGCTATCCACAAATCGAAGCTTTATATCTCCTACATACTTGGTGAATGAGATATAGCTTTCTTCAGAGTTAGGAATTACCTCCACACGTTCACTTGTACAACCCAGCTCCTTAACAATTAAATGAGAGTCATATCCGCTAAGGTTATGCCGGTTACCCTCGGAAGAATATTTATACAGAACATTTTTATTCGATTCGTAGGGTATTCAAGTAATTGTATTTTGTCTAGAAAGGAATATAATTCACTTGGTGAAAACACATATTTAAATATACGGAATAATAATTACTCAACAGGATGAGTACTTAACTAAACTGTTCACATTTTTGAGAATTCGCGCAGTTAGCTATTAAATGTAGAATAAGCTTGCCTAAAATGAATACTTAACTAAACTGTTCACATTTCAGAAAATTCAACTGTCTAGCTATTAACTTTTAGAATGCTCAGCTATTTACAAATAAAGGTCTGACATTAAAAACAAGAACGCAAATATAAGTTAAATGTACTAAGTAATAAGTTAACTTTTTAATGAAAATGAATTGGTGATACAACTTACCAGACATGATGTTCGATGAAATTTCACGTTGAAAGAATAAAGTTTGCAGAGTGCTTAGATCGAGGTGTTCTCACAATACAGTGAAAATCATTGGAGAAGCTGCTGCTTTTATATCATTTCCTCCGATAAAAGCTGAAGGGGGTGAGAGGTGTGATGGTATATAATACAACGATTTTGATTGGCTACTCCAAACATTCGAGTAGAATGAGAGGTAAATGCTTGCCTCGCACAGTGACATTTCGTAAGCAAGCCTAAACCTGTTATGGGGAAATCCAACATCACGTCATCTCTCCTTAAGGGAATGCTTCTGCATATGACTCTAGAAAATTTATTTTATTTTTAATGACATATGTAGTATTCATCGATCAGCGTTGCGTTTTAATATCGTATGTAATATTTCTTTCCAACATCTGAATTCTTCATATCACTCTCGCCAAATCATATTTCTTTGTTTAACATTACATAAAAAATCAGTTTAATTTTTGATATCATGCATGCAATTCTTGTATGTGAGTATTTAAATAATGACAAAGATACATTCGAATACTTAAGTACAGAATCTATACAGTATACCTTTAATTATAATTTCAGCGTAGAAAATATTGCTTCTCACCGTTTAATTTTCCTAACGCTAGAGTCATATTCAATATTTTATTGAAAGAAATAAGAGCTATGAAACTTAAACATTAATAATCTTCATGTAGAATTTATATTAATTATCAGGGGAAAAATTGTTATAGTAAGCTTAAACGTGTCTAGGCTTGGGTTTTCCACTGTTTGTGATGGAAATTCTACGCCAAGACAGATCTAAACTTTACTTTAGAAGGTAGATGGCAGAAGCGCGCAACTAGCTGGAACGATCCTAGATCTGGAAACGTTAGGGAGACACAGCGCAATAACCAAAATGCGCAAGTCAATTCATATACAATTAATTAATAAAAAATATTTAATTGTATTCATTGATCAGCGAGGTCATTTTTTATGTTTAATAACGTATGTAATATTCACCTATAATGTTAACCTGTTTATTTTTTAATAACATATATAGTATTCACCTATAATGTTAACCGAATCATTTATTTTTTTAATAGCATTTATAATATTTAACTATAATGTTATCCGTATTTATTTTATTTTTAATAACATATGTAGTATTCACCGATCAATGAGACGCTTATTTATTTTTAATACCGTATGTAATATTTCTTTCCGCCAATCTGAATTCTGAATACTTTATTCGCAATATTTTATTGAAAGAAATAAGAGCTATGAAACTTAATCATTAATTATCAGGGAAAAAATTGTCTAGACTAGGGTTTTTCCACAGTTTGTGATGGAAATTCTACGAGCTAAAAGGTATTTACATTGAGGGTCTGGGGTTTTTCAGAGCACTTAGGAAAACAATTACTGACATTGTCCGCTAATGACTGTATACAGATCCGGGATGCAATCTTGAAGTCTCTTAATGTGTTTAATGTGGTGAAAACGTCTAACGTTGTCAGCTAATGTGTGTATACATGGACATTACCGTTATCCTCAGACAGAAGTAGGTTGCAGGGTTTTCATTACATTGCGGACTGTTCCCGTGAGCGTGCTACTTATACACACATATACGATGACGACCACTTGCGCTCGAGTCAATTCATATACAATTAATTAATCAAAAAACTTAATTGCTCGAGGAGCATTAGATATGCAATGTGCGGGCATTAGTAGTCATAAAAATGCCAATTCTTTTTTTTCAATAATGTTTGACGAGCATTACCTAATTGATTTGCCGAGGGGCGGCAGGCATCGAGAAAACCATTCCCTACCGCACACCTCAAGACAGGACGCTACGGCAAGCGACCAGACCGGATGGGGGAGGGGGTAGGACCTGTCGGCACAGACACGGTCGGCATTAGGTAAGGCCACAAAGAGAGAGGGGGCGGGCCTAGCGACAAGCGACAGGGCGGCATGTGAGGCCTCAAAGGGAGCCGGCGGGGCTTGTCGGCGTAGAACAATGGATCTTATCAGTTGTCGGCATCTGTCTGTTGTCCGTAGCGGCCTTTTATTTCTACTGAGAGGGGGCGGGGCTAGCGGCACAAGCGACCAGGCGGTATCTAAGACCTCAAAGGGAGCCGGCGGGAGGCTGCAACACAGAACAAACGATATCGATTATATCTTATCAGTTGTCGGCATCTCCTTTGGTTCTGAACATACATTTCTATTACTACTGTCGTATTCCCTATCTCTCCCATATAAACCCATTTTCCTCCTTGGACCGCCCCATCCAGCCTCGTTTTCCCTATCCTTTCCCATATATGCCCAAAAAACTGCGCCAGATCTCTTATATATATCCTACTTCGCTGTTCTCTTTGTATCTATAACGAAAAGTGTAATGTAGGTGTTTCAGTTGTTTCTCGCGATGTCATGGAAACAGCATATAGCGTCCAGTTGTTAAACATTTGACTATCGCTGTTGTCTTTGTATCTATAACGAAAAGTGTAATGTAGGTGTTTCAGTTGTTTCTCGCGATGTCATGGAAACAGTAAGGCAGCATATAGCGTCCAGTTGTTAAACATTTGACTATCGCTGTTCTCTTTATAACGAAATGTGTAATGTAGCTGTTTCTGTAAAGGTTTATCTCGATTAAAATGAAGTAGGTGAAAAAATAAACTTTCCTAAGAATAATTTGTATACCCGCTAATAAACGACAAAAGGTTAGAGAAAGTCATGTGAATCTATCACGTCAGATATTTTTGTTCCGTGTTCTGCATGAATTATGTACCGTGCAGCAAATTTTCCGTGTTTTTGATGTTGCAGTAAATAATGTGCCTGATGCGCGACGAACGTCAATTGTCATGTTTACGATAACTGGTTGGCAATACTGTTTATCAGATTATCAAATACAAATTGTTGTGCGCAGTTCATTATTTATCGTAGTCCTCAGATGACAACTAAAAGTGAATTAACGGTATTTTGCTGTGGTTTGATCTCTGGTTTTGTTTCTGATAGAATCTAGGAGTCGAGTTGATTTATTTAAAATACAATAAACCATGCAGAGAATTTTATTAGTGTTGTTAGAGATAATGATCTGTTAAGTTAGCAATAAATATGTAACATTTGTTTTAATTCATGCGTACAATTGTATGCATAATTGGCAAATACATAGTAGTATAATGTAACGTTTATTTATTACAACTTTTGTATCTACAAATAATCCCCTGTTAAGAGTACTGTACTCTGTAACGATAAATGTGTTCCTTATTTTCAGTTTGAGAATCTGGCCGCTCTATAAAAGCGGCACATAAACAAACGTATCTAACTCTTTAGCAAATCTTTGCTTTACAGAATCAAGAGAACAAATTTACATATAACACAGACTCCTAACTGATCTGCGTTAGGAGCGAGCTTCTTGGTTAATTCAAAGGCTCCAAGCAGAATCGTAATGTAAACCGGTTTATATGCTAAATATATGGAAAAAAATTCTGTTTGGATGTGCAGTCAATTTCTTTTGTTTCTCTGCCCTTCAAATCACTTTGTAAGGAGAAATATTACAGCTCAGCCAAAAAAATCAAATAGTGATTTGAGTTAGTGTTAACAATACCAAACTGGGGTGGGAGGGAGAGAGAATAGGATGTTTTTCACACATCGTTTAATCTAACGATAACTACATTATAAGTATTCTTCATGTTTGCTTTCTGAGGAAAAAAATCCTGCCCCCTCAAAGCTTTCTAAGAAGTCATTTCTAAATTTGGCATTGTCATACAATTGAGAACAAGTAATATTTTTCGTGTATGAAACGGTCAACAATTTTTTTACACATCTGTTGATAACCTATTTGATCTGATCAGTGAACATTTAACAAGGCTGCGTCCGGATTGAAAAGAAAAACTGAACATTTTTCAACAGGAGTGCATTTGTCGTCTGCAAAACAACTTAAAAAAAATCCGATGTGTTGCATTCACGTGAATTCCTCTTCTCACTTTCCTACAAAAGCTTAATACTGTGACCGCGCGCGCGACGCTATCTGCGGCCGGCCAGTCGATACCTGGTGGGTCCTGCAACAGGTCGTCGGAACAATAGCGAGTGTGGAATAAAAATCTGATGTGTTACACTCACATGACTTTCTCTACTCTTGTACAAACTATTCTTAAAAACGCTTATTCTCCATATGCTTCATGTTAACCAAGATGTTAATCTTATTGCTAATTTTCTTGTAGATGCAAGGGGAATTGGTAGGCTTTAAGCGGTAGTCAAATGTTTTAAGAGCTGGTTGCTATGTGGCGCATTCCATTCTCGTTGTACGTCCAGGACAAAAAAAATGAATAATGAATTTGAGAAAAAGTATTAGTATTGGAAAAATTAAGGGAATAACAAGCAATATCTCGAAAATGGTTCATCCAACAAAAAAAATTTGACGTGTTACACTCACATGACTTTCTCTACTCTTGTAAAAACTATTTTTACAAACTCTTATTCTCCATCTATTTCATATTAATCGAGATAAATATTTGCAGAAACGATCTTTTCACATGCAAAGAAAATTACATTTTAAACATGGTGACTAGTTCTAAAAATATTTGACTATGACTTAAGGCGTACTAAGTTCTCATTGTTTTGTATTTGCAAGGGCAATACAGAAATACAGTAGCCTTTAAGCACATACATATCTCTTAATAGCTGGTTGCTAGGTGCAGCACCATTCCCTTTGCCCTTTACATATCCAAGATAAAAAATCTGATGTGTTACATTCACATGACTTTCTCTACTCTTGTACAAATTCAAACGCTTATTCTCCATCTACTTCATGTTAATCGAGATAAACGTTTGCAGACTCCATCTTATTGCTAATTTTCTTGTAGATGTAAGGGGAATATATATTTACAAGGGCAATATAGAAATACAGTAGCCTTTAAGCACATACATATCTCTTAATAGCTGGTTGCTAGGTGCAGCACCATTCCCTTTGCCACAGATTAATACTCTTTGCATATCCAAGACAAAAAAATGAATAACGAATTCCCATTTGAGAAAATAAGTATTGAAAAATTTAAGGGAATAACAAGCAATATCTCGAAAATGGTTCACTCAACAAAAAATGTATTTGACATAAATTGTGTATTTTAACGCGATCTACATTTTTTGTGTAGTAAAATTTTGTCTATCTCTTATGGTTTACCAGTTATGCAAAAGTCGTTCACAATGAAGAATACTTTTGGAGACATTCCCAGAAAATTCAAGATATACATTTCATTTGTCATGAAAATATCTTAAACATATGATATTTTAATCAAAATCGTTAGAGCCATTTTTGATAAAATTAAAATTTTCGAAAAATCTTCCATGTAAAGGGTAATCTGGGGTGGGGGGATTTTCTTGAAAACCTTCGTGTCGCATCTCTGGAAGATACTGAATCTAAATACCAAGTTTGGTGTTTATGCGACTGTTCGTTTCTGAGTTATGCTGTTCACACACATGGACATGTTTCCAAAAATGCTTTTTTTGGATTCAGGGGGTCTTAAAACATGTATTTCCGGTGAAATCTCGGTATCGAATTTTTGGGTGGAATATAATACTTCCCCTACTTACTATACGTAGTAGAGAAAGTGAAAAGCACTTTGCTTGCCGCTTAACTGTTCTGGAGCGTTTGTTCCGTCAAATTCTCTTGGGTTCCTTTTCTAGAAGGTTCCGCTTTGTGTACGGGACCTACATATGAGGGAAACTGTTCACGCCGTCAGTGTTGAGTTCTGTCAGAAGTGACAGTGCAGTTTAACTTGAGATGTAACTCGGCAGTCAGTTGTGTTGTATTCGAGTGTGTGCCAAAGTGACTCAGGTATAACGCTTGTGCTATGTCGTGTATTCTCTTAAATAGAACAGACCACACAGGTTGTGAAAAGCTCCAAAAATATCATCAGGGATACCAGTAATATATTTTCCTCTTGATTCTTATTTATTAAATCATTAGTTGATCCTCTGCTGATGTCCCATTTGAAAGCATTTTTGGAAACATGTCCGTGTGTGTGTCTGTGAACAGCATAACTCAGAAACGAACAGTCGGATAAACACCAAACTTGGTATTTAGGTTCAGTATCTTCCAGAGATGCGACGCGAAGATTATGGAAAATTCCCCCACCTCAGATTACCCTTTACATGAAACACTTTTCGAAAACTTTTATTTTCTCAAAAACGGCTCTAACGATTTAAGACATTTTATGGCAAATAAAATGTATATCGAATTTTCTGAGAATGGCTCCAAAAGTGTTCTTCATTGTGAACGACTTTTGCATAACTGGTAAACCATAAGAGATAGACAAAATTTTACTACACAAAAAATGTAGATCGCGTTAAAATACACAATTTATGTCATATACATGTTTTTTGTTGAGTGAACCATTTTCGAGATGTTGCTTGTTATTCCCTTAAATTTTTCAATACTTATGTTCTCAAATGGGAATTCGTTATTCTTTTTTTTTTGTCTTGGATATACAAAGAGTATTAATCTGTGGCAAAGGGAATGGTGCTGCACCTAGCAACCAGCTATTAAGAGATATGTATGTGCTTAAAGGCTACTGTATTTCTATATTGCCCTTGTAAATATATATTCCCCTTACATCGACAAGAAAAGTAGCAATAAGATAGAGTCTGCAAATGTTTATCTCGATTAACATGAAGTAGATGGAGAATAAGCGTTTGTAAAAATAGTTTGTACAAGAGTAGAGAAAGTCATGTGAGTGTAACACTTCAGATTTTTGTTATTGTATTTTACGTCGCTTTAACTCCCTGGTGATATCGCGACGGATCTGTTGGTGGATAACTCTTAGAACGATTTGTGATGGAGAGCCGTCTAGGTCTCATCCCTGTAACCATCCGTTCCGCCACGTGTGACAGAGACCTTGGCGCATAGCTGCCGAATCTTCTGCTTTCGTGCCCTCCAGTCCAACCGCCGCCCACATTAAAGGCGGACAGTTAGTCTTCTAGGTCTCATTCCTGTAACACCTGCTTCATGCCGTGCGGATGGCATTAGGGTGCCGTCCAGTCCAACCGCCGGCCGCACAAAGAAAGGCGGCTAGCCTTCTAGGTCTCATCCCTGGAAATGCCATCTTACTTCGTCACATGTCCACAGAGACCCCCAGCGCATGGCAGCCAGATCTTCTACTACGTGCCGTGCAGATGGCGTTAGGGTGCCGTCCAGTCTAAGTGCTTACATTGACTGTAGATAGATGACATATCCAATCCGGTATTTACCTTGGCGACTGAGAAATACCACGAAAACATCTCAGATTGGTCGGCCCACGAGATTTGAACCCGGGACCTCCCGAATGCGGGCCACAGACTTTACCGCCTGAGCCTTCCTGTCACTTTTTTGTTTCCTTTGTTTTAAGTAGAAAGTAGTTCCGACGTTTTAATCTTCTCCATAATTTTATATGGTAAACCCCATAATTTGTTCCTAAGTTTTTTTTCACAAATTTTGCTCATAAATAATTTGTGTCAACACATTTGTTTTGCTCTTCTATAGTAATATAAATTGATTTCTCATTTCTCCACCACAATCAATGTTTTTATATATTTGTCTTAGTTTCCTCACTTTTCTTCTTAGTATTTGTAACGAATCGGTTCAAACTTTATCTTTGTAGTTGTCTAATTTTTATTACTTTCTCTACTACGTATAGTAAGTAGGGGAAGTATTGTATTCCACCCAAAAATTCGATACCGAGATTTCACCGCAAATACATGTTTTGAGATCCCCTGACTCCAAAAAAAGCATTTTTGGAAACATGTCCGTGTGTGTGTGTATGTGTGTGTGTCTGTGAACAGCATAACTCAGAAACGAACAGTCGGATAAACACCAAACTTGGTATTTAGATTCAGTATCTTCCAAGGATGCGACACGAAGGTGTTCAAGAAAATCCCCCCACCCCAGAGTACCCTTTACATGGAACATTTTTCGAAAATTTTAATTTTCTCAAAAATGACTCTAACGATTTTGATTAAAATATCATATGTTTAAGATATTTTTATGACAAATAAAATGTATATCTTGAATTTCCTGGGAATGTCACCAAAAGTATTCTTTATTGTGAACGACTTTTGCATAATTCGTAAACCAAAGAGATAGACAAAATTTTAGTACACAAAAAATGTAGATAGCGTTAAAACACACAATTTATGTCATATACATTTTTTGTTGTTGAGTGAACCATTTTCGAGATATTACTTGTTATTCCCTTAAATTTTTCAATACTTATTTTCTCAAATGGGAATTCGTTATTCATTTTTTTTTTGTCTTGGATATGCAAAGAGTATTAATCTGTGGCAAAGGGAATGGTGCTGCACCTAGCAACCAGCTATTAAGAGATGTATGTGCTTAAAGGCTGCTGTATTTCCAAATTGCCCTTGTAAATATACATCCCTCTTACATCTACAAGAAAATTAGCAATAATATGGAGTCTGCAAATGTTTATTTCGATTAACATGAAGTAGATGGAGAATAAGCGTTTGTAAAAATAGTTTGTACAAGAGTAGAGAAAGTCATGTGAGTGTAACACATCCGATTTTTTTTATTACTTTCTCTAGTACGTATAGTAAGTAGGGGAAGTATTGTATTCCACCCAAAATTCGATACCGAGATTTCACCGGAAATGCATGTTTTGAGACCCCCTGAATCCAGAAAAAGCATCTTTGGAAACATGTCCGTGTGTGTGTCTGTGTGTCTAGCTGTGTGTGTCTGTCTGTGAACAGCATAACTCAGAAACGAACAGTCGGATAAACACCAAACTTGATATTTAGGTTCAGTATCTTCCAGAGATGCGACACGAAGGTTTTCAAGAAAATCCCCACCCCAGGTTACCCTTTACACGGAACATTTTTCGACAATTTTAATTTTCTCAAAAATGGCTCTAACGATTTAGATTAAAATATCATATGTTTAAGATATTTTTATGACAGATAAAATGTATATCTTGAATTTCTTGGGAATGTCTCCAAAAGTATTCTTCATTGTGAACGACTTTTGCATAACTGGTAAACCATATGAGATAGACAAAATTTTAGTACACAAAAAATGTAGATCGCGATAAAATACGGAATTTATGTCATATAACTTTTTTGTTGAGTTAACCATTTTCGAGATATTGCGTGTTATTCCCTTAAATGTTTCAATACTTATTTTCTCAAATGGGAATTCGTTATTCATTTTTACTTTCTCTACTACGTATAGTAAGTAGGGGAAGTATTGTATTCCACCCAAAATTTCGATACCGAGATTTCACCGGAAATACATGTTTTGAGACCCCCTGAATCCAAAAAAAGCATTTTTGGAAACATGTCCGTGTGTGTCTGTGAACAGCATAACTCAGAAACGAACAGTCGGATAAACACCAAACTTGGTATTTGGGTTCAGTAGCTTCCAAGGATGCGACACGAAGGTTTTCAAGAAAATTCCCCCACCCCAGAGTACCCTTTACATGGAAGATTTTTCGAAAATTTTAATTTTCTCAAAAATGGCTCTAACGATTTTGATTAAAATATCATATGTTTAAGATATTTTTATGACAAAATGTATATCTTGAATTTCCTGGGAATGTCTCCAAAAGTATTCTTTATTGTGAACGACTTTTGCATAACTGGTAAACCATAAGAGATAGACAAAATTTTACTATACAAAAAATGTAGATCGCGTTAAAATACACAATTTATGTCATATACATTTTTTTTTGAGTGAACCATTTTCGAGATATTACTTGTTATTCCCTTAAATTTGTCAATACTTTTCTCAAATGGGAATTCGTTATTCATTTTTTTGTCTTCGATATGCAAAGAATATTAATCTGTGGCAAAGCGAATGGTGCTGCACCTAGCAACCAGCTATTAAGAGATATGTATGTGCTTAAAGGCTACTGTATTTCTATATTGCAAATTAGCAATAAGATAGAGTCTGCAAATGTTTATCTCGATTAACATGAAGTAGATGGAGAATAAGCGTTTGTAAAAATAGTTTGTACAAGAGTACAGAGTGAGTGTAACACATCAGATTTTTTCCTGCTGCTATCATGTTACATAATATTAAATCTATGTGGGATGCAGTTCCAGCTCTACTTTCAAATGTTGGCGGATTATTGGGTTCATTACAAATCAATAAATTTGCCTGCTCTTTCATCCCTGTAATCATTATACCATCTTTTTGACTTAGCATTTGCATCACAAGTGTGAATTATTATGTTACTAGAGTTTATATTATCTATTTGCCGAATATATTCTAAATAGGGCTAAATTGATCACTGAATTAAAGCAGTGATTTGCCAGTATAAAACTATGCACCTACCTGCTTCAGTAGTTACCTCTATGCAGTTTGAATGTGTTACTTAGTTGGGAAATATCCGTAACTTGAAGGGTTGGATTAATTACAACACTAGCTGCCATGGGGTTGCCCCCATATTTATACAACGTATGTTTTTTGGCATATAAAATAATTTACCCGTAGTATGTGCGGTTCAATGCACCAAACGTCCAAAAGTAATTCCATTAACACTAATTTACTCTTATGGGCCTTAATCTGTGTTTACACTCTATGTAGTTAACCACTGTGTCTTCTATAAGACTTGGCTTGCATAGTCACTGTCCATGCTAGTCTCTAGTTCCCGAGGTCTGAGTTTAAACCCGGTGGAGGGCGACGGTTTTTTTCGGGAGTAAAAATCCTTACCATGGCTTCTTTCGGAAGGGTAGTAAAGCCGGTGGTACCGCGTCGTAGATTTGCGGCACGTAAAAGAACCTCAAGCCTGATAGAGGTCTCTGAGCAAAATTACAGGCCTTTCACGCCCAATATATAATCGGACGCTAAGGACCACAGCAGTTAAAGAACGTCCATAAATAAATAAAACGTCTTGCATTGGCGTAGGAAATATGTTTAATGTTTAGCTCTCTACATTCTTATTCGGTAAAACCTTTTGATAGCTGTTGGTCTCTACAGTTTCGTCTCCTAATAACACAATGCTAGACTCCAGTTCCCGAGGTCGCGGGTTCAAATCCGGCGGAGGGCGATGTATTTTTGCTTTTTCGGGCGTAAAAATCCTTAGCATGGCTTCCTTCGGAAGGGAAGTAAAGCCGGTGGTTCCGTGTCGTAGATTTACGGTACATAAACGAACCTCAAGCCTGATAAGCCTCTGACCAAAATTACCGGTCTTTCACACCCAATATAGAATGGGACGCTATGGACCACAGCAGTTAAAGTGTTCATAAATAAAAGTCAATTTAATTTTTTAATTCTCCTCTCCTATTAGTTGCCAATTTAACTTTTATATTGCTATTCATTTTTATTTAAATGTAAAAGAAAGGAAGCAATTAGATTATAATTTTACCAAATATTGTTTCTTCATTGTATTTTGTATTCTTTTTGTTAATTTTTTAAGGCCTGTAAACATTGCATTTGCTGGTTTATATGCGGAATTTTGACTTAAAACAGTGTTTGTAGCTTTAGTGTCCGTGTAAGATATTTCATCGTGTCTAATGTAAATTTAACGATTTGGCCAATTTTGACTTAACCGTAAACGACTCTTCTGTGAAAAAGCGCACAGTGTTTGTAGATTTCTTCCATGTCAAATGTTTCTAACAAAATGCAGCTCACTTGTTATATTCTGCACTCTCTGTAGGGCAAAGAGATGTCACCATTGGAATATTATTTCCCTATTGTGTATCTTAATGCAGCTACTAGCGACATCTGTCTGTTCTAATATACTTAATTGCTATGAATTCTATTAATGTTTACTGAAACATTATCCTTCTTCCCTGTGTTCAGCTGTCTTTGCGTCTTCTTTTTCTCGTCTTCCTTATGATGTGCGATAATTATATCCCATTCTGCATTTCGTCTTATGGTGCCTTTAATCTCTTTATTATTCTGTCTTCTTTCTACTTCTTTTCTTTTTATTGTTTACGTATATTATTTATTGTGATGTATGTTTTCCTTCTTTTAGGTATACTCTACTTTTAAATATGTTTCTTCATTCCCATAGAGAATTTAAAAGTCCGCTGTTCCATTGTTTCTGTTTAATGTCTCCTCTCCTTTATCATCTTCCTTGGTGTTCTTTTTTTAATTTATGGACGCTTTTTAACTGCTGTGGTCCTTAGCGTCCCATTCTATATTGGCTGTGAAAGAGGCCTCTTTATCAGGCATGAGGTTCTTTTACGTGCCATAAATCTACACACGGGACCACCGGCTTTACTTCCCTTCCGAAGGAAGCCATGCTAAGGATTTTTACGCCTGAAAAAATTCCATCGCCCTCCGCCGGGTTTGAACCCGCGAACTCGGGAACTAGAGGCTAGCATGATAACCACTATTCTATATTCACTCTTAGGTTGATGCGCGTCAAAACAAACCTCATGTGACCAATGCACCGCTATAATGTATCCTTCCGCCATTCGCACTAGAATTACTGTCACACTTTCAGACCATGTGCGGTGACTAGCATATTCTGTTTAGGGTTAAAGATGATAAGATTGATAGTTGTAACAAAACAAACGTTTGCACATATAATAATAGCTAATTCTAAAATAAATGAGCGAAAAATAAAGTTACAGGTATGCGATAACTTAATTTATTCGCTCTTTGGAAGCGGCACTTTATTAACTGTTGGCGGCTCATTTTAAAAAAGAAATTGTGCACTGTTACGCGAATTGCATTCTTCTCAAAATCACTACATTCTTGCATCGCGTATTTTATATGCTTTCTTTTTCTTTTTTTTCCCGGGTGTAACCACTTTTCTCGTTTCAGATTTTTCTGCACAAGCACTGATTATACTTGCACTCGAAACACCGGTGAACTCAGAACTTAATTTCGTCATTTGTTTCGCGGAAATGTTGGATATTTCTTACATAACTTATAATAAAGATTCAACACTATTGTTTTTTCAGCACTAGTCAATGTATTGCGCGGCTAATGCTTTATGTAATTCGACAAAAACACAAGAGCGAATTCACCGTCCGCCATGATACTAAACACAACTGCTGGTTTCTGGCTGTAAACAATATTCTGCGCCTACCTGGATGTCAGGTGACTCATACGAATTGCATCATGGGACTTATAGTTGTTTTACGGTATGAATCAGCGTTAAATAAAACCTTAGGTATTTGTATAGAATATTATACTATTTAAGGATAAATTCATTATAAAATTCAGAGATTAGCATGGGACTACTTTCCTGGGCGCATTGCTACCGGTGCACTGACCACGTGGGTTTGTTTTGCCGCGGATCAATCTAAGAGTGAATGTAGTTTACACCACGGAGGACGACTGTTCCTTGGTCACATTATCTGTCAAGAAACTCTTACATAGGACTTTTTATTCCTTCTTAACATGCCATACATATCCCTTGTTGCTTTTTATTATAATCCTTTTTATTGATCTTCTCCACAATGACCACATACAATGTTTCTTTGTTACATTTTTTAACTTGTGCAAAATCATAGCACTTAAGATATTTAGCTGCCGAAATAAAATCTTTGGCTATTACTGACTGAAATCCGATATATAATGTTTTTTCAATCCAGATGTTACTTTGGCAACATCATGAACTGTTACTCAATTCCTGGGACTGTTTTAAAGCTAAACTTATATACATTTTGAAATTCCTCTTTACTTGGTTGCTTCTACTTTCTGATCCTTGTTCCTTAAAATGTCACTGTTTATTATTTTATGCATATCTTCTGCCATTTCCATAATTAAATTCTTTTAGGAGTTCTAAAGTTTCTAAATTTTATCTTCTTCTTGGCTGGTTTTAATTTTATGTTAATATTTTCTGAATTCTTTTGCATTTGCATACTTTGTTGATGTAATAAGTATGGTATGTTTCTTCATTTCAACTGTTTCATTCTTTCTGCAGGTGCTGGTGATGAGGCCACTTGGGCAGAAGTCATAATGTGTTGCTTTTGATTTTTCTTGTCATATAGTTCTCCAATTACGTTTGCTTCTATTTTGATTTTTCCAAAACCAAATCTTTCTCTCTTACTACTTATCACCTGCTAGCCTTTTCTTTATTATATTCTACCATTATATCACCAAATGCTTTATTCACTTCTATCATTAAATCTATCCTTGCTTTATCTCCTTTTCTGTCTGGTGACCTTCCTTAACATCACCTTCTCCATTGAATACTACTATGAGGGGAATAGCCCCTCAAAAACTATTTCTAATTCAGATAGAGTACTTTTATTTATTAATAGTTATAATTATTATTCTCTTTACTACCTTATGTCACCACTATCCTGCCACAAAAGTGACAATACAAGTAATTATTAAACCCGTCTGTGTTTATCTCACTCTCTAACTTCAGCTACAGTTACCAAACCAGCATGTATAATATACTAACGTAAGTCTTTCTGTTACTTACTTAAGATATTCTTTCGGTATTTTTCACTCAACGAAGCCCTATAACCATTCCACCTATACTTTAAATATACTATATACACATTTTTTACAATTTATTTCTTCTTTAATTGCAATTATTAAATATAATCAAGAAACAAACATTCTATTCAGGGCACATGCAGCTTACAAATAGGGTTGCCATAATCTGATAGTCCAAAACCAGGACATTTTTTAAGCTTAGTTTCATTTATTTAAGGAAATGAAATTTTGAGGAATAAGGAGTCCTAATATAGGAGAATCATGCATTTAATTAACAATACAGAGTTTTGGAAGGGAGGATTGCTTTACTGTATTTTACCTTAAGCAAGCACATATTATTAAAAAATCTGATGTGTTACACTCACATGACTTTCTCTACTCTTGTACAAACTATTTTTACAAACGCTTATTTTCCATATGCTCATGTTAATCGAGATGTCAATCTTATTGCTAATTTTCTTGTAGATGCAACGGGAATATGGTAGGTTATAAGCGATAGTCAAATGTTTAAGCGCTGGTTGCTATGTGGCGCATTCCATTCTCTTTGCAAGTCCAGAACATAAAAAAAATGAGTAACGAATTTGAGAAAAAGTATAAGTATTGGAAAATTTAAGGGAATAACAAGCAATATCTCGAAAACGGTTCACTCAACAAAACAAATGTATATGATATAAATTGTGTATTTTAACGCGATCTACATTTTTTGTGTAGTAACATTTTGTCTATCTCTTATGGTTTACCAGTTATGCAAAAGTCGTTCACAATAAAGAACACTTTTTGAGACATTCCCAGAAAATTCGAGATATGCATTTCATTTATCATGAAAATACCTTAAACATATGATATTTTAATCAAAATCGTTAGAGCCATTTTTGAGAAAATTAAAATTTTCGAAAAATGTTCCATGTAAAGGGTAGTCTGGGGTGGGGGGATTTTCTTGAAAACCTTCGTGTCGCATCTCTGGAAGATACTGAACCTAAATACCAAGTTTGGTGTTTATCCGACTGTTCGTTTCTGAGTTATGCTGTTCACAGACACACACACACACACACACACACACGGACATGTTTCCAAAAATGCTTTTTTTGGATTCAGGGAGTCTCAAAACATATATTTCCGGTGAAATCTCGGTATCGAATTTTTGGGTGGAATGCTATACTTCCCCTACTTACTATACGTAGTAGAGAAAGTAAAAATGTATTAAATGCATTCACTACAACTTAATGTACGAGGGCTGATGAATAAAGACTGAGACTGATTTTTTTTCACAGATATTTATTACTCCATTTCAATGTTGTCACGCTATTTTTCAAACTAGTCCCCTCCTACTTCAGTGCACTTTTATAGCATCTCTGCCAGTCCTCGAACACATGGTGCAGGCCATTCTTTGTCAGGTCTTTGAGAATCGCTCACTTTTCTTCAGCACTGCTTCAGTGCTCTCAAATCGAATGCCCCGGAGCTTTGCCTTTAGTGATGGGAATGAAAAGAAATCACAGGTGGCAAGATCTGGGCTTTAAGGCGGATGCGCACACAGGTAATATTGAATTTAGCCAAAAATGCCTAGACTTGATTGGCGACATGAGGCCGCGCATTGTCGTAATGAAGCCGCCACTCATTTCGATGAAGTTCTGGACGTTTCCTTGAAATGTGCTTCCTCAGTGTAGCCAATACTGACCTGTAGTCCGCTGCTGCAACAGTATTGTGAGGGGGAGCAACAATCACAGCAGCTGTATTGATGTTGACTTCAGTCATAGCAGAAGCCGAAACACCAGGCCCACCTTGCTTAGCACAGAGGACTCGCCCTTCTTTGAAGTCCTTGAACCACCTAAACACTGTTGCCCGAGGTAGTGCATCTTCACCGTATGCTTGCTTCAGCTTTTCGAAAATTTCAGAAGCTGTATGATTTAAACGAGAACAAACTTTTATTGCGCTGTATTGCTCCTCTCGTGTCCCCTCCATTTTGTGGTATGCGAAATTCAAGTAGGATCAACAATATACTGCATTACTACCAACCTACCGATACGACAGTGCTGCTGCCTATGGACATTATACATGAAACTCAGCTCTTTTCAAATATTTATAGTAGAGACAGGAAACTATCAAGAACACTTCAGGAAAAAATCAGTCTGTCTTTATTGATTACCTATCGTATTCAGTATTTAACTTTATTTTATACCAATCAAATTTGTCACAACCTGGAACAGAAGAAAGAAACTTCATCTTGTTCACAATAAATTTATGAAACTTATTACAACTTATTTTTTTTCATATCGTATTGTATTTGCAGCATTGCATTAATTGATTTTACTGTTAACCTATTGCTTTCTTCTGTCCACTGAGTATTTTTGAGAGAAAAACACTCTCTATATTAGTGTTATGATCGGGAATTGAGAAATAATATCCCACAATTTGGAGCTCAGTTCAAATATAGTAAAAATCATGCACTTCAGGCTTTTCGGTCTGGATGTTTTTATTTACCATACAATCATGGACAGGCCACAAAATCTGTGACATATGACAACCCTACCTACAAACTTCCTGCTTGGCAACCACAGCGGAATTCAAATATTGTAAACCGTGCACCCCTTGGCAGATATATGTAACAGCTCATTTGAGCATACAGAGTTTCCCGACAACCTAAACATTGCTAAAGTCAAACCTTTATACAAAAAAGGAGATAAAATCCACTTATCAAACTATAGGCCAATCTCACTATTGTGTGGTTTCTCTAAAGTTATAGAAAAGATATTTTATAAAAGATTAATGGCATACATAGAAATAAATGAGCTAATATAAAAAACCAGCATTGCTTCTGCAAAAAAAGTCCACAGAATCTGCATTTTTTGACTTCATAAATTGTGTAATAAATACATTGGATAGCAAAGGCAAAATATTAGATGCTTTCTTTGACCTAACCAAAGCATTTGATGTACTTAATCACAACTTATTGTTTCAAAAATCTAGAGAATATGGGTATAGAGGACATGCAATAAAATGGAGCAAATCTTACATGAAAGACAGAAAACAAATATAAATACTACATAATGAAAAGTCTCATGTTAAGGAACACCTATCAGACACACAAATTATTAAATTTGGTGTGCCTCAAGGATCTATATTGGATCCTATTCTTTTTTTTTTTTACTATTTGCAAATGATTTGCGGTCAATTGTTATAGCAAAAACAATAGTTCAATATGCTGACAACACAAATGTATTAATCAAAAGCAATAATAACGACAGCAAAATGTTCAGTGACATCACCAAATGGTTTGTCAATAACATTTTAATCGTAAACCAAGACAAGACACATATTAATCCACTTTCACCTTTCCCAAAATAAACATCCAATACAAACACAATTAATGTGCGATAGCAAAGTAATCAAATACGTAGATACCGCTAAATTTCTTGGCCTCTGCATACAAAGTAACTTAAAATGTGGCACGCATATCAATAAACTGAATAAAAAAATTAGTACAATCTGCTATAACTTCAGACAACTGGCACACATCATCAATGTAGAAACATTTAGAAGTATGTACTTTGCATTAACTCACTCCATATTAAAATATGGTGTAATATTATGGGGCAATTCACCACATTGCAACTCTCTATTCGTAACACAAAAACAGATTCTAAGAATAATAGGAGGAGCTAAACCACGATCTACTTGCCAACTATTATTTAAAAAATATAAAATCTTACCTCTCCTATGTACCTTCATTTATAAAATTCTAAAATTTATAAAATTAAATCTGACGAATGAAAATTGCTATTATACCTGACAGGGAATGGATATCCACATCCAGAGAAGTAACACAACCACTCATCAAAATAGTGTAATAAACTTAGGAATTATTTTTTTCAATAAACTATCCTTAACCAATAAAACCACAGTATTTAAAAAGGAAGTTTTGGCATACTTGCTTCATCACTTCTATACTGTTAACGAATTTATAGACAACCCTCAATAATCTGTAAGATTGTATATATCATAATTTTACTTATGCAGTCTGTGTAAATAATTATATGTTTTGTTTAATTCTGACCTATCTTATATCATGGTTCCTATGTACAATGTATGATTTACAAGATGTCTACTCTATTCCAACTCCACTCTAATCTAATCTATCTTTCAAAGGGAGTGACTAATTTACACATAGCTGGAGACCCACATGTCTCCAGCCCCTGGGTAGAGCAACTCTCACGGGAAGGAAGACCAAGACTAAGGGAAAGTCCTTAAGGGTGCGTAGCATCTAAAATACATGACCAAGGGGAAGGTGTCAGTATGGTCCTAAACATTTACATAGTGACCCAACAAGAGTATAAAAATATATATTTATTACTACATGGCTCGAGGCTACCTATAGGGCTACAAATAGTTTAGCCAGACGGCTTGCTTACCTGAGACAACATTGGCAGTGCCCAAGGCTTGGTATTGCCTTGCTGATTTATGATTTACTTTTCGTAATGATTTTCAAGAATCAGACTGATGTAGGTTTCTCTCGAGTTATCCCAAAAGACAGGGGTTATAAAGGTGCACCACTGCTACCTCAACAGTCCTTCACCACTTGGGCAAATGTTATAATTCTAATCAGCAGAATTCGCGCAGCGCTTCTAACTTGAATGAAACCTGACGCTGCGTCTAGCAATGGCAGAGTGCTTGCACATACATTCTGCGTGTCAGCCTTTTTAGCTTTTATGGTGCAGTAATTTCCAATGCTACTGACTGCAAGAACAATGCTAAAAAATTAATAAAGTAACTCGTTACAGCACCACCCATCCAGATAAACACAGCCGCTCACAGCTGAGCACGTGGAGTAGCTAAAAAAACTTACAAAGGTAAATGAAGCAGTGAACCAACAGAGTACAAAAAAGGCATTGTAGTTGTTGCTAACTCTTGTGTCACAATAAAGGTGAAGGTGCTCGGGAGTCTTCGTAGGAAAATCCAAAGGGTGGAAATAACATAGCAGTGGCACGGCAGCAGCAAAGAGAGATGGAAGATAACCCTAAGAAAGGAGAGGAAACAAGTGAAAATTTGGGAGGGGGGTCGGTAAGGAGGCAACTAAAGAGACAGGAGCATCCACACACAGAGAGGTTAAGGTACAAAAGATGCACGCATGCACTGGAAGAACAACCCTGTATTGAAAAATCTAATGTGTTACACTCAGACTTTCTCTACTCTTGTACAAACTATTTTTACAAACTCTTATTCTCCGTCTATTTCATATTAATCGAGATAAACATTTGCATAAACGATCTTTTGACATGCAAAGAGAATTACATTTTGCACATAGCGACCAGTTCTAAAAATATTTGACTATCGCTTAAGGTCTACTATGTTCCCCTTGTTTTGTATTTGCAAGGGCAATATAGAAATACAGTAGCCTTTAAGCATAGACATTACTCCTAATAGCTGGTTGCTAGGTGCAGCACCATTCTCTTTGCCACAGATTAATACTCTTTGCATATCCAAGACAAAAAAATGAATAACGAATTCCCATTTGAGAAAATAAGTATTGAAAAATTTAAGGGAATAACAAGCAATATCTCGAAAATGGTTCACTCAACAAAAAAGTATATAACATAAATTGTGTATTTTAACGCGATCTACATTTTTTGTATAGTAAAATTTTGTATATCTCTTATGGTTTACCAGTTATGCAAAAGTCGTTCACAATGAAGAATGCTTTTGGAGACATTCCCAGAAAATTCAAGATATACATTTCATTTGTCATGAAAATATTTTAAACATATGATATTTTCATCAAAATCGTTAGAGCCATTTTTGAGAAAATTAAAATTTTCGAAAAATGTTCCGTGTAAAGGGTAATCTGGGGTGGGGGGACTTTCTTGAAAACCTTTGTGTCGCATCCTTGGAAGATACTGAACGTAAATACCAAGTTTGGTGTTTATCCGACTGTTCGTTTCTGAGATATGCTGTTCACACACACATATGGACATGTTTCCAAAAATACTTTTTTTGGATTCAGGGGGTCTCAAAACATGTATTTCCGGTGAAATCTCGGTATCGAATTTTTGGATGGAATACAATACTTCCCCTACTTACTATACGTAGTAGAGAAAGTAAAAATGAATGTACAGAGTCTGAAAGGACATCTTGGCAAAGTAGAAAGCAAAGGCAAAACCATGCAACAGAGGTAGTGGAAGAGAGGCAAGAAAATGATGTAGCAGCAGCGAGAAGTAGGCGACAGTTGTCAGAGGTGCAGCACAGGATGTGTACATCAGAAACACAGATCTGCCCGTCACGAAGCTGGAGAGGGGCCAAGATGAACCCAAGTGACTGAGGTGGACACCAGGAATGGTTTTGAAACTAAGCATCGTAAACGGCAAGCGTGTGCTCTCGTCAGTGCTTGACATACGTGGAGCACAGGAGCAGAGACTGAACACCGGGGGGTGGGGGCATGAAAAACAGAAAGGCAGCAGTAGTGGGTACACTGGAGCATAAAATATTAGGTTAGGAGAAAGGAACTATTGACAACGAAGGGAAAAGAACCAGGGGCAGAGGCTGTAAAATAACATTAAAAAGTAGGATATATATCAATTAGCTTAGTCGGAGGGAACCATGCAAAAACAAATAAAAATTACATCGGTGTGGACCAACAATGCAGTTGTCTGCTAGCGAGCCAGACTATATGGGTCATTGGTAACATACTTGTCTCTGGGCCAAAGTGCCCTCTGAACTGACATCAGCAGATTTGGTATGTGGGAATCACATCGCAATGCTACAACGAGAAATGCCATGCCGTAGCAAACTGGACGAAAGAGAACAGTGCATGAATAAAAGTTGTATTGCATACAAACAGACATGTTATATATTTCCTAGTAATTACACAGATGCGTGCAAGATGGCAATAGTTATATGTGTGCAGCAGCACATACGAAGCCACAGTAAATGGCAAAAATTATGTTCACACACACTCTCCGAATAGCATAAAGCGTGGAGACTACCAGAAACATAGACATGCAGAACTAGAAACATATGACAGGGGCCCCCTACATCAGAGATTATGGCACAATAGAGCTAAACATCCCATTTCTTCCCAAAACTCTGCGGTGTTAATTGGAGGGCACTGAGTCACATAGAACAACTAACTGGACAACTGCAAAACACGTGTAACATGTGCACACAATAATAATACCCAAATTTCAACTGTATCAAGTAACTTGTAAAAGAGACCTTGCGGTTTGAAATTCTATGCCATAGAAATAATCAGACGGTTCAACAACTGCACAAAGGGCTTTCCCAGCTGTACAACACACATTAGGAGCCAAAGGACACAAAAACAATATTTACACCTTAGATAGGTCGAATTTAAAACTGTAAGAGCGTATATAACTAAGTGAATAAACTAAACATGGTGTGAATGATATGAACTTAGCGTCTTAGCATTCAGAAATAAGTATTACAGATGCGATGAGTGTGTGAACTAGGAGAGAAAACAATTTGTTTTGTGGGCTTTTGTCCGTGTTTATGACAATTTATAGCTTTTGTTGCTAAATTATGAAGAAACACATGTTTGACTATTAGAACCAACTCAAAGCTGCTCCATTGATGAGCTAACACATAAAGAATTTGAGCTGTTAACATGCAATTTCACAAAAGAGAAATTGAATGGGCCGAGTTGTTTTACCTCAAAAAAAAAAAGAAAAAAAATTGACTTGCTGCGCAGGTCCCCACATGGACAATTAACTGAAAACTGAAATTTGAGGCAGTATTTTAATGCCTAAATGATATTAATTGTGTTTATTATAATTAAATTCAATAACTGCCCACCTTGAAAAACAATATGTATATAATTATTATTTATATTGCATGTAAAGTCATTGTAAATACTTATTTTTATTGTAAACGTATTTGTTAATATTACGTAAATGTTTATATACTCCAATAGTGCAAAAATTGTGAGAATAATATGTTTTAGGATGTTAATAAGGTAATAATGTAATTGTGGTGACAATAATGAGTCTGGAATTTTAAAAGTACTGGTCGTGAAAAGATCGGTAATAACGTAATTTTGCTTACATTTTGGAATTAGTCATTCAACAGTAAAGAAAAGTTTTAATTTGAATACTTAAATTCTATTGGAGTAGAATTAGCCGATGGGAGACTGGCATTACCGAAGCTATAAGATTTTTACCGTTGAATTTAGTCAGTCGCGGGCAAGATGTTATACAGAACAGACGTAAAAGTCGCGGGTAAGATGTAAAGTACGGATGGTAAAAATTGTGTTCTCCGCTAGAATATATAAAGTGCTCACAGTTTTTCTTTTATAAAGTGTTGTGTTTATAAATATGCAAGTATAAAGAGAAATAAAACGAAGTGAAATTAAAAAGTAAATTCCTTGACGTATTTTAATTCTTGTCTTATCACAACTTTAAAAGAAGTTGTGTTTCTATAGTGCGACTGAAAGCAGCCGAGGCATATAACTTCAATAATATTACATAAAAACAAGCATCATCTTCAATATAAAGTTTTGGCATCCCAAGCATCAAACAACATCAAAGTGTATGTTCATTACGTAACCTAAATACGAGGGGTATTTTTTAAGTAAGGTCCGGTTCGTCATTGTAAAAGAACTATGAGACATATATTTGTCAAATATTTTTATTCAATTCTTCATACATTCAGCTATTTCTCCACATAGTCGCCGTTGTTGTTGAGACATTTGTCGTAACCAGGGACAAGTGTTTGTAGTCCCTCGTCATAGAAGTCCGCCGCCTGCGAGGAAAGCCAATTCGTAACAGCTGTTTTCACTTCATCGTCCGTCTGGAAACGCTTGCCGCCGAGGAACCTCTTCAGATGCAGGAAGAGGTGGTAGTTGCTAGGAGCAAGATCGGGCCTGTAGGGAGGATGATTGATCTGCTGCCAACCAAAGGATCCAATGAGAGCTTGTGTCTGAGCAGCGGTGTGGGGCCTTGCATTATTGTGCAAGAGAATCACTCCGGCAGACAGCAGGCCGCGATGTTTATTCTGAATTGCACGGCGAAGTTTCCTCAAAGTTTGACAATACACGGCTGCATTGATTGTTGTCCCCGGATCCATGAACTCCACAAGCAGAATACCACATCTGTCCCAAAAGACTGTTGCAATAACCTTGTGAGTTGAGAATGAGTGCTTGAATTTCACTTTCGTCGGAGAAGTCGTGTGTCGCCACTTCATTGACTGTTGCTTGGATTCAACGGTCACGTGGGACACCCATGTCTCATCCCCCGTGATGATATGGTCCAACAATGCATCACCTTCCTCGTGGTATCGGGTCAAGAACGTCAGAGCACTGGCACATCTCTTTTCTTTGTGTTCCTCTGTCAGCTTCTTCGGAACCCATCGATTGCACAATTTTCTGAAGCCCACGATTTCTGACAGAATTCTGTACAGAACAGACCTTGAAACCTGCGGAAAATGCAATGACAGTGTGGAAACGTTGAACCGTCGGTTGGCACGAATTTCGGTGTTTACGGCACGCACAAGATCCTCGCTAATGACAGATGGCCGGCCCGAATGCGGTTCGTCATGCACGTTCTCTCTGCCTGCCTTGAATAACCTCACCCACCTACGAACTTTGGTATCACTCTTGGCTTTGGGGCCATAAACTTCACTAATCTGGCGATGAATTACTGACGCCGTCGTATTCCTTGCTAGCAAAAATCGAATGACCGATCTGATTTCACACCCGGCGGGCCGCGCGATCGTCGTAAACTTTTCCATCACACAGTACGGTCCACACTCACTGCCTACCTGACTCCAACTGCTGTGTCACTGTGTGCAAGGGATCCGGGGATTGAGTGCGCATGCGCGAAAGTACAGTCGCCTGATTCTTCCGACGATACGGGGCAGCGGACCTTACTTAAAAAATACCCCTCGTACATTTTAAAGTGACGCACATACGCGGGGATTCTCACATCTCATATCCAGCTAAATTCTCAAAGTGGCGTTCCTCAACGTGGAGCTTAATAATTACATAACAGCACACTTTTGCAAATATTACGTAATAATAATATTTACGTATGCTAAAAACCACCCGCAAAGTACTTCACAGGCTCCAGATGTCTCCAGCAAACGGTGGAAAAAAATACAATTTTGACAAAAAGTGAGTGGTACTATTAAATGGCTTCCAAGAAACTCAACCTGGTTTGATATATTATAAACTAAGCTGATACTTAAAACGATGATGCTGCCTGCACTCTCACTTCCCTCATGTAGAACTATGTTTTGTGGATGTCAGCAATCTCACACTGGTGGTCAATATCCTGCTTGGGAATTCATGTCGCAGCAGAAACAAGTTCTCGTGCCATGTCCCAATGCAAGGGTCGTGAAAACAAAACTAAGGGGTGGCATTAGATCAATCCTCATAAAAAGCAAGCACAAATACAGCACACAAAAGTAGAAGCTGTCTGCAAAAAGAAATATAAAAGGGAAAATGAGGGGTACCAAAATACATAGACTGAACAACGAAAAGATGGGGTGGGTCTCTGTAACAATCCAGTGCTAACACTATCCATTTTTCATAAGATAAAACTATCACTATGCTCATAATACCACAGATTTCGTGAGCAATATGCAAATATTCCTGACTTCCCAAAAACAGAAATTAAATGAGTACCTCGAAAAACAAAAATGTATCAGTTCAACAAAATTAATAAAGAAAATATAAAAAATGACAAGCAAAGCAGGAATTGACTGAAATTTCCAGACAACAAAAGAACACCTTCCGGATCCATTTCCTTTATCTTTGTAGAAATTGGTAACTGGAAATAAGATGGTCGCTGCGGTCCACCGCTCGCATGTGTTTGGTGTAGTCTACAACTGCATTTGGTTTCAGAATATGTGGAGTACGAGGTGTGATCAAAAACTTTTCGGAATGGCTTCACAACGATTCTGACGCTGAGATTTCTTTAAATCTTACTCAGACTGTACATGCAGCGTTCCTTCCTGATAAAAATGAGAGGTCACGTGACTTCCTGTGACCATGCAGTGACGAGGTAGACGCTCTGAAGTGAACACGTGTTTTGCTTGTGCTGCGATTTTTCCGCGTAGCAAAAATGTCAGATTACGAAGAACAAAGAACGAACATCAAATTTTGCTTTAAACTCGATAAAAGTGCAACAGAAGCCTATGAAATGTTAAGAACAGCTTATGGGGCGGAAGTTATGGGCAAAACTCAAGCATTTGAGTGGTTTTCAAAATTTAAAAGTGGTGTGACATCAGTTAAAGATGCAGATCGTTCGGGGTGACCCTGTTCCAGAAAAACTGATGAAAATATCAATCAGGTGAGGGAAATGGTCTTAAATGATAGGCGCATTACAATAAGAGAACTTTCTGACTCATTAGGACTCTCCTTTGGAAGTGTTCAAAGCATTTTGAAAGGCAAATTGGACATGAGAAGAATTACGAAAAGTTCGTGCCCCGCCTGCTTTCAAGTGACCAAAAGGAAAGCCGTGTGATTGCCTGCACAGATGTTAAAGAATAGCTACAAAATGACCAACAGTTTATGCAGAAAATTATTACTGGTGATCAAACATGGATTTATGGGTACGATCCAGAAACGAAGCAACAATCTTCACAATGGAAGAGTCCTTCAACCCCACAGCCGAAAAAGGCCAGACAAGTTTGATCCAAAGTGAAGTCAATGATGATTGTGTTTTTTGACATTAAAGGCATTGTACATAAGGAATTTGTGCCACAAGGTCAAACAGTGAATCAAGTGTTCTATAAACAAGTGCTACAAAGATTAAGGGAGAATGTGCGACGCAAACGGCCGGAGAAATGGAGGAGTGGTGACTGGTTCCTGCATCATGACAATGCGCCTGCGCACAAATCCCTTTCTGTTCGCCAATTTTTGAATAAAAATAGGATGAATACTGTTTCCCATCGCGCGTTTTCTCCAGATTTGGCACCAGCGGACTTTTTTCTTTTCCTGCCACCGTTTTGAGGACATTGATGTCATCCATCGCGAATCGCAGAAGGCTCTGAACATGTTGAAAGAAGAGGACTTCCAGAGGTGCTTCCAGCAGTGGCAGAAGCGCTGGGACAAGTATATCAACTTCCAAGGAGGCTACTTCGAGGGTGTTGTGTAGTATTTATGACTCATTCCGGAAACTTTTTGATCACACCTCGTATTAGGTATATTTGTTGGTGTCAGAGACATATTTGTTTTACTGCCTCTGTGGTAGGTGGAAAGTATATGGACTGTTCTTTTGACTCTCCAAGCTAGCGCTAAAATATTGACCCTCCTGAATGAAAACATATCGCTTTTTTGATTTTTCAACTTTGGATGTATGTTTTGTCTTGTTGGGAGGACGGTACCAGTTGTGAAACTCATTGCAAGAAGTTCCTCTGCAAGCTGAGGGGAAGTACAGCACCTATCAGTATAATTGTGACACCTGGAAGAGATTGGAGGACTCTTTCATCAACGAAAACCTCAAGTCTTTCACAGCAAGAGTGATTTTGAGACGTGTTGTATCTTGAGATGACTGTGTGAGGTTTGAAACTGTAAAGTAGCCATCAGCACTGTCTGCCAGAACGAACATCTTTATACAAATTTGACCCATTTCATAGGATTGTAACACTTGAAAGAAACATGTCCCTGATTGTACTTCCATCAACTGCTACTCTAGGACTGGGATTGTAGTGGAGAGAACATGTCTGCCTTGCATGGTCAACAATGGGCTGTACTGGAAAAATGTTAGGTTTCTGTCTAGGAAAACACTGTGGTTAAAATGGAGATTGTAATATAGCAGCAGTAACTCTTCTTTTGAAAAAACAGTCATCCTGGATTTTGAAAAATAATTCCTGATGCCAGGAGGAGGATGGAACGCCATGTTCAAAGTAACACCAAGCACAGCCTTTATGTCAGCAGTTTGAATGCTGACTTATTTTACTTAGAGGAGTGTAATTTTTTTAACGTCACTGTAAATAGCTGTTTCATCCCAGATGAAAATAGAGGGAGACGTACTGAATCAAAATCAAGATCAGATGGTAACATGGGTTCCTGTGCTGGTATGGCTTCTGGCAGACTAGGGTCCACATTGTTATGTCTTTGCAAACTGAAGCACCGGTATTGGCATTACCTATAGCCATCACTGGCACTGCTCGAGTCACTTCAGTCGTTGTTGCACCCAACCAGTTGCAGAATGGCTTCTGCATCGCTTTCTTCCTCTTCTGGCCCCGATGGCTCAAAATAAGAATTATCACTGGATTCATTATAAATTGACATTATTCCATTATCTGTCTGTGTTTGTCTCAATACCATTTTCACAGAACACACAAAAAAACTCTAAACAGATTGCTAACTACTCGCCTGCGCACGTGTACGACACCAATTTAAGGGTAAGAATTCCATATAAACACATTTTAAGCATGACAAATTGGCATCCCTGTATACTGCAGACCCTAACGGTGATTTTGGAAAGCATTAGGAGGATATAGCCACAGCTGCTGAGTTGGCAAGCAAGTATACCTGACGTCTGGCTGCTGGCGGTTACAGATCATGACGGAAACATTAAAATTATCTTTCATCCTAGTAAAGCTCTTCTCACAAATGTTGAACTTATGTGGTCTTTTACCTTCATGAAGGGAATTGTGTTTTTTACTTTCTCTACTACGTACAGTAAGTAGGGGAAGCATTGTATTCCACCCAAAAATTCGATACCGAGATTTCACCGGAAATATATGTTTTGAGACCCCCTGAATCCAAAAAAAGCATTTTTGAAAACATGTCCTTGTGTGTGTGTCTATGAACAGCATAACTCAGAAACGAACATTCGGATAAACACCAAACTTGGTATTTAGGTTCAGTATCTTCCAGAGATGCGACACGATTTTCAACAAAATCCCCCCACCCCATATTACCCTTTACATGGAACATTTTTCGAAAATTTTAATTTTCTCAAAAATGGCTCTGACGATTTTGATTAAAATATCATATGTTTAAGATACTTTCATGACAAATAAAATGTATATCTTGAATTTTCTAGGAATGTCTCCAAAAGTATTCTTCATTGTGAACGACTTTTGGTAAACTGGTAAACCATAAGAGATAGACAAAATTTTACTACACAAAAAATGTAGATCGCGTTAAGATACACAATTTATATCATATACATTTTCGAGATATTGCTTGTTATTTCCTTAAACTTTTCAATACTTATTTTCTGAAATGGGAATTCGTTATTCATTTTTTTGTCTTGGATATGCAAAGAGTATTAATCTGTGGCAAAGAGAATGGTGCTGCACCTAGCAACCAGCTATTAGGAGTAATGCGTATGCTTAAAGGCTACTGTATTTCTATATTGCCCTTGCAAATACAAAACAAGGGGAACATAGTAGGCCTTAAGCGATAGTCAAATATTTTTAGAACTGGTCACTATGTGTAAAATGTAATTCTCTTTGCATGTCAGAAGATCGTTTCTGCAAACATTTATCTGGTTTAATATGAAATAGATGGAGAATAAGAATTTGTAAAAATAGTTTGTACAAGAGTAGAGAAAGTCATGTGAGTGTAACACATCGGATTTTTAAAATTATCTTCCATAGCAAACTTTTTCCCCACAAATGTTGCGCTTATCTGGTTGTTTGTCTCATGAATTAAATGATGCCTTTTCTGAACTGATGGTGTTGGTTTTTCCCCTAAATGTTGCAGTTATGTGGTTTCCTGCCCTTGTGAATTAAATAGTGTTCTTTTCAAATACTGTGCTCTATTATAGCTATTGCAATAAATGCTGCACTTTTATGGTGTGTCAGCCTCATGAAGGGAACTGTGAGCTTTCATATTATCTTCTGTATTAAACCTCTTTTCATAAATGCTACACTTATGTGGCTTTTCATCCTCATGGCGAGAACTGTGTTTTTTAAATTGATCTACTGTAGTAAAGCTCTTCTCACAAATGTTACATTTTGTGGTCCTTCATCTTCATGAAGGGGATAGTGTTTTTTAAATTGATGTACTGTAGTAAAGCTCATCTCACAAATGTTGCACTCATGTGGCTTTTGCCCTCATGAAGTAAATTATGCCTTTTCAGAACCGATGATGTAGTGAAGTCCTTCCCACAAATGTTGCAGTTATGTGGTTTTCTGCCCTTGTGAATTAAATAATGATTTTTCAAATATCGTACTCTCTTAAAGCTCTTACCACAAATGCTACACTTTTGTTGTGTTTCAGCCTCATAAATGATACTGTGTGCCAACAAATTAGCTTCTGTAGTAAATCCCTTCTCACAAATAATGTATTTATATGACTTTCTGCCCTCATGAATTAAATTATAATTTCTCAAATGACTTATCCTAGGAAAGCTCTTCTCACAAGTGTTGCACTTATATGGTCTTTTGCCCTCATGAAGAAAATTGTGTTTTCAAATTATCTATCCTAGTAAAGCTTTTCTCACAAATATTGCACTTATATGGTCTCTCACCCTCATGAAGGCAATTGTGTATTTTAAAATTCTCTATCCTAATAAAGATCTTTTTACAAATGTTGCATTTATGTGGTTTCTTACCGTCATGAAGGGAATTGTGTCTTTTAAAATGATCTATCCTAGTAAAGCTCTTCTCACAAATGTTGCACTTATGTGGTCTTTCGCCCTCATTAAGGGAATTGTGTTTTTTAAATTCATCTATCCCAGTAAAGCTCTTCTTACAAATGCTGCATCTATTTGATGTAGTGCCCTCATGAACCGAATCATGTGACCTAGAAAAGCTCTTCACATAAATTTGGTATGAGGAACTTTTGGCCTCAGGGACAACCAAACTATTTTCTTCCAAATCTGATACTTCAGTGAATAATCTGTTGACATGTAAGCTACGTTCAGCTTCTCTAGACAATCTGAAACATTACAAGCAAGATAATGAGCATGAGGATAGGTGCAAACTAATCAAATAATATGTTATCAGTGTACAAAGAACATATGAGGTCTGTTCAAAAAGTATCGCGAATTTTGAATATCCACGGGCTTTTTTAATTTCGATTGTTTTGTGGCATTATGTTGGTACTCATGTCCCTCACTTATGTTGACAAGCTCGGCCATTTTGAATGTTCACTTAATTGTTGACAGCTATTTTGGTAAACATTTTTACTTTCTCAGCCATATACATAGTAGATTGAGAAGGTATTGCATTTCACCCTAAAAGTAGATATTGAGATTTATTCAGAAATACATGTTTTGAGAGCACCCTGAACCCAGAAAAGGCATTTTTAAAAAGGATCTGCGTGTGAGTGTGTATTTGGCCAACATAACTCATAAACCAAAAGTGGAACAAATACCAAACTTGATATACAAGTTCAGTAGTTTACAAAGAGGCGACAGACACAAACATTTTCAAGAAAATCCTCCAACGCCCAAATATTCTATGAACACTTTTTGAAATTTTGTATTTTCTAAAAAATGGCTGTAACAATTTTGATTAAAATACCTCATACTGCAGATATTTACATGGCAAATAAAATGCATATCTTGAATTTTCTGGGAATAGCCTGTGAAGTCCAGTTCATTTGGAAGGAATTTTGTGTAATCTTATACAACTGTAAATGTTAAGCAATAGAATGTACTACAAAAAACATGTAGGTCTCCTTAAAATGCAACTAATTTAAAATAACTTCTTTTTTGTGGCATACGCCAATTCTGAGATATTTGTTATTAATGGCTTGAACTATTCAATACTTAGCCATTCTTTACAAGTTCTGACGATTTTCAGTTGTTTCTGACAATGTCATGGATACAGCATGGAATTTTAAGGACAGCATATAGCCTCCAGTTCTAAAAATTTAACAATTGCGTTTCCTTTGTATCTATAATGAAATGTGTAATACAGTTATTTCCAGAAAGATTTATCTTAATTAAAATGAAGTAGATAGGAAAATAAACTTTCATGAGAATATTGTATATCCACTAATAAGCTATTGAGGATAGAGAAGGTCATGTGCATGTAACACATCCGGTTTTTACTTTCTCTACTACGTATAATAAGTATTGTATTCCACCCAAAAATTCGATACCGAGATTTCACCGAAAATATGTTTTGAGATCCCCTGAATCCAAAAAAAGCATTTTTGGAAATATGTCTGTGTGTCTGTGAACAGCATAACTCAGAAACGAACAGTCGGATAAACACCAAACTTGGTATTTAGGTTAAGTGTCTTCCAGAGATGCGACACGAAGGTTTTCAAGAAAATCCCCCCACCCCAGATTACCCTTTACATGTAACATTTTTCGAAAATTTTAATTTTCTCAAAAAATAGCTCTAACGATTTTGATGAAAATATCATATATTTAAGATACTTTCATGACAATTAAAATGTATATCTTGAATTTTCTGGGAATGTCTCCAAAAGTATTTTTCATTGTGAACGACTTTTGCATAACTGGTAAACCATAAGAGATAGACAAAATTTTACTACCCAAAAATGTAGATCGCGTTAAAATACACAATTTATGTCATATAAATTTTTGTTGTTGAGTGAACCATTTTCGAGATATTGCTTGTTATTCCCTTGAATTTTTCAATACTTATTTTCTCAAATGGGAATTCGTTATTCATTTTTTGTCTTGGATATGCAAAGAGTATTAATCTGTGGCAAAGGGAATGGTGCTGCACCTAGCAACCAGCTATTAAGAGATATGTATATGCTTAAAGGCTACTGTATTTCTATATTGCCCTTGTAAATATATATTCCCCTTACATCTACAAGAAAATTAGCAATAAGATAGAGTCTGCAAATGTTTATCTCGATTAACATGAAGTAGATGGAGAATAAGCGTTTGTAAGAATAGTTTGTACAAGAGTAGAGAAGGTCATGTGAGTGTAACACATCAGATTTTTAATATCTTGGAACACCATCCTGATTTTCGTAAACATTTTCATCTTTCCGTCTTGTACACTGGTGGAAAAGCCATCTCCCCGATATTCATAAATTAAAATTGAGTTTTATTTATGGATGCTCTTTAGCTGCTGTGGTCCTTAGCGTCCCATTCTATATTGGGCGTGAAAGACCGGGAATTGTGCTCAGAGGCCTCTTTATTAGGCTTGAGGTTCTTTTACATGCCGTAAATCTACCACCAGCTTTACTTTCCTTCCGAAGGAAATCATGCTAAGGGTTTTTACACCTGAAAAAATCCATCACCCTCAGCCGGGTTTGTATCCGCGACCTCGAGAACTAGAGGTTAGCATGGTAACCACTACACCATTCATAACTTATCTCTTAGCTCTTATCTTTGGGTTCTTTTGAGACATCTGTTCATACTGAGAATATTTCTCTGCAATAGAAATTACACATTGATTAATATTGTCTAGATACTCCACTTCAATGATTACCCATTCCAACGTAAGAGTCAATAATGAAAACTGACTGTTCTTTGGTCAGACATCCTGATGCAGGCACTGATACAGACAGTTTGCTATGCTACAACAATCAAAATGGAACAGTACCCCAATTCTCTGTTAGAGCTGGTGGTCTCAGTGGAGGTTGAACTGGTGTTTTCGATTGATCGACAGAGAATGCCACAACAACAGGATTTCTTATTCCATGTGGACTAATAACTTTGACATAAGCCTACTCCACATTTCCAACCTCTGAGGAAGTGAAACATTGCATCAAAATAGCGACAGCATAACCAATTTAAAATGAACACGCAGTGTAGGTGTGATTAGAGAAAGTAAAAAGAACAGCAGCATTACCTTTCTGATTCCTTCAACTGGAGTTCCTGCTCTCCATCATTTGTCAATATGTTAACCTGTAAAATGAAACGCTTTATTTGTAGTTGCCTGTACTGAAAGTTTCATGTCAAGTGGGTTTATTAAGAAATCCAAATCCAATACTTGTGTATCAAATATGGAATGCTAAACCTTAGCGGACAAATCCAAAGTTTCTGTACAAGACATGGCTGAGTCCACACAAATTCAGTTGTTTTAGTTAAATTCTGTAAACTATGTGAACAACATGAAATTCAAGAATATGTGAAAAATGGGGAATTAAGGTAAATATAAATAAGTACTAAGTGATAAATGGAGGAAAGAAGAAAAATGATATCTAGGTGGTCAAGAACTGGAGGTAGTCAAAGAATATGACTATTTAGGTGTAAGGTTGAGTAATAGCGGGGAAATTAGAGATGAAGTAGGAACATTGACCAAAAGTATAGAATGGTTTACAAAGAATTAATTGGACTAAATTTGGTTAGGTGTAGGAAAATGAAGGAAGGTGAAATCTTAAAGATATGACGGACTCAATAAAAGATTCTAAGAAACGAACTCAAGGACATGGGAGAATATTAAGGAAGGTAAAGAAAGAAAAGAAAAAAATGGTCTAGAAAAGTAAGAGAAGCAAGGGCCGCTCAGTGAGCGAAAAGGCCAGGGAGCCAAGCAATCTCAGTGGCCCAATAAAAAAACAAACACCAGACAAATTGTACAACAGATGTAGAGGTATAATGATATACGAATATACATTGTATGTATTGTAAAGAACAAATTGTACAATAAACCCATTCATTCATTCATTCATGTGAGCAACATACATTTGTATTAACAGTAACAGAAAATCTTAAATTGAGTCAGTTTTCCCCTTACTCTTTATGCATTTATAAGAAAGCATATTCTATGCAAAACTGTTTTGCAATATGTTTAAAGGTAGGCGCATGACTGCCTAGAAACATTCATTTGGTGCCTAAAATCTGTTGAAAGCAAAAAATATATATAAAGTTTGAAACGATTAAAAAAATTAGGCATTTACCCCCGACATGGAACCACCGGCTTTACTTCCCTTCTGAAGGAAGCCATGCTAAAGGTACTCATCCATGATGCAACTCTAATGGCTTGCAACTTCGAACTGCGCAACAAAAGTGGAGTTGCATCGTGTAAACTGCCAAGCAAGTAGGAAAATTGCATGCGCAACTCAAATTCAGCGCAACTTCTAAATGGCGTGCAACTTGGGAAGTTGCTTTGTGTACGCAGCGAAAAAAAAGAAAGTTGCGCCATCTGAAAGTGGCTTGAACAGTTTAGAAAACTTTTGTGGCGTATTCCGTGCAACTTGTTATGTCGTCTGCTGTGATAGTAAATAGCTGTTTGAGAGGAAGGTACAAGAATTATAATTTGTGTTACACTAAATACAGAATTAAGACAGATACGTGCATTTTATTTCCTTAACAATACGAACAATTTATTTCTTTATAGCTAATAATGTCCTTCACAATAAATGGACGAGGGAAATGGCAAAAAAGTTTATTGAACTGATTGAGACCAAAGATTGTTTGCGGAGAGTAGACACTGCGGATTATAGAAATAAACAAAAGCGACAAAATGCGTTGCATGATATAGAAATAGAGTTCTACATGTCAGCAGAGGAAATTAAAGTAAAAATCCACAGGTTGAGAACCCAGTTCACCAACGAAAGAAACAACATAAAGGCAGGGAAATCTGAAAGTGGTGCAAAAAACAAGTATAAAAGAAAATGGGAATTTTACGATACACTGGAGTTTATGTTTTACCACACCAGCACCAATAATTATGCAGTAGATTCTTTGGTAACTACCAACACACTCACATTAAATGTAGCGATATTGCCATGGAACCTCTCTTCACGGCAAAAAATACTTCTTGAATTCCTAACTTTTTTGCTGCAGTATGAGGATTTTTACAGTTCTTTGCAACGGCACAAAGTCTTAGTTCTTGTTGTTCTAAATATAAGAAATAAATACATCTTTGACTGATAGCTGCTGCCTAAAAAAATCACATTGATTATATAGATGACAGCCGAACGTGTTATATATTAAACTCGGTAATGTTACCGCTCCATTATTTTAAGCCGAATTACCTGTGGCTAGAAATCTCAGTGTCAACACAAGACGTTCTGTTGCTGACATTGACCTTCTCATTATTGTATCTTGCTTTTGTATTACAGGTGCTATTCTTCTAAGCAGATAATTAAAATCAACCGCTGACATGCGTAGGAAATTCTAAATTTTGATCTCCGTCGTAGAGCTCTTGCAGCAAGTTGTTTACAACCCCACAATATTCGCAACTTAAAATCCACTCTCTTACCCAACACTTTCTGGCCGTCATATTACGTTTTTCTCTACGTCGACGAAGTAAAATAAGGGACAGGCATGCTACGGATAAAACTTCATTATCAGACGACATATTCGCCATAACAAGCACACAGCTGACTAGAAAGTGGCATGCAGAAAAAATACCGCCACAAATATCGCATCGTGTAAACGCTCGGTGTAACATTTCTGTGGACATGCCACTTTTATAGTGGCGCAACTGGAAATCGTGCAACTTTGCAAGCTGTGTGTAAACAGAACGTGCCACATTTGTGGCCCGCAAGAAAAGTGGCATGCCATAAAACTGGCATTGTGGACGAGTACCTTAAGGATTTTTATGCCTTAACCACTACACCACGGAGGACGACGACATAGGGTCTAAACATTGCAAGGAAGTACTAGGAGTTAGTCGAAAATGCCACGAGATTTCTTACAAAACACGTCCGGCATGTGTTTTTAGTAAGTGATGCATATTGAAGATAAAGTTCACTTGCAAATAAGTAACAATATTACATAACAGACTCAATAATAATTACGGTCTAGAAATACCATGCTATCCTCTAGTTCCCGAGGTTGCGGGTTAAAACCCGCCAGAGGGCGCTGGATTTTTTTCGGACATAAAAGTCCTTAGCAATGCTTCCTTTGGAAGGGAAGTAAAGCCATGTCATAGATTTATAGCAAGTAAAAGAACTCATCCTGATAGAGAGGCCCCTGAGTAAACTATCATGCTTTGCGTCCAATACAGAATGCGACAATAAGGACCATAACAGTTAAACAGCATCCATAAATAAAAAACTCACATTAATTTATGATCAAAAAACTAAGCTTTCCAGCAGAGAATCACCCCCCCCCAACAAAAGTGAAGCAAGCTCAAAGTGTTGGCAAGTCAGAGATGATCTGCTTGTTTTTCTCAGCTGGTTGCCATATTGTGACAATTCCACTTGAGGTAAAAACACTGTCACTGTGAGATGGCACTAATGAGCCCATATGACGCACAGGAAGTACTGAAGCAAGTTCAGGAAGTTAAAGAGAAACAAAAGAGCTGGAATTGATGGGTTGCCCACAGTATTTTTGAAAATGTGGTGGGAGGGTAGAGAGAAATTGCGATGTTTAACAAGGTTACTAAACTAATAAGGGACAGCGGGAGGGTGTCTAAGAACTGGAGGACAGCAATTACAGTGCCTATTTACAAAGGTAAAGGTAGTGAAGCAAATCCAAATAATTACAGAGGGATATTGTTATTGTCAAAAGTGGGGCAAAATTTTTACAGGCGTGTTGGCAGAAGAAACACAGGAGTGGGTAGAAACAGCAAGGTTTTGCCATTTAGGCAGGCTTTAGGAGGGAGAGGAGGTCAATCGATAATATCCTGGTGATAGATAAACTGATAGGTAAATATTTAACTAGGAAAAGGAGTAAATTATATGCAATTTTTGTTGATTTGGAGAAGGCATCTGACAGAGTGATAAGAGAGGCACTTTGGTACAGCCTACAGAGTAAAGAAATAAGTAAAATAATGATTGAATTGAGGCTATCAAGTGCAAAACTCATCTTATCCAAAAACTAAAAAAACTGAGTTAGCCATGGGATTCAATACTTCTTGCAGTCATCTAATACACCTTCAAGAGAGCCCAGAAAACTGCTGTTCAATGCAAAACTCTTCAAATCCATGGTGGCGGTTGATGCAGAACTCGTCTAATCCATCTTGCAATTCAGAGCAGAACTTGCCTTATCCAATACTTGTTCCTCTACAATTGTGCTGTGCGAAGAGCAAAACTCGCCTTATCCAACACTAAGAAATATAGCAGCTTTGCTTCTGTTTCTCTACATTGCCAGTCCTGTGTGATTCCAACTGTTTTCAATTTAGTTTTGACTAGTCTAAGCTGCAGAGATGTTATTATGGAGTCCTCTGATATCCCGAAATTGGTGAAAAGGGTAGAACTAGGAAACGGGCATCCCATGAATCGATACGTGAAGCAGAGAAGAGGGAAGGGTATGTATGATCGAATTACAATTAAGTAGTATTCTTCTACTGTTGACAGATGACTCATATAGGAATAAGCAGATGTGTTTACAATAGGGTTTCAATTGTTAAAGACATTCAGCAAGCATCAGCCCACACTTGCCTGCCTGCAATCACAACAGCAAGTCATTCCAATGCAGTAACTTGACACAGAAGGACATAAGGAAATTCCACGAAGCCTTCTACAGCTGCAGTTCTAAAATTAAACAAGACTGCGTTATACTGACTTACTGTTCCAACTGATATACGAGGGTTGGAACTTAAATAGTGGCAACTATTTATTTACAGCCGATACAAAAGAGTTACATGTTAGCAACCTTTACTACACTTCAATGTAGTCACCAGCAGTGTGTATAACTCGTTGCCAGCGACGTGAAAATCGTAGTATACCTTTAGCAGACCCTGTTTTATTGATAGTGCGAATGGAGCGGTCTACTGCCTGATGCATGTCTGCCACAGTTTGCCGACCATCGTTGAAGGTTTTTACCCAACGTGCCACTGTTCTGTAAGGCAATGCAGATTCCCCGCAAGCCTCTTGAAGACCTTAATGACACTGTCGTGCTGTAGGACCTCTGGCACATTCAATCTTGATCCAACTCCGTTGTTCCTGTTTCGAAAACATGACAACGCTACGTTAGAGCGCTAGCTCACAAGTGACCTTTGGTGTTCTGTGCAAGTGACTGTTTCTCTCGACTGTGCGCACGCAGGTGAAGTGGGAAGGGAGAGTCCATTTGCTCTGAGGTAAGGTAGGTATGTAACTAATGTGTGCTATCAGCGACAATATTAGATTCTGTTGCATAGGTCTCTACAGCAGTGTTGCCACTATTTAAGTTCCAACCCTCGTACCTAAACGGCAGTGTGCAGTCAAAGACGATTATTGGAAGGATTTTACAACAAAGTATCACGTGAAACGTGTACAAGGTCTGCCAGAAAACTTCTCTGAACAGTTTGTAAATATCAAAAGACAGAGTACAACAAACACCTTGAAACTGGAGTGGCACCAAAGGAATTCTGAGGTGGAGACAGGGTGTCACAAAAAATAATAATAAGAGAGAATCTGTAATTAAATTCATACAGATGTTCAAAGTACTTGACGTCCATTATTGTAGGATCAAAACATCCACTTGGCAATACTTACCAAGGGAATTAAGCATTAATAAAATGAGACGTATGTATAATGCAGAAGCATCTAATTCATTGAAAGTGTCTAAGAGTTTCTTTCGTAATATTTTTAATACAAAATTTAATATAGGCTTCAAACGTCCTGTTTCTGACGTATGCTCACTCTATCTTTCTTATCACGAGAAAATAAAATTGGAAACAGATAAAACTAAATATTCTGATTTGCTGATAGCTAAACAAATACATTAACCTACAGCTAAGGCATATTTTGATCTCCTGAAAGAAGATGATTAAGTAGCAACATTTTCATTTGACTGTCAGAAAAATATGGTACAAGATCAAGCAGCATACTACAGGAGGCAGTTATACATGTATAACTTCTCCATTGTGCAGGGTTCATCCAAGACAACACTGACAAAACAGAATGAACGTCCTAAAGGTTCAAACAAAATTGTGTCAGAAGTATATGGTCAACTGTGAAAATCCAATTTTTCTGGAGTTAAGAAAGTAAGGCGATTTGCAAATGCCTGCTGTGGACAAAATAAAAACACCACTATGAGAGGCATGTATAATAAATGGCTTACTATTCAAGCATCATAGAACGTGCAGGTGACAGAAATGATCTTTTCTATTCTTAGGCATTCATTCACTCCTCCCGATCGTGTTTTCAGACTAATAGAGAAAGAAATAAGAACAAGAAACACTATCAGTAGGCCTGAAGAATATCATGGAAAGGTAATCAGGCTAGGGACAGATATATCTGTCCAAGATTGGAAGTATGCTGCAAAGGAAACATTGAAGTCACCAGGATCCTGGCATTTTAAATTTAAAAGCATCTAAGCATATTATTTTAAAACGTTTTACCTCAGGCAAAGTTCTAGTGAGACGTAAGGCAAATTATCGGTCCAATTTGTGTGTAGGCAAGACCATTCTGAAGCGAGGCAAAGCCTTAGAAATGCATATTGCAAGGCATTTAGATGTAGGTGTAAAAGTAAAGGAGGAAAAAGTTAAAGAGGTGATAATTTTATTAAAAAAAACATTTAGTGATAACTGGGAGGAAAACGAAAGCCTGTATTTTACAAGAATTTAATATCTAAAAACAATATTGCCAATGACGAAAAAGAAGTAGATGCTGTTTGTGAGTGTTTCTGGATAGTGAGGAAGGACAACTTAGAATTTGAGGCAGTTTTTTTAACATTTAAATGATTTCAGTCTAATTATATAATATATAAATTCAATAACAGCCCGCCTTAAAGCAATATGTGTATGTAACAATATATAAAAAGTGTATATTACAGCCATTGTATATGTTTATATTATTGTATACATGTGTAATACTGTTATGTGAATGTATTACGTAATTTAATAATGTAGGAGCTGTGAGAAATAGGTCAAAAGTTGCTAACAATGAGGTAACAAGGAGGTAACCTTGAGGCAATAATGAATTTGAAAGTTTAATAATGCTACTTGTGATTCTTGGAAGCAATAATGTAATTTTTGTGACAGCTTATAAAATAGCCAATCAACAACCAGGAAAAGCTTTAGTTAAATGAAGGTATTCTATTGGACTAGGATTAGCCAATCAGAAACTAAAATGGAGCAAAATTTACAAATTCAGAAGTCAGTTGCTTGTAGACAGTGTTCCTAACCGAACTCGAGATGCTTCGTCGAGAAGTTTAATACGTATTTTGTGAGACAAAAATAGTTTACATGTTAAAAAGTGCAAGTAATTAATAAAAAATCTCACATCTCTCTCTCTCTCTCTCTCTCTCTCTATCAGCGAAGTGTTATTTAAGTCGTGTCAAGCATTAATAAAAGGAGTGAAGTAAAATTATAATCTGTGTAAGCCTGCATTCTTCAGTCGCACCACTCCCTGCTATTTCAACGGGCCGAAGCCTGCCTATCCGGTTAGCCACGTTTTATAAAATATGACGTAAATATACATATGGAGATCCAGCCACAAAGTGCCTCTCCCTTCCTCCGTGCTACACCGATTCATGTATATCGCAAATCACTGAACTGAGGATAACATATGCATTATTTTGGGTTTTCCAAAGGGTATACATTTCATTACAAACAACACCTTTTAGTTAAATAATAGCTTTTGCAGTGTGCATGTCTGTATTAAGCTCTATAAACTGAAATGTGTAATATTTGCATTTAATCGATAATTGAATAAAAATGGTTTGTTGCTGTGTACCTTACTATAAGGTACTTCAATACAAGAAAAAGAATGTGGCTTGTCATTCCACGTATTCCTAAAAGACAACGATCTATAAAAAACAGTGTACATGGTCTGTAGTTGGCACTTCAAACAAATTGATCACTCAGTGCATCTACAATATCTACTTCCTAAAGTTTGCCATTAATATCTGAAGGTTTCCCACCACGTTAAAAAAAATCTTGAAAATGAAGAAGCACAGAAAAGAAAGCACTGAAATGGGAAAAGTATTTGCATTTTCTCTCTTCCAAATGATCCTATACAAAATTGATCTCCATCATGTTGAGGCAGTATTTTATATCACAACAATGTGAATGTCAGTGTGATTTTAGTGTAAATTAATATTATTGTATGTACAGGATTTTAGATGTTTGTTAGCCATAAGCATTGTTAGGAAATAAGTTTACACGGCCTCACTGAAACTGACAATAGAAGTGGGTAACAATAACAATAACAATAAACAATAGGATAACAATAAAGTGGGTGAGTTGTTTATCACTAAGAGACAAACAAATGACGTCAGGGTAGCGTGCCTTTTTATTAGAAATGGAGGGAATATCTTCCCTAGAGTACTATGTTAGTAGTAGTGATTGGCTGACAAAACAGACGCTAATGTTGGCGCGATTTGGTAACCAATAGCAGCTCTATTATAATGTTTAGGCAATTCGGGGTGAAGGGGTATATATTCTCGAGCCATAAGTAAGTATCACACAGTTTTGAAGAGTCTCTCACGAGGTATACATCACACAGTTGCGAAGAATCTTTCACGAGGTGCACGTCGCAGAGTTAGTTACAAAAATGTGAAGTACGCGAAGTAATTGGTACGCGGCAACTATAACGACTGTAGTTACATTCGGAAATATCACAGTTTCAGTCAGGCGTGTATAAAGATTAAATATGTGAATTATTAATTAAGTGTGACGGCAATAAAAGTGTAGAAACAAATTATTTTATCAGTGTTATCTTTTAGCAACAACTCATTTTCGTTTACACGCCCTGCTTAGAGATATTTGCTCGACCGAGTTATAATAGCTAGCCGGAGGACAAAGAACCCAAATTTAAAATAATAAAACAAGAGGCGCTCAACAAATAAGATAACACGAGCCAGAGAACTGCGACAATGTGAAACTTATGATAAATGGTGTGGGCTAAGAGATGAGATAAGCACCTTTGCTTACTAGATGTGTTAGTTCTTTAGCGAGTACATAACACCATTTTCATTCTATGCATACTTTATTGATTATATGGCGTTAAAATTAGGAGTTTTAAGTTAATAAAAATAACGGTCTGGGTGGGCCAGTAGGTTGGGCAATGGCCTTCTGATCTCAAGATCCCAGGCTGTGGTTTTTAAACGTGCTTAAAAGCGACACGTCATATCAATAGAATTACTATCATGTAAACGAGCTCTTGCGGGACGAAATTGCAGCACAGTGGCGGCGCTGATATGATCCTGACAATTGACAGCGTCGTTAACAACGAAAATTTTTTTGTAAGCGTTAATATATAAATTCATTTATATGGGATGATTATACATCACTAACCCCAGAATTTTGAATACGATTAATAACGTCAAAGCTGATATAACCTGATTTCATCATAACTTTCATGTGCTACATACAATTCATTAACAATATTTACAGACTGCTTTAACCTGTGTCACTTTGTGTTGGGTGCATTGTACATCTTAGCACAGAGAACTCATGAAGGTATTCTCTCTCAACACAATTAGTAATCCTAGAAAAATACAACTATACTCTCGATTCCTTTTTAAGTTTCATTACGTAGCTACAATTTGTAATTCATTCATCACTGAGTTTGCCAATTCCGTAATACACAGCATGGCAGCTTTCCTGGCTTTAAGATGTGATTGAGAATCCTAGCGGCAGTACGTGCAAATATGTCAAACACAACACGCCTGCTTTCCACCCTCAGCTGTTCGCTCCTTACCCATGCTCCGTCGTGCATTGATTCAGGATATTTCATGCATTTGGACTGTCAATCCTCTATTATAGTTTATAAAGCTCTTCAGCTAGCTTGGAAAAAGATGAAAATCCACATTCTGGAACCAGTTTAGATATAACAAAGTTTATGCCTCGATAACGGCAAAATTGCAATCGACAGAGTCTGTTCTTAGCTCAAACCATTTAACTCGAAATTAACCCTTTGCATTATGAAAGTGACTTGATATTAGGCAGCATATCAGATTATATGACTTAGCATTACCTACTGGAATATTAGAAATGCGTTCTGGTGTATAAGTATCATCTGTAGCCATATGCAACAGGAAGAATTGCTAAAAGGTATACTATGATTTTAACTGAAGGCATTTCAGGTTTTAAAAACTTTGTTACTTGCCTCCGGATGCTTTAAACGTATCAAACTCGCTATTCAAAGTGACATCATATTGCATGACCATGTCATTTCCTCAAATCATTTTGTAAGCTTTAAAATTTACATTTTTCAATCTTAAAAAGTGAAGAAGGAATGTTCTTCAATTTTTGTTACGTAATGAATTACGTAAACTATTTTTCAGCCCCGCAATTGGGAGCCAACTTGTAGTAGTTGTTTTCTTCTACTGTTGAAGTTTTACTGTTGTTGTTGTTAGCCACACGCTTGGAAGCCAACTTGAAGAAGTTGATTTGGTGCGTAATGTATGTTTTTAGGTAAACTTGAAGAATTGTTTTATGTAATAATAGTTGCTTTATGTAGTTTGTATTTAAGGAGTTTCTGGAACACGCTTTGGGTGTCGGTTTGAATTTTATGCTTACGTAATATTGCTTATGTATGAAATTTGCCTCGGCTGCGTCAGTCTTACTTTAGAGTCATGTATCTTGGGTAGGGCGCGGTATGACAATTATTGTAGACATCACAGAATTAAACTTTTAAATTAACTTCTTTTATTAATTTATTGCACATATTTATAGGGCACTACACTTTTAAAGAACTGTGAGAAACTTTATACATTCACTTAACGCGTATATCTGTTTTTACTAAGCACCCGTAGAGAACACATTGTCACATCTATACTCTACCAAGTCTAGCCAGCAACTCGTCCTCCGTGGACTAGTGGTACAAGGTCGCGGGTTCAAACCCGGCGGAGGGCCATGGATTTTTTCGGGCGTAAACATCCTTAGCATGGCTTCCTTCGGAAGGGAAGTAAAGCCGGCGGTCCCGTGTCGTAGATTTAAGGCACGTAAAAGAACCTAAACCTGATAGAGGCCTCTGAGCAAAATTACACCCAATGTAGAATGGGACGCTAAGAACCATAGTGGTTAAAGAGCGTCCATAAATAAAACTCATTTTCATTTCCCAGCAACTGAGTAACCTCAACGGTCAAAATCCTTAAGCTTCGGTATTGCAAGTCTCTGATTGGCTAATTCTAGTCCAATAGAATTTCTGCATTTAACTTAAAACTTTTCTTTGCTGTTGATTGGTTAATTTAAAAACTGTCACAGAATTTACGTCATCGTCGCTCTAATCATGACCAGTACATTTCAAACTCTAAACACATTATTGCCATAAGATTACCTCATTATTACTCATTGTTAGCAACTTAAAACTTATTATTCTCACAGTTCTTTCACTATTAGAGTATGTAATGTATTCACATAACATTAATAAAATATATTTACAATAAAAATAAGCATTTGACTGTTACATAAATTTAAATAATTATATATTTGTTTCAAGGCGGGCTGTTATTGAATTTAATTATTATAAAATACAATTGAAATTATTCAGGTATCAAAATACTGCCTCAAATGCGCCTTCAACAAACGTAGTGTGTCTAGGTTTGACATTTTGAACAGTTGCTCTTAATGAAGAAAATGGGAGTTTTTTTTTTAATATCTCCCAACTGCTGTTGCCATTTAAAACTGATTACGCACAACAATCAACACTTAAGGATATACTACAGTGCAGCTATATAACCCTAAAATATGTTAGCATCATTTCATAGCTTGGAAAACAGGAAATGAATACTAAGGAGTAATAATTCTTATTTAAGAGATAAGCCAATGTGACAGTTGTTTCTCTCTGGATTCTGTTCCAACTGTTTAGTAACTACATCCTATTGCTTCTTTCCGAAGCTCACCTGATATTAAAAGCTATTCTTTAAGCTTCCTTACATCCATAAGCCACACACTATTGTACTATTTTAGCTGTTAACATATTTAAAACGCAACAAAAATTATAACTTCACCGTACAAAGAATTGTCATCTTTGTTCGTCGTACCACGATCGGCCGATGTAATGTTGGCTTCACAAAGATGACATCATGCGCTGTCTCCTAGTATTTATATGGCCGAACAATCAATGATGTAAAGGTAGACGGTCTCCTGATGAGGAGGACATTGCTTAAGCAATAGATGAGGATGTAAGGCCATGAACAGAGAACTTTGGCGATACCGAAACTTCTGTTACTCCCTTCAATCGTCTTGCGTCAGCGCGCAGTACCGCAAAGTTTATATTAGTGGTGCTTGTATTTTAATTCAATTAACTCAAAGCTCTTATGCTCTCGTATCTGAAAATATCTGTATCGCCTTTATGGTATATTTAAATCTTTTGGAAGAATTGACTCTGTACTGCAATGCAAGGTAAGGAGTTATTTCAAGGCAGTGTAGGGTAATGTTAATGTGCATAATAGTGGTTAGTCTTCTGTCTTCTGCTACGAAGAGCGAAGGCGTGGCCGAGCGGTTGTAGCGTTGCCAACTCAATTCGAATTTTAGACTGGGAGCAGCCTACAAAGTCATCTGCTGTTTGCATCATACGTTCAAACTTCAGGGAGAAAGCACTCTTTTTCCGAAGATATACTAAAATACCCCGAGTTGTATGAATTGAGCTCAAATGCATACAAAATACTATGAAAAGGCGTGTGGTTTCACCCGAGCTCCACGCGACAATGTCGAATTGTGTCGCTTCATTGTTAACATTAGATTCTGAGAAGTTATATCATGCCGCGTGTCGCTCTATTGTAAATTGGGCATTGACGTTGGAAAACAGGGATGTGCAGAAAATATTGTTTCATCATAAACTATTTTAATTATTAAAACGTGGTGCAGTTACAAGGATTTTAATGACTTGCCATCATATCTCTCAAAACAAGAATTATACAGAAAAGACCCAGAATCTTGAAGAGCAAGTATAATGGAGGTATATAGGTGTTTACGTATCTGTGAAAACTAAAATTTGTCTCCAGACCTTTGGGTGTCATTAAGACCATTGAAACACAGTATACTTCCATGATTTGACTTTAAATTCCACTATAGTCATGTACTCCGCAATGCGGAGTATATGTGGCGTCTCTTCTGCATACGACGACTCGTTTCCATTCATAATAAGTCCGTTTAGTGTTTTCTCCAGTTAATTACTTTACCTTCATTGTTGTATCTCATCCAGAAGTATAACAGAGGGACTTATTTCTATCTTTAACATGTTTATATGGGATAGTTCCTGTAAGCGCGCTATACGTTGAAGTATCATATTTTGATTTGTTGGCTTCTTAACCTCTTTCGTGCTATGGACGCGTATAGACGCAAAGCTCCCATTTTAAGACTATATTTATAATACTTTAGGTGTTTTTCACTCTACAGTGTATTTCTTTCTCCGACATGATTGGACAACATGGAGAGTGATCAAGAACAACGTGGAAAGAGGATGTAGATATTGACTGTACATCAATGGAGAAGGGAAGTGGTTTTGGGAGGAAACAGCCATAGAATCACCCTGCATTGCACAGTTCACCAATACTTTAAGACAAGGTGCGTGTCTATCAGATGACTGACTTGAACGTCACAGCCAGAACAAGACTCATGATTGGCAACGACACTTGAATGGAAAACAAAGCCCAATTAATGCACTGGAAGCATAAAAGCAGCTATGGATAATGATCCTAGTAGGCAAACACATGGTTAAAACCTTTTGGAAGGATGTAGTCATCCACATTGACAGGCTGGAATGACGTACCGCCATTAACAGCGTGGCAATCTTTTGGAGCTAGTGATGTGCAATGAAAAAGAAATGGCAAAAGATGTGCTCCTGTCACATGACAATGATCACCCTTCATTAGTCACGTACTGCTACATCCGATGTACTCTCCTCACTTGACCACTTTCATTTACCACCTCTTGCAGAAGAAACCTCTGCGCAGACAACATTTTGAGTAGTTCCAGAAACTGCAAGCAGCTGCACTGACTTGGCAACACAATAATAAAAATGTTTCAAGAGGGCTTAGACGATTAACCCTACTGATATCGCAAATGCATACAGGTTAATGGAGACTATATCTAGAAAGTGGATATATCTGCTAGAGCATAAAAGTTCTGAGGGAGTGTAAAAGAATGAAGTGTAATCAATATGGAACAGCCTTCGAATACACACATTTGTTATTTTTAACTACTATTTTATACAAGTTTTAAAAATCTAAATGCAGGTATTGTAAACATTAAAAATAAATAAAATAAATCTGTAATATATCCTTCTGCCATCTGGATCTCTAAGCCAGGACTTACATTCCAAATTCATTATTTCTTATTTAATTTTTCATACCTATTTTCACTCATTATTGTACACTATAATCTTTAACTTATCTAACTGAAAACAAAAATGCAATATATGCCTTTTCTGTTATTGTACTGGACAGCAGCATGCCACAAACTGGTTACCAGTTGGCATATATTTCCCTCACCTATATTAACAATCCTCACGACTGGCAGCCAGCATTCTAACTAATCTATATTAGAATTCTTGCAAAATAAGCCTGGGATTTCCAAAGAATTCACCGAATGGAGAGAACAAGCAGAACTAAGGAGGGGGAGCTAAACGCAAAATGCTAGAAAGGGCAATCAAATACTGGTTCAGAATAAAGCTACTGGAGGAAAGAGAGATACTAAAGCAATGTTTGGTTGTACTGGAGAAAATGGGGGAAAAAACTGGATGCACAAGGTACAGACAACATTCGAAAAAATAGGAATGGGAGAAATATGGGCAGAAAGAAACAACAAATAGGGTTTCTGGAAAGAAATTACAAGAGTGGGGAATATTGAAAAGCAAGAAATTATAAGTAGTTTCAAGGAAAAAAGGTAATTAATAGATTATAAATACTTTAAAACGGAATGGGGAAAAGAAAGATACATCAAAGTATGCCACAAAGAGGTCAGAATGGGGTATGCATGGGCAAGGATAGGTGCAATGAATTTAACTGATCTAATAGGGAGAAGAAGGGGGGAGAGATGTACTAAATGTAATGGATTACATGACAATTGGCATATTCTGAGATGTGAGGACATCGATAAAAAAAGAGAGAATTTAATACTAGAGAAATGGAAAAATTTACCAATAGAGCTAAAAGTTAGGAAGATTTTAAATACAAAATCAAATGAACAAATGGAGAAAGCAGGAAAAATAGGTCAAAGTGGTTAATAAAGGCATAAAGCAAGTTGGAGAAGATATGGAAAAAGATTAACGAGGCAAAAAAGTAAATAGTGCAAAATTATATTTCCCCATTATATATACAACAGAATGTTAAATATAAGGGGAAAAGAAACAATAAGAAACTCCATTGTATTGTAAACATTGTATAAATTGCATATAAGTTCAAAGTAGACAATAAATCATTCATTCAACTAATCTGTAAGTGCAAATCCAATTTTTAAACCTTATTAATTTTCTACAGTATAAACTATTCCTTTTTATTATATACTTAATAATCTATTGTATAATCATATTATTTAAATTTAGTTTATCTTAATATTTATTAAGATAATATCTTAAATATATGCTTTACGTAATTAATTCTTCTGTTTCACCTTAAAAGTTTTTGAATGTATAATACTGTAGTCCTCTCTTTAACAACCTTTTATCACTTTAATAATCTTCACACTTTATCAGAAAAAAAGTTTAACTTCTATAAATTCCAAATTTGCTCTATTAATCCATTCACTTTAATCAATAAATATTTTGCCTCTCTCTTACTAAACATTTATCTTCCTCTTTTCACCATAGTTCATTTCCACTAAACTCCTAATATAACAAGCCTTTTTCTTCTTCCCCTTTCACCCCTCCTCTCCTCTTCTATACTGCGAATAATAATTCATATCCCCCTGCTCCATCCGACTGCACTTCTCTCCTGCCTACTCTCCATTTCTTCATTAGTCTTGTAAATTATATTATCAACCCTTTCATCTTCTAAATTATTCAAAAACTGGTGTATGCTTCGATTAATTCTTTTTCTACCGTCTCCATTAGCTGTGGCTGTAATTTTTCTGATCTTGTAAGTGCTATTTGCATATTAATGCTTTCTATTGGTTCTTCTATTATCACTCTTCCTTCCCATGCCAGTTTACTAATTTTATTTGCTAATTTGTATAATGTATCATTTCTTATAAAAATCCAATTTTATGACATGTATCACTCTTCTTTCTTCTTCCACTTTCTTATAATATTTTGGATATTTAAAAAGAATATGCTCTGGTGTTCGTATTACTTGGCATATTATGTTGTACATGTTATTTATAACATTTTTTTTTTTTAATTTTATGGTAATAGGCTTTGTATAGGTCATGCCCAGTTAAGTAATGTACTAGTCCTTTTGTGGGTTCTGTGTGTTTTCATTCATTCGTTTATTTTGACAATTAGCTATCACAATTTTCTCTTAAATTCATACTTCTTCCTATTATTTTCTCTACTTTGTCTGAATTTCCTTTTTTAAACCACTATATTGCTCCTGTAAATTTAATTTGATAGTCAATTGGTAAAATTCCAGTTACAATTAATGCCATAGTCAAGACTGTATTAAGGAAATACATATATATCAACAATATTTTCCTCTGTGTTCTTGTTAAAAGTTTTTTAATTCATACATTTTTCATGCTTCTTGGATGTACATCCATGCCTAATAGGTTGTAATTGACAAACCTATACAGGTCTGATCTATTATAATGTTATTCAAGGATGTGTTATACTTAGTGTTATTTGGCTAAAATCATCATTGTTAATTCAGCTTTATTGCAAACATATTCAGTTTTCTTTTAAAATTGAATTTTATTCTAAGATACTTTGCTTGTTTTTGACAGTGAATGTTTGCATTTAATTATTGAGTCTAGTTAATTTTCCTTTTAATAACATGTATCTTGACTTATTAGGTGTTCTTTCAAGCCTAGCTTGTCTAAACCAGCTTCTAGTTTTTGAATTAGTTTATTACAGCATTCTTTGATCTCATTTATATTTTGTCCTATTATAAATAATAAATTATCTGCATGTGTACTGGTTTTAATACATTTGGTTTGTTTTGTAAATTGTCCAACAGTGTTTCCAAAAAGTACCAGACTTCTGGTCCAAAGTCTGAACCCTGGGGACATCCTTTCATAATTTCTCTATATATTGTCTTTTAATTCCTCTAACAAATGCTTATCTAAATAATCTTTTAAAATTCCATATAAGCATTTTGGATAATTTTTATCATGAAATCTCTCAAAAAGAACAAAGAACTATGGGTTGTGAATAGCTCCAGAAATATCAACAAGGACACCAATAACTTATTTTGCTCTTGATTTGTCGTTAAAAGTATCCTCCCTTGATCTCACCTTTTGAAAGGGTGATGGATTTTTTTCGGGTGTAAAAATTCTTAGCATGGATTCCTTTGGAAGGGAAGTAAAGCCAATGGTCATATGTTGTAGATTTATGGCACGTAAAAGAACCTCAAGCCATCAAAGAGGCTCTGAGCAAAATTTCTGGTCTTTCACACCCAATATAGAATGGGATGCAAAGAAACATAGCAGGTAAAGAGCATCCATAAATAAAACTCAATTTATTCTTTTTGAAAGCCATATTATGTATTATTCATACAAGTCAATTTAAATTCCCTAACTTCTTGAGTATTCATCATTCAAATATTTTCCCCATAGTATTAAGGGAACAAATTGGTCTATAAAATTTCCATTCAATTTTGTTCTTATCTTTACCTTTTTTTTCTTCTTCAATAAAATAAAATTAGCCTCCTTTCAACAGTAAGGAAATCTTTCCTTGCCATAAACAGTCATTTAAAGGTTCATATAGGTATAGTGTTATTTCCTATCTAATTGTATAAGGACTTCACTGATAATTCCATCAGGTCTGGATGTTTTAGGACCTGAATTATCAGTGTAATTTCTGTTATATAGAATTGGTATATATATAACCCTTGTATTAATATACTGCTTCCTCTTTTCATTTCTTTTTCTAGCATGTACATCATCCTCTAGTACTATATCATCATTCAGTAAAAGTTTATTCACTGACTCTTCCAGTTCTCCGCCTCATCTTTGTTTCAAGTAGAAATATTTCCAGCTTTTTAATCTTATCCATAATTATTTTATTTGGCAAACCCCATAATTTGTTTATTAGTTTCTTCCATAAATAATTTATCTCTTCTAACAAATTCTTATATGTTTGATTTGTTCTTTTGTAGTAACAAATTAATTTCTTGTTCTTCTGCCACAATCCATTTTTTATATATTTATCTTAGTTCCCTCACTTTTCCTCTAAGTGTTTGTAACCGATTGGTTCAAATTTTATCTTTATAGATCCATTGGCCAGTTTTTGGTACTATTTTAGCAGTTACTTTTTTCACTGTGATTTCTAAATTAAATGTCTCTCTCTCTATATCATCTTCTGTATACTGAAGTTGAATATTTTTAAATTCTTGCTCCATTTTGTTTGCTTAAAATTGTCCTCTGTTTACATTTATATTGTTATCAACATTAGCTTCAATATCAAAATATACCAATTAATCATCACTTGTCAAATTTTGTCCAACACTCCAATTCATAGTTTTTCCTACTGCTTTCATGTTACATAATGTTAAATCTATGTTGGATGTACCTCCAGCTCTGCTTTCAAATGTTGGTGGATTATTGAACTCATTACAAATCATTAAATGTAGCTACAAAATGATTTCTTCTACAAATTTCTCTCCTCCTTCATCCCTACATACCAAGCTATTTTGTATGTGTACCATCAAAAACTAGGAGTGTCTCTCATTTTGAGTGATTCCCTTAGTGCACTTCAGAGCCTTCATAAGCTGTACAACTACCATCTCATCATACAGCAAATCCAGGATGATCTCTATACTTTATATGTTGATGGCATTAATGTGGAGTGTGCTTGGATACCTGGTCATGTTGGCTTGCTGGGGAATGAACTGGCAGATTTGGCAGCTATGATGGTGACCACAGGACCCAGTGTTGCAATATCTTGTGTAACGTAATTAGACTTAATGCTTGTTAAGCAGAGAACGGTGGTATCATGTTGGCGCTAGTATTGGTTAACTCTCTGCAGAAATAAGCTTAGAGTAGTAAAACACATTCTGATAAACTGGGTAACTTCCTCTCGCGTATCTCATGAGGAAGAGATTTTGGCTCGGTTGCATATTGGCCATTGCAATTTTACACACAGCCTTTTAAGGGGGACCCTGCTCCTCTTTATCCGCTGTGTAGCTAAAACATGTCAGCTCATCATGTTTTATTGAGTATATTTCTCTAGCACATTTTCAGGACACACAACTGTCGGCCAGTCTTGCAGAGGTGTTAGCAGACGATAAAGTTCAAAGGGTTTTTAAGTTTTTGTCAAAGCTAAATTTTCAAATCAGGATTTAGTGATATTGATATCAAGTTTATTATACCTCTGTTTGGTTAATCTTTATCTCTTGGTTTTAGTATGATTGTATATTGATCTTTACCTCTAGCCTTTGCCATGATCTGTTTTACAAGGGTGCTAATGACCTAGTGGTGCAATGCTCTTAAACATAAATCATCACCTTTCATCCCTATAATTTTGATTTATTATTTGCATTACAAGTATGAATATAACTAAGTATATGTTATCTATTTGATGAATATGAATTTAAATCAAGTTTTATTTGTGGACACTCTTTTAACTGCTGTGGTCCTTAGCATCCCATTCTATATTGGGAGTGAGAGACTGGTAATTTTGCTCAGAGGCCTTTTGATCAAGCTTGAGGTTCTTTTACGTGCCGTAAATCTACGACACGGGACCACCAGCTTTACTTCCCTTCCAAAGGAAGACATGCTAAGGATTTTTACGCCCAAAAAAAATCCATTGCCCTCCACATTTGATGAATATGTTCTAAATAGGGATAACTAAATTTTAACTAGTGATTTGCTAATATAAAATTATGTATTTGCTTTAGTAGTTATTTCCATTGGGAAATATCTTTAACTTGAAGGGTTGGATTAATTATAACTATGGCTGCCCCATGGGGTTATCCCTCACATTTATACAATGTACATTTGTTGGTGTATAAATTAATTTACACTGTAGTGTGTGTGGTTCCTGAATGCACAAAATGTCCAACTGTAGGTCTACTATTATTTTACATAATTCCATTAACACTTATTTGCTCCTCTGGCCAATTGTTAATCTGCATTTAAGTTCTGTGCAGTTGACCACTGTCTCTCATATAATATATCAGTCTTGCATAGAAATAGGAAATATGTTTAGTTCCTTACATTCTCATTCAGTCAAATATTTTTATAGTTTGTGGACTCTCATTAGATGTTGATTTCTACTGTTTTCTCTCCTATTATTTGCCAATTTAAGTTTTATATTGCTACCTGTTTTTATTTATATGTAAAGGAATGTTCCAATTAGATTATCATTTCTACCAAAACTCTGTTTTTCATGGTTAATACGCAGAATTCTGAGTTAAAATAGTATTTATGTAAGTTATTCTATTGTCTCTAATGTGGATATAAGATTTGGCCAATTTTGACTGTAATCAAATGACTTTTCTGTGACGAAACACAAAGTGTTTGTAGATTTCTTCAATGTCAAACGTGTCATTTTGTCTACTAAAAACTGTTTTTAATAAAACCAGTAATTCCTGCAGCTCAGCTCAATTCAGCTAAAGCAAATGTAATTATGTCACCATTATGAAGTTATTTCCTTATTAGGTGTCTAAATGCAACTACTAGCATCTGTCTTTCCTCTAATCTACTTACTGTAATGTCATATCAAAGTTGTTGTAAATTCTATTAATGTTTATGGAAACATCATTCTTCTCACCTTACTTGTCTTCTTTGTGATGTTTGTATTGTGTGCTATTTACTATGTCCCCCTTTTTCTTTTTATTGTTTATGTGTATTATTGATTTGGGTACATATTTTCCTTCCTTTCGGCTTATTTTACTTTTAAATATTTTTCTTTGCTTCCATAGAGAATTTAAAAATCCGCTGCTCCATTGTTTCTAGTTGCTCTTTAATATCTTCTTCCCTTCATCCTCATTTTCCTCGGTGGTTAAATCATCTATTATGAAAGCTTGATAATGAACTTCAAATTTTCTTTCCTGTTCTGCAACACATTCTATATCATGTTCATTAATTCTGGGATGGGAGTAACAACTTCAATATTTTCTCTCACTATTATTTGCAAATCCAAATTTGTTATGTATTCTTATTTTTAGCAGTAATTGTGGTCTCCATTCTTGTTCATTTTTAGCCACTTGAGCTTTAATTAGAATCTACAATTGTACCCTCTCAATTGTTACTTAAGTATTTGTCTTCAATCTGAACTGCTATGTTTTATGCTATCATTCTTTGCTGTAACTTTAACATTTATTTTAAAGTATGCTTTTTAATATATTTTTTTAATTACAATTTTTATCCATAATCTGTATGAGATACAGGTCTCTCCCACATTAACTTCCAGGTCAGACAGGCCTCTTCAGCATTTTTTATTCCTTCTGTGATATCACTTGTTACTTTATATTACAACCTTCTCCACAGTGACAGCATACAATTTCTTCTTTGTTTGCAAAATTCAGCAACGCATGAAAAATTGTAGCATTTAAGGCATTTAGCCAACGAAATAAAATATTTTACTGTTACCAAGTCCAATAAACAACCATCCCTTTTGTATGATGATTTTTCTCAATCCTGGTATTACTTAGGCAAGATAATGAACTGTTGATCAATTCCTGGGGCTTGTTTTAAATCTAAACTTGAATCCATTTTCAAATTTCATTACTTATCAATGTGTCAAAATTCTGTTTATATACATGCTCCAGTTCATTACTTCCTGCAAGAATGTCAAATTATGATTAGTGATTGTTCTTGGTTGGTTCTATTTTTAGATCCTTGTTCTTTAAATTCTGGCTATTTATTATTTTATGTATATCTTTTAATTAAATTCTGGTTTTAGATTTTGTATTACTATTTTCTCAATTTTTTTTGTGTCTGCATTTTTTATTGATGTAATAAATATGGTATGTTTCTTTTCAATGTTGTTTTTAAATCGGTTCATTCTTTCTGTAGGCGTTGATAATGTGGCCAATCAGGTAAATGGCATAATGGGTTGCTCTCAATTTTCCTTGTCATATAATTCTGTAATTACTTTTGCCTCTCTTTTGGTTTTTTCCAATTCTGTCTACATTATTTTTGTAGTTTTGACAACAGTACATATATCTCTTACTTCTTATCACGTGCTAGCTTTTCTTTACTTATTGTTGCATTTAGCTCTACCATTGTATCTCCAAATGCATTATCCATTTCTGTCATTAAATCTATCCTTGCTTTATCTCCTTTTCTATCTGGTTGCCTTCCTAAAACATATCGAGCTGGAAACACCTCTTGTCCTCCATTGTAATAGTACTAAAAGCTGAATACCCCTCAAAAACTATTTCTAGTCCAGATATTTATCAGGAGTTTTAATTATTATTCTGTTTACATTTACTAACTTATGCAACTGTTATTTTGCTGCAAAAACGTCAACAAAGGTTATTAAACATGGCCAGCAAGCTGTGTATATCTATCTAAAGGCAGCTACAATCTCACAATATGTTACAAACTAGTACGTATTACATATACACCCTCCTACTTACTTCAGATATTGTTTTGCTGTTTCACTCAACTAACTCCTATAATTATTCCAACTATACTTTAAATATATTAAACAAATACTTACAATTTGTATCTTTTTACTTGCACCTATTAAATAAAACTCACTAAACATTCTATACAAAGCACATGCAACTATAAATAGGGTTATCATAATCTTATAATCGAAAACCAGGATATGTTTTACCCTTATTTTAATTGCTTTAAGGAAATGAAATTTTGAGGAATAAGGAGCACTAATATTGGAGAAATGCGCATTTAATTAATAATTCAGTTTTGGAAGGAGTGCTTTATTGCATTTTATCTCAAGCACACATCAAAACTGTATTAAATGTACTGAGTACAAACATTTAAGTTTATTTTATACCAATTGTATTTCTCAGAACCTGGAACAGAAGCAAGGAACTTGGTATAGTTCACAATAAGTTTGTGAAACTTACAACTTATTTTTTTCATACTGTATTTGCAGCATTGCATTAACTGATTTTACTATTAACCTATTCCTTTTTTCTGTCCACTAAGCGCTGTTGACAGAGAAAAACTGTCTACATTCGCATTATGACCAGGGATGGAGAAATAATATCTCACAACTTTTAGCAACTCTGCATACTACTCACTAGAAATGCAGGCAAGTGATTTATGTGACAACCAATTCTAAAAGTTATCATCCTTGCCCCCCCCTCAAAAATTTGTTGAAGTTCAGCTCAAATATAGTAAAACTCACAGATCTTTGTCTTTTTGATCTGAGTGCTTTCATTTACCAGAAAATCACTAACAGACCATGAAACATGGCATATATCAACACTACCTATAAACTTCTCGCTAGGCAACCACAACAGAATTCAGGTACTCTAAACAGCAATTTATCTTTTTCAATCCTTGATCTTTGTATTAATAAATTTGAGTTTTATTTATGGATGCCCTTTAATTGCTATGGTTCTTTTGTACATTCTTTATTGGACATGGAAGACCAGAAATTTTGCTTAGAGGCCTCTTTATCAGGCTTGAGGTTCTTTTACATGCTGTAAATCTATGACACGGGACCACTGGCTAAGGATTTTTATGCCCAAAAAAATCCATTTCCTTCTGCTGGGTTTGAAACTATGACCTATGAATTTGATCTTTACCTAAAAGAATTGCAAAGTATCATAGTTTCATTATAATTCATTCTTAACTTAACCACCAGTTACAATGTAAAATACATATAATTGCTAAAAGAATAAACATTTGTAAATCTTTGGATATACCTACTTGTTAGATGGATGAGATATTTTAAGACATTTTATTTAACTTAAAAGGGGATTATTATGAGAAAATGTTATCAAATTCTCAGATACTGGTTTACATGGGCTGGATGACCTTCCATTACATGACACATGGCATTTTATATTCATGAAGTAAATAGTGTCCCTTCAAAGATGACGATATAGTAAACACTCTCCTACAAATGAATGCTGCACTTATGTGGTTGTTTGCCATCATGAATTAAATTATATCTTTCCATTTTCTTGCTGTAGTAAAGTCCCTCATGCAAATGTTGCAGTTATGTGGTTTTCTGCTCTTGTGAATTAAATAGTGTTTTTTTTGTTTCCCATATATTGAACTCTATTAAAGCTCATACCACAAATGCTACACATTTGGGTGTTTTAGCCTCATGAAGGGAACTGCGTACTTTAAATTGTCCCATAATAAACCTCTTCTCATAAACAATGCACTTATACGACTTTCTGCCATCATGAATTAAAGTATGTCTTCTTAAATGTGCTGCTTTAATAAAGCTCTTATCACAAATGTTGCTCTTATGTGGTCTTTTGCCCCCTTGAAGGGGATTTTTTGTTTTGTTTTAAATAATCTACTGTAGTAAAGCTCTTCACAAATCTTTCACATATACAGTCCTTTGCTCTCATGAAGGGAATAGTGTTTTTTAAAATTATCTAACATAGTAAAGTTCTTTCCACAAATATTGCACTTATATGGTTGTTTGCCCTCGTGAATTAAATTATGCCTTTTCAGAATTGATGGAGTAGTAAAGTCTTTCCCACAAATGTTGCAGTTATGTGGTTTTCTGCCCTTGTGAATTAAATAGTGTCTTTTCAAATATCGTGCTCTATTAAAGCTCTTACCACAAATGTTGCACTTTTGTGGTGTTTTGGACTCGTGAAGGGAAGTGTGTTTTCTAAATTGATCTACTGTAGTAAACCTCTTCCCACAAACGTTGCAGTTATACAGTTCTCTAGCCTTGTGAATTAAATAGTGTCTTTTCAGATATAGTGCTCTCTTAAAGCTCTTACCACAAATGCTGCAATTCTGTGGTGTTTCAGCCTCATGAAGGGAACTGTGTCCTTTCAAATTATCTTTCGTAGTAAACCGCTTCTCACAAACAACGCACTTATATGACTTTCTGCCCTCATGAATTAAATTATGTCTTCTCAAATGCTCTGCTATAGTAAAGCTCTTCTCACAAATGTTACACTTATGTGGTCTTTTTCCCTCATGAAGGGAACTGTGTCTTTTAAAATGATCTATCCTAGTAAAGCTCTTCTCACAAATGTTGCACTTATGAGGTTTTTTGCCCTCATGAAGGGAATTGTGTCTTTTAAAATGATCTAGCCTAGTAAAGCTTTTCTTACAAACAATGCACTTATACAACTTTCTGCCATCATGAATTAAATTATGTCTCCTCAAATATGCTGCTTTAGTAAAGCCCTTCTCACAAATGTTGCACTTATATGGTCTTTCGCCCTCATGAAGGGAATCATGTGACCTAGCAAAGCTCTTCACATAAATTTGGCTTGAGGAACTTTTGGCCTCAGGGACAACCAAACTATTTTCTTCCAAATCGGATACTTGTGTGACCAAGCTGTCGACATGTAAGATAGGATCAGCCTCTCTACACAATCTGAAACATTACAAGCAGGATAAAGTACACGAGCAGCAGAAGTTCAAATATTCAAATATTAAATTATATTACCAATGTACAAAGAACATTTAGCATGAGTTAAAACATTTGATTTTGTGTTCAACAATGTTTGGTTTGGATGTTACTGCAATTGTCCAGCAGCTTTAAATTGTGTACCAAATATATAACATTTCAAGTTGATTATCTAATTAAAACTTGTTGATTATCATATACCCAAGAACCTTGTTTATTCGGATTGATTTTTGCTTACTTTTCACCATCCTTTGACATATACATATGAATGTATATGGTTATAATACTGAGGAAGGAGGCTCCATGGTAATATGTGTGGCTCTCATTCAGGACATGCCAGGTTTGACTCCCATCAACCTCCCATTGTGAACTTGGATTTTTTGTGGTCGGTAGACAAATCCTGAGGTGATTTTCTTCTCATATAACAGGTATACTTCCAGGTACTGGATAATTGACACACATGTTTGCTCCAAGGCTTGCTGCCAGGTTGCAAGGGCATTCATCACCCTCTCTGGGCAGCTTGGGTAGTGGGATCTTTATGGCCTGTACCCTCCTGTGGTTCTTTTACTTCATCCATTCCTCCTGGGGGGGTGGTAAGTACAATAGACCTCTGTAGGTCATAGTGCACAAGGTGTCTGCCATCATTATATTAACCTATATTCACAGGCAGCAGCTTCAAGCGCCCTAACTTTTCACACCTTATGCATTCATTGGCTATTTTTTGTTTGAATACTATTAAACGTAATGTATATGTGGTAATTTAAAATCTAAGGCATTTAAATTTACTTGCCACCACTCTAAGATCAATGAGTGTGTCAACACAGTTGCTAGTACATCTTGACTCCTGCATGTTTTAAGGAGCTTCTGCGTATGTGCAAATGGTACGTGGTCAAATACATATGGGTCATGCACACATGAAGTGCACCAGCAGGCAGCGCTTTTATCGTGCCCTGTTTGCATACTGTCACTATAATTTTACATCAATGCCACTATGTGGTAGCACACAATGGCGTAAGTTACTGTAGCAGAAGTAGGTATCCCAAGCACGGAAACTTCTCCTGGTTTCTGCATACTATCCATAATATTAACTGTAATTTCATTTAAACATTACTTCATTCTTGCTTTAACATGAAGAACTTAATTATGTAAACAAACATAAAAAACACTATCCTTTGTGCATCATCATTGTTGTTGTTAGAAGCGGTTGCAACTGTATCTATTTGTTCATAATGATGTATATGGTAAGTATTCCACATTTTCAGGGCCATCTGACTAAACTTTTGTGAACACACAAAATGTATACTCAGGAGCAGCTACTGCATCATGGTTGTAATGTTGGCATAGGTAGCATAGAGATCGCATGCTTGAAGTTAACAGTAAGTACCATTACCAACGTCACGTCACAGAACAACATAATTTAGTCTGTGAGATTATGTTTCATTAGTTTCACAATGGTCCTTATAGCAACCATAGAGGTCACATCTGGATGGCTTTCAATTCTCTACTCTTCTGCTTTTGCCATGATCCAAATTTCACTACTGAACATCAATTTGTATTCATTTAATAGTTTCCTTCCAGATTTTCTCTTGTCCCACCTACTGTGGACAAACGAGCTTCTTGTGTGCAACAGTGGTACCTAAAAAGACATCAAACGAAGAGTCCTGGCACATAGTACATGGCCTGAATCCCATCCATGTCACAACAGATGTTCAAAGTAACCTTTATGGGATGCAATGCATGCATTCACACATTGCATCATGGATTGCCTCACTTGTTTGAATGATCAGGGTTGTGTCCAATATGGTCACAGGCATGTGGGCATGCTGTTTAAAGGTCTGAACATCAGAAACAGGCTCACTGTACACAATGCTTTTCAGATCCATACAAGTAAAAATCCAGGAGTCATAAGTCCGGTGATCAAGCAGGCCATGCAACAGGGCCTCCACATCCTATTCATCTGGGGATGATGTTTAGGTGTCAGCGAACATTAATGCGTAAGTGGACTGGCAGTCACATTGCCTGTCGTACTGCCAATGGAGGCAGAGCATTTTGCAGGAAGTGCAGATATGTTTCTCCATTCAGGCATTGTGGAAGAAGAATTGGTCCAAGAAGGCTATCACCAATAATCCCTGTCCAAACATTGATGCTGAGCCACTGTTGATGAAATGCTTCAATCATTCTGCGACAATTTTCTGTACCCACAGATGACAATTATGCAAGTCAATGATGCCTCCACCAAAGGTCAATTCATCAGTGAAGAGGACTGAAGACAAAAATCCCATAATGATGATGGCCTGCTGCAAAAACCAGTGACAGAATCTTTCCTGAGGAGAAAATCTGCTGGTGATAATCCCTGCACACACTGAAGGTGATAGGGATAATAGTGGTTGTCATGTAGGAAACATGACAACCTTCGGCTTACACCATGTTGGCGGACCAATTGCCTGCAGTTTGTACCAGGGTTATTCTCAATATCAAGGAGAACATGTTCCTCCACCTCTGGTGAAGTCCACAGCCACCCTCAACGTTTGTTTGTCTCAAAGAGGAACCATGTTCACACAAACGCCAAAAAATGGCTCCAAATGTTGTGTGATGTGGATGGTGCTGTCTGTCAGGGTACATCTGTGCTGCCTCTCACCTGCTTAGCCTACACAAACACCATATCGACTTGTTCCTGGAATGAATACTGGACCATTGTGCTTCTACAAGGGCTGATCAACAAAGACTGAGACTGATTTTTTCCTGTAGCTTCCGTGATAGTTTCGTATCTGTAACATAAATATTTGAAAAGAGCCGGTTTTTATGTATAATGTTGGTAGGCGGCAGCACTCTCGTATTAGTAGGTTGGTAGTAATGCTCTATTTTGTAGACCCTACGTGCATTTTGCATACCAGACAATGGAGGTGACGCAAGAGGAGCAGTACAGCGCAATCAAATACTGTTTTCGTTTAAACCATACAGCTACCAAAACTTATGAAAAGCTGAAGCAAGCGTACAGTGAAGATGCACTACCTCGTGCAACAGTGTTTAGGTGGTTCAAGGACTTCAAAGAAGGCTGACTTGTCAGTGTTAAGCAAGGTGGGCCTGGTGTTTCAGCTTCTGCTGTGACTGAAGTCAACATCAACACAGCTGCTGTGATTGTCCGAGAGGATCGGCGTATAACATTACGTAACCTCAGTGAAGTGTTGAGAATTTCATATGGCAGTGTGTTTACAATTATGCACGACCATCTCCATATGACCCGAGTTTGTGCTCGTTGGGTGCCACGTCTGTTGACTCCCGAACAAAAGGCTGTGCAAATGGCGACAAGCCGTGAGGTGCTGCATCTCTTTGCTGATGGAGGGGATGCATTTTCTAAATCGATTATCACCGGTGATGAGTCATGGCTGCATCATTATGATCCTGAAGGAAAACAAGCCAGCACAGTGTGGAAATCACCAGGTTCTTCAACACCAAAACAGGCAAAAGTTGTTCCATCTGAGGGAAAGTGATGGTGATCACATTTTTTGACTGTAATGAAATGTTTTACCAGCATGCAGTTCCCCCTCACACTACTGTTACAGCAGCATACTACACGTCAGTATTGGCTACACTGAGGAAGCACATTGCAAAGAAACAACCAGAGCTTTGTCGGACTGGGTGGTGACTTCATCATGACAATGCACGGCCTCACGTCGCAAATCAAGGATTAAAAATTTTATTTTAAGGGTTTGAATAAGTAAAGTTAATAAGGGAATTAAACCCTCATGCAGTTTCTGGCTCGATTCAACATTACCTGTGTACTACATCCACCTTATAGCCCCGATCTTGTACCCTGTGACTTTTTTTATTCCCATCACTAAAGACAAAGCTTAGGGGTATTCGATTTGAGAACTCTGAAGCAGTGCTCAAGAAAAGTGAGGCGATTCTCAAGGACCTGACAAAGAATGGTCTGCAGCACGTGTTCAAGGACTGGAGAGACGCTATAAAAAGTGCATTGAAGTAGGAGGGGACTACTTTGAATAAGATCATGTAAACATTGAATTGAAGTAATAAACATCTGTGAAGAAATATCAGTCTCAGTCTTTGTTGATCAGCCCTCGTATGTTGCTTAAATCACCTATCTGCAACACACAAAACAGACACTGCAAGTTATGAGAGAATGTGCCATGAAAACTATGCATTTACGGAGGATACATGAACTTTTGTGCTCCATTTCCAGTCAGGAAACATCCCCTCAAGTCTGTTGGTGGACTTAAAAACCTCACCCTGTATAATAAAATTACAACCAAAACGTTTCTGCTGGTTTTTACTTTCTCTACCTTGTACATAGTAGATATTGCGTTCCACCCTAAAATCAGAGACCAAGATGTATCCAGAAACACATTTTTAGAGGCACCCTGAACCCAAAAGAAGCATTTTTAAAAAAAGGTCTGTGTATGTTTGAGCAATATAACTCAAATATGAAAAGTCTGATAAATAGCAAACTTGGCATTTAAGTTCAGCATCTTTCAGAGATGCAACATAAAGATTTTCAAGTAAATCCCCCAACCACTAAATACTCTTTTCATGGGACATTTTTTAAAATTTTTGATTTTCTAAAAATGCCTCAAACAATTTTGATTAAAATACACATATTAAAGATTTTTACATGACAAATAAAATGTATATCTTGAATTTTCTGAGAAAAACTTGAAGTCCTGTTCATTTGGAAGGAATTTTGTATAATCTTGTATCACTGCAAACATTAAGCAATAGAGGTAATGTACTCCACATAAAATGTAGATCTATTTAAAAAAAAAAATTTAAAGTAACTCCGAAGTAATTCCAAATATCTGTTATTAATGGTTCGAACTGTTAAATACTTAGCCATTCTTTACAAGTCCTGTGAATTTTCAGTTGCTTCTCGCAATGTCATGGAAACAATATGGAATTTTAAGGCCAGCATATAACCTTCTTCTTAAACATTTGGCTATTGCTGTTCTGTTTGTATCTATAACGAAATGTGTAATGTAGCTGTTCCTAGAAGAATTTATCTTGATTAAAATCAAGTAGATAGAAAAATAAACTTTCATAAGAATAATTTGTATATCCACTAATAAGCTACACAGGTTAGAGAAAATCAAATGAATGTAACACACAGTTTTGTTTTTATTTGGGAGCAATAATTGGTACTAATATGTAAAGGATTGCCACCACTCTGAGTTTTACAAGAAATCCTGATTTTGTAAACATTTTCCTCTTCCCGCCTAGTACACTGGCAGGATTACCATTTTCCCGATATTCAGAAATGTCTATATTCATAACTTATCTCTTAGCTCTCCTCTCTGGGTTGTTTTGAGACATCTGTTCATACTGAGAATATTTCTCTGCAATAGCAATTACACATTGATTGATATCGTGTAGATAATCCACTTCAATCATTACCCATTCTGAAGTAGGAGTCAATAATGAAGAATGTCTGTTCTGATACAGACAGTTTGCTATGATGCAACAATCAAAATGGACAGTTCCCCAACACTCTGTTAGAACTAGTTTCTTTGATCGACTGACAGAGAGCACTAGGATTTGTTATGCCACATGAACTAGGTAAGTTTGAGATTAACCTACTCCACATTTGCAACCTCTGAGGAAGTGAAACATTGCACAAAAATGGTGAAATTATTTACTGCAAGAGCAAACTAGAGCATGACCAATTTAAAATGAACACCCAGCAAAGGTATGATGTAGATATCTGACTAGCAGTATTACCTTTCTGATTCCTTCAACTGGAGTTCCTGCTCTCCATCATCTGTCAATGCGTCAACCTGTAAAAACAATTCCTTATATTTGCACTTATCTATACTGAAATTTTATGTGAAAAAAATTTATTGAGAAAGTCAAATCTAATATGCGTGTATCAAATATGAAACTAAACCTTAGTGGACAAATCCGAAGTTTCTGTACAAGACATGATTCAGTTCAATTTTTGAAGATTTAGAAGCTTGTAACAGTGATGTGTCATAATTTAAAATAGAGAGTTGAGGGTTGTTACACTACATCACTATATTCTTACTTGAACGCGTTTCGGGAGACAGCTTGTTCCCATCGTCAGCATTTTCTCTCAACTGAAAATGCTGACGATGGGAACAAGCCATCTCCCGAAACGCGTTCAAGTAAGAATATCATAGTGATGTAGTGTAACAACCCTCAACTCTCTATTTTAAAACATGATTCAGTTGTTTTAGTTAAGTTCTATAAACTATGTGAGCAATGTACAGTTGTGTTAAAAGTAACAGAAAATCTTAAATTGAGTCAGCTTTCCTCATACTCTTTGTGCATTTATAAGAAAACACATTTCCATGCAAAACATTCATTTGGTGCCTAAAATATGTTGGAAACAAAATGTATAGATAATGTTTGAAAGGACTAACAAATTAGATATTTATAAAAAAAACTTACCTACAGTGTGACACAATATATGTACGTGGGAAAGACATAGAGAACATCTAAGCAACATAAACAGGAAGAAAAATGAGCAGTAGAAGGACATAAAGCAAGCACATCTATAAGAAGAGCAACTTGCAAAATGATATATACATATAATACGTATCAACCAATTTTGACATGGATATAAATAATCACTTGATACTCAAGTTTATAATTTCTACCGACAGAGGACCTAACACAGCAAGAATGAACTAACACCGAGTCGACAATGTGGGAGATTTCTCACAACACATGTTCTACATATGTTTTCAGTAAGTGATCAAGTTGACTTGTAAATACGTATTTTAAAAGTAACAATATCCTGTTTAACAGTAATACATAACAAACTCAATAATAATTACAGTCTAGAGACACCATGCCTCTAGTTCCCACGGCTGCGGGTTCAAACTTGGCAGATGGCAATGGACTTGTTCAGGCGTCCTTAGTACGGCTTCCTTCGGAAGGGAAGTAAAGCTGGTGGTCCTGTGTCATAGATTTATGGCATGTAAAAGAACCTCAAGCCCGATAAGAGGCCTTTCATGCCTAATGTTGTTGTTGTTGACCAATGGCACTGGAGATTAATTGATCTGCATCATTTTCTCAATATAAAGTCTGTAAGTTATCACTTTTAAGGCCTTTGTTCTTTGTTCAGGATGACATCTTCTTCACAGAGTGTGCACTTGGGTGTAGGTAGACATCCTATCTTGTAGAGGTGTTCTGCGAGGCAATCGTGGCCAGTTGCCATCCTAAATAAGGCCACTGTAGTCTTCCTTGGCATGTTTTGTATATCAACTCTATCTTAAATATTCTTATAATCTTTATCCTTTAACTTATCTTCTTCATCAAGTCTCTGCTGTCTTTTTAAACGTTGTTTAATGTTATTTAATTGTTTATTTATTTCTATTTGTCCTAAGGTTTTATTTGTTGTACTGCACCTTTCATGCCTGATGTAGAATGGGACACTAAGGACCATTGCAGCTAAAGAGGATCCATAAATAAAAACCTCAGTTTAATTTATGATCCAAAAACTAAGTGACATTCATTAGTCTTGATCTTTCCATGAGAGAATCCTCCCAAAGAAGTGAGGCAAGCTCAAAGTGTTGGCAAGTCAGAAGACGATGTGTTCGCTCTTCTCAGCTAGTGGCATATTGTGACAGAACACTATCAATGTGAAATGGTACACCAAAAAATGTCTGCCGTAACACTTCCATGAAGTGATAGCAAAGCATCAGGATTAATTTGCATGGAGCTTTGTTGCACCACATTGCCTGTGCCCACGCTGCACTAGAAACAAACCAAATTCTGCAGGAGTCAAACATTTATCCCAGCCTCCTTACAGTCCAGATCTGGCCTCATGCAACTGCTTTCTATTCCCCAGAGTAAAAGAAAAAACTTGAGGTCAACCATTTGAATCACCTGAAGCTACAGTAGCGCTTACAAAGAGTGCACTTGCACTCTCTCCAAAGAAAAATGGCATCGCAATTGGAAAGTGGTTTGTAAGGGTGAGACGTTACATAGACTGCACTGGAGAATACTTTGAAAAGATGCAATGATCAGATCTAAATTCATTCTCAAAACCTTTACTGGGACCCTCATATTGCAAGATAGCTCAAGCAATAAGGGTTTCAGCTGGAAGAGCAAAAAATCCATGGTTCCAATCCCAGGCATGACACCGACTGATTTGTATATTAAGCAATATAAATTTACACTCAATTCATTTTTTCCCCCAGCTTTAACTGTTTACAAGGTGTTTTGGGTTGTTGGCTAAAATTTTCCAGCATTTGAAGCTACACACTTTAGAAAAGTTTTGTTTCTCATTGAAATGTCAAGTCCAGCTTGTTTTAAACATTTGACAGTTGTACTAGCATCCTGTGTGCTTCTATGGAGCTACAATGATTAACAAAAAGAAGAAGAAAACCAAGCATTTACTTCTTTTTACGAATAATTTTCAGAACAGATATGCAATTAATAACAGTGGGTAGAAAAAGTATGTGATTATAAAAGCTGTTCACAAAAACTGAGAATGAGAACAAAAAAGCTGAAATACATGCATTTATAATTCACAAGGCCCTGGGAACAGGAAACAACACTTGGCCAAGTTTTAACATTCTCATTCCCAGGGATGGCATATTGTGCACATTACACTCTTTGCTATAGAGATTATTCTAGGGCAGCCATGACTAGAGCTCTCTCTAGTTGCAAGCTGAAAACATGAAACTGGAAGAAATTCTAGTATATGTGCATCCTAACCTCAGTCCCTGACATCTGCAGATTCATTCTGCACTGGTTTTTCTAGCAAAAATGCCATTTGTCATTTGTTTATATACAACTATTGCCTCAAAACCAAGAGCAGAAACTACATTAAACAAACCAAAAAACAATCTGACGTGTTACACTCACATGACTTTCTCTACTCCTGTACAAACTATTTTTACAAACACTTATTCTCCTTCTACTTCATGGTAATCGAGATAAACATTTGCAGACTCTATCTTATTGCTAATTTTCTTGTAGATGTAAGGGGTATATATATTTACAAGGGCAATATAGAAATACAGTAGCCTTTAAGCACATACATATCTCTTAATAGCTGGTTGCTAGGTGCAGCACCATTCCCTTTGCCACAGATTAATACTCTTTGCGTATTGAAGACAAAAAAATGAAGAACGAATTCCCATTTGAGAAAATAAGTATTGAAAAATTTAAGGGAATAACAAGCAATATCTCGAAAATGGTTCACTCAACAAAAAAAATGTATATGACATAAATTGTGTATTTTAACGCAATCTACATTTTTTGTGTAGTAAAATGTTGTCTATCTCTTATGGTTTACCAGTTATGCAAAAGTCGTTCACAATGAAGAATACTTTTGGAGACATTCCCAGAAAATTCAAGATATACATTTTATTTGTCATGAAAATATCTTAAACATGTGATATTTTAATCAAAATCCTTAGAGCCATTTTTTAAAAAATTAAAGTTTTCAAAAAATCTTCCATGTAAAGGGTAATCTGGGGTGGGGGGATTTACTTGAAAACCTTCGTGTTGCATCTCTGGAAGATACCGAACTTAAATACCAAGTTTGGTGTTTATTCGACTGTTCGTTTCTGAGTTATGCTGTTCACAGACAGACACACAAAACAGACACACACACACACAGACATGTTTCCAGAAATGCTTTTTTTGGATTCAGGGGGTCTCAAAACATGTATTTCTGGTGAAATCTCGGTATCAAATTTTTGGGTAGAATACAATACTTCCCCTACTTACTATACATAGTAGAGAAAGTAAATAGAACAAGAAGCAACTTCAATCTACAGCATTAAATGAAGGAATGATACCTTAGTACGACTAGAGGAATCACAAATGTAATCATTCTGCATTTACTCAGTCAAATTTTGACACTGTATCACCTGCATTATGATGGCTGAATAAAAAGAAAACATATCATTGGTCAGTTAAAAAACATGAAACCCCAGCGAGAAAAACAAACTTTTCACTTTGTGATCGATATGATCATCAATATGCATTCTGATTTTCATTACCAGGCTAATGAACCAAAATCTTCTACATAGCTTCTCGTTTGTTTTAGTTTCCATTCTCGGGCTATTAAGAACCACGCTCAACACATCAGATTTTTCAAGTATGATTCAATTTTACAACTTAGTAACTATACACTGCTAGTGTAAAACAACAATTACCAATATATAAATTAATGCCAACAGTAAATACTGAATTATTATTTTAAATGTTGTGATAAGATTTTTGGCTTATGTAAAATATTATTATTACGTATATTTGAAATAGTGTGTTGTTATGTTATTATTTAGCTCCACATTGAACGCCAATTTGATGAATGTTATTGATCCTCGTCGTATTTGTTGCCAACTTTGAAAAAGTTGTTTAGCTGAATGCTGGATATGAGAATTCCCGTGTATGTGCGTCACTTTAAGAATGTATTTAGGTTACGTAATGAAGATACACTTTGATGTTGTTTGATGCTTGGGACGCGAAAGCTTTATAGTGAACATGTTCCTTGTTTTTACGTAATATTATTCAAGTTATTTGCCTCGGCTGCTTTCAGTCGCACTATAGAAACACGAGTTCTTGTAGGGTTGTGATAAGACAAGAATTAAAATACGTCACAGAATTTACTTTTTAATTTCACTTCTCTTTATACTTGCACATTTTATAAACACAACACTTTATAAAAGAAAACTGTGAGCACTATATATTCTAGCGGAGAACACAATTTTACCATTCGTACTTTACAACATTTTTACCCACGACTTTCACGTCTGCTCTGTATAACATCTTGCCTGCGACTGACTGAATTCAACGGTAAAAATCTTATACCTTCGATAATGCCAGTCTCTTATTGGCTAATTCTAGTCCAATAGAATTTAAGTGTTCAAACTAAAATCTTTTCTTTACTTTCGATTGGCTAATTCCAAACTGTAAGCGAAATCACGTTATTACCGATCTTTTCACGACCAGTACTTTTAAAAATTCCACACACATTATTGTCACCAAAATTACATTATTACCTTATTACTAACATCCTAAAACATATTATTCTAACAGTTTTTGCACTATTAGAGTATATAAACATTTACATAATATTAATAAATAAGTTTACAATAAAAATAAGTATTTACAATAACTTTACATACAATATAAATAATAATTATATACATATTGTTTTCAAGGTGAGCTGTTATTAAATTTAATAATAATAAAAATACAATAAATATCATTTAGGCACCAAAATACTGCCTCAATGTCACTATTCCATTTCTTTATCCTTGTTTATTTTATTGATAAAGAATGTATATACCCATACACTCACTTATCTGATGACATCATGTAAAAATGTGAGCAGTGTGTCAGTTTCAGGAAAATGCTGTTGTTGATTTAGTGTTTCCAAAATATCTTAATGGTGCTGACATTCTCCGTGGTCTGGGGGTAATATGATAGCCTATAGTTTCCAAGGTTGCAGGTTCAAATCCGACAGAGGGCAATGAATATTTTTTGGTGTAAAAGTTCTTAGCATATCTTCCTTCAGAAGGAAAGTAAAGCCAGTGGTTCTGTGTCATAGATTTACAGCACATAAGAGAACCTCAAGCCTGATAGACCTCTGAGCAAGATTTCCAGACTTCATGCCCAGTATAGAGTGGGACACTAAGGACAATAGTAGTTAAAGACATCCATAAATAAAGCTAAATTTATATTTCTAATGATAGTTGTACTTATTCAGATTGCAATGCCTTCTCAAGAGATTTCCTATATGACTTGTCAGCCAGTTAAGTTTATCTGGAGGGCTGTCTATGAGCTAGATTATTGTAATATTGCACCAGCCCTGCCTCAAGTTAACCATTAATTACTTCTACAGGTCTTACCTTTAACTCCAAATCTTCTGATTTCACTTCAGCTACTAATGTCCTTAAACACCGAGGTTTTTCCTTTAGTTGCACTTTGGTATCCATTGTTTGTGCATTGTTTACAAAATCTGAATTAATAACAGCTAACTCTGAACCAGCAGTCTTTTGATTTAACTGATGTTCTTTCTTTATTTCAATTTTGGTATCCATTTCTTGCGCCCTATTCACAAAATGTGAATTAATAACAGCCACCGCTGAAGCAGGAGTCTCTTGAGTTAACTGTCCTTCCACACACCAAGGTTCTTCCTTTATTTCTATTTTGGTATCCATTTCTTGCAACTCCGAATTTGGAAACCTTTCTGATTTGACATCAGGTGACATTCTTTGAAACAAACAAACTCTTTATTGGTTCAACCTCAGCATAAAAACTGATATAACTACCTCATTTTTCAAATGAAATGTTAAAAGAAGGATCCTCAGATTTTATTAGATGATCTTTTATATTGAAACTCTTCTCTTCATGTAATTTGCCAAGTGTGCAGGTAAACCTAAAGGAAAACAGAAGAACATCAATATTTAATGTGAAACTCTTACAACAGCAACAAGCAAAATAAGAAAACCAAAACAAGAATACACATTGGTGCAAAAATAAATGCATTCCAAAAGTACCCAAATTGGGGGGGGGGGGGGTTCTTAGTTCACAGTTGGTCCAACTAACCACTCAGCTACATTACAGCTCTTGGAACTTACCATGCCTGTTAGCCACTGCAATGGCATGCAGCCATATGTTAGATCCACACTTTCAGCGATTTTGGAATGGCAAAATTTAGAAAAAAATACTAATTCAAAGAGTTAAAAGACAGGGCTTAATGAACTTCATTTCTAAACCAGACTATTTATAAATTCTGGCTCTGATTTTAATTTACTGACCCCAGTCTCTGATTACTTAGTAACTTGACTTTGTATACCATTAGTTTATCTCAAATTGACTAACTCATAATGATCTAAAGCCAGTAAAATTTATACGGTGGCACACGCACGCAGCCCCCCCTAGCCTAAGCATAAGTTTTCTTAGTGTCTTTTTTCTTTTGTGGCAACAATGTATTTTACAGTTGTTTTAGGTTCACTAGGGCACATGGCATCCTCATATATTCTGTGCTAAATGCACATATTTTTCAAAATGATGTCCTTTTGCCCTAAGTCTATCAGGTCATTTATCAATAGCAGCATGCACTGTCACCATGGTGAGAAAATATTAAATTGAGTTTTATTTACGGACGCCCTTTAATTACTATGGTCTTTAGTATCCCATTTTATATTGAGCATGAAAGACCAGTAATTTTGTCCAAAGGTCTCTTTATTATGCTTGAGGTTCTTATACGTGCCATAAATCTACGACACGGGACCACCAGCTTTTCTTCCCTTCCAAAGGAAGCAGTGCTAAGAATTTTTACACCTGAAAAAATTCATCGCCCTCCACTGGGTTTGAATCTGCGACCTTGGGAACTAGAGAATAGCATGGTAACCACTACAATACAGAGAACAACTCTTCATGGCGAGGTCCACCACTGCTGACTCCAGGGATTGTTTGAGAGAATCAATATTGGGGTGCCTTTTCTTACAAACAATATTCTCAAGTACTGACCAAGAGGTAAACGTCACATTGCTAGAGCGCTAATCTTGAATAGCAATCAAATATAAACATTTTTCTCAAGCCAAGATTAAGTGGATCTTGCCTTATGGGCTTGTGCAGAATCTTGCTGAAGGTCCAGTACCCATTCTTGAATAAAGTGTTCCAAGTCTTTCATCACAACATCAAGGAAAGTTTATTCACATACTCTGACTATAGTCTTTAAACCCTTTTGGCTGAAATGCAGCTTTGTGACGTCGTCATAGCTTACTCCCCACCAAATCATTACTGAGGACCCTATGGAGCTTCTTCAGAAGTCCTCTCTGCCATTCTAACACTTACAGTTCTCTTCAATTGTGAACATTTTTTCATCTGCAAAAAGAATTTTTCCATGCATGTTGTTAGCATAACGCTCAAATATGCGTTTGCATTTCAGCTCTTTCTGTTGCTCAAATGTTATAGTTAAGAAATATGCAATACAAGCTTTTAACCCAAGATGATGTCTGAACAATCTGGACATTGATATCCTGCAGGTGTTCATTTCTACTTCTGCATTGAATTTCTCCAAATATGTGCCACAACTAATTTCACCACTGTCCTGGTCCTCACAGAGTGTGGACGCCCCAATCTTGGTTGGTCAACAATTGTACCAGTTTCATTACAGTGCTCAATGGTGCAGTAAACAAACATCCCGCTGATTTTCAGCTTCTGAAGAGTCTGAAAATCTCTGGTGGCAATTTTCTGATCCTATGAAAGTCTATCACAGCAAACACCATTTTTGTAATCTCCACAATATCCATGACTACGCCTTCAGCTAGCATGTTCACTTAGCTGCAGTTGAAGCTCTATCAACATATAAAGTAGAATTCAGTAGCAGGCATGTTATCTGATTGTCTGAACACCTGGTACAGTACCTATCAAAACTTTCTTACACAACTTATGGCCAACTTAGATATATAAAGGGTATGCATAATGAATTCAATCTTAAATTTAGCACCTCCATCAGTTTGTTAGCTTTCTAGACCTGAAACCTAACAGACTGTCATCTGTTTGTATTGCAATTAATGATTATCATGAATGATCGTCTTTTATGTGTATTATCATCACCTAAAATGGATGATACACAAAGGATCAATGTGTCCAGATTCTGAAACTGCAGAGAATGTTATGCAAAAACTGTTCAAAGACTTACTTTAATTTCTTGGTAAGCAAAATGTGCTTAACGTGTCAACAAAACAGAGACTGATATGGAAATTTGAAGATACAGGATCGACAGAGAAATCAACTGGGAGAAGATGATCATTCTCGTTGATCAGTAAAGAATGTTGCTCTTTTCATACAGAACATTACTATGAGCCCAATGAAGCTGATTTGGTACCATTTTCAACAATTAACCATTCCAAAGCATGTGCAGTGAATTTAACAAAACATATGCACACACAAAAGCTGAAGCTGAAGATCATTTGCAGTGCCAAATATTTACCAATTAGATGTTGAGAAAACAAGAATTGGATAGTGATTTTCACAAGAAAATAATCTTCTGTGATGAGGATGCTTCCAGCTTAATGGTCATGTGAATAAACAAAATTGCCGCATATGGGGCACGCAGAATCCTTGCATGATCCGTAAGACATCAAGGTATCCAGAATGAATCACTGTATGTAGAGATTATGGACTGGCAGACTGACTGAGTCATACTTTTTTGAAGATGAGACTGAAAGCAGTTAAGGCCCCAGGCGAGATTCCCGGGTGGAGGGTGGGAATTTTTCTTTAGCCATGATTATTCCCCATCCCCAATAGAGTCTGTAAGTATGAATGAGAGTGTGAATTTTATATAGTAACCAAACGTACTACCAACCCAAAGATTAACACCACTGTAAGTAAGTGAACATCTTGCTGTGTTCCAAAGTTAAAAAGCTGCTGATATGACCTTAGATGTTAAAGGCAGCATAGTAATGCAACATAAAACAGAGAGACAAGAAGATGTCTAGTATTCTAAAAAGGGAGCACATTACAAATTTTCATTGGATCCTCCTGACATTTTAAATTTCAACTTATTATCAGAATTGTATTTATATTTAATCAGCCTTTAGGCTCATAAAATGAGACTCGTTCTGTATATAAAAACAGCACAACAGGTACTTTTGTCAGTATCCCATAATACTAATGTACGACAAACTTCCATATCTGTTACCTCTGGTTAGTTCGCACTTCCACATTAGCTGACAGTTTCTGCCTCACGTCAATGCACGTCAGAATTGAAGAGCTGCCAACATTGAAGTGAAAAACATGCAGTAAAATTTCAAAATTTAGCCTGAGATTAGGTTACAACACCTAGGCAGACGTGTGTATATGAACAAGATTCAAATTATCAGATTTAGCAGATTACGCTTGTATCCTTGGCTTGACAATTCCTCCAGCACATGGGCAGTAATAACAAGACGGAGTCCATTGTTGACATTCAGTGATGATATTTATATACAAGAAACTGTCTTAAAAACATCGGCTGGGTAGGTTATAGGTTTGCAAAGTGCTTACTTCTGCTCCTAAAGCAGGTTTAGGTACTTTCATCTCCATTTTTGCATCTCTTTTTGGGCTGACAGATACAGGACTCTGCCCTTATGTCTAGCATAAAAATGACACATCCTTCAAATATTCCTTCAAATGATAATTAGTGATAATGTATTTATAGTTTTACAAAGTTTGTTTTAACTTAATATTATTTATTGAATTGGGCACCTTTTCATGAATTTTTATTTGTATATAATGTGGCCTTTTTTTCCAACATCTTTAATCCATGTTGCTGATATTTTAGCATTTGGTTGTTACGAGTATCGCACTGTGCATTTGTTGACAACATACTTAATTAGATGATACAAATACAATGATGCAAACATTAACTTTTTTACTTTCTCTACTACGTATAGTAAGTAGGGAAAGTATTGTATTCCACCCAAAAATTTGATACCGAGATTTCACTGGAAATACATGTTTTGAGATCCCCTGAATCCAAAAAAGCATTTTTGGAAACGTCCCTGTGTGTGTGTGTGTGTGTGTGTCTGTGAACAGCATCTCAGAAACGAACAGTCGGATAAACACCAAACTTGGTATTTAGGTTCAGTATCTTCCAGAGATGCGACACAAAGGTTTTCAACAAAATCCCCCCACCCCAGATTACCCTTTACATGGAACATTTTGCGAAAATTTTAATTTTCTCAAAAATGGCTCTAACGATTTTGATTAAAATATCACATGTTTAAGATATTTTCATGACAAAATGTATATCTTGAATTTTCTGGGAATGTCTCCAAAGTATTCTCCATTGTGAACGACTTTTGCATAACCGGTAAACCATAAGAGATAGACAAAATTTCACTACACAAAAAATGTAGTTTGCGTTAAAATACACAATTTATGTCATATACATTTTTTTTGTTGAGTGAACCATTTTCGAGATATTGCTTGTTATTCCCTTAAATTTTCCAATACTTATACTTTTTCTCAAATGGAAATTTGTTATTCATTTTTTCTTTTGACCTGTGAAGAAGGTGTGTTGTTACGTAATAGTTTTACGTAATTTATTAAAGCTTCATAAATTTGAAGCTAGCTTGAAGAAGTATTGTTCTTGGAGTTACTTTGTTTAAGAAGTTTGAAACACGCTTTGGGTGTCAGTTTGAAGTTGTTGATTATGTAATAGTTACTGTTGTTATGCAATATGTTGCTACGTATGAGAAGCTGATTTTAAGATGTAATTTTGTTGTTACACTCCAAGTTTTACACTATAATATTTAACTTTGTTATTAAAACTGCTTCTATATATTATTTATGTTTTAATTTTTGCCTCGGCTCGTCAGTAATGTTTGTAGTGTCATGTATCTCTTAGGCAAGGTGTGGTACGACAAGAATGTAGGCTTATACAATTTTAAGTTTAAATTCACTTCTTTTTATTAATCCTTGGCACAAATTAAATAGCCCTACACTGAAATTAAGAGCTGTGAGATTCTTTAATTTAAAACTTGTGCTTTGTTAATGCGTATATTCAATTTTATGATTCACACAAATACGTAATCTTTCTTTAGAGAACACATCTTCCATCCGGTCACTACCAAGGTCTACAGGGAACTGAACATATTTCAACCGTCCAAAACCCGTAAGCTTCTGTATTTCAAGTCTCTGATTGGCTAATCCTAGTCCAATAGAATACCTGCATTTAATTAAAGCTTTTTCTGGCTGTAGATTGGCTATTTTTAAACTTTCACAAAATTTACATTATCGTTGCTCTAATCATGACTAGTAACATTTAAACTCTCAAACTCATTATTGCCTCAAGGTTACCTCATTGTTAGCAATGTTAAACTTATTATTCTCACAGCTCTTGCATTATTAAATTACGCAATGTATTCACATAACATTATTGAACATGTTTACAATAATATAAGCATATGCAATGACTGTTACATACATTTTTAAAAATTATTACATACATATTGCTTCAAGGCGGGCTGTTATTGAAATTAAAAATTATATAATTTAATTGAAATTATTCAAGTGTTAAAATACTGCCTCACCTGGTAATGCAAAGAGAATGGAATGCGCCACATACCAACCAGCTCTTAAAACATTTGACTATCGCTCAAAACCTACCATATTCCCCTTGCATCTACAAGAAAATTAGCAATAAGATTAACATCTCGATTAACAGAAGCATATGGAGAATAAGAGTTTGTAAAAATAGTTTGTACAAGAGTAGAGAAACTCATGTCAGTGTAACACATCAGAGTTTTTTGTCTTGGATAGGAAGAGTATTAATCTGTGGCAAAGTGAATGGTGCTATACATAGCAACCAGCTATTAAGAGATATGTCTATGCTTAAAGGCTACTGTATTTCAATATTGCCCTTGTTTTATATCTTGGACACACAAAGAGAATAGAATGCTCCAAATAGCAACCAAATCTTAAAAGATTTAACAATGGCTTAAAGCCTACCATATTCCCCTTGCACCTACAAGAAAATCAGCAATAAGATAGTTTCTGCAAATGTTTATCTCGGTTAACATTAAGCATGTGGAGAATAAGCGTTTTTAAAAATAGCTTGTACAAGAGTACAGAAAGTCTTGTGAGTGTAGCACATCAGATTTTTGTTAATAATGTTCTACATGGTGTTGTATTTCCAGACAATGTCATTATTTACCTACCATTTCTAGTGGGCACTTATTTGCTTTCTGGAAATGGGTAAAATGCATGGAAAATACTTACAAAATCCAAGGTTTTTTTTATCTCCAGAGTGTTTGGAGTTGTTTTATTGCCTGTTGTTTCAACGATGTCATTGGGTCCACCCACCCTTTCTAGTGCCCATAGGTATTTAGTGGAAATGGCGACATTTTTTGCTGATTGTTGCCAAACTAAGAAAATGTGGCTAACTTGGATCATTTGAGCTTAGCTACACAGATCCTACAGCTATGCCCAGTTGTTGGCATCAACTGCTCCACTCCCTACTTCTAAAACCTTCACTGCATCTGAATATCAAATAATACCCCAATTTGTGAGTATGTGTTTTAAATATTCCCATATTTAACTGTGATTAATGACTGAAAGTAACAATACACAAACGTTTTTACCTCCTTCCATTTCAGTTGGTTATCTACAAATAATCCAAGTAATTTAGCCATCTCCCATCTCTAAATAAACTTACACTATATTGCGTTTATTAAAGAGTAAATAACATAGTTAATGGGCTTTCAAATTGTCAACATTACTTTGTATTGCATCCTACAATATATCACTGCATCCAAATGTCCTATAAAAGGAAATCTTAACCTTACGAAATTAGGGTGTATCAACGGTAATTTTGTTACTGTTACGGTAATTCTGTGCAACAACTCTATTTATTATGGCAACCGGATGCACATTATGTTGAAATGTCCATGATATTTTGAAATGCGCATTTCAAATAAGAGAAGAGCCTGAATAACCAATGAATGTCACACGCAATGTAAACACACGTAAACTAACAAATGCGTGTTTTCTATAATGGTAAATAAAAAGTGAAACATGCATAAACATGGTATAACTCACAGAAATATGCGTGGATTGTGTGCGAAAACACAAAAATGAAACACAATAACCCTTAAGAAAAATAAAAAAATGTTCGATTTTTTTTCATTAATTTTTACTTATTCTACTGCATATGCCTTAGGTAGAAGTACTACTGCATTTCACACAAAGATTTCACCAGAAATTATTTTGGGACAATATCATCTTACAGTGTGCCCCACGGTGATGAATATGATGTGTTATATTGTCCAACAGATGTCACACTATGCCATGCACTAGCTCAACACATGTCACGTATGTCATATGTTTATGCTGCCAACATATAACAAATTAATGCCACCAAAACGAAAATTAATGCCGCGAATGCGGAAACGACCACAGAGTGTAGCCCAGGGATCTTAGACAACCTGTGCTTTATGAATTAATGGAAGGTTACGCTTACGTTAGATTTTTTGTTTATGTAAGCTTTCGAAAGGTTAGGTTTAGGTTAGTTTTTTTATATAAGCTTACGTTTCTGAATTCACGAAAGGTTAGGTTTAGGTTAGTGTTTTTTATATATAAGCTTACGTTTCTGAATTCACGAAAGGTTAGGTTTAGGTTAGTTTTTTTATATAACCATAGGTTTCTGAATTACCTTTATATATATCCTTGTTTTAATTTGTTATCACTGTTTACATCAAAGCACGCGAGCGAAGCGAGCGTGCGTTCCTAAACTTACGTTTCTGATTCACGGGAGGTTAGGTTAGGTTTAGTTTTTTTTATATCAGCTTACGTTAATGGATTCACGGAAGGTTAGGTTTAGGTTAGTCTTTTTTATATAAGCTTACGTTTCTGAATTCAGGAAAGGTTAGGTTTAGGTTATTTTTTTATATAAGCATAGGTTTCTGAATTACCTATATATATATATATATATATATATATATATATATATATATATCTATATATATATATATAGATATATATATATCTATATATATATCCTTGTTTTAATTTGTTACCATTGGTTACATCAGCTTACGTTAATGGATTCACGGAAGGTTAGGTTTAGCTTAGGTTTTTTTTATATAAGCTTACGTTTGAATTCACTAAAGGTTGGTTTTTTTTATATAAGCTTACGTTTCTGAATTCATGAAAGGTTAGGTTTAGGTTATTTTTTTATATAAGCATAGGTTTCTGAATTACCTATATATATATATATATATATATATATATATATATATATATATATATATATATATATCCTTGTTTTAATTTGTTACCATTGGTTACATCAGCTTACGTTAATGGATTCACGGAAGGTTAGGTTTAGCTTAGGTTTTTTTTATATAAGCTTACGTTTGAATTCACTAAAGGTTGGTTTTTTTTATATAAGCTTACGTTTCTGAATTCATGAAAGGTTAGGTTTAGGTTAGTTTTTTTATATAAGCTTACATTTATGGATTCACGGAGGATTAGGTTTAGGTTAGTTTTTTATATAAGCTTACGTTTGAATTCACTAAAGGTTGGTTTTTTTTATATAAGCTTACATTTATGGATTCACGGAAGATTAGGTTTAGGTTAGTTTTTTTTATATAAGCTTACGTTTCTGAATTCACGAAAGGTTAGGTTTAGGTTAGTTTTTTTTATATAACCATAGGTTTCTAAATTACCTTTATATATATCCTTGTTTTAATTTGTTATCACTGTTTACATCAAAGCACGCGAGCGAAGCGAGCGTGCATTCCTAAACTTACGTTTCTGATTCACGGGAGGTTAGGTTAGGTTTAGTTTTTTTTATATCAGCTTACGTTAATGGATTCACGGAAGGTTAGGTTTAGGTTAGTTTTTTTTATATAAGCTTACGTTTCTGAATTCAGGAAAGGTTAGGTTTAGGTTATTTTTTTATATAAGCATAGGTTTCTGAATTACCTATATATATATATATATATCCTTGTTTTAATTTGTTACCATTGGTTACATCAGCTTACGTTAATGGATTCACGGAAGGTTAGGTTTAGCTTAGGTTTTTTTTTATATAAGCTTACGTTTGATTTCACTAAAGGTTGGTTTTTTTTATATAAGCTTACGTTTCTGCATTCATGAAAGGTTAGGTTTAGGTTAGTTTTTTTATATAAGCTTACATTTATGGATTCACGGAAGATTAGGTTTAGGTTAGTTTTTTTATATAAGCTTACGTTTGAATTCACTAAAGGTTGGTTTTTTTTATATAAGCTTACGTTTCTGAATTCATGAAAGGTTAGGTTTAGGTTAGTTTTTTTATATAAGCTTACATTTATGGATTCACGGAAGATTAGGTTTAGGTTAGGTTTTTTTATATAAGCTTACGTTTCTGAATTCACGAAAGGTTAGATTTAGGTTAGTTTTTTTGTATAAGCTTACGTTTCTCAATTCACGAAAAGTTAGGTTTAGGTTAGTTTTTTTATATAAGCATAGCACGTGTTGAGTTAGAATGCTAAAGAAAGTATTCTCACATCCCGTGCAAACCATTTTGCTTTATATTAAATACGCACTGTTAATTTGCACGCGTTGCGTTTCAACAAAATCGCAGAACAACAACAACAAATAGCGGTAACAACGGCGCATCGCATTTTTAGCCGATTTCACATTTTTATTTGCGTTGGCAGTACCCAATATGCATGTAATTTTTTGCAAAATGGCTACGTTTGTTTACTTCCTGACGCGATTTTCCTATATAACTAAAATACCTTAAACGGGCGGGCAGGTGAGCACCAGCTACAGACGAGACCACATCGTGTTCTAAGCTCACTCTTAAGATAATTTATTCGCTTTCCTTTTGATTTTATAAGCATTTTCTACGGGCACACTATAAGATAATATTAGCCGTTTATAAGAGTAAAGCGCCAAAGCATACAGCATTGTCAATTACTTGAGTTGAGAATAGAACGGTAAATATAACTCTCAATATACACATTGTGTGCTATTCCTTTATTCGCATTAGTCATTTTACGCGTGTCTTCAGACATCCATTGGTTACCCACATTCTTCTCTTATTCGAAATGTGCATTTCAAAATATCATGGGCATAATGTGCGCGCGGTCGCCATAGTAAATGGAGTCGTCGCACAGAATTACCTTATATTTAATAATAGCCCCTTTGCGAATAAAGGAATAGCACACAATGTGTATATTGAGAGTTATATTTACCTTATAAACTTTTGCAGACAATCATTGTTCAAAACATTTCCACATCTTTTACTTCAGCATACCACAATTATTAATTTTGATCTTCGTTTGTCGCCAACCAGTGAATATACACTCCCACTAGATCAGGGCTCAGAATCCACTAGAAAGCACTTTGTACTCTCTGGAAAAAGCCATAGAACATTTTCACAATATGGCCAAATAAAACGATGGGTCTATGCAATTAGGACGAATTTTGCATTTACATAAAATAGCAATTGAGAATATAAATTCAAGTATGAACTCATCCATAAATCAAACAGCCTGATAGATCTAGAACCTCGTCTGTTTCTGCAGAACTATGACCATATATACCATTGATTAGTATAGATATTAGATATAAGCTGAAGCATAAGCCAAGCCTGAGAATTGAGGAAAAAAAACAAATTTCTGAGGAACGCAAATTTTCGTCAATAGAGGCGCTCAATTAATCCGTAAGTTCAAGTAGAAACCTTTAAAGTCAAAGAAATCTTTACGACTTATTTCAAATATTGTTTATATATTTAAGGCTGGTTCACAACCACCCGGTAACAGTAACCAGAACAGGAAGCAAGAAATTTTGATTCACAACAGCCCGGTAACGAGAACGGGAATGCATATCGATCACAAAGTGAAAGTCGATTTGGCGCCTTGGGATTTCATTTGTTTTTAACTGACCAATGACATTTTTTCACCTACTTCCAATTTAGCCAAGCCAACGTCGTCAAAATTCGATAAACATTATCTAAATGCATATTCATTACATTTCCGATCCCTCTAATTATGCCAAACTTTCATTCCTTTATTTAATGGCATACATTAAAATTGTTTATTGTTCTTTTTTTCATTTCCACCGGTTTTAGCTGTTCTTTGTAGCTTTTGCCATGTCTTTTAGGTAATAGCCTGTTGCTTATAAACAAACTACAAAAGATCCCTTCACCAGAGGAACCAACGTTGATTAGATTTGCGGGTGTCGGAATGAGGTTAGGAAGCACATTTACTACTAATTCCTTCCACTTTCATGTTTCCAGCTTGCGACTATAGAGAGCACTAGTGGCTGTTTCATGTCACGGTCGCTTAGAATAACCTCTAGAGTGGAGTCTAATATGCACAATTGGGATCTAATATGCCGTGCCCGGGAACGAGAAAGTTAAAAGTTGGGCAACTCTTCTTTACCGTTCCCGGGAAGGCTTCCCGTTGGTTGAGAACATTCCCATTTGAATACATGTATTTAAACTTTGTCGTTCTCGTTCTGGTTCTGGTTACCGTTCTCGTTGGTTGTGAACCAGCCTTTAATATTCATGATGTTATATAACACTTTATATATGGACATTTATTGGTTGTGGATAAGAATTATACAATAATAAATGAATGACACGTCACTTGTTATAAAGAACTGACGAGAGAAACCGATTAGACGCAACAGTTCAGTTTCCCTATGACGTCTACGCATAGTCTTACGGGTAAAAACCGATACTCAAACGTAGCGGATGCACGTAAAATAAATTTTATAAATACTGTGAAAACTTCCACACATTGACTGTTTTTAACACAAGTAATGTGTGTAAGTTTGAGAAATTAGGTTGAACTCCTCAATGTAGCACTGAAAATTACAAATTTGATTCATCTCCCTACACAGAATTCTGATAGGAAACATAAAATACAAAAATCAGATTACTGGAGCACCACGCGACATTCCTTTATCACAGTATTTCGATAGTATTTAATTACTTATTACAATACAATGCACACTTTAGAATAAATTATATATGTGAAACTTGGAAAACCTGCAACATACTACTGTTTGACTAATATATGAATTACAACTATCCGGGCTTGTAGGCTGTGGTCTAGAACGCATCGTGGATACCGACGTTTCGCCAAGTACAGCGCTTGGCATATTCAGGCTCCGACCACCGCAGACACTGAATCACTTCACCCTGAAGATGCTAGACCACGGCCTACAAGCCCGGATAGTTGTAATTCATTTATTGGTCATGACGCCGGGCGTGAAAGCCTCAGTATGTACACTACTGTTTTCTGGCCACACTTTATGCTACTTCAGAAAATATATTACTGTTTTGCAAGTTTCATACATTTAGTTCCCATGGTTAATAGAACATTACCTTTTATCACGCCATGTATAACGCTGATTAAAAAGCGATAGATGACATGTATTTGGAAATTAATTTATCAAACATTTATTTTCTAGCCAATAATATTTATGCAATCCGGTCTCTTAATTTCTACAAACATAAAAACATGTATTCCTAATTAAAATTATTACTGATTTTAAAAAATAATTTTCTTAAAACCAAACACCTTTTTTCTAACAAATTTAAAAATTAACAAGGGCAACTATAAAGATGTATAAAGGGGGGGATTTCTATTTATAGAGAACTTGAATGTAGCGATTTATATAAAAGCTCAAGCCAGACTTCATGGATGCACTACAAATTTATTCACTATAAAAATAATATATTGCTCACTTTCAAATGAAGTTGCTTAAATTATTCAATTATTTCTAAAAAGTCGTATTATTAAAACCAAAACATTCCTTTTCTAAGAAATGAAAACGTTTTGGTACAAGCACCTGTAAGTAAAGATCCATCAAGTGGGGGATTTATTTTGATAAAAGCTTGAATGCTGGGATTTTTATAACAGCTCAGGCCAAATTTCATAGATGAAAAACAAATTTATTCACTATAAAATAAAGCTATAGCAATAACTTTAAAATGTAAATGTTTCAAATTACCTTTAAATGCAAGTTTATTTCCCTTTCTCTGATTTGGAATTCATGACGTAAACTGTTCTTCATAGTGCTAAAAATTAAAATCTTTTTTTCTCAATACATCAACATGGCGGGTCAAAAATAATGCTTTCACTGACATTTCTAAGAAAAGCCTATTCAATGACATTTACCAACCTATAAATGTCCCCAAAATTAATAATTCCAACATTTAAATAATGGCTTATGCAAAAGATATTAAATAAAGCTGTTTATAAGAATGTTAATTTCCTGAATTTGTAATATTTATAACAAATTTAATAGATTTATATAAAGACATTGTTGATACAGATTAAGTTATGAGATATTTTTATTCTTGTAAATGTAAACTACTTCTCTACGGAATTATTATTAAAACTGGTTTTCAGTTTACTCACAACTAACGCATTTTTCCACTAACAAACAGGAAGAGTAACAGACAGTTAAAACTAACATTTGTGTGTACAATACGTATACAATTAGCAAACATATACACCTATAAAAAAGGGCTAATGTAATAAAATTAGGATAAATAATTCTTTTCATAAAATCACGGTGTTTTCGCGTTCAATGCAGTAGCCCCGTCTATTCTTATGATATGCAGCTTATTAAAACATTTTGTCCTAGGCCAGGCTTTACGGCGATTCTCATTCTTTGGGCAGTGAAAAAGGCAGATACATTACCTTTCTGCATCCACAATGTTCATAGTAAAAATAGGTAATCGATCAGATCACGTGGGAAAAAATCACCTCAATACACACACACTACATGAGAATATGTAATGTAATACACATAATGTAAAAGTAGAATTCACAGCACAGGTAAACTATGAAAACCAAGAGAAAAAATAATGCTTCACTGTTTTAACATTGTTAAGAAACTGCCGGTAAAGCAGGATATTAATACTAACTAGAAAACATCGTTAATATACGAGCATTAATGAAAACGAACATTACTGTAAAATAATCACACTTTAAAACATGTTTCCTCCAGTACGAGGTACTAACTACAGGTAACACATAATATTTATACACTTAAAGTAAAACAGCCACGTTACAGCAAGCGTATTAGCTACCACATATAACAGGCATTTATCAGACTAGTACAGCCAGCTGATTCCAACGGGCCAAAGCGTATCTCTCTCGTTAGCCATGTGTTATAAAATATAAACGTAAATATACATATGGAGTTCCAGCCACCAAGTAACTTTCCCTTTCTCCGTGATATACCGTTTCAAGTATATCGCACACCACTGAACTGATGGGTAACGTGCACTATTTCAAGTTGTGTAAAGAGCAAGCATTTCATTACATGCAACACCTTTCAGTTAAGTAGTAGTGTGCAAGTCTATGTGTGTGTTATGTATGTGCGTTAAGTTCTCCAAATAGAAATATATGTTTGCATTTAGTCGGTAATTGAAAAAGAAAAGTTTATTATTGTGTACCTTATTATAAGTCAAGAAAATAATTCTGCCAGTTATACGATGCATTCCCAAATGACAATGAACTAAAAAAGAAATGCTTCATGATAATTTTTTGCCATGGAGACAAGCTGAGCTCTTTTTTTGACTCCACGCGAAAATCTATGGTCTGTAATACGTATTTCAAACAAACTAATTACAGCATCAGCACATCCACTTCCTAACGTTCGCCATTAGTATTTGAAAGTTTCCCACCACGTAGTAAAGGTGATTAATCTTCAAGATTCGAAAACGAAAGAAATTAAAACACTGAAAGGGGAAATAGATTTGCATTTTCTTCCTCTTCCAAATCACTCTTTGCAAATTGTATTCCATCATGTCAAATTTACGACTAATGGCATGGACTAGTGGTGGAACAAGTATAATTGCTTATTAGATATTATAGATACGTTAATTCTTCAGTGAGTGCATAACACGATTTTCAATGTATGCCTATTTTGTTCCTGTATAGTGTGTTCAAATTTCTGTTGTATGCAAACATAAAATAAATGTCGGCCTGGGTATCTCAGTAGGTTAGGCGCTGCTTCTGATACCAAGGACACGGGTTCAAACCTGGCCCAGAGCGATGTTTTTTTAGTGTGCTTAAAAGCGACAGTCCCATTTCCGTTTTACTAGAGTGTAAAAGAACTCCTGCGCATCGGTGGCGATGATATGATTCTGGCATTTGACCGCGTCGCTAACAAACAAGATTTTTAAACAAAATTTACAAGCTTTAACATCTAAATATCAGTTATATGGGACCATTATAGATCCCTAACGCCAAAATTTTCGAATACGGTTAATCATGTCAAAATAAAATTGATATAACCTGATTCAGCTGCCACGCCCTCGATTCAGTTGATGTGAGATGCAAATTACTTGTATCTTGAAACGAGTCCCTTTCTATGTTTACTAAACAGCGTAAAACGCACAATATTGTTTTAACCCGTGGGGCACTTCACAGGCACACTTCAACACTTACTGTAATACACAAAAAGAATAAAACTACTAACATGTTTTCTAACAAGAATGGATACACAGAAGTTGTTTATCAGCGAACGTCCGACGTGTGTTAGTTTTACAGTGACACTAGGGAAAAAAATTGAGTTTTATTTATGGACGCTCTTTAACTACTGTGGTTCTTAGTGTCCCATTCTATATTGGGTGTGAAAGACCGGAAAGTTTGCTCAGAGGCCTCTTTATCAGGCTTGAGGTTCTTTTACGTGCCATAAATCTACGACACGGGACCACTGACTTGACTTCCCTTCCGAAGGAAATAGCACGAGAACGCACGCATTCAGCTAGCCCTAGGCGAGCTGACTGGTTGTTGCTGGCGGCAAGAGAGAGGTACTGTTGGTTGAATGAATACAAAGGTACAGACGATGATCGAACGAAAAACAGATTTATGTTGTAATATGTCTTAAAGTTAAAACGTGGAGTTTAATCGTTTATGTATAAGCTGGTGATACTTAAGAGACTAGCCTAGTCCTATTAGTCCACTGGCCAACAATCCAATTCATAATTGTTCATACTCTTCTCCTATTACATGATATTAAATCTATGTTGCATGTAGCTCCACATCTACTTTCAAATATTGGCAGATTATTGGGTTCATTGCAAATAGTTAAATTTAGCTCTGAAACGATTTGTTCTGATTCCTCCCCTTTCATCCATACGTCGATTATACCACCATTTTGACTTAGCATTTGCATCACAAGTGTGAATTATAATATTACTAGATATATGTATTGGATCACTAAATTGACACAGAGTAGAGCTTTGCCAGTATAAAACTACCTGCTTCAGTAGTTATTTCCATGCAGTTTAACTGCATGTTATTTAGTTGGGAAATATGCTTAACTTGAGGGGTTGGATTAATTATAAACGTAGCTGCCATGGGGTTACCCTCCTAATTATACAATGTACGTTTGTTGGCATATACATTTACTCCTCTGGGCATTAATCTCACCAACTTTAATCTGCGTTTAATTCTATTCAGTTGTCCATTGTGTCTTCTATAAAAGCTCGATCTTGCATAACCGTAGGAAATGTTTACTTCCCCACATTCTTGTTCGTCAAATCTTTTGTTGACTCTTATTAGTATTGTCTTTTTTGTTAATTTTTATGTCTTAATAGCGTTATACTTTGTGGTTTCCATGCAGAATTCTGAGTTAAAATAGTATTTGTAGGTTTAGTATTCGCTTAAGATATTCCATGGTATTTAGTATGAATATAACGATTTGGCCAATTTTGATAGTAATCATAAACGACTCCTCTGTGAAAAAGTGTTTATAGATTTCTTCCATGTCAAATATTCCGTCTACTAAAAGCTGTTTGTAACAAAGCCAGTAATTCCTGCGCTCAGGTGTTACATTCTGTACTCTCAGCTCAATCCGGTCACCGGCAACAGACGCAGGAAATGTAATTGTGTCATTTCCTTGTTAGGCGTTTTAATGCAACTATTAGCATCTGTCTCTCTTCTAATCTACTTAATTGTAATGTCATATCAAAGTTGTTATAATTTCTATTCATGTTTGATGAAACATCAACCTTCTTCCCTCTATTCGTTCTTCTTTGTGTTTATATTGTGTTAACTATGTCACCTTTTTAATTTCTTCTTATGGGGTCTTTAATATTTTTATTTATTTCGGTCTATTTTCTTTTCTCCTTCTACCTTTTCTTTTTTATTGTTTACGTGTATTATTGATTCAAGTATTTTCCTCCCTTAAGGTTTATTTTACTTTTAAATATTTTTCTTCGTTCTCATAGAGAATTTAAAAATCCGCTGCTCCATTGTTTCTGTTTAATATCTTCTCTCCTTCATTCTTATCTTCCTGGTGGTTAAGAAAGCTTACTAATAAACTTCAACTTTTGTTTTGTCCTGTTTCTAGTTCAGATTGTTTATTATGTACACCCTAAGACCAAAAAAATGAGCAGACTCTCGAAGCGTACTGTAAAAATCTGCTCTCACAAATGTTGACTGAACTACAAACCTTTGAGATGCTTCCCTCAGGGACATCATCTTTGTAGAACTAATTGCACCGCTTCATTTAGGGCATTTTCCGTATAGTTCCGGTAGGAACGATACACCTAGCTTACGCTTGTATGTTCTCATAACGCTTTTTCACCTTCTCCCACACTGGAAAATAGAAAAAAAATTATAATTTTTAAATAACACCTAGTGGCGTTACTTTATGATAGCGACCACGTGTCACAAAGTAGCCCCCTCACCTGTCGATATTTTGGTTATGTTTTCATATCTTCCGTAAATGTTATTAGATAAGTATTATATTACTTCACAAACTAACCAACGTATTAAGTGTAAAAAATAATTACTATATAGCTTGGCTCCGTCAGGCGCTAAGCTTCAACAGACAAAGTATCCAGAGTTCAAGTGAAGAGCACGAAAACAGGTCTCAACAATTCAATGAAGAGAGGGAACTAATGTGACCTGGCACTTCCGGCTGCGGCACATAGATGGCGTGACATGTCGGGAAAAATTCTGGCGCAAATTTTAACTTTCCTGGACTGAAGGCTGTGGCGCGAGGTTCAAAATAAGAAAAATTGTGTCTGTGTAACAAAGAAACCCCACCTTACGTAAGATGGGGTTACTTTGTGACAGATTTTAAGGTTTCTCAGCCGGAGGGCTGGTGAATTATAATAAAAGCCAAAATAAACCGTTACATAATATTTATACATCCTTCCTCAATACAGTGATGTAGTGTGCGGATCCACATCTTTATTAACCACAGACAAATAGTGGTTGAAAGTTGTCACAAAGTTGCCCCGAACGGGGTTACTTTGCGACAGCTTTATTTTCACCTTGAAAAGTAACAGGAGAAATGATTGTCGCAAAGTTAGGCGAAGAAAGGTTTATTAAAAACTTGGTACAAACTTTGGTAAATGTTATGTTACATTACATGCACTTTTAGTCGCTCAGAAGGTATCAAGAACAATGCTTTTCACCTCAGTAGGGATTGCACTGTAGTATTTCACATTTTGGGTAGCTTACTCGAAGTCCTCGGTTCCCCACTGGTTTCGGGGGGTTGATGACATAAAAAACCTCTTTCCTAGAGTATAAAATTTCATCAGCGCGGGTCGGCCATCTCCAGTAGATTTTTGACTGTTCCATGGCACTCACCATGTATCCCTCATGCATGATATCAGTCACTTTTCCGGGGAAAAGTTTACCCTCGAAAGTGACCACCACAAAATCCCCCACTTGGAAAATATCTGTGCCGTTGGTTTCGAGGACATTGGTGGTATTTGGGAGCACTGACAACGAAGCATTGCCTGCGTTTGACGAATCTGAATCCTCTTCCTGCCATTCCATGCTCTCATCAGAATCGTGAAGAGAAAACGTGTCACTGCTGTTATCTATCCCTTCGTCTGTCATATCTATAAAGGAAGTCTTCTTACGGTAGGACTTTTTAGCCATGCTTGAAGATTGTGCCTTTCTCCCTTTCTGCCCAGAGGATTTCGTTGTTCCTTCACTATTCCTGGCTTCTTGGACGTCGGCAGTACCGATGCTTTCTCCCGGCGGGACATTTAGCATTTTGCGTCTCTTCGTAACACGAGCTTTTGTCACTTCTATTCTTCTTTTGTTTAACTCTTCCAGGAAGACCTCACCCACATTGTTGGTCATCCATCCCAAACTTTCCTCAAGAACTGCTTGTGGAAGCCGCTGCAGAATTTTATCCTTATCCAAAGGAAATATTCCGGTCTTCCGGAATCCCGACTTCAGATTCTCCTTAGCACTCGGCTCCAGAGCTACCATCAACCGTCTGAGAAGACGTGGGAATTTGTCCCTCGGCACCATGGAACATCTGCTCCCAGAGGTAGTCTTTTTCCAGGTCGTTAATACTTCTCTCCAATGGGATTTTAGAGGCCGAAAAAATGCTACATCGAGTGGCTGCAGTAGATGGGTTGAATTTGGTGGGAGCGCAATGAACTTTATGCAATTTTCTTCGCAGAGATGGAGAACATCTAGACTTATGTGGGAGCTTAAATTGTCACCTATGATAGCTTTTGGACCTTCTTGCTTCTTCAGAATCGGAAGCATAAGTGAAACAAACCAATCCTCAAAAACTTGGTGGTCAAACCACCCTGATTTGGTGCGGTTATATCTAGCACCTTCCGGTCCATTTTCTGTCCAAGTGGACCACAATTTCTCGGCTTTATAGTTCACATAGAGTGAAGCCAATTCTCCCACAGCATTTCCGCATACCATGATCGAGGTACATGCCTTTGATGCATTTTGAATTTGTTCAGGATACTTGGTTCCTCTTCTCGTGATAACTTTTTTACTGCCAGGATCATCCACCAAATTGGTTTCGTCATAATTCCATTGGTTTTCGGGTGGGATACCCTGTAATTCCTTTTCCAAGTTAGAAAAAAAACATATCTATAATTTCCTTATTGCTCGAGGCCCTGGCATAAGTGATATTCTTGGACATTCGTTGAGAGAATTTGTTTGTGGCGTTTCATGAAAGACAATGCCTAGTCCTTTCCAGGAAAACAGCCATTTTAAACACGGTCACCTTCTCCCTGTTCTGTAGATATGCTTTCACCACACAACGTAGATCAAATGTTATTGGAAAGCCAAACGATGACATGGCAATTGTATGAGCCACAAACCTATTTTCTTCCTCCTGTGTGAATACAGGCTGTCGACCCGGAATTTTTGCCGGTTTGTCAGTCAAGCCCCGTGCCTCTTTTGTCTTCATCCATAGTGTTTTTATGGATACTGAACCTGAAAGCGAAGATATATAATTAAGATAAAACAATTTACTAATTCTAAAATCAACATGTACCTATATCTAAATCCAAATTGTTTCCGCGGCCGTTCATAATGGTGTCTCGGGAAGCGTGCCTTTAGTTTCGCTCTATTATCGCCTTTCATATCGAGTCCCAGCTACTAAATATGAGCTGACAGCCGGTCGGTTATAAGCAGGTGCATAGCGAGGTTCGCATCTCGAGCATAATCTTTTTTTTTTTTCATAAAAAACGCAATATTTATCACACATGCTATAATTTCCAATTGCTACGGCTTATTTAATTTCAAGGCTCACACATAAAAACAAACACTCTCTTTTATTTATCCAAAGTAAATAACAAATTAGTCCTATCTGAAAAAGCAAATAAAATAGAAATCCACTTAATATTGGGTATGCAAACCCTCTGGTTATACTGCTGCCCTCATTCTATGAGAATGGATTATCATATGTCTAGTTAAATTTTCACGGGAGAATACTTCCTCCGAAGCATCCTGTATTTATCCAACAAAACCTCTTTTGTCTTGCAGGCCAAATTAACTCCAAACTCTCTTCACCTCTGCCCACACATTTTCAATAGGGTTCCAAACTGGTGGGGAAGCGGGTCAATCAATCATTGTGGTATCATGCTTTTCTGAGAACCAGTTTGAAATCTGCTGACCTGTGTGAATAGGGTGGTTATCCTGCTGTAATTCAATCATTCCACGGTTTGTCTAGTCCTTAGAGAAGGAACCATGCTGTTTTGGAGGATATCTTTATACTGCTGGCTATATTTTAATGTGCCAGTAAGCTGCCACGACACCCTAGACCATCTCGTGATATCCAACTCCAACACGACCTTCCACGTAATTTGAGTCGTAACGTTTTCCTCTGGGGTGGTAGACAATTGACCCCCCATTGTACATGAAAATATCACCTCCCTTGAATATAACCCTTTTCCAGTTATGGCTGACGTTTTCCTCTGCAAATGCGAGGCGATATACCTAACCTGTGGTCGTCTTGAGACGTTATTTTATCCGCCGATTGAGCAAAGAGCCCTGCTGTACTTAAACGACGCCAGGCTGTGCGGTTTGAACGAGGGAAATTAGAATTACTTCTATCTGTAGACACATGCTGGGAGGGTTTGCTGTCTGCCTCTTCTTGAAGTGCAGTGTCCTGTTGAGGAATGGAAAAACGCACCTGCCTTGTAGTCGTAGATATAGGCACTTCAAGTGTTCTTGTAGCCTGCCACACAGAGTATCCAGCACCATCACTAATGTAAGGAGATCTCCTTGTAGCTCCGTCTTTATATGTGCACTCAGCCATACAAAAAGTCAGTATAACTGCTAACATATCGTGTACAACTCCAAGGCTGAGCTGCGCGCGCAAGAACACGCCAGCGCCACTCAAAACTTAAGAACGAGACAAATACGCTGTTTAACTTCTGTTGCCCTTGGTGTCCCATTCTATATTGGACGTGAAAGGCCGGAAGTTTTGCTCAGAGGCCTCGTTATCAGGTTTGAGGTTCTTTTGCGTGACGTAAATCTACGACACGGGAGCACTGGCTTTACTTCCCTTCCGAAGGAACCCATGCCTACTTTTTTACGCCCATAAAAAATCTATTGCCCTGCGCCCGGTTTGAACTCACAACCTAGGGGAACCAGACGCTAGCATGGTACCGCTAGACCACGGAGGGCGAGAATGAGCCAGTTTGCACATTAACTACTTTCTGTGAAATATTCTCATACTAATATGACACTTATTTTGAAAACCAAAAGATAGCTTGTGTTTTTATGTATGTATATCTTAAAATTAATAGATACCTTATGTACAGAAAACATACAGCATTGCCATATATTTAACAAATTTAAATATGCCGATTTGAACCCAGGTTATTACAATTATAACCCACATGCATTTCACCACTCGGCTACCATGCATACAATCAAATTGAAAGGCATCTTCCTACTAATCACACCGCTTTGAAATGAATGGAGGGCAGTATTAAATTGTGTATTATTAACACAGTTCCAGCAAATGTTTCCTACTTATCATTTAGCTTTGAAATGAACGCTGAAATGTATTAAATCGTGTATTAACACAGTGTCAGCAAATTTTCCAATGTTTTTCGAATCAAACTCCTTTCTGGCTGTTGCTTATTTATTCTATCTTAGGCTGTACATTTACTCTGGGAGTAAGACATTTAGCTATCGAAATAAAACCTTTTGCTGTTAACAAGTCCAATATAGACTCCCCTTTTGTATGATTTTTCTCAATCCTGTGTTACTTTGGCAACATGAACTGTTGCTTGTTTCCTGGGACCTGTTCTAAATCTAAACTTAAATCAATTTTAAAATTCTTGTTAACTTATCAAATTGTCAAAATTGTGTTTACATATACCTCCTTCACTACTTCTTTATTTCCCACAAGAATATTTTAAATTATGATCAATGGATTCCGCTTCTTGTTTGGTTCTATTTTTAGATCCTTGTTCTTTAAATTGTTTCCAGCAGTTCTAAAAGTTCTGTTTTATTATTTTTCTTTCTTTTCTTTGAAAAATTTCATTCTTTCTGTCCACGCTGTTGATGAGGCCACTTAGGCAAAAGCCATAAATGCATTCTTCTTGATTTTTTGTCATACAATGTTGTAATTACTTTTGCTTCTTTTTTTTCAATTGTCTTCATGATTTCTGTAGTTTTGGCAAAAGCACACATATCTCTTACTTCTTATCACCTGCTAACAGTTCTACCACTGTATCTCCAAACACGTTATTCATTTCTATCATGAAATCTATCCTTACTTTTCCTAAACCATACCAAGGTGTAAACACCTCCTCCTTCATTCTGATACTACCACGAGGGGATAGCCCCTTGAAAACAATTTGTAACCCAGGTAGAGCACTTTTATTTATAACAGTTGTAATTAGTATTCTCTTTACACCTACTACCTTATGCCACAAAAATGACAACACAGGTTATTATAAAATCTGGCCAACTGGCTGTATGTATCTCACTAACGTTAGCTACACTTGCACAGTGACAACCTACCACATGTTACATATACATCCTGTTACTTACTTCAGATATTCTTTTGTTACTTTTCACTCAACTAATCCCCGTAACTATTCCACCTATATTTAAATATATTATATAAACAACCACTTACAATTTATGGCTTCTTTAACTGCACTTATTAAATAAATCACATACAACTAAAGATTCCATACAGAGCACATGAAGCCTACAAACTGAGTTGCATAATCTGATACTCCAAGACCAGAACATTTTTACTCTTAGTTTAATTTATTTAAGCAAATGAAATTTTGTCGAATAAGGAAGCCTAATATAGGAGAAATGTACATTTAATTAATAATGCAGAGTTTTGGAAGTACTGCTTTATTGTATTTTAACTCATGTAAGCACATATTATCAAAAATGTATTTAAATTACAAGTTAATGTATTCAGTATCACATTTGTTTTCTTTTACACCAATCACATTTTTCAGAAGTTGGAACAGAAGAAAGCAACTTGGTATTGCTCACAATAAGCTTATGAAACTCACTAAAAGTTATATTTTTACTTTCTCTACTACGTATAGTAAGTAGGGGAAGTATTGTATTCCACCCAAAATTTTGGAAGTGAGATTTCACCGGAAATACATGTTTTGAGGCCCCCTGAATCCAAAAAAAAGCATTTTTGGAAACATGTCCGTGTGTGTCTGTGTCTGTGAACAGCATAACTCAGAAATGAACAGTTAGACAAACACCAAACTGGGTATTTAGGTTCAGTATCTTCGAGATGCGACACAAAGGTTTTTAAGAAAATTCCCCCACCCCAGATATTACCCTTTACATGGAACAATTTTAATTTTCTCAAAAATGACTAACGATTTTGATTAAAATAGTATATGTTCAAGATATTTTCATGACAAATAAAATGTATATCTTGAATTTTCTGGAATCTCTCCAAAAGTATTCTTCATTGTGAATGACTTTTGCATAACTGATAAACCATAAGAGATAGACAAAATTTTACGACACAAAAAATGTAGATCACGTTAAAATACACAATTTATGTCATATACATTTTTTTTGCTGAGTGAACAATTTTCGAGATATTGCTTGTTATTCCCTTAAATTTTTCAATATTTGTTTTCTCAAATGGGAATTCGTTATTCATTTTTTTGTCTTGGATATGCAAAGAGTATTAATCTGTGGCAAAGAGAATGATGCTGCACATAGCAACGAGCTATTAAGAGATATGTATGTGCTTAAAAGCTACTATATTTTTATATTGCCCTTGCAAATATATATTCCCCTTACATCTACAAGAAAATTAACAATAAGATAGAGTCTGCAAATGTTTATCTCAATTAACATGAAACATATGGAGAATAAGCGTTTTGTAAAAATAGTTTGTACAAGAGTAGAGAAAGTCACGTGAGTGTAACACATCAGATTTTTCTTATTGTATTTGCAGCATTGCTTTAACTGTTAACCTATTCCTTTCTTGTCCACTGAGCACTATGAGGGAAAATCTATCTTTACACTGGTCGTGTTATGACCAGGAATGATATTCCACAACTTTCAGCAACTCTGGATACTGCTCACTAGAAATGCAATTATCAATGCAGGTAACAGATTTCTTATGTGATAACAAATCTTTCATAGCATCCTTGGCCTCCCCAGAAATTATTAAATTTGTTGAAGTTCAGTTCAAATATAGTAAAACTTGCGAACTTCCCTTTTTGGCCTAGATGTTTTCATTCCCCATAAAATTGTGGACAGCCTGTGAAATGTGTGGCGTATGGGAACCCTATCTATAAACTTGCCACTTGGCAACCAGGGTGGAATTCAGCAATATATAATTTACAACCCTTGAACTTTGTGGAAAAGAATTAAAAAGTATCATATTTTTATAATTCATTCTTTACTTATGTCACCAGTTTGGTTACAGTGTAAAAGACATTCACTTTTTACAAGAGTAAACTTCTGTAAATCTTTTCAAATGTACAAATAACTACTTGTTAGATGGAAGAGGTATTTTGAGACTTTTGTTTAACTTAAAAAGGGATTATCATTAGAAAGTTTTATTAAATGGGCTGGATGACCATTCCAAGATACCAGGGGTTTTGCACTCATAAAGTAAATAGTCTCTCTTCAAAACCAATATAGTAAACTCCCTCCACAAATGTTGCACTTATGTGGTCTTCCATCCTAATGAGGGGAATTATGTTTTTTAAAAAAATCTACCATAGTAAAGCTCGTCTCACAAATGTCACACTAATGTGATCTTTAACCCTCATGAAGGGAATTGTGTTTTTTAAAATTAAATATCCTAGTAAAGCTCTTCTCACAAATGTTACATTTATGTGGTATTTCACCCTCATGAAGGGAATTATCTCTTAGACCCGGTTTCACAGTATAAGCTTCAACTTCGAATCGGGCTTAACCGGAGAGTTTTACAGTGCGTAGTTCAAGTGCTAAGCCAAGATTATACGGGACTTGACTTAAACCGCACTAAACTGCGGTTTAAGTTAAGGAGTTGCCATGTTATCTGAGGACGACGATTTTAGTGACGAGGAAATGCAAATTATTTTAAACCATATCCACAACAGAAGACGGCCTAAAGTGTTTAGAATGCGTCCAAATCATTTCCACATATGGAATGACCGAGAATTATACGAGAGGTTTCGGTTAAGTAAACAGTCTGCGATGATGGCACTAGAGATTGTTGATGATGCAATTAAACATAAAACAGACAGGTAAGTAAAACTTAATATTAAATTTATTCTTACACCTTTATAATATACTTTATCGCTCATAAGGTATTATTACTTTATATTTCAGAAACAAAGCCCTCCCGTCAGAAGCAATACTGTTTTTGACGTTGAGGTTACATGCAAGTGGAAGCATGCTAATTGCAGATTTTTCCGGCGGCTCAAAATCTACAGCATGCAGGGTTGTGAAAATTGTTTCACATCCATCAATTTGGACACCAATTAATTCCTTTATTTCCTCGTCGATTGGCGTAATTAACGATGGCACAGCCGGACCTCCACCTGTACCCCGAATAGCACATTTCTCATTGGCGTATTTCTTTTTTGTAACTTTTTTCAAATTGTGATATTTCTTCTTCAACACGGTAGCATCTCTGTATATTATTCCGCTCTTTGAATTGAATAACTCCGCAATTTCCCCCACGTTTGGTTCTTCCTGCTCCACAGTACCTTATCAGATTGCTTGCACTCTATTATGTGTTTATACTGCTTTACAATTTCTAACAGAATGCTAACTTCTTGTGAAGTGAAGTTAGCAGTACGTTTTGGCTCTGATTTTTCGGTCATTTTAATGTGTGTATCTTAATAACCTATAAAACCTTACTTTCAGGAACAGCGCCGCCATAAACAAATGATGGAAATTTGGTCAATGCGCATGCGTTACCAACTTTAAAGTTCCGAGGAGTTGTTCAGCTCAGTAAAGCCAAACGTGGTTGCCCTACTGTGAAACTCGCAAAGCTTTAACCAAAGCTTAAGTTTTGTTTAAGCTGCGTCCGTACCTTACTAAAGGTTCAACTTAAGCCTGAACTGTGAAACCGGCCCTTAAACTGATCTACCACAGCTTGGTTTACAAATGTTACAATTATGTGGTCTTCTGCCTTCGTGAAGGGAACTGTATCTTTAAAACTGATCTACCATAGTAAAGCTCTTCCATAAATGTTACACTCATATGGTGGTTTTTTCTCATGAATTAAATTATGCCTTTTCAGAACTGATTGTGTAGTGAAGTCCTTCCCACAAATGTTGCATTTAAGTGTTTTCCTGCCCTGGTGAATTAAATAGTGTCTTTTCAAATATTCTGCTCTCTTAAAGCTTTTACCACAAATGTTGCACGTTTGTGGTGTTTCAGGATAATGAAGGGAACCGTGTGCTTTCAAATTATCTTCTGTAGTAAACCCCTTCTCACAAACAATGCACTTATATGACTTTCTGCCCTCATGAATTAAATTATGTCTTCTCAAATGTGCTCTTACAGTAAAGCTCTTCTCACAAATGTTACACTTATGTGGTCTTTTGCGCTCATGAAGGGAACTGTGTTTTTTAAAGTACTGTAACCTAGCAAAACTCCTCTCACAAATGTTCCATGTATGTGGTCTTTTGCCCTCATGAAGGGAACTGTGATTTTTAAAATCATCTATCCTAGTAAAGCTCTTATCACAAATGTTGCACTTATATAGTCTTTCACCCTTATGAGCAGACATATGTCCATTTAAGCTACTTCTTTTAGTAAAACTTTTATTACAAATGTTGCACCTATGTGGTATATTGCTCTCAGGAATTGAATCATGTGACCTAGCAAAGCCTTTTACATAAATTTGGCATGGAGAACTTTTGGCCTCAGGAACAACCAAACTATGTTCTACCACATTTGATACTTGAGTGAAGAATCTGTTGACATGTAAGATAGGATCAGCTTCCCTACACAATCTGAAACATTACAAGCAAGTTAATGCACATGAGCAGGAGAGGTCCAAACTAATCAAATATTAAATTATATTACCAGTGTAAAAGAACATACAGCATGGGTTACAACATCTGATTTTGTGTTCAACAATGTTTGGTTTGGATGCTAGTGCAATTGTCCAGCAACATTTAATGTGTATACCAAATATATAACATTTCAAATTTTATTATCTAATTAAAACTTTTTATGATATACACAAGAACCTTTTAAAATAGAGAGTTGAGGGTTGTTACACTACATCACTATGATAATCTTACTTGAACGCGTTTTGGGAGACGGCTTGTCCCCATCGTCAGCATTCTCTCTCAACTGATATTTGCCGGTCATCGTCTGGGGGATGTGTGTGGTTTGTGGTGTTCTCTGGTGCTGGGCTGATGAACCTCCAAAGGCTGTTGGCTGGCGGCAGTTCAAAATTCATTAATAAAATTTAATGAATTTTGAACTGCCGCCAGCCAACAGCCTTTGGAGGTTCATCAGCCCAGCACCAGAGAACACCACAAACCACACACATCCCCCAGACGATGACCGGCAAATATCAGTTGAGAGAGAATGCTGACGATGGGGACAAGCCGTCTCCCGAAACGTGTTCAAGTAAGATTATCATAGTGATGTAGTGTAACAACCCTCAACTCTCTATTTTAAATTATGACACATCACTGTTACAAGCTTCTAAATCTTCAAAAATTGAGCACAAGAACCTTGTTTATCCAGATAGATTTTTGCTTACTTTTTCAACATGAAAATGTGTGCATACACACACATGAATGTATATAGTTATAACACCGAGGAAGTAGGCACTGTAGTAATGTGAGGCTCACATTTGGGCTGTGCTGGGTTTGATTCCCCATCCTTAGCATGGCTTCCTTCATAACGGAAGTAAAGCCGGTGGTCCCATGTTGTAGATTTACTGCACGTAAAAGAACCTCAAGGCTTCCTTCATAAGGGAAGTAAAGCCGGTGGTCCAATGTTGTGGATTTACCGCACGTAAAAGAACCTCAAGGCTGATAAAAGAGGCCTCTGAGCAAAATTACCGGTCTTTCATGCCCAATATACAATGGGACACTATATACCACAGCATTTAAAGAGTGTCCAAAAGTTGCCTTTTCACAAACAAACAAAATCTGAAGTGTTAGACTCACAGTTGTAATTACAACTATTTTTACAAACGCTTATTCTCCATATGCTTCATGTTAATCGAGATGTTAATCTTATTGCTAATTTTCTTGTAGATGCAAGGAGAATATGGTAGGTTTTAAACGATAATCAAATATTTTAAGCGCTGGTTGCTATGTGGCGCATTCCATTCTCTTTGCATGTCCAGGTCATAAAAAAAATGAATAACGAATTTGAGAAAAAGTATAAGTATTGGAAAATTTAAGGGAATAAGCAATATCTCAAAAATGGTTCACTCAACAACAAAAATCTGATGTGTTACACTCACATGACTTTCTCTACTCTTGTACAAACTATTTATACAAACGCTTATTCTCCATCTACTTCATGTTAATCGAGATAAATATTTGCAGAGTCTATCTTATTGCTAACTTTCTTGTAGATGTAAAGGGAATGTATATTTACAAGGGCAATTTGGAAATACAGTAGCCTTTAAGCACATACATATCTCTTAATAACTGGTTGCTAGGTGCAGCACCATTCCCTTTCCCAAAGATTAATACTCTTTGCATATCCAAGACAAAAAAAAGAATAACGAATTCCCATTTGAGAAAATAAGTACTGAAAAATTTAAGGGAATAACAAGCAATATCTCGAAAATGGTTCACTCAACAAAAAAAATGTATATGACATAAATTGTGCATTTTAATGCGATCTACAGTTTTTGTGTAGTAAAATTTTGTCTATCTCTTATGGTTTAACAGTATGCAAAAGTCGTTCACAATGAAGAATACTTTTACAGACATTCCTAGAAAATTCAAAATATACATTTTATTTTTCATAAAAATATCTTAAACATATGATATTTTAATCAAAATCGTTAGAGCCATTTTTGAGAAAATTAAAATTTTCGAAAAATCTTCCATGTAAAGAGTACTCTGGGGTGGGGGATTTTCTTGAAAACATTCGTGTCGCATCCTTGGCAGATACTGAACCTAAATACCAAGTTTGGTGTTTATCCGACTGTTCGTTTCTGAGTTATGCTGTTCACAGACACACACACGGACATGTTTCCAAAAATGCTTTTTTTGGATTCAGGGGGTCTCAAAACATGTATTTCCGGTGAAATCTCGGTATCGAATTTTCGGGTGGAATACAATACTTTCCCTACTTACTATACGTAGTAGAGAAAGTAAAAATGTATATGACATAAATTGTGTATTTTAACGCGATCTACATTTTTTGTGTAGTAAAATTTTGTCTATCTCTTATGGTTTACAAGTTATACAAAAGTCGTTCACAATGAAGAATACTTTTGGAGACATTCCCGGAAAATTCGAGATATACGTTTCATTTGTCATGAAAATATCTTAAACATTTGATATTTTAATCAAAATCGTTAGAGCCATTTTTGAGAAAATTGAAATTTTTGAAAAATGTTGCATATAAAGGGTAATTTGGGGTGGGGGGATTTACTTGAAAACCTTCATGTCGCATCTCTGGAAGATACTGAACCTAAATACCAAGTTTGGTGTTTACCCGACTGTTCGTTTCTGAGTTATGCTGTTCACAGACACACACACACGGGCATTTTTCCAAAAATGCTTTTTTTTTTAATTCAGGGGGTCTCAAAACATGTATTTTTGGGTGGAAATACTTCCCTTACTATGTGTAGTAGAGAAAGTAAAATAGAGTCATGTTTTGAATGCCAAATCTTTTAAGTCCTACACAGCACAGCAGTTTGTTTACACCATATGCAATACAGTTGTTGCATGGCATTATTAAACATGCTACATTTCACGAGTCTTCTCGGCAGCACTGCGGCAAAACATAGGGTACTTCCATGCTTAAGAACGCAGGTTTGCTTCTCGTATCTAGGAAACACTTTTATTTTCTTCTGTTAATGATCTTTAATCAACAGAAAACGATTGCTTATTTTCGATATACTGCATTTCATACACAGCATTTGGTAAAGTTCATAACAGAATAGTTATTATTATTACAATGCTAAATACGTGACTTCACAATTTTATCATGGTCGCATATCTGTATCTTGTTGGATACCAAAGGTGTGTTATCGCAGTTTCACGATACACCAAACAGTGTGTAACACACAGTAATACTCGAGAATATTTTATTCCCTCTGTGAGGCTGAGATATCCTGATAGTTTTGTTGCATTTGTACAGGATAAGCATCCTGTTCACATAGGTCAAAAGGTTTCAAATTGATACACTGGCCTCCCTGTTCACCAGACTTAAACCCTACTGAAAATATGTGAGCTGAGATGAAAAGGGAGTTGGGCCCGAATATCCCTGCAGATGTGCAAAGAAGAAAATATGTTTTCTAGGCAAAAATTCAAGAAACCCAGAGTGCTAAAGCTTCTCATCCATGTTACTAAAGGGACTTAATTTCATCTATAAGCCAAACATTGAGGCAATTATACATGCTTAGGGTTACACACCCAATATTCATTTTCTTTATCTTTTTAATTCTGTTTTAGTTTTAGAAGATATTAGTTTATTTGCACTGATTTCTCTAGTTATATAAAATGAGTGTTTTAGTAGAATTGTGTTTTTGGGTGCACAGAATGCCTAAAACTTAAAATGTCCTATTTATATTAATGGAACACTATGTTCTACACATCCAGTCTAAAAGTTAATAATATACAATATAATAAATGCGAGATTTGAACCGAGGAGCTTATGAGTGCAAGCAGTAGCTTCTTAACCTCTCAGTCAATGAAACGTTTTTCAGTATGTCATAAGCATTAGCACCAAGAAACACCGTTATGAGGTGACCATTGTATCACAGAGCAGAGAAGATTATACACCTCCTGCATGGGCATTCTAAACACAGCTGATACGAAGGCCTCCGATCGGGACACGGAATCTCAGGCAGACATTTTATTTTAACGGTTTACATTACTAGTGACCAAAGTGTTGTGTGTCCTAAAACTCCTTCTTGGACCTACAATGAAGTGTTTAGTGAAACGATTTCTGTAAAGATTTATGTGAACTAACATGAAATAGCCTCATAAATAGTGTTTTTTTTGAAGTAGTTTAAGAAGAAGTCTGAAAAGAAGTGCCAGTGAGCATAGAGGTCATTTATACATAAAACATCTGAGTGTTTTACTGTTTGTGGTTGAGAGTTAATAATTATTATTGTACACATTTGGTTTTTACTTTATGTGAGTATAATTACACATATTATGTTTTATCCTCTCTTCACATTTAAATTCTATATTCTCATTTCAGTTGCTTTGATTAAATATTGTGGCGTATGCACAGATAATAGGATACACGACTCTCTGGGCACCGAGATTTGAGACAGCAGTTGATCTGGGTGTAGGGGTAAGTTAGGGGAACTAAGTCTTAGGGGAAGGGGTAGCGTCAGTGACGCTTGAGGTTTAGCGTGTGTGTTTGAGAGGGAGTCAGTAAGCAAGCCCCGAATAGGAAAGACGTAGAACTGCTTTCTTCGTGCTCAGGCACGATGGCCTCGTCAACAGACATTGGGCTGATAATGTAACTATCTGTCTTTATCTCATTAAACTAGTAGCCATCTACTTTTGTAAAGTTTAATTTATGGTAGTGTAGTGTCCTTCCTCTCCCTTGAGCCAGGTATTATTTTGGAATAGCCATTATTTGTATCTTTAACTTAGCTGCGTTCTCCGTCGTAGCCTCGCCATGTGCAGATCTTGTATAATTTGCCCGTACCTCTTGCAAGCGAGTGCTCCCCCGTCTGTTTCTGTGTAGTATTTAAAGAGAGGCTACGACAATATTAAATTTGTTGCACAAAAGAACTGCTTGCAAATTATGTACCACCAGCAAAATTTAATATAACTCCACTGGTTGTAGAAACTCACTGCATGGTGCATTTGGCCATTTATCAAGATAGGGTTTTCTCTAGTTCACATGGACCTGTATCTTTTAACGACTCCTTGAAACTGTCAGTGTTCAACGAGCTTCCTCCTGACATTTGTCTCCATTTACTCCTCCTCCTGCTGAACACCACTTTTATCAGAAGGGCTCTCTTTACCAATACCGATTGAGGTTGATGTTCACACCTAATTCAATGACGACCCCTGGATCAGTTTGGAAACTGCAATTTTATTTACAGTGATGGCTCAAAGAATGATTAGGGACTAGTCAAGAGCAATGACCATCATATGTTTAAATCTAGTGTCAGTTACGTGTGTCCTTCTACAGCTTCAAGGAACCTTACTGTGTCATGAGACATATGTGCAGGTGCACCATGGTCTTGAAATCAGGTGTTTTCATCTAATTGGTCGATGAAATTAATCATTCTGGTACCACTTTAGAATTAAATTTCCATAAGTACACTCGCGCAAGAAATCTGTAACGCCACTCTTCCAAGGATATAGCACAATTAAAACAATCTCAATGGGTGGCTCTGAACCCCATATGTGGCAATTCTGGCTCTTGATATGCCCAGCGAGTTTGAAAAAGCACTTATCAAAACAGATATTGTTCCTCTTCTGCTTCAAAATATTCCAATAAAAGTTTCAGAAACATATGCAGGCAGGATGATCTGAGTCTTGCAATTTATGAACCTCGTAATTTTATAGGCATAGCGGATCAACTTTGTGACAAGGATCTGAGATGCAACTGAGTTTCTCTTGTTGACGACACAATGACGTTCATGATCTGTCATAATAGTTGCTATTCTGACCCACACAATCCTGTTTCTGTAAGCGAGCAGTGAACCTATTGTAAACAAAACAAAGAAGTATGACACATAACCTAAACATTCCACAGGGAAATTTTATTATGTGACAACATAAACTAACTTGACTCTTAACTCTCCTCTTTGGGTTCTTCTGAGAGATCCATTGATACTGGGCATATATCTCTGCAATATCAATTACACATGGTTGATATTCCACTTCAATGATTAGTGTGTCAGGATTTGTTATACCATGTGAACCAGATAACTTTGACATAAACCTACTTCACATTTGTAACCTCTAAGGAGGTGAAACATTGCATCAAAATAGTGAGGTTATCTACTGCAAGAGCAAACTACAGCATAACTAATTTAAAATGAACATTCAGTATAGCTATGATGTAGAAAAAGAACAGAAAAAACTCTTACTAGCAGTGTTACCTTTCTGATTCCTTCAAATGGAGTTGCTGCTCTCCATTACCTATCAATGTGTCAACCTGTAAAAAGAAATGCTTGTATTTACAGTTATCTACATTGAAGGTTTATATCAAATGGATTTATTAAGAAAGCCAAATCTAATACTTGTCTGTCAAATATGGAATGCTAAACCTCAGCGGACACATCCAAAGTTTCTGTACAAGCATGACTGATTCCACACAGATTCAGTTGTTTTAGTTAAATTCTATAAACTAAGTGAGCAATGTACATTTGTGTTAAAAGTAACAGAAAATCTTAAATTGAGTCAAGTTTTCCTCATACTGTTTGTGCATTTATAACAGAGCATGCTTCTATGCCAAACTATTTGCAATACTTTTAAAGGTAGGTGCATGACTACCCAGAAACATTCATTTTGTGCACAAAGTCTGTTGGAAACAAAATATGTAGATAACATTTGAAATGATTAAAAAATGAGGCATTTGCCTGTCTACAGTGTGGTATAACATACGTATGTGGGAAAAAAGACATCTCAGCAACATAAAATATAAACAAAAAGAAAAATCAGCAGTACAAGGAAATAAAGTAAATACATCTATAAGAAGGAGGACAGGCTTACAACTTGCAAAGTGGTATATAAAGGGTCTTTCAACAAGAGTGTCCTATCTTTGAACTTAAATTAAACATGTTCTATAAATGATAGAGCTTTATTTTCGAACATGATTAATGTCATTACGTGTGGAAGAGAACATCAGTTAAGTGACCGCCGCGACTTCGTTGGGTTGCGCGTATACGGTTGACCCAATTTTCAATGACAGAAGAATGTAAATTAGGTCCAACTTCACGAATAACACATGTGATGTTATTCATAAGATCATTTACTGTTTCTGGCTTGACATAAACTCGAGATTTAACATAACCCCATAAGAAGTAATCCACGGCTTTAAATCACATGACCTCGGGGACCAGTTAACATCACCACCACGGGAAATGAGAAACCTCTGAACATCTCCTTCAAAACATCAATTGTTTCGAGAGCAGTATGACATGTGGCACCATCTTGCTGGAACCAGATGTTTCTGAGACCCATACCATCCAAGTGAGGCCAAAAATAGTCCCTTATAAGAGCCCGGTATCTTTCTCCATTGACAGTTACAGCTTCTCCATCTTCATCTTGGAAAAAATATGGACCAATGATTCCACCATACCAAAATCCACACCACACAGTAACCTTTTGGGGATGAAGTGGTCGTTCTTGAATCTGCATTGGATTGTGATTGCTCCAATAGCGGCAATTTTGTTCGTTAACACAACCACCCATCCAAAAGTGGGCTTCGTCGCTGAAGATGATTTCTCGACAAAAATCTGGGTCAGCTTCCAATTGATCCATAGCCCAGTCAGCGAATACATGGCACAACCTATGGTCGTTGGGCTTTAGTTCTTGAGATAACACCATTTTGTAAGCGTGAAACTTCAAGTCCAGATGCAGAATTTGCCAAGTTGTGGCCGGTGAAAGCCCCAATTCTTGCGATCGACGAGCAATTTATTTGTTTCCGTTCTTGCGTACTCTCACCAACGGCGCCTATGTTTTCGTTGGAGTGCTTACGTCGATTACATACAGATGTTCTTTGATCGCTGACAGAACCACTTCTTTCAAATTTATCGATCAAATGCCAAATTGTTCTCTCGCACGGACGATTATGCACACCGTAAACTTCACGCTATACACGGAAGGTTTGGCGAACAGATGATCCATTTTGATAATAAATTTTCACAATTTCTTCACATTGCTGAATGCTGCAACGTTCCATGGCTATTTGTCAATAACAACTGTAACCACATGAAAAAATGACTGCTGTAACTCAATAAGAACGGCAGCTATCACATGTTAACGGTAGAAGACACCTTTCTTGTTGAAAGACACATATCAACCAACTTTGACATGGATACAGATAATCGCTTGATTCTTACATTTATCATTTCTGACAGAGGGCATAAACACTGCAAGGACAAACTAGCAGCCAGTCGACAATGTGAGAGATATCTCACAAAACATGTCATACATATTTTTTAATAAGTGATCAAGTTGGCTTGTAACCATGGATATTAAAAGTAACAATATCCTGTTTAACAATAACACAGTCAATAATAATTACAAATCAGCGCTGGAGTGTAAAACTTATTCAAGAGTGAAAATACAATATGGCTTGCCATAAAAAATACATAGTTAACACAAAATGCATATTTAAAGAAATAATGTTTACTCTTCATTAAGAGAATAGTGGAATTTAGTAAATTAATATATGGGATATTTCTATACCGTTCTGTCATTGTGAAAATGTGTTTTAAGTGATAAATGACACTGCCTACTTCAATGTGCATATACTAGGGCCATATTCATAAATTTCATGTTGGTTTGGGCCAAAGGGCGACCAAGTTTTTGACATTCATAAACGATAAAAGTCCTCGGACCAAGAAAGGCCATGGAGAAAATTTTACACGACAAAGATAGTTCTGAGCATGCACAACTTCCATAGAGCAGCAAATTACTGTTATTCCCCAGTTTTTAAATTTCCATTTTCATCAGTTCAGTGCTTACTTCTCACCCAGTAAAAAATAAAAATAACCATTACGCGTGCATTAAAAGTCGGAGGATGAAAAACGTCTGTTTTCCTTAATACAAAAATGATGGATATTATTGAAAACAAATGAGGAGTAATGGAGAGAGATAATATATAGGCAGTTTTGTACACGATTCTAACCCCACCCTTATCCAGCAGCAGATACACAGTTTCACGGCATTGTTAATCATTTCAATAAGAATTTAACTTGCTGGAATATTAACGTTTAACCTTAAAATTTCAGAATGAAATCAAATTTAAATCGCAAGCAACATTTGCTGTTATTAAAATGTATATTTCCCTGGATCTTAACCAAATAATTAAATATCGTGTAGCAGTAATTATACAGGAATAATTACCTGAGGAAATCTTGGTATATCATAAACCTTCTGGGAGCTATAATCCTCCTCCCGTCACCAGGAAAACTAAGTAAAACCTAAATTACTTTCAACTTAACCTACGTAACTTAACGTGAAGGTCTTACAAGTGGGGTAGGGATATTTTCTTTCGTTCAAGCTAACCTGCAGCACAGTATTACTGCCCCATAAGTTCTTTCGAGTAACGTAGCAAGGTTTGAAGTTTATGTTGCCACAATACAAGAACCCTGGCTTTGGCAGGGCTGTACTGTGGGCTGGATATCAAATCTGGGAGGGAATTTTAAGTTTACTGAAATACTTTCAGTTTGTGTTTACTTGTGCAGGTTTATTTTTATTCCAAACCTCGCGTGGGGAGATGAAAACATCTGTGAAGTATGACTGAGTAAGTCAAACCTTCAGCTTCTCTCCTGTGTCAGTGCAGGAAAGATTCTCTTAGTGTTTACTCAGTACAGAAGAAGTCAATTCTCTTCACCCTGTAATTAAATTGTAGCAAAGGGTAAGTGTATTCACACGTGATACAGGAATAATCAGAAATTAAGGATATAAGGGCAATATTCCTGGAGTTTCGTCCGTTATAGAGAAATTACTAGTGTGTCATAATTCTAATACAAGCAGTTGGCAACTGTGCGAGCTTCAGCCAACCGCCACCTTCAGCGCTAGTTGTAGGTAAACACAAATGGCGACGCGTTTGGAAAACTGGTCTCACAAAGAAATCCGATCTGTTATTCGATTTCTGTGGACGAAATTCACCGGCAGCAGGTAGGTAGAGGTTTAGGGAGAGACTACCAAGTCTCGTCAGAATGTTGCAAAATGGTGTCAATAGTTTGTGGTCGGTAGAGAAGACATCACAGACGAGGATCGCCATGGCATCAACAGGTTTGAACACGGCTCACATGGAGGAGCTGATTCAGGATCACGTTGCGGCATATGATAGTAGCATTGGGAATGTCAATTGGAAGCATTCGTCACATTGTTCACAATATTCTGCAGCTTCAGAAAGCTCGTTCCCAATGGGTTCCACGAAATCTGTCCGACCAACACAAGGAGAAGCACATGAGGGCAAATCTGTAACTTTTGCAATGGTTCTCCATGATAGGGAGCAGTTTTCTTTACCACATTGTGAGGCAATATTTTATATCACAACACTGTGAATGCCAGAGTGATTGTAGTGTAAATTAACATTATTGTATGACATTGATTTTAAATGTTTGTTAGCCATAAGCATTGTTAGGAAATAAGTATACATGGCCTCACCGAAACTGACAATAGAAGTGAGTAACAATGAACCGAGGGGGTGAGTTGTTTATCACTAAGAAGAGACAAACAAATGACGTCAGGGTAGCGTGCCTTTCTTTAGAAATGGAGGGAATATCTTCCCTAGAGCATATGTGTTAGTAATTGTGATTGGCTGACAAAACAGATGCTAATGTTGGCGCGATTTGGTAACCAATAGTAGCTCTATTATAACGTTTAGATATTTCGGGGTGAAGGAGTATAAATTCTCAAGCTATAAGCATGTTTCACGCAGTTCTATGGAATCATTCACGAGGTACACGTTACACAGTCTTGAAGAATCTCTCGTGAAGTGCACGTCATACAGTTTGGAAGTATCTCTCGCATCTTAAAGTTAGTTACAAAATGTGAAGTACACGGCAACTAATACGACAGTAATTACATTTGGAAATATAACCGTTTCAGTCAGGCGTGTATAAAGATTAAAGATGTGCACTATTAATTAAGTGTGATGACAATAAAAGTGTGAAAACAAATTCTTTTATCAGTGTTATCTTTTAGTAACAACTCCTTTCCATTTACATGCCCTGCTCAGAGATATTTGCTCGACTGAGTAATAATAGCTAGCCGGAGGACAAAGAACCCAAATCTTAAAATAATAACAGGCGCCCAGCAAATAATATAACACGAGCCGATTACTGCAACAATTGTCACGAGTGACAAAACTTGGCTCCACCACTCCCAGCAGCAAGGGCTCATCAATGGAGAAGAAACACCTCCCCTCTCGAAGGACAGAGAAGTTTAAGGCGACACCGTCTGCCAAGAATGAGATGGCCACAATGTTTTGGGACAGCGCAGGTTGAGTTTTTGAAAAGAGGGCACACAGTGAATGCTGACCAATACTGTGAGACTCTGACACGATTGCATGAAGTAATCAGAAAGAAATGGCCAGGACTTCTCGCCAAGGGCGTCATCTTCCTTCACAACAACCTGCAACCTCATACAGCACAGAAGACCATCATGCTGTTGAAGCAGTTTTGCAGGACATCATCGACCACCCTCCCTACATCCCGGACCTCACTCCAAGCAGATATAGTCTTTAAAAAAAAAATTTTCATACATGTCTCTTCTTTCTGGTGCTATCTTGTCACCCTAAGTGTATACATTTAACTGCATTTGTTAGACACTCCACACATTTGAGCAAGAAGCACTGCAGGTGCTTGGGTGTCATGAGACGAGAGCTCTATGAAGAAGTATTGTCCATTAAACACTAATGAAGTCTTATATAATCATGTGATGCAAACACATAACCTAGAAAAGTGTTCTGAAGACTTATCAGTTAGAATTAAGAAAAACCTAAGTGTTTTCAAGTGTGAATTTGACAAAAGGTGGAAACAATGCAACAGAAAAAAGGCAGGTTTCTAGCAAACTGCTGTGTTTGGTTGAGCAGAGAAGTCATATTGTATAACAAAGATAGCAAATTCCCATTTATAGAACTGGAACTTCAAAACCAGAAGACCAAAAGTGGAAGGAAAACAAGACTGAATCAAGTTCACTCACTACTTGAAGAAAAAATCTTATGTGTTACACTCACATGACTTTCTCTACTCTTGTACAAACTATTTTCACAAACACTTATTCTCCATATGCTTCATTTTAATCGAGATATTGAGATGTTAATCTTATTGCTAATTTTCTTGTAGGTGCAAGGGAAATTGGTAGGCTTTAAGCGATAGTCAAATATTTTAAGAGCTGGTTGCTATGTGGAGTATTCCATTCTTTTTGCATTACCAGGACAAAAAAAAAAATTAATAACGAATTTCAGAAAAAGTAAAAGTATTGGAAAATTTAAGGGAACAAAAAGCAATATCTCGAGAATGGTTCACTCAACAAAAAATAATGTATGACATAAATTGTGTATTTTAACGCAATCTACATTTTTTGTATAGTCAAATTTTGTCTACCTCTTATGGTTTACCAGTAATGCAAAAGTCATGCACAATGAAGAATACTTTTGGAGACATTCCAGAAAATTCAAGATATACATTTCATTTGTCAGGGAATTTCTTGAAAACCTTCGTGTGGCATCTCTGGAAGATACTGAACCTAAATACCAAGTTTGGTGTTTATGCAATGTTTGTTTCTGAGTTATGCTGTTCTCTCTCTCTCTCTCTATCGCGCTTGCGCGCGCGCACACACACGCACACACACACACACACACACACACACACACACACACGTTTCCAAAAATGCTTTATATGCATTCAGTATTTCTGGTGAAATCTCGGTATCGAATTTTTGGGTGGAATACAATACTTCCCCTACTTACTATATGCAGTAGAGAAATAAAAATGCATGAGGAACTTGTATTAGCAACAGAGGCTTCTCTTAGAAGCTCTGGAAAAAGAGATGCTGCAGGAATACTGAGAGATACGACAAAAGCATCGCCGAGGGAGGGCTACAAAATACAAAAAAGCATTCAAATCATCCACAGCTGCACCAACGCAGTACACTGCAAAAGAAGCCTTGGGACTTTTGATAGATAATGGCTTATCATAAAGACAATATTTTAATATGAGAATTGGAGTAAAAGCAAGGAAAAGTGTCATTTATCCAGCTTACAATGCTGTGAGACAGGAGAAAGTGTAGTGCTATCCCTCGAAAGACGCTATAAAAGTGACTGAAATATGTTTACAAGATCTGGTGGTTGCTACTGTGCAACAAAATGCTATAAAACAGTGTGTTAAGGAAGGTGAAAGAATAAAAGCAGTGTTGAAGTAAGGTTTTGACAGCAGTAGCCATCAAAGTGTGTATAAACAAACATTTACTCTGACAATCCAGAACACAGTAATTCAGAATATTTGTAATTTCTTTGCTCCCGCAGCAGCTATTTTCTGTTTCAAATATTGACAAAAAGAGAACTATTTTGTGGAACAATCCTCGTCCTTGCTCTGCGAGATTTTGTCATCCGATTAGGTTTTGTATGAAAAGGAAATGACAGAGATGTGTAAAAGAGAGGTTGAGAATTTAGTTCTCACAGAAACAAAAATTGCTGATACGGAGATTAATATTGTATCCAAAATAATACTAACAATGGTCGAAGTCAAAATTTGTAATGCAATGTCATCTCAGAAATGTTATGTTTGTGGAACTACACCAAAAACCATGAAGAATATTCAGTTAAAATCAAAAGTAGAGAATGTTAGTTGATATGCATTCAGTCTGTCACCCTTACTGCATACATTCGATTTTAAGAGGGTCTTTTGAACGTTGTCTCCACCTTGATATGTGACCATAGCAAATTAGAAAACTAGCAAAGTGATAGTAGCTACAAACAAGCAGCATATAATAAAACGACTTCGCTCTGAGATGGGTCTAATCATCAGTCAGCCAAAATGTGGAGGTGCAGGGAATTGTAAAGACTGAAAAGCTGCCAGAAGATTTTTTAACAATACAGCCCAATCTATTGATATTACTGGGATCAGTGAAGAATTAAAAAGATGATTTGGTGTCTGGATTCCCCATTGATATCGACAATTTGACATATACACCGCGGAGACAACAAATTTGTTTCTTGAACTATATTAGTAATACTTCCTTCTAGACACAAGATCCTCCTCACTCATGGAGGAAGAATATTTGAATCCTGTGTTCTACCAATTCGTATGCTGAGTGAAGCAGTGCAAGAAACATTGCATAAACACATAAGAACATAAACAGAGAGAGGCATGCCAAGAAATTGCCTCAAAAATACAATATTCATGATGTATTAAACAGGGTACCCTTAAGTTCTGATCGAGCAATTTCCAGCTCCTTGTCTTTCTTGTGGTCTTTCCGGAGCAGTCTAGTATCTAGAAGTTATTCTGGATGCAGGGCTGAGTGGGCAAAAGCATGTAGATTGCAAAGTTAAGAAGGTCTACAATGCTTTGAGGGCATGTAGAAGATCCATTGGACTGAAGTGTGGCCTGAGATCCAAGGTGGTCAAATGACTAAATACACTTTGGTTATAAGACCACCAATAACATATGTGGTGCTGGTTAGGTGGCCTGCCTCTCAAGTGAAGGTAGTGGCTGCCGAGATGGACTCGCTATTATAACAGGGACAGTGTGCTTGACTCGTCTGCCTTAGAGACCTTCCTCTGCTAACAATAACCCAGCTTATGGTGAGGGCTCATCCTGACAGCTGGAGAAGCAAACCACTACCAAGCAGGCACATCATCTAATATTGGGGCCTAACAGAAGGTGAGCAAGTTTCTCCTGAATTTGACTAGAGTTAAGCTCAGAGGAGTTGTGGGCTATCTTACGGGCCACATACTCTGGGCAAACATCTTGAGGCAGTATTTTAATACCTGAATAATTTCAATTGTATTTTATAATAAATAAATTCAATAACAGCCCGCCTTGATACAATATGTATGCAATAATTATTTGAATTGTATGTATCAGTCATTGCAAATGCTTATTTTTATTGTAAATATGTTTTAATAATATTATGTGAGTACATTATACTTTAATAATGCAAGAGCTGTGAGAATAATAAGTTTTAAGTTGCTAACAATGAGGTGACCTTGTAGCAATAATGAGTTTAAGAGTTTGTAAAATTACTAGTCATGATTGCAGCAACGATAACGTAATTTCTGTGACTTTAAAATTAGCCAATCAACAGCAAAGAAAAGTTTTAAGTAAAATGTAGATATTCTATTGGACTAGAATTAGCCAATCAGAGACTTGAAATACCAAAGCTTACAAGTTTTGACCGTTGAAGTTACACAGTTGCTGGCAAACCTTGGTAGTGAACAGATGGAAGATGTGTTCTCTACAGAGATATTACATGTGAAGTGTAAAGTATGTATACGCGCTAAGTGAAAGTATTAAAGATTCTCACAGTTCTTAAAAAGTGTAGTGCTTTATAAAAAATCTGATGTGTTACACTCACATGACTTTCTCTACTCTTGTACAAACTATTTTTACAAACGCTTATTCTCCATATGCTTCATGTTAATCGAGATATCGAGATGTTAATCTTATTGCTAATTTTCTTGTAGATGCAAGGAGAATTGGCTTTAAGCATTTAAGAGCTGGTTGCTATGTGGAGTATTCCATTCTTTTTGCATTACCAGGACAAAAAAAAAAAAAAAAGAATAATGAATTTGAGAAAAAGTATAGGTATTGGAAAATTTAAGGGAATAACAAGCAATATCTCGAAAATGGTTTACTCAACAAAAAAATGTATACGACATAAATTGCATATTTTAATGCGATCTACATTTTTTGTGTAGTAAAATTTTGTCCATCTCTTATGGTTTACCAGTTATGCAAAAGTCGTTCACAATGAAGAACACTTTTGGAGACATTCCCAGAAAATTCGAGATATACATTTCATTTGTCATAAAAATATCTTAAACATATGATATTTTAATCAAAATCGTTAGAGCCATTTTTCAGAAAATTAAAGTTTTCGAAAAATGTTCCATGTAAAGGGTAGTCTGGGGTGGGGGGATTTTCTTGAAAACCTTCGTGTCGCATCTCTGGAAGATACTGAACCTAAATACCAAGTTTGGTGTTTATCCGACTGTTCGTTTCTGAGTTATGCTGTTCACAGACAGACACACGGACATGTTTCCAAAAATGCTTTTTTTGGATTCAGGAGGTCTCAAAACATGTATTTCCGGTGAAATCTCGGTATCAAATTTTTGGTTGGAATACAATACTTGCCCTACTTACTATATGTGGCAGAGAAAGTAAAAATGTGCAAGGATTAAATAAAGAAGTGAATTAAAAAAGTTAAATTCTGTGATGTCTACATTCTTGTTGCACCATGCCTTGACTAAGAGAAACATGTCTCTAAAAGTAAGACTGACGCAGCCGAGGCAAATTCAAACATAAATAATATATAGAAGAAGTGTTAATAACAAAGTTAAATATTATAGTGTAAAACTTGGAGTGTAATAACAAAAACACATCTTGAAATCAGCTTCTCATATGTAGCAGCATATTCCGTAATAACTAACTATTACGTAATCAACAAATTCAAAACTGACGCCCAAAGCGTGTTGCAAAATTAAACTAAAGCAACTAAAAATGTACGTAAAAATAAAATTTCGTAACCCAACAAAACAAAAGCAGCACAACATAACCTTCTTCAAGTTTAAAATTTACGTAACAACATATCTACTTCAAGTTGGCTTCCCAAGCGTGGAGCTAAATACAATCTTCAAGTTTACGTAAACATATATACACAACACCAATAACTACTTCAAGTTGGCTTCCACACGTGGGGCATACCATCTTCAAGTTGTCGTCCAACTGCGGGGCAAAACAAAAGCAGCACAACATAACCTTCTTCAAGTTTAAAATTTATGTAACAACATATCTACTTCAATCTATGCACAATGGACCTTACACAAAACTGTTTCATACAGACCAGTGAACTTGAATAATGCCAAAATATGAGGCACAATGGGCTCTTGAGCCATGCATGAGGCCGATCAGTTATAATCATCATCAACACTTGTGTGTATGTGCATGCGAGTGTTGCTACACTAGGATGTGACAGTATTTCTGTGCTATGACTTTAAAGTTGGTTTACAGAAGAGAGAATGCTTTGAAAGGCTGCATCAGACATTTGGGTATCTTTGCTCTTTGCAATCTATGATTTATTGATAGTTCAAAGAGATAAGAAGAGTGAAGAATTGTTTGTTTAGGTTACATAAATATTATTATGTATATTTGAAAAATATGTGTGTTATGTAATTATTTAGATCCACATTGAGGGACGCCACTTTGAGAAAGTATTGTATTTGTGTGAGATGTGAGAATCCCCGCGTATGTGCATCACTTTGAGAATGTATTTAGGTTACATAATGAAGATACACTTTGATGTTGTTTCATGCTTGGGACGCCAAACTTTATAGTGAAGATGATGCTTGTTTTACGTAATATTATTAAAGTTATTTGCTTCAGCTGCTTTCAGTCGCACTATAGAAACACAAGTTCTTTTAAGATTGTGATAAGACAAGAATTAAAATACGTCACAGAATTTACTTTTTAATTTCACTTCTTTTTTATTTCTCTTTATACTTGCACATTTATAAACACAACACTTTATAAAAGAAAACTGTGAGCACTTTATATATTCTAGCGGAGAATACAATTTTTACCATCCGTACTCTACAACATCTTACCTGCGACTTTTTAGTTTGCTCTGTATAACATCTTGCCCGCAACTGACTGAATACAATAGTAAAAATCTTATAGTTTTGGTAATGTGAGTCTCTTATTGGCTAATTCTAGTCCAATAGAATTCAAGTATTCAAACTAAAACTTTTCTTTACTTTTGATTGGCTAATTCCAAACTGTAAGCGAAATTACGTTATTACCGATCTTTTCATAACCAGTATTTTTTTTTAAATTCCAGACACATTGTCACCAAAATTACATTACCTTATTATTAACCTCCTAAAACATATTATTCTAACAGTTTTGGCACTATTAGATGTATATAAACATTTACATAACATTAATAAATGCATTTACAATAAAAATAAGTATTTACAATGACTTTACATACCATATAAATAATAATTATATACTACTGTTTTCAAGGTGGGCTGTTATTGAATTTAATTACAATAAAACACAATAAATATCATTTAGGCATTAAAATACTGCCTCAAGAGGAAATACTTCCCTTGAATATAAAAACTGTGCAGAGTGATCAGCTACAGCAACAACAGATGAAAGCAGAGCTCATGTTACAGGAAAATCACCATTGCACTTATTGTCAGATTCAAAAAGCCCTGAATGTTGGACTGGCAGCTGTGAACACCATTCTTAAAGAAAAACTTTACATTAGGAAGCTCTGCAGTCGAATCCCTCAAAATCTCACAAATGAGCAGAAACAATGGTGCCAGGAAATTTTGATGGGGGAAGATCCAAAAACACATGTTCAACATTGTAAAAAGTGATGAAGGCTGAATATACCAGTATGGTCCAAAAACTAAGAGATACTTGTCAGTCTGTATCTCTCCAGGAGAGAATCCCCCCAACAAAAGTGAAGCAAGTCAGAAGATGCTCTGTACATTCTTCTCAGCTAGTGGTCAAATTGTGACAATTTCGCTTGGTACAAAAACACTACTGTGAGATGGTACACCAAGTTTTTAATGAACTGAGAGCAAGAGCCCTTGGACTGGTCTGCATAGAATTTCGTTGTACCATTACGGTACCTCTGCCCATACTGTGAAGTAGAATTGTTGTTGCATAATGTTTAAACCTGAAGTAGGTTATGCTGGCTGCTTTTGTTTTGTTTGGTTACGTAATTTTACTTTAAGTAAGAATTAGTTGCTTTAAGGAGTTGGAAGCTTAACTTGAAGAAGTATTGTTCTTGGAGTTTACTTTGTTTAAGACGTTTGCAACATGCTTGGGGCGTCGGTTTGAATTTTATGATTATGTAATAGTTACTGTTATTATGCAATATGCTGATACGTACGAGAAGCTGATTTCAAGATGTGTTTTTGTTATTACACTCAAAGTTTTACACTATAATAATTAACTTGGTTATTAACACTGCTTCTATATATTATTTATTTTTGAATTTGCCTCGGCTGCGTCTGTAACGTTTGTAGAGTCATGTATCTTAGTCAAGGCGTGGTGCAACAAGAATGTAGACACCACAGAATTTAACCTTTTTAAATTCACTTCTTTTATTAATTCTTGCACATTTTTATAAAGCACTACACTTTTTAAGAACTGTGAGAATCTTTAATACTTTCACTTAGCGCGTATATATATTTTACGATTCACACGTAATGTTTCTGTACAGAACACATCTTACATCTGATCACTACCAAGGTTTGCCAGGAACTGAGTAACCCTCAACGGTCTAAACCCATAAGCTTCGGTATTTCAAGTCTCTGATTGGCTAATTTTAGTCCAATAGAATATCTGCATTTTACTTAAAACTTTTCTTTGCTGTTGATTGGCTAATTTAAAACTGTTACAGAAATTATGTTATCGTCGTTCTAATCATGACTAGTAATTTTTAAAACTCTTAAAACTCATTATTGCTAAAAGGTTACCTCATTATTAGCAACTTAAAACTTATTATTCTCACAGCTCTTGCATTATTAAAGTAAATAATGTATTCACATAACATTAATAAAACATGTTTACAATAAAAATAAGCATATGCAAATGACTGTTACATACATTTTAAATAATTATTACATACATACTGTTTCAAGGCAGGCTGTTATTGTATGTATTTATTTATTATAAAATACAATTGAAATTATTCAGGTATTAAAATACTGCCTCAACTGCACTAGAAACACCCCAAATTCTACAGGAGTGGAACATTTGTTCCATCCTCTCTACAGTCCAGGTATGGCCCCATGTGACTTCTTTCTATTTGCCAAAATAAAAGAAAAATTTTTCAAATCAACGATTTGAAACTGAAGCTAAAGTAGCTGCTGACGAAGAATGTGGTTGTACTCTCTCCAAAGAAGAATGGTGTTCAGCATTTGGAAAGCGGTTTGAAAGGGTGAGACACTGTATAGGCTGCAATGGAGAATACTTTGAGAAGCTGCAATGATCAGATCTAAACTTTTACTGCAACCCTCGTATTGCAGGATAGCTCAAGTAAGTATAATAGTATCAAAAGTGCCAAAAATCCATTGTTCAAATTCTAGCCGTGACACTGCCTGATTTGTATATCATCCAATATAAAATTTATACTCAATCATATTGTTTTCCAGCTTTAACTGTTCACAAGATGTTTTGGGTTGTTGGTTGGAATTTTGCAGCATTTGAAGCTACACAATTCGTAAATGCTTTGCTTCTCATTGAAATATCAAGCCCAACTTGTTTTTAAATATTTGACAGTCGTAGTAGCATCCTGTGTGCTTCTACGGAACTCTACAAAAAGTATACATTACCATGATTAACAAGATGTAGAAAACAAAACCCTACTTTTTTATGAATAATTTGCAGAATAGATGCTAAATTAATAACAGCAGGTGGAAAACGTAATGTGACTATAAAAGCTGGTTTACAACAACCAAGAACGAAAAAGCTGAAGTTCGTGTATTTTAATGGGAGCGTTCACAATTGACAGGAAAGTTTCCCGGATCCCAGAAACGAGAAACAAAACTTGGGCAAGTTCTAACTTTTTCATTCTCATTCCCAGGGACTGCATATTGCATGCATATTATACATATTATAGTCTTCACTGTAAAGATTATTCTAGGTGACCATGACATGAAACAGCCATTAGTGCTCTCTCTAGTCGCAGGCTGGAAACATGAAACTGGAAGAAATTCTAGCATATGTGCATCCTAACCTCAGATCCATTGAGCATTGTTTCTTTTAGTGAACAGGCTATCTATAGTTTGTTTATATGCAACTATTGCCTCAAAAACTACAAAGAACAGCAAAAGCTGGTAGATATTAACAAAGTACAAGAAACAACTTTACCCTATACCATTAAATAAAGGAATGAAAGCTTGGTACAACAAGAGGAATTACAAATGTAGGGATCTGCAATTAGATAATGCTTACTCTGGCAAAACTTGACATTTGTTAACCTACATTATGATGCCTGCATTGGAAACAGGTGAGAAAATATCATTGGTCAGTTAAAATAAATGAAATACCAATGAGCAAAATTAACTTTTCACTTTGTGATTGATATTATTGTTGATACGCATTCCCAATCTCATTAACAGGCTATTGTTAATCAACACCTTGTATGCTGCACTGCTTCCCGTTCTCGTTTCTCTTTTGGTTACCATTCTTGGCAATTGTGAACCAAAATCTTGTATGTTGTATTCCTTCCCATTCTCGTTTCCATTTTGGTTACTGTTGTCAGGATACTGTGAACCAAAATCTTGTATACTGCATTGATTCCCATTTCCATTTTGGTTACTGTTCTTAGCAATTGTGAATCACCATTAACACATCAGATTTTTCAATTCATAACTTAGTGGCTCACATTGGTAGTGTAAAACAAGAATTATCAATACATAAATTAATGCCAAGTGTAAATAATGAATTGTTATTTTAAATGTCAGTCATTCAATTTCTTCATGCTATTTATTTTGTTGATAAAACATGTATATACCCGTATGCTCACTTAATAGCTGACCAACATAAAGAATGAACTATTATTTTAAGGGTTGAATTCATAGTTGTTGCTTATGTGAAAAGGAGATGCTTAAGCAATAAGTATTTCCTTCTGATAAGGAATAGCTTATTTCCATTTGGTATACATTGATGGTACTTATATGCTCAGCACTAAACATTTATGTCCAAAGCAAATGTAGCAACATGGTTCAGCTGTTTCACAGCCACTCGGATGTGTGAAGGAATGTGTAAATGAACATGCAGGTCACCACATAGCAGCCAGCTGCCATTTTCATTTTCACTGTTGGTTTTGTTTTGTTTAAGGGCACTCAACTTCTAGGTCATGGTCTAGGTCTTCTAAAAAAGATCATGGCAAAGGCCAGAGATAAACGTGAATATAAAAACATAGCACGTCATAAATAAATATATACACTAAACCAATCAGTATGAAAAACATGCTATTAAGATGACTAAATTTGCATTTGAAATTTACCTTTGACACAAAATTTAAAATCCTATCAACCACTAAGACCTCCGCAAGATTGGCCGGCAGTTGCAGAGAGTCCCGAAGATGTACTAGAGCAATACACTCTAGCAACACTGACGGAATGACCGATCCTTGCCAAAAAGCAGACAAATAGGGGCAGGGTCACACTTAAAAAGATAACTGCATAAAATTGCAGTGACCAATATGCAACCGAGTCAAAATCATCTCGTCACGAAGAGATATGCAAGATGAAGTTAACCGGTTTATCGGAATGTACTTAGCTACCCTAAGCTTGTTTCCATGGAGAGGCAACCACTCCTCGCGCCAGCACTGCTCTCCACACAAGCCTAAAGTCTTCCGACGTTACCAGAGGTATTGTAACACTGGGTTCCGTGGTTGCCGCCTTAGCTGCCATATCTGCAAGTTCATTCCCCGGCACACCAACATGACCAATCACACTCCACATTAATGCCAGAAACATATAAAACATGAAGGGCATCCTGGATTCGCTGAACAATGGGGTGGTACTTGTACAGCTCACAAAGGCTGTGAAGTGCACTTAGAGAGTCACTCAAAATGAGACAGTCTCCCAATTTTCAATGGCGCACAAGCATAATGGCTCGGGAAATAGCATACAGCTCCGCACAATAAATGGATGTGCTATCACGACAACCGAATGTTTAGGGTTCGGTACCATGAACATAATCACATCCAACACCACTGGTGCTCTTAGATCCATCGGTGTAGATCAAAATTCGGTCACTGTAATCAGACAGAAATTATAAAAAACGGGTGCGGATACTAAACGTAGGCATCGTAGACTTCTGGTATACTGTTATCCCAAGACCTATGTGAGTTGTCGCACATAATCAAGGGAGGAAACCCTCTCCCCGTTAGCAAACATGCTAGGCATTTCAATGTCGCACTTTTTTAGAAGCTCCCAGAAACAAACACCTGCAGGCTTTGGATTAATGGAGCCATTTCTATAACATTCATCCAGCGCAGTGTGAGAAAACGAAGCGAACGTTGGATGTTGAGGCATACATTTAAGCGCACAGCCATAATTTCCCAAGAGGATTTCACGCCGATAATGCAGAGGAGGTTTTGCCGATTCAGCATAAAGACTCATAACTGCGAGCAGATGGCTGTACTAAGGAAGAAATGATATACCCCTAGTCTATTTTTGATCAGACCAGTGCGTGATACAGTTGCAGCAAAATAGTTCGATCCGGCCTCCAAAATTTGCCATTTAATATCCACAAGATATTCAGAGAACGGTCACATTGCGATTTCAACTGTGCTATATGCAATGACCAGCTAAGTTTCCTATCAAATGTCAGCCCCAGGAATCTCGTCGAATCTGCGAATGGTAGTAAATCTGGACTGAATCGGAGCGAAGGTGGTAATCATCTCCTAAGGCGCACAAGTTCACGCAGATTGACTCCACAGTTGAGAAACGAAAGCCGTTTTTAGAACTCCAATCTTGGAGCTTATCTAATGCATTGCTGCATACGGCATTTCAAACATGGCGCACACAGAGAAGTACAATAAATGGCTAAGTCGTGTACAAATAAGCATGACGATACCCCTGGAGGAACACATTTATAGATAGAATTAATTGCTGTAGCAAACAGTGTAACGCTTAGTACCGATCCCTGAGACACTCCACTCATCTGAACGGAAAGGTTCGAAAAAACCGAGCCGATCCTTACTCGAAAAACGCTGTCCTACATAAACCCCTGAATGAACAAAGGTAAGCATCCACGTATATTCCAGGCGTATAGGGAACATAGTATCTCTGCTCGCCAACATGTATCATAAGCCTTCTCGAGGTCAAAAAATATTGCAACGGTTTGACAATTTTTCATGAATCTGTTCATGATGTGTCGACAATGACACAGTGAGAAAGTTAATTTTAGCCTCGTATTTTTTTGTTGCCAACTTTGAAGAAGTTATTTAGCTGGATGTGAGAAGCCCCCACGTATGTGCGTCACTTTGAAGTAGTATTTAGCCCCACGTTGGGCGCCACTTTGAAGAAGTTGTGTTCTTCAAACTTATGGAGATTAGTATTTAGGTTCCGTAGTTGTTTGGAGTTTGCCCCATGCTTGGAGACCACTTTGAGAAAGTGTTTAGCTTACATAATATTATTACGTATATTTGAAAAAATGTGCTGTTATGTAATTATTTAGCCCCATGTTGGGGGGTAATTTTAGCCTCGTATTTTTTTTGTTGCCAACTTTGAAGAAGTTATTTAGCTGGATGCTGATTGTGAGAAGCCCCCACATATGTGCGTCACTTTGAAGTAGTATTTAGCCCCATGTATTTGAAGATACACTTTGATGTTGGTAGACGTTTGGGATGCCAAACTTTGTAGTGAAGATGATGCTTGTGTTACGTAATGTTATTTAAATCTGCCTCGGCTGCTTCAGTCGCACTTTACAAACATAAGTTCTTTTTCAGGTTGTGATATGACAAAAATTAAAGACGTCACAGAATTTACTTTTAAATTTCACTTCTTTTTATTTCTTTATACTTGCACATTTATAAAACACAACACTTTATAAAAGAAAAACTGTGAGAAAACTTTATACATTCTTAATGTATTTACTAGCGGAGAACATAATTTTTGCCATCTGCACGCTATCACATCATGTCCACGACTTTTACATCTGCACTCTATAACACCATGCCCACGACTGACATATTTCAATGGTAAAAACCTTAAAGCTTTGGTAATGCTGGTCTCTTATTATTATTAATAGAATTTAAGCATTCAAACTAAAACTTTTCTTTACTGTTGATTGGCTAATTCCAAACTGTAAGCGAAACTTACGTCAATACCGATCTTTTCATGACCAGTACTTTTCAAAATTCCAGACACATTATTGTCACAAAATTACATTATTACCTCATTATTAACAACATAAAACATATTATTCTCACAGTTTTGCACTATTAGAGTATATAAACATTTACATAACGTTAATAAATATGTTTACAATAAAAAATAAGTATATGCAATGATTTACATACAATTTAAATAATAATTATATACATAATGTTTTCAAGGTGGGCTGTTATTGAATTTAATTATAACAAAAATACAATTAATATTATTTAGGCATTAAAATACTGCCTCAACAGGGTGGTCCATTGCTGAACGGCACCTCCGAAAACCGGACTGAGTGTTGGTCAGCAGGTTGTGAGTTTCCAACCACCATGCCAACCGTCCATTGATCATGCATTCCATCACCTTCGAAATGCAACTGGTGAGGGAAACAGGATGGTAGCTGGAAGAGAGATGATGGTCTTTCCAGCATTCAAAATGGGTATGACAGTGGCCTCCCGCCACTTTTTCAACCCAAACACGATTATAGACTTCGAGTAGGAAATCCTTACCTTCAGGAGAGAGCTGTTGGAGCATTTGTACATGGATACGATCAGGTCCTGGTGCTGATAATCGCGAAGATGAAAGAGCATGTTGTAACTCTGCCATGGTGAAGAGGCGATTATAATCTTCAAGATTTCCTGAACAAAAAAGGAAACCTTCAGATTCAACCTGAGTCTGAATAGGAAGGATCTCAGGTGAATAGTTATCAGAGCTAGACACTTGAGCGAAAGCACGGCCAAATGTGTTAGCCACGTCAAATGCATCAACAACAGCTCCTGCAGCTGCTTTAAGACCGGCAACCGGCATGTGGGTCAATTTTCCGACCACACGCCTTAACTTATCCCAAATGACAAGGAAGGTGTATGTCGATTAAATGAAGCAACAAACTTGCTCCATGATGTCTTTTTGCTATCCTTTATAAAATCACTTGTATGACCAAAGCGCTGGCACTTAGAGCATCTGAGCGGGTTGGGGATATATGGCCTAACTTCAATGGCTTCATACCCTGCCTTAATCCTTTAGGTAGTTCTACCCGAACAAAGTAAGAAACAGAGTACGAGTAAGCACAAATTCACCTTTCTCCGTTGAACCCTATATACGTCACACCTTGATCTTCTAAATTCTCTTGAATCTCCTCAGTGGACATAACATCCAATGCACAGGTGTTTACAACACTGCACGAGGAGTTCAAGGACTTGTGCATCTCTACTCTAATTGCATAGCTTCCTAACAGGTTGGCTTTCAAGATAGTCACTGCCTAAGATGTTGAATTTGCTTCAACCAGGAGCGTGTCATTGCGACTTCTGATGCATGACTTCACAGGACCAGCTATTTTATCAAGACCCTTCTGCACTATAAAAGGGTTCACTGACGTAAACTTCTTACCTTCCTCTGTTCCATTAATTACTAAGTAGCGAGGATCACAACACTCTACTTCTTCTTTTCCATTTACCTGTTTTTGTTTTTTTGTTTTGGATTTTTCCATGGCAAAAAATCCTCCACCACTGCAAATGTCTCCGATGGCATGATCACATCCTCGATGCTCACCCCATCTTAGGTGAGAGACCTTGCTCACCTTAGGGGACCCAATCGCCTTCAGGAGTGTAACAAGCTCATGTAATGGCCCCTCCCCAGGACTGACCTTTATCAGCAGAAACGAACAGCTTACATGATACTCAGGGGCTGGCAATTACCCAGTCACCCTCATTTTTACTTTCTCTACTATGTATAGTAATTAGGGGAAGTATTGCATTCCACTCAAAAATTTGATACCGAGATTTCACAAGAAATACATGTTTTGATACCCCCTGAATCCAAAAAAAAGCATTTTTGGAAACATGTCCGTCTGTGTGTCTGTGAACAGCATAACTCAGAAACGAACAGTTGGATAAACACCAAACTTGGTATTTAGGTTCAGTATCTTCCAGAGATGCAACACAAAGTTTTTCAAGAAAATCCTCCCACCCCAGACTACCCATTACATGGAACATTTTTCGAAAATTATAATTTTCTCAAAAATAGCTCAAACGATTTTGATTAAAATATCATATGTTTAAGATATTTTCATGACAAATGAAATGTATATTTCGAATTTTCTGGGAATGTCTCCAAAAGTGTTCTTCAATGTGAACGACTTTTGCATAACTGGTAAACCATAATAGATAGACAAAATTTTACTACACAAAAAATGTAGATCGTGTTAAAATACACAATTTATGTTATATACATCTTTTTTGTTGAGTGAAGCATTTTCGAGATATTGCTTGTTATTCCCTTAAATTTTCCAATACTTATACTTTTTCTCAAATTCGTTATTCATTTTTTTTGTCCTGGTAATGCAAAGAGAATGGAATACTCCACATAGCAACCAGCTCTTAAAACATTTGACTATCGCTTAAAGCCTAGCAATTCCCCTTGCATCGACAAGAAAATTAGCAATAAGATTAACATCTCGATATCTCGATTAACATGAAGCATATGGAGAATAAGCGTTTGTAAAAATTGTTTGTATAAGAGTAGAGAAAGTCATGTGAGTGTAACACATCAGATTTTTGCTGTTGTTTTGTGTTCACAACAGCTGTTGAGCACGTGGTAGAAATTTGAGAGTTTTAAATGGTATATTTGTTTATTAGTTAACTTTCATTTAAAATCAAGTATATTGTAAATTTAGTTAAGGGTTTGTAATAATAGTTATACAGTTACACTAGTTAGGTTGAAATCATGCCAAAAGGAAAACATTTCAGCGAGCAGGAAAGAAACTAACTGACTGGGTGATGAGATACAAAGACATCACAGAATGCAAGCAATCAGACCCTGTGTGATGCATTGGCCTTAAGTGATATTTACTTGTGGACTGTTTTAAAAATGAAAATCTGACTTTCTAGCATAAAGTGTTAGTAGCTAGAAGTATTTACAATATGCACACTGTGTATATGCAATTACTACAGCATCCAGCAGTAATCAGAAGAGCATAAGTACCCAGTAACTTAGAATGTTTGGCTTTAACAGAGGTTTTATATGCAAAATCAGTAAACCTCTGTTTAAGGTTTTGATAACCGACATAGAAGTGGTTGCAAATATACAATTTCACTAAAATAGGTTAAATACCTCAGAACTAGTTTCGAGGAATCACTTCCTCATTGTCAGCTGATTGCAACTGGTTGGCTTTCCTCTGATGGTTACAGATGACTCTCTATGCCTCTAGTGGTGGTTCTACAAGTTTAGTGATCAAGTTTTTGTCCATAGGGATGTTGAAATTCATTAACCTTGGACGAAATTTCCAAAGAAATACTTTCTACCAAATGTTTAATTCAGTAGGTTTTTGTGCCTGCTTGACAAGTGATATTGTGTCCTAATCTTTGCAATCCTTGCAATGTATTCTATAAATGCCGGATTTTTTATAAGCTGGCATTTTTTTCTTTTTGGTTTGCATTTATGAGGAATTTTATGCTGAATTTATTTTCGGGGATGAGTGCCACATTGCTATCACTGAATAATTTTCTTTATTTTAAAATAAAGAGAGTTGAGGGTTGTTACACTATATCACTAAAATATTCTTACTTAAACGCGTTTGGGGAGATGGCTTGTTCCCATTGTCAGCATGTTCTCAACTGACAATGACCGGAAACATCAGTTGAGAGCATGCTGATGATGGAAACAAGCCGTCTCCCGAAACGCGTTCAAGTAAGAACATTTTAGTGATGTAGTGTAACAACCCTCAACTCTCTTTATTTTAAATTATGACACATCACTGTTACTAGCTTCTAAATCTTCAAAATTAGTCAATTTTCTTTAATTTGTTATGTGCCCATGGGCAAAATGCGACTGTTTTATATGTCGGATTTTGTTTGTGTGGTTTGAGGTTTGTATTTTCTTCATCATTTTTTGTTGCTTGAATTTTTTGATTAACCTATCCACCATATCTGTTTTGTAGCCATATTTTCTAGCTGTTTTTAAAATAACTTGGTATTCTAAGTTATATTCCTTAACATTGAGGGGGATCCTCACTAATCCATGGGTCAAACTGTTGAAAACTGCAACTTTGTGTGATGGGGGTTGTAACTATTGTTTTTTATATAATTATCCATACAGGTGTTTTTTCTGTATATTCCAAAAGTTAATCCATTGTTTTTCTTCTTCTTCATGATTTTTAGGTTCAGCTAGGGGAGCTGGTTATCCAATTCAGTTTCCATAGTAAATTTAATATTACTGTCTTGCAAATTCAATAATTTAAGAGCAACTTGTACATGTTTCTTGTTAACTATTGTGAATACGTCGTCGACATATCTGGCCAAAGTTTTAAATAACCACTTTTATGTATTATATTTAATCTTTTCACTATGTCTTCCGATTTAAAAATAACAAACATATTTTTGCAAATTAATGGTAAAGACCTGTGACTTGTTAAGTGATTCATTGCAGTCATACTGATTATGCAAAATAGCCAATTTGATCTCGAAAATCACTGCAGAGATGCACTTTATTAAATGATTCTGAATGAATGCAGGGGAATCTCGTTTTCTAGGGACCTAACGACTTTGGACAACATAAATGGGAAAATGTCTGAACAGAAAACATATGGATATTGTCATAGCACTGAGATCCTATACATTATCTTTTGAAGTAAGCCTGTCTCACGTTGTAACTGCATAACCTCTGTTTGTTAAGGCTATGTTGTTTAGCAGAGGCATTAGATCATTACAACAGCAGCTTTGGTAAATCGATATCACTTCTTAAATTCAGCATCCCTATGTGTTTCAAGTGAATTCTGCAAATCATGCAAATTCTTTTATGCGCAGTACAGTTTCGTTATGAGATTCCATATACTCTACGAAATCTCTGTTATCGTTAACCTCCGTTGTAGGCAGTTGATGAAAGATAGCATCGGCTCTTCTTATTGTATATCAGCGGAGGTCGGAGCTTCCTTATATGAATAAGTATTTCCTTATTCACCTGAAGGAGGAGCATCTGTGTATTGAAAATCCCTGCTTAAGGACTTCCTTGAAATAAGCGACGACTATGAATTTGACCATAAATGCAGTCATTCAATTTCTTCATCCTATTTATTTTATTGATAAAGCATGTATATAACCGTATGCTCACTTAATAGCTGACCAGCATTTCACTTTCAGGGAAAAACTGATAGCTGTACTTATTCAGATGGGAATACCTTCTCAGCCGGTTTCCTATATGGCCTGTCAGTCAGCCAGTTAAGGTTATCTAGAGAGTAGGCTATGACCTATATTATTGAAGTGAAACTTCCTTAGGCAAAGTAGGGCAAATTGGCCTGCATCAGATGAAAAGTGAAACACATGAGTTGGCATTATCAAGGGACTCCAACTGACAGTTGGGAAGAAAGAGAGGGAGAATCATTTCTATTCTCTCCGTCGCATACATGATAGACAATCTAGGTGCATGCATCACATGTACTGCATTAAAATGTAGCATAGGAACCAGTGGATAATTGCACATAAGCTGAACATGTAGTATTACTGTTGTATTAGTAAAATTTTAAAGTGATTGTGTATCCACATAACCTTTTTTTGACAGTTATATTTCTTCAAATAAAAAAATCTGATGTGTTACACTCACATGACTTTCTCTACTCTTGTACAAACTATTTTTACAGACGCTTATTCTCCATATGCTTCATGTTAATCGAGATGTCAATCTTATTGATAACTTTCTTGTAGATGCAAGGAGAATATGGTAGGGTTTAAGCGATAGTCAAATATTTTAACGCTGATTGCTATGTGGAGCATTCCATTCTCTTTGCATGTCCAGGACAAAAAAAAATGAATAACGAATTTGAGAAAAAGTATAAGTATTGGAAAATTTAAGGGAATAACAAGCAACATCTCGAAAACGGTTCACTAAACAAAAGAAATGTATATGACATAAATTGTGTATTTTAACGCGATCTACATTTTTCGTGTAGTAAAAGTTTGTCTATCTATTATGGTTTACCAGTTATGAAAAAGTTGTTGACAATGAAGAATACTTTTGGAGACATTCCCAGAAAATTCGAGATATACATTTGATTTGTCATGACAATATCTTAAACATATGATATTTTAATCAAAATCATTAGAGCCATTTTTGAGAAAATTAAAATTTTCGAAAAATGTTCCATGTAAAGGGTAGTCTGGGGTGTGGGGATTTTCTTGAAAACCTTCGTGTCACATCTCTGGAAGATACTGAACCTAAATACCAAGTTTGGTGTTTATCCGACTGTTCGTTTTTGAGTTATGCTGTTCACAGACACACAGACAGACATGTTTCCAAAAATGCTTTTTTTGGATACAGAGGGTCTCAAAACATGTATTTCCGTTGAAATCTCGGTATCGAAATTTTGGGTGGAATACAATACTTCCCCTACTTACTATACGTAGTAAAGTAAAAACCTAATGAACATCTTGATTTATTTCGAGTCAATTGGAAAATGGTCAGATGATTACGATGGTGGTCATCTACATATGAAACAATTAATGATATCTTTAAATTCATTCATTAAGTCTTATTGGCCTCACTCTTGAAGGTGCAGCATTGTTGGAAAAACATATGGACAAAATGCCAGTGATTATGAGTGGTGATTTCAACAACAACTTCAACTCAGGCAAAGCTCAACCATTGATAAGCCTTTTGGTTGAAATCTTCAAATTAAAATTGAACACTGACAAAGCTCAGTCTACAATCATGTCAGGCGCTACCATCGATGGAGTATTCTCTTGTTATTTAGAAAAATTTACAGTCCAAGTTATTGGTGTCATACTTCAACTACCATAAATCCATAATTTCCTTCTTACAGTATCAATTAATGGAAACTGATGAATAAAAGAAATAATTAATTTTATTAAGACAGATTTTCTTCAATCAAATTCCACATAAGCGTTTCCTAATCATTAGCAAATGCTAGAATCTAAGAAGTTTCACTTCTAACGCGCAAGAGTCTCACAAATTATTATACATTTAAAATATTTAAAGACAAATAAAATGTATATGTTGAATTTTGAGTGAAAAGCCCACAAAGTTGTCTTCATTCACAATGAATTTTGTATAACTGGTAAACCAACAAAAACCTAAACATAAAACGTTATCGTAATATTGTAACAGCCCTGCCTGTAGGTCTTACTTACCTTTAACTCCAAATCTTCTGATTTCACTTGAGCTACTAATGTTGTTAAACACCAAGGTTCTTCTTTTATTTCCATTTTGGTATCCATTTCTTGTGCATAATTTACAAAATCTGAATTAATAACAGCCACCTCTGAACCAGCAGTCTCTTGAGCTAACTGTCCTTCCAGACAGCAAGGTTCTTCCTTTATTTTCATTTTGCTACCCATTTCTTGTACCTCTGAAGTCAGAGACTTTTCTGATTTTATATCAGATGATGTTCTTTGAAACAAACTCTTTATTATCGGATAAACCTCAGCATAAAAACTGAAATAACTAACTCATTTTTCAAATGAGATGCTAAAAGAAGGATCCTCAGGTTTCATTAGATTATATTTCATGTTGAGAATCTTCACTCCATGTTATTTGCCAAGTATGCAGCAAAACCTAAAGGAAAACAGAAAAATATCAATATTTAATGTGAAACTGTTGCAACAAGCAAAGTAAAAAACAAGAATACAACCCCCTTGGCCAGTACCCGAGAATATTGCTTTTAAGAAAAGGCACCCAATATTGAGTCTCAAACAATCTTGGAGTCAGCAGTGGCAGACCCCGCCATGGAGACAGTGCATGCTGCTATTGATGAATGGCCAGATAGGCTCTGTATTAGGGCCTTTTTATCATTTTGAAAAATAATATCCTCAGGTTTCATTCGTTGATCTTTTATGTTGAGAATCTTCACCTCAAGTTATTTGTCAAGAACACAAACTATTCTAGAAAGTTCATTTTTTTATGTACTATATTTTAATTCAAATAAATCTTTACATAAACAGCTACATTACACATTTCGTTATAGATACAAAGTGAACAGCGATAGTCAAATGTTTAACAACTGGACGCTATATGCTGCCTTACTGTTTCCATGACATCGCGAGAAACAACTGAATGTTAAGAGGGCTTTAAGACAATTGCTAAGTGTTGAACAACTCGAACCATTACTAACGATGTCTCAGAAATGGCGTAAGCCACAAAAAGCATACTGTGCTTCAATGAGATGTACATTTCTTGTGCAATATGTTTTCATCTATCGCATAAAGTTTATCAGTCATACAAGATTCCTGCCGAATGAAGATGACTTCACAGCCTCTTGCTAGAAAATTCAAGATAAACATTTTATTTGTCATGTACATATCTTTAATATATGGTATTTTAATAAATATCATTACAGTCATTTTTTAGAAAATTAAAAATGTCCACAAATGTTCCATGTAAAGGGAACTTTAGGGTGGGGGATTTTGTTGAAAATCTTCATGTCTCATCCTCGGAAGATTCTGTATTTAAATACCAAGTTTCGTATTTATCTAACTTTTCGTTTTTGAGTTATGCGGTTCACAGACAAACAAACACACATATGGACTTTTTACTTTCTCTACTACGTATAGTAAGCAGGGGAAGTATTGTATTCCACCCAAATATTCGATACTGAGATTTCACCGGAAATATATGTTTTGAGACCCCCTGTATCCAAAAAAAGTATTTTTAGAAACATGTCAATGTGTGTGTCTGTGTACAGCATAACTCAGAAACGAACAGTCGGGTAAACACCAAACTTGGTATTTAGGTTCAGTATCCTCCAGAGATGCGACACGAAGGTTTTCAAGAAAATCCCCCCACCCCAGATCACCCTTTACATGGAACATTTTTCGAAAATTTTAATTTTCTCAAAAATGGCTATAACGATTTTGATTAAAATATCATATGTTTAAGATATTTTCATGACAGATGAAATGTATATCTCAAATTTTCTGAGAATGTCTCCAAAAGTGTTCTTCATTCTGAACGACTTTTGCATAACTGGTAAACCATAAGAGATATACAAAATTTTACTACACAAAAAATGTAGATCACATTAAAATACACAATTTATGTCATTTACATTTTTTTTGTTGTGTGAACCATTTTCGAGATATTGCTTGTTATTCCCTTAAATTTTCCAGTACTTATACTTTTTCTCAAATTCGATATTCATTTTTTTTTTGTCCTGGTAATGCACAGAAAATGGAATACTCCACATAACAACCACCTCTTAAAATATTTGACTATCACTTAAAGCCTAGCAATTCCCCTTGCATCTACAAGAAAACTAGCAAAAAGATTGGACAATATCATCTTACAGTGTGCCCCACGGCGATGAATATGATGTGTTATATTGTCCAACAGATGTCACACTATGCCATGCACTAGCTCAACACATGTAACGTATGTCATATGTTTATGCTGCCAACATATAACAAATTAATGCCGCCAAAACGAAAATTAATGCCGCGAATGCGGAAACGACCACAGAGTGTAGCCTAGGGATCTTAGACAACCTGTGCTTTATGAATTAACGGAAGGTTACGCTTACGTTAGATTTTTTATTTATGTAAGCTTTCGAAAGGTTAGGTTTAGGTTAGTTTTTTTTATATAAGCTTACGTTTCTGAATTCACGAAAGGTTAGGTTTAGGTTAGTTTTTTTTATATAACCATAGGTTTCTGAATTACCTTTATATATATCCTTGTTTTAATTTGTTATCACTGTTTACATCAAAGCCCGCGAGCGAAGCGAGCGTGCGTTCCTAAACTTACGTTTCTGATTCACGGGAGGTTAGGTTAGGTTTATTTTTTTTTTATATAAACTTACGTTTCTGAATTCAGGAAAGGTTAGGTTTAGGTTAGTTTTTTATATAAGCTTACGTTTCTGAATTCACGAAAGGTTAGGTTTAGGTTAGTTTTTTTATATAAGCTTACGTTTCTGAATTCACGAAAGTTTAGGTTAGTTTTTTTTATATAACCATAGGTTTCTGAATTACTTTTATATATATCCTTGTTTTAATTTGTTACCACTGTTTACATCAAAGCACGCGAGCGAAGCGAGCGTGCGTTCCTAAACTTACGTTTCTGATTCACGGGAGGTTAGGTTTAGTTTGTTTATATAAGCTTACGTTTCTGAATTCAGGAAAGGTTAGGTTTAGGTTAGTTTTTTATATAAGCTTACGTTTCTGAATTCACGAAAGGTTAGGTTTAGGTTAGTTTTTTTTTATATAAGCTTACGTTTCTGAATTCACGAAAGGTTAGGTTTAGGTTAGTTTTTTTTATATAAGCTTACGTTTCTGAATTCACGAAAGGTTAGGTTTAGGTTAGTTTTTTTGGTAATTATGCACAACTAGGGCCGCCAGCATTTTCTACCGCGACTTACGTCTGTTTTGCACACTAACGGGACAGCCGTGGGAATGAGGGGTTTTGGGTGGGGAACTGTCATAACAAAAAGTAACTCCTACTTTCCCTTTTCTCCCTTTTTCCCCCTCTTATCTTCTTTCCTCCTCTTTGTCCTCTCCTTTCTTACCCTTTTAACACTATCTTACACAATTACACATATACATATATTATTTTACAATTTAGCTTATCTCTAGAGGACTCGATCCGAGTAACTCCAACTTTACAATCCAACACGTTATCCACTGCGCTGCGAAGGCTTCATGCTAAATTGCTCATTCAATAGTTTACATGACTTCGAATAATAAAATCGTATTTTACTTCCAACTTTAATTTTCACTTCCTTTCCTTTATTCACGAAATTTCAGACCATAAAATCGTAATTTTACTTCCTTATCACTTCGATGAGGAGTTACTGAAATCGTCGATTTGTTTTACCCTCTGTTCGCTAACTCTCCATATTCAGGACAACTTCATACGTCATAAGGTCAAAGGGCAACATGTGATTGACCAAACGTGAAACTCCCTGACAGGTGACACATGCCAGTAGCGTTTGTAAAATGGAACCGAGCACTTCGGAAGGACTTGGCTTCAATTCCTGTAACGGGTGTGTACTTACAGCAACTACGTTCATACAAAGCGTACCGAATACAGAAAAACTGCGGTCGTTTTTGATTAATCATGGAGTATTATCAAATACCCGTAGTTGTAAAAACTGTGGTGCTCCTTTAAGTGCAAATTGGAACACAAATAGGTTTAGATGCAGGAAGAAAGTTAGCGCCGGCAAAAAGAAGAGGAAAGAGTGCAGCTTCAAGGCCTCTGTTTATGACAACACCTTCTTCTCCCACGTACATTTAACACTAGAAACCGTGTGCTTATTCGTAGTGTATTGGCTATCCCGAGATCCACCACGACAAACTTACTTGGAGCGTGAACTAGGTGTATCTGCACACACCGTGGTGGACTGGTCTTCATTCTCCAGGGAAGTTTGCTTAGACTGGTGCTTCAGAAACAAAAAGCAAATTGGGGGAGTCGGTATCACTGTGGAAATCGACGAAGCAAAGGTAGGCAAAAGGAAATACAATTGTGGCCGTGTGATTGAGGGGCAGTGGATTTTCGGAGGGGTAGAACCCGGAAATCCACTAAACATTTTTGTGGTGCCCGTAGAAAAACGCGACAGTGCCTCTCTTTTAGCTGCAATTAAGGAATACATTCTACCAGGCAGCACAATAGTAAGCGATTGCTGGAAAGCCTACAACTGCCTTACAGACGAAGGTTTTCTGCACTACAGAGTTAACCACAGCGTTAATTTTGTGGATCCTGATACCGGGGCACACACACAAAACATTGAACGCGCCTGGAGGGAGGTACGATCCAAAGTTCCCCGGTACGGCCGTAAAAAGACGCACTACAGTGGGTACCTCGCTGAATTTATGTTCAAGCGAGCCTATCCAGACCACCGCTACCGACTCCATACGTTCTTCAAAGCGGCTGGACAGCTGTATCCTCCATACCATTTGTAAAAGGTAAGTTTTAGGCAGAAAGTCGAAGCTTTTATTACACAGTTTAAAAGTTGGCATAATAATTAGAAATCCTGTAAACCACCCGCCTCCCACTTTTACTATACATTCTTGTATAAGAAATATATCACTAAATGTCAATGTTTGTTAAAACCACAGATGCGCGAAAGAAAGTGCCAACCCATCAATACGAGTGGAACCCGCGAAAATAGCGAGTTTTCGAACTTCTTACAAACACACTTGTTACCACCAGTTCATATACACACACTAACCTCAAGGCTAACCTCGCATTAAATACAGAAAACAGAGCGAATATTTTTGCCAACAACTTCCAAGACTTAACAAATCTGTTACAACTTGTCAATGAATCCCATCTTTTGAATGATCCTTCAATCTGTTATTTATAGTCAACATTTTCAAACTTTAAGTATAAACAAAAATAGCCTAGCGCTAACCTTCCGTGAATTCAGAAAGTTAAGCTTATATAAAAAAAAAGCTAACCTAACGCTAACCTTCCGTGAGTTCAGAAACCTAAGCTTATATAAAAAACCTAACCTTCCGTGAATTCAGAAACCTAAGCTTATATAAAAAAAAAAACTAACCTAACGCTAACCTTCCGTGAATACAGAAACCTAAGCTTATATAAAAAAAAAACTAACCTAATGGCTAACCTTCCGTGAATTCAGAAACCTAAGCTTATATAAAAAAAACTAACCTAAGGCTAACCTTCCGTGAATTCAGAAACTTAAGCTTATATAAAAAAAAACTAACCTAACGCTAACCTTCCGTGAATTCAGAAACTTAAGCTTATCATAACCAACGTTAAGGAACGCACGCTCGCTTCGCTCGCGTGCTTTGAGGATAGCTACTGACTGCTAATTAACCTAAGTTTTTATAAAAAAAAACTAAACCTAACCTCCCGAAAATCACAAAGCTTAGGTTTTATAAATAGGTAATCATAAGCATCGTTAAGGAACGCACGCTCGCTTCGCTCGCGTGCTTTGAGGCAGCTACTGACTGCTAATTAACCTAAGTTTTTATATAAAAAACTAAACCTAACCTAACCTCCCTTGAATCAAAAACCTTAGGTTTTATAAATAGAATTACATACTCTTTCCACAGCACGGTCTGGAACATGCTCGTACCAGTACAACAGCAACAAATAAAAAGGAGCTATACTTAAGCTAATGTAATGTTTCATTTAATCTCTCGCAAGAAATCAACCAAAGTACGCCCTACTCGCTTCAATGAACAGCTGTTAACGTAGAGCAACCCGCGGTACGGTAGCCACTAGCCAGGCTCAAGCGACATATGCCGTTGTTGCAGAGCATAACATTCAACGTCTTCCTCCGACAATGAAACCCAAGTTTTAGGTACCACAAATTAATATTAACTATATATTTACATGTCAAATGTGTCATAAAGCTTCTTTATCCATATCCTGCTCCTTCTAGCCAGCATTCTTAATAAATATCCGCAAATAAGCGTCACTACGCGCATGCAATAAATTAGCGTGTAACACCATTACGGAACCTTTCCGACAAACAAAATTGGTAAAATCGTAATCAGTATAAAGGAATCTACCTTTAACACCGGATTTCCTTGATTTTTTCGAGCGGCCCTAGTTCTGCATAATAACCGTTTTTTTATATAAGCTTATGTTTCTGAATTTACGAAAGGTTAAGGTTAGGTTTAGGTTAGTTTTTTTATATAAGCTTACGTTTCTCAATTCACGAAAAGTTAGGTTTAGGTTAGTTTTTTTTATATAAGCATAGCACGTGTTGAGTTAGAATGCTAAAGACAGTATTCTCACATCCCGTGCAAACCATTTTGCTTTATATTAAATACGCACTGTTAATTTGCACGCGTTGCGTTTCAACAAAATCGCAGAACAACAACAAATAGCGGTAACAACGGCGCATCGCATTTTTAGCCGATTTCACATTTTTATTTACGTTGGCAGTACCCAATTTGCATGTAATTTTTTGCAAAATGGCTACGTTTGTTTACTTCCTGACGCGATTTTCCTATATAACTAAAATACCTTAAACGGGCGGGCAGGTAGGCACCAGCTATAGACGAGACCATATCGTGTTCTAAGCTCACTCTTAAGGTAATTTATTCGCTTTCCTTTTGATTTTATAAGCATTTTCTACGGGCACACTATAAGATAATATTAGCCAAAAGATTAACATCTTGATATCTCGATTAACATAAAGCATATGGAGAACAAACGTTTGTACAAGAGTAGAGAAAGTCATGTGAGTGTAACACATCAGAATTTTTTCATTAATTTTTACTTATTCTACCGCATATGCCTTAGATAGAAGTATTGCATTTCACCGGAAATACATATTTTGATGCCCCTATATATAAAAAGAAAAAGAAAAAAAAAAGCACTTTTACTTATACTACTACATACCTAAAAAGGTAGGAAGGTACTGCATTCCACACAATATTCGATACCGAGGTTTCACCGGAAATACATGTTTTGAGGCGCCCTGAATGAAAATAAAAATAACTTTTACGTATTCTACCACGTACGTAGTAGGTAGAGCAGATATTACATTCCACACAAAAATGTGATACCGAGATTTATTGTGTAGCTTTGCTTTAAACTTTGTTTATGTTTGGCTTCACCTACGTGTTTTGTTTTACGGCGTCATTGCTTTTCATTAGGTGTGTTTTCGCAAACAGTGAGCATATTTATGTGCGTTATACCCATGTTTATGTAAATTTCACTTTTTTTAATTCCCCTTACAGATAACACGCATTAGTCATTTTACGCGTGTCTTCAGACATCCATTGGTTACCCACATTCTTCTCTTATTCGAAATGCGTATTTCAAAATATCATGGACATTTAACATAATGTGCGCGCGGTCGCCATAATAAATAGAGTCGTCGCACAGAATTACCGTATTAACTTATATTTAATAGAGGAATAGCACATAATGTGTATATTGAGAGTTACATTTACCATTCTATTCTCAACTCAAGTAATTGCCAATGGTGTATTCCCTCTGGCGCTTTACTGTTATAAACTTTTGCAGACAATCATTGTTCAAAACGTTTCCACATTTCAGCATACCAAAAATATTATTGTTGATCTTCGTTTGTCGCCAACCAGTGAATATACACTCCCACTAGATCAGAGCTCAGAATCCACTAGTGAGCACATTGTACTCTCTGGAAAAAGCCATAGAACATTTTCACAATATGGCCAAATAAAACGATGGTTCTATGCAATTAGGAGAATTTTCCATTTACATAAAATAGCAATTGTGACTATAAATTTAAATAGGAACTCGTGAATAAATCAAACAGCTGATAAATCTAGACCCTCGGCTGTTTCTGCGGAACTACAACCACATATACCATTGATTACTATGGATATTAGATATAAGCATGCATAAGGATGAGAATTGTAGTGAAAAAACAGGTTTCTTAGGAACGCAAATTTTCGCCAGTAGTAAACACCTTTAAAGTCAAAGATATCTTTACAACTTATTTCAAACGTTGTTTCTATCTTTAATAACCATGATGCTATATAACACTTAGATGGACCTTTATTGGGTGCAAATTAGAATTACACAATAAATGAATAGCACGTCACTTATTATGGAGGACTGACGAGAGAAACCGATTTAGGCGCATCTGTTCTGTTCCCCTATTACGTCCACGCGTACTCTTACGAGTAAAAGCCGATACTCAAACGTAGCGGATCTTATACACATTGACTGTTAAGTACAAAACCAGATTACTGTAGCACCATGCGACATCCCTTTATCTCAGTACTTCGATAGTTTTTAATTGCCTATTACGGCAATAACAATGTTCACTTTACAATAAAGTATATATGTGAAACTCGGAAAACCTGCAACATAACTATATACTACTGTTTTACAAGTTTCGTACGTTTACCTCCCATGGTTAATTGCATATTACTTTTTATTACGCCATGTATAACGCTGATTAAAAAGCTATAGATGACATGTGTTTGGAAATTATTTTATCAAACATTTATTTTTCTAGGCAATAATATCCATGCAGTTTGGTCTTTTAATTTTTATAAACATAAAAAACATTACTATTCTTAATTAAAATTATTACTGATTTTAAAAAATAGTTTTCTTAAAACCATACACCCTTTTTCTAAGAAATTTAAAAATTAACACAGACAACTTTTAAAAAAGCATCAAGTGGGGATTTCTATTTATGGAGAACTTGAATGTAACGGTTTATATAAGAGTTCAAGCCAGACTTCATAGATGCACTACAAATTTATTCACTATAAAATAATAATAATAATAATAATAATAATAATAATAATAATAATAATAATATATTACTTTTTAAAAAACTCGTTTTATAAAAAACAAACACCCCTTTTCTAAGAAATTTAAAGGTTTTGATACAGGCACCTATTCGTAAAGATCCATCAAGTGGGGATTTATTTTGACAAAAACTTCAATGTTGCGATGTTTATAACTGTTCGGGTTAAATTTCATATATGCAATACAAATTTATTCACTATAAAATAAAAATATACTGCTTACTTTAAAATTTAAATGTTTCAAATTACTTTTAAATGCAAGTTTATTTCCCTTTCTCTGTTTTGGAACTCATGATGTAAACTGTTCTTCATATTGCTAAAAATTAAAAACTTTTTTTTCCAATACATCAAGATTGCAGGTCAAAAATAACGCTTTCGCTGACATTCCTAAGAAAGGCCTATTCAATGACACTTACCAACCTATAAACGTCCCCAAAATTATATAATTTCAATATTTAAACAATGGCTTATGCAAAAGATATTAAATAAAGCTGTTTATTAGAATGTTAATTTCCTGAATTTTAAATATTTATAATAAATTTAATAGATTTATATAAAAGGCATTGTTAATACAGATTAAGTTATGAGATAGTTTTAATTATTGTAAATGTAAATTACATCTGTTCGGATTGATTATTGAAACTGGTGTTCAGTTTACTCACAGCTAATGCATTTGTGGGCTAACAAACAGGAAGAGTAGCAGACAGTCAAACCTAACATCTGTGTGTACAATACGTATACAATTAGCAAACATAATACACCTATAAAAAGAGCATTTATAATAAAGTTAGGATAAATACCTAATGCTTTTCATAAAATCGCCATGTTTCCGCGTTTAATGTAGTAGCCCCATCTATTCTTATGGTACACAACATATTAAAACCTTTTACACAAACAGTGGTGCTTTTTTTTAGTTTTGAGAAGTCTGTGGGAATTCTCCTTGGCCAGGCTTTACGGCGATTCTCATTCTTTGGGCAGTGAAAATTTTGTAACTTTCAGTTGCTGTGTCGTAATTTCATCGACATTCAAACGCACTACAATATCGAGGCATTTTCATGTTTCTACATATGAAAAAGAAAACAAAGGGCAATTGCATTATCTTTCTGTATCCAAAATGTTGATGGTAAAAATAGGTAATCGATCAGATCACGCGAGGAAAAAAATCACTTCAATACACACTGAAAACACACACTATATCAGAATGTGTAATTTAACACACATAATATAAAAGCAGAATTCTCAGCACAGGTAAATTATGAAAACCAAGAAAAAAACAATGCTTCACTGTTTTAACACTGTTAAGAAACAGCCGGTAAAACAGGATATTAATACTCACTATAAAACGGCGTTAATATACGAGCATTAATGAAAATGAACATTACTGTAAAATAATCATATTTTAAAACATGCTTCCACCATCGCAAGGCACTAACTACAGGTAACCCATAATATTTATACACTTAAAGTAAAACAACCACACTACAGCAAGCGTAATATCTACCACACATTACAGACATTGATCACACCAGTACAGCCAGCTGATTCCAACGGGCTGAAGCGTATCTCTCTCGTTAGCCATGTGTCATAAAATATAACGTAAATATACATATGGGGACCCAGCCCCAAGTAACTTTCCCTTTCTCTGTGGTATACCGTTTCAAGTATATCGCACACCACTGAACTAAAGGGTAACATGTGCATTATTTTGAGTTTTGTAAAGAGCAAGCATTTCATTAAATGCAACACCTTTCAGTTAAGTAGTAGTGTGCATGTCTATGTATGTGTTATGTATGTGCGTTAAGTTCTCCAAACAGAAATGTATATTTGCTTTCAGTCGGTAATTGAAAAAAAAATGGTTTATTATTGTGTATCTTACTATAAGTCAAAGAAAAAAATGCTGCCAGTTACTCGATGCATTCCCAATGACAATGAACTAAAAAAGAAATGCTTCATGATAATTTCTTGCCATGGAGACCAGCTGGGCTCTCTTTGGACACCACGCGAAAATCTATGGTCTGTAGTACGTATTTCAAACAAACTAATTACAGCATCAGCACATCTACAAAGTGCCCACTTCCTAACGTTCGCCATTAGTATTTGAAAGTTTCCCACCACGTAGAAATGGTGATTAATCTTCAAGATGCGAAAACAAAAGAAATTAAAACACTGAAATGGGAATACATTTGCATTTTCTTCCTCTTCCTTTGCAAATTGTCCTCCATCATGTCAAATTTATGATTAATAGCATGGACTAGTGGTGGAACAAGTACAATTGCTTACTAGATATTATAGATATGTTAATTCTTCAGTGAGTGCATAACACGATTTTCAATGTATGCCTATTTTGTTCTTGTATAGTGTGTTAAAATTTCTGTTGTATGCAAACATAAAATAAATGTCGGCCTGGGTATCTCAGTAGTTTAGGCGCTGCTTCTAACACCAAGGACATGGATTCAAACCCGACCCAGGCCGGTGTTTTTTTAGTGTGCTTAAAAGCGACAGTGCCATTTCCTTTTTATTAGTGTGTAAAAGAACTCCTGCGGGAGGAAATTCCGCCACATCCGTGGGCATATGATACTGGTATTTGACCGCGTCACTAACAAACAAGAGTTTTTAAGCAAAATTAACAAGCTTTAACATCTACATATCAGTTATATGGGACCATTATAGATCCCTAACGCCAAAAGGTTCGAATACGATTAATAATGTCAAAATAAAACTGATATAACCTGATTCAGTTGATGTGAGATGCAAATTACTTGTATCTAGAAACGAGCCCCTTTTCAAGTTTACTAAACAGCGTAAAACGCACAATATTGTTTTAATCCGTGGGGCACAACACAGGTACAGTTTCAACACTTACTCTAATACACAACAAGAATAAACCTACTAACATATTCTTTCTAAAAAGAATGGATACACAGGAGTTGTTTACCAGCGAACGTCCGACCATGTGTTAATTTTACAGTGGCACGAAGAATACATGCATTCTGCTAGCCCTAGGCGAGCTGATTGGTTGTTGCTGGCGGCAACAGAGGGTAGTGTTTTGGCTGAATGAATGAATACAAAGTACAGACGATGATCGAACGAAAATCAGATTCATGTTGTAATATGTCTTAAAGTTAAAACATGAAATTTAATAGTTTATGTATAACCTGGTGATACTTAAGAGACTAGCCTAGTCCCGTTAGTCCACTGGCCAACACTCCAATTCATAATTGTTCCTATTCTTCTCCTATTACATGATATTAAATCTATGTTGGATGTAGCTCCACCCCTACTTTCAAATGTTGACAGATTATTGGGTTCATTACAAACAGTTAAATTTAGCTCTGAAATGATTTCTTCTGATTCCTCTCCTCTTTCATCCCTGTATTGATTATACCACTATTTTGACTTAACATTTTCATCACAAGTATGAATTGTTATATTACTAGAGATATATTATCCATTTGTCGAATAGACATTACTGGAACACTAAATTGACAGTACGAGTAGTGCTTTGGCAGTATAAAACTACATGTTTCAATAGTTATTTCCATGCAGTTTAAATGTGTGTTACTTAGTTGGAAAATCTCCTTAACTTGAGGGGTTGAATTAATTATAACCGGGGTTATCGGCTCTAATTATACAACGTGCGCTTACTGGCATATACGTTAATTTACTCCTCTGGCATTAACCTCACCAACTTAGCCTACGTTCAAATCTATGCAGTTGTCCATTGTGTCTTCGATAAAAGAGCGATCTTGCATAACCGTAGGAAATGTTTACTTCCCCACATTCTTGTTCGTCAAATCTTTTGTTGACTCTTATTAGTTGTTGGTTTCTATTGCTTCCTCTCCTATTAGGTGCCAGTTTAAGTTTTATATCGCTACCCTTTTTTCTGGTTGCTACTTTCCCTACTAGTATAGTAAGTATTGTATTCCACCCAAAAATTCGATACCGAGATTTCACCGGAAATATATGTTTGAGATCCCCTGAATCCAAAACAAAGCATTTTTAGAAACATGGCCGTGTGTGTCTGTGAACAGCATAACTCAGAAATGAACAGTCGGATAAACACCAAACTTGGTATTTAGGTTCAGTATCTTCCAGAGATGCGACACGAAGGTTTTCAAGAAAATCCCCCCACCCCAGACTACGCTTTACATGGAACATTTTTCGAACATTTTAATGTTATAAAAACGGCTCTAACGATTATGATTAAAATATCATATGTTTAAGATATTTTCATGACAAATAAAACGTATATCTTGAATTTTCTGGGATTGTCTTCAAAGTATTCTTCATTGTGAACGACTTTTGCATAACTGGTAAACCATAAGAGATAGACAAAATTTTACTACACAAAAATGTAGATCGCGTTAAAATACACAATTTATAAAATATAATTTTTTGGTTGAGTGAACCATTTTCGAGATATTGTTTGTTATTCCCTTAAATGTTTCAATATTTTTCTCAAATGGGAATTCGTTTTTCATTTTTTTGTCTTGTATATGCAGAGTATTAATCTGTGGCAAAGAGAATGGTGCTGCACCTCGCAACCAGCTATTAAGAGATATGTATATGCTTAAAGGTATTTCTATATTGCCCTTGTGAATATATATTCCCCTTACATCTACAAGAAAATTAGCAATAAGATAGAGTCTGCAAATGTTTATCTCCATTAACATGAAGTAGATGGAGAATAAGCGTTTGTAGAAATAGTTTGTATAAGAGTAGAGAAAGTCATGTGAGTGTAACACATCAGATTTTTTAAAGTGCTATTGCTATGCAGTTGTTTCTTGTAACAATAGAGAAGAGAGATAAAAATAAATAACAGTGGGTAAAGAAAGTCATGTGAGTGTAACACATCAGATTTTTTTATGTCCTGGACATACAAAGAGAATGGAATGCGCCACATAGCAACCAGCGTTAAAATATTTGACTATCGCTTAAAACCTACCATATTCCTCTTGCACCTACAAGAAAATTAGCAATAAGATTAACATCTCGATTAACATGAAGTATATGGAGAATAAGGTTTTGTAAAATTAGTTTGTACAAGAGTAGAGAAAGTCATGTGAGTGTAACACATCAGATTTTTTTATTTAACTCTATCCAATTAGTTTATCAATTCTACCAAAACGTTTTATTTATTTGTTAGCATTTTGTCTTTTTTGTTACTTTTTATGGCTTAATTGCGTTATTCTTTGTGGTTTCCATGCAGAATTCTGAGTTAAAATAGTATTTGTAGCTTTAGTATTCGCCAAATATAGTGTGAATATGAGTTGGCCAATTTTGACGGTAATCATAAACGACGACTCCTCCGTCAAAAAGTGTTTATAGATTTCTTCCATGTCAAATGTGTCATTCATTCTACTAAAAGTCAGTAATTTCCGCACTCTCAGCTCAATTCGGTCTCCGGCAACAGACGCAGGAAATGTAATTGTCATTTCCTTTCTAGGCGTTTTAATGCAACTACTAGCATCTGTCTCTCTTCTAATCTACTTAATTGTAATATCATATCAAAGTTATTATAATTTTTATTCATGTGTAGTGAAACATCAACCTTCTTCCCTCTATTCGTTCTTCTTTGTGTTAACTATGAGGTCTTTAATCTTTTTATTCATTTCAGTATTTTTCCTCTCTCCTTCTACCTTTTGTTTTGTATTGTTTACGTGTATTTTTTATTCAAGTATTTTCCTCCTCTAAGGTTTATTTTACTTTTAAATATTTTTCTTCGTTCCCATAGAGAATTTAAAAATGCGCTGCTCCATTGTTTCTGGTTGCTGTTTAATATCTTCTCTCCTTCATTCTCATCTTTCTCGGTGGTTAAGAAAGTTTGCTAATAAACTTCAAGTTTTCTTCTGTCCTGTTTCTACTTCAGATTGTTTATTATGTACATCCTAACACCAAATAATGAGCAGAATCTCGAAGCGTATATCTAAGTGCAAATTGTTCCCGCGGCCGTTCATAATGGTGTCTCGGGAAGCGTGCCTTCAGTTTCGATATATTATCACCTTTCATATCGAGTCCCAGGTACTAAATATGCGCTGACAGCCGAGCGGTTATAAGCAGGTGTGTAGTAATGAACCATATCGAGGTTTATATCTAGAGCATAAATCTGTTTTTTAGAAAAACGCAATGTTTATCGCAATATATTAATTTCCAACTGCTACGGCTTATTTAATTTCAAGGCTCACACATAAAAACAGTCTTTTGTGTTTCTAAACTAAATAACAAACAAGTACTAAATATTATAGTCCTATCTGAAAAGCAAACAAAATAGAAATTCACTTAATATCGGACATGTAAACCCTCTGATTATATTGCTGCCCTCATTCTATGAGAATGGATGATCATATGCCTAGTTAAATTTTCTCGAGAGGATACTTCCTACGAATCATCCTGTATTTCATCCAAGAAAACCTCTTTTGTCTTGCAGGCCAATTTAACTCCAAACTCTCTTCATCTCTGTCCATACATTTTCAATAGGGTTCCAATCTGGTGGGGAAGGGTGTTAGTCAATCTTTGTGATATCCTGCCTTTGCGAGAGCCAGTTTGGAATCTGCCGACCTATGTGAACAGGGTGGTTATCCTGCTGGAATTCGATCATTCCACGGTCTGTCTAGTCCTTAGAAAAGGAACCATGCTGTTTTGGAGACTATCTTTATACTGCTGGCTATATTTTAATGTGCCAGTAAGCTGCCACGACACCCTAGACCGTCTCGTGATATCCAACCCCAACACGACCTTCCACGTAATTTGAGTCGCAACGTTTTCCTCTGGGGTGGTAGACAATTGACCCCCCATTGTAGATGAAAATATCACCTCTCCCTTGAATATAACCCTTTTCCAGTTATGGTTGAAGTTTTCCTCCACAAATGCGAGGCGATATAACCTGTGATAGTCTTAAGACGTTACTTTTTATCCGTCGATTGAGCAAAGCGCCCTGCTGTACTTAAACGACGCCAGGCTGTGCGGTTTGAACGAGGGAAATTAGAATTACTTCTATCTGTAGACACATGCTGGGAGGGATTGCTGTCTGCCTCTTGAAGTGCAGTGTCCTGTTGAGGAATGGAAAAACGCACCTGCCTTGTAGTCGTAGATATAGGCACTTCAAGTGTTCTTGCAGCCTGCCACACAGAGTATCCAGCAACATTCACTAACGTAAGGGGAGATCTCCTTGTAGTCGTAGATATAGGCACTTCAAGTGTTCTTGCAGCCTGCCACACAGAGTATCCAGCACCATCACTAACGTAAGGGGAGATCTCCTTGTAGTCGTAGATATAGGCACTTCAAGTGTTCTTGTAGCCTGCCACACAGAGTATCCAGCACCATCACTAACGTAAGGGGAGATCTCCTTGTAGTCGTAGATATAGGCACTTCAAGTGTTCTTGCAGCCTGCCACACAGAGTATCCAGCACCATCACTAACGTAAGGGGAGATCTCCTTGTAGTCGTAGATATAGGCACTTCAAGTGTTCTTGCAGCCTGCCACACAGAGTATCCAGCACCATCACTAACGTAAGGGGAGATCTCCTTGTAGCTCCGTCTTTATATGTGCACTCAGCCATACAAAAAGTCAGTATAACTGCTAACATATCGTGTACAACTCCAAAGCTGAGCTGCGCGCGCAAGAACACGCCAGCGCCACTCATAACTTAAGAACGAGACAAATACGCTCTTTAACTTCTGTGGCCCTTGGTGTCCCATTCCATATTGGACGTGAAAGGCCGGAAATTTTGCTCAGAGGCCTCTTTATCAGGTTTGAAGTTCTTTTGCGTGCCGAAAATCTACGACACGAGACCACTGGCTTTACTTTCCTTCCGAAGGAAGCCATGCTAACTTTTTTTACGCCCGAAAAATTTATCGCCCTCCGCCCGGTTTGAACCCGCAACCTCGGGAACCAGACGCTAGAATGGTACCCCAAGACCACGGAGGGCGACAATGAGACAGTTTGCACATCCAATATTAAGGCAATTAACTACTTGTTACTTTAGAATATTCTCACTAATACCAAACCAAATATAGTTTGTGTTCTTATGTATGAATATCTTAAAATTAATAGGTACCTTATGTACAGAAAACATATGGCATTGTCATATATTTAACAAATTTAAATACGCCGATTCGAACCTAGGTTATTACAATTATAACCCACATGCGTTTCACCGCTCGGCTACCATGCACACAATCCAATTGAAAGGCATCTTCCTACTAATCACACAGCTTTGAAATGAACGGAGGGCGGTATTAAATTGTGTATTGTTAACATAGTGTCAGCGAATGTTTCCGATGTTTTTCGAATCAAACTCCTTTCTAGCTGTTGCTCATTTATTTTGTCTTACGCTGTACATTGATTCTGCGAGTAACAACTTCAATATTTTCTTTGTTATTCTAAAATCCAAATTTATTTTATGTATCCTTATTTTTGGCAGCAAATGTTGTCGCCATTCTTCATTTTTGTGGGAGGTTTTTAAGTAATGTGTTTTTGTTGTGAGATGTTTCTTGTAAGCTCCACGTTTGGAAGCCAATTTGCGGTAGTTTATAGGTTACTTAGTTGTTTGCCCCACAGTTGTACGCCACTTCGAGAATGTTATTGGGCCTCGTTGCATTTGTTGCCAAATTTGAGGAAGTTATTTAGCTGGATGCGAGAATCCCCGCGTATGTGCGTCGATTTGAAGAAGTATTTAACCCAACGTTTTTAAGATACACTTTGATGTTGTTTGATGCTTGGGACGCCAAACTTTGTAGTAAAGATGATGCTTGTTTTACGTAATATTATTAAATTTATTTGCCTCGGCTGCTTTCAGTCGCACTATAGAAACACAAGTTCTTTTTAGGTTGTGATAAGACAAAAATTAAAAGACGTCACAGAGCTTACCTTTTAATTTCACTTCCTTTTATTTCTCTTTATACTTGCACATTTATAAACACAACACTTTATAAAAGAAAACTGTGAGCTCTTTATACATTCTAGCGGAGAACACAATTTTTACCATCCGCACTCTACATCTTATCCGCGACTGACTAAATTCAACGGTAAAAATCTTATAGCTTCGGTAATGCCAGTCTCTTATTGGCTAATTCTAGTCCAATAGAAATTAAGTATTAAAACTAAAACTTTTCTTTACTGTTGATTGGCTAATTCCAAACTGTAAGCGAAATTACGTTATTACCGATCTTTTCATAACCAGTATTTTTTTTAAAATTCCAGACACATTATTGTCACCAAAATTACATTACTTCATTATTAACATCCTAAGACATATTATTTTCACAGTTTTTGCACTATTAGAGTATATAAACATTTACATAACATTAATAAATACGTTTACATAAATAATAAGTATTTGTAATGACTTACATGCAATTTAAACTCTAATTATATACATATTGTTTTCAAGGTGGGCAGTTATTGAAATTATAATAAAAATACAATTAATATCATTTATGCATTAAAATACTGCCTCATTTTTAGCTGCTTGTGTTTTAACTAGATCTATAATTTTATCTTCTCTATTGTTAACAAATTATTTATCTTCAATCTGTACTTCTATTTCACTATCATTCTTCTCCCTAAGTTTTATTTACGCGTAAGAGTTTGTAAATTCCTTAATTGACAAGGAGTATTCCTCTTTTTCAATCTTTTTTTATTTTCTTCTTTCCAACTATTTTTACCTATAATCCAGGGTTGGACGGTCCTGCTTACCTCTGCAGCTTTTATTTCCTTCTGTGACATGGCATATACATCACCTGTTACCTTTTTTTGCAATGTTTCTTTTTTATATTGTTCTCCACACTGAGCACATACAATGTTTTCTTTGATGCATTTTGTAACATGTGCAAAATCGTAGCGTTTAAGACATTTAGCTACCGAAATGAAATCTTTTGCTGTTACCAAGTCCGATATACAGCCTCCCCTTTTGTATAATGATTTTTCTCAATCCCAGTGTCCCTTCAGCAACATGAAGTGTGGCTCGATTGTTGGGACCTGTTTTAAATTTATATTTAAATCAATTTTCAAATTGTATGAGTGTCAAATTTGTGTTTACATATATTTTCCCTCAATTCTTCTTTATTTTCCACAAGAAGATTATAAATTATGATCAATGGATTCCTCTTCTTGTTTGGTTATATTTTTAGATTCTTGTTCTTTAAATTGTGACTGTTTATTATTTTATACATATCTTCCACCATTTCTAAAATTAAATTCTTTCCTGCAGTTCTCAAAGTTCTAATTTTTATCTATTTCTCAGCTGGTTTCAAGTTTGTGTTAGTATTTGCTGAATTTCTTTTGCATCTGAATTCCTTGTTGATGTAATAAATCTGCTTTGTTTCTTCATTTCAACTGTTTTATTATTTTTCTTTCAACTATTCCATTCATTCTGTACATGCTGTTGATGCGGTCACTTGGGCAAAAGCCATAAATGTGTTGTTCTTGATTTTTCCTGTCATATAATTCTGTAATTACTTTTGCTTCTGTTTTGTTTTTTTCTCTTTGTCTTCATTATTTCTGTAGTTTTGGCAAAAACACATATATGTCTTACTTCTTATCACCTGCTAGCTTTTGTTTACTTATTGCTGAGTTTAGTTCTACTACTGTATCTCCAAACAGGTTATTCATTTCTATCATGAAATCTACTCTTACTTTTCCTAAAACATATGAAGGTATAAACACCACCTTCATTCTGATACTACCACGAGGGGATAGTCCCTTGAAAACTATTTCTAACTCAGTAGATTACTTTTATTTATCAAGTTATAATTATTATTCTCTTTACATCTACTACCTTATGAAATACTACTCTGCCATAAAGTTGAGTAGTAGTAGTAGTAGTAGTAGTAGTAGTAGTAGTAGTAGTAGTAGTAGTAGTAGTAGTAGTAGTAGTGGGGTTTTAGGGCGCACGACTGCTATGGTCATTAGCGCCCAGGCAAAGCTAAAACAAGAAGCAAAAAAACGTAGGTAAGAACCCCGCAGTTTAAAAGGAAACAATTAAAACGTCACTAAAATAGTGCCAGCAACTGCGAAATGTAGAGCAAATAGGGGTAAAAACTCCCAGGTAAAGGAATAAAAGGCAAAATGCAGCAGCGGTAAAACTTACGGATAAAACTAGGCTATCAAACCCGGCTGCCCATACCGCTACGACGAATAAAACGCAATACACGATCCGCAGCACTGGGAGCGTCTGCCAGCACCTCAGAGAGGGTCGCCGGCAAGCCCAAGGACGCACGTAACAGCTAAAATGAGCACAGTCCGGGGCAGTGCCCGATGCGCAATCTGGCTAAAATGACTTCCTCGCGACGAGAGACACGCGAGGAAGTACTCCAGGTGTCAGGGAGGGGCTTTACCTTTCGAAGTTTGTTACCCTGAAGACCAGCCCAGGCAGCCCTCCAGCGTGAAAGTATGGAACCACGTAAAATGAGCTAAAATGGATGCCTGCGCAGCAGCATCGGCAGCTTCATTGCCTTGTAGGCCTACATGACTAGGAACCCATAAAAAGGACACATTAACTCCAACATTGGCGAGCGAGTGGAGGCAAACCTGGGCACGCTGTACGAGAGGGTGGTAATTGTACACGATCTGATGCTCTGAAGGGCACTCAGCGAATCTGAGCAAAGAACCTACTCCTCAAAGCATGCCGCTGGATGTATAAAAGAGCCTGGTAAATGCCAAACAGCTCAGCTGTAAAAATAGAGCACTGCGTTAAAAGCCGAAAGTTAAAACTGTGGCGGCCATGAATAAAAGCGCATCCTACTACCCGAGCGTCCTTGGAGCCATCAGTGTAGATAAAACCACAATCTCCATACTGCTCCTTAATTTCCAAAATATCCGAGCAAATGACAGACGCTGGCGTCGTCGACTTCGGCATGGAGAGCAAACTCAGATTGACGCCGGCCTCGGGTTGGAGTCATGAGGGAAAACCTGTTTCCCTTATGGGAAATGTTGCCGGTAAGTTGACGTCCAACAGCCGGAGTAAGCGGAAACGAACACCAAGAGGAAGTAAGGTCAGGGAGGGCGACGAGTACCGAGGTCCAAGAAATCGTTAAAAAATTGAGTAAAAGACGGATGTCCACGCAGATTAGAGTGTCTGCAGGCGTAACGACAAAGAAGAACATCGCGGCGATAAGACAGTGGGGCTCAGCAGCTTCCGCACACAGGCTGATGACAGGGCTCGTTGGAAAAGCGCCAATACTCAACCAGATACCACGGTGATGTATAGGATTGAGGCGATCCAATATCGACGGTGGAGCAGAGGAATACACAATGCAGCCGTAATCAAGTTTTGAACGGACTAGAGAGCGATACCGTCTTAGAAGAACAGTACGATCAGCTCCCCATGAAGCGCAACTTAAAACGCGTAAAACATTAAGAGATCGTTCACACCTTGCCTTTAAATATGAGATATGGGAAGACCAGCTAAGCTTCCTTTCAAAAAGCAATCCCAAAAACTTTGTCTCTTCAGCGAAAGGAAGAACATCTGGACCGAGACGTAGAGAAGGCGAAAGAAAGGCTATACGGCGCCAGAAGTTAACGCAGACTGTTTTCTCGGCAGAGAACTTAAAGCCGTTTTCGACACTCCAAGTGAAGAGGCGGTCAAGACACAGTTGGAGGCAGCGTTCTAAGAGACAGGTGCGCCGAGAACTGCAATGAATAGCGAAGTCATCCACGAACAATGAAGACGAAACACCAGGGGGAACACAACTGACAATAGGATTGATTGCAATAGCAAAGAGTGTAACGCTGAGGACGGAGCCCTGCGGTACTCCGTTCTCTCGAGTAAAAACACGGAATAAAACCGAACCCACGCGTAAGACTATCCTTCATGAACTGCCGAATAAAAAGGGGCAGACGACCACGAATACCCCAATTATGGAGGGTCGGAAGAATACCGTACCGACAGCAAGTGTCATACGCTTTCTCGAGATCACATAAGACAGCGACCGTTTGACTTTTCTGCAAAAAGCGTTCATGAAGTGCGTAGATAACGAAACCAGGTGGTGACCGTTGAGCGGATGCGACGAAAACCACATTGAACGTTAGACAGTAGATCTTGAGATTCAATCCACCACGTCAAGCGCCCGTGGATCATGAGCTCCATTACCTTGCATATGCAACTGGTGAGAAGGATCGGACGATAACTAGAGGGTAGATGGCTATCCTTGCCAGGTTTTAAAATTGGGACGATGGTGGCCTCATGCCAAGGTGACGGGAATGTGGCGGTTTGCCAGATGCGGTTATATACCTGCAAGAGTAAACTTTTTCCAGCCGAAGAAAGGTGCTGTAGCATTAAAAGGTGTACACCATCCGGCCCAGGTGTACACCCATGGCCCACTCTAGCTCCGGCATAGTGAACACTCGCGGTTAATAAAGGAAAAAGAGAGTATATGGGATTCAACCCGGTTCTTAATAGACAAAAAGTTCGGGTGGTAATGAGATGAGCTGGAAGCTCCCGCAAAAGCAGCGCCCAGCGTATCAGCAACCGCTCTAGGGTAAACGACGGTGGCATTATTAATCCTAACACCAGGAATGGTGAACAGTGACCTTTTGCCTGCCACATGGCGAAGCTTGTCCCAAACGACAGACGATGGAGTGAAGTGGTTAAAAGACTCCACAAAATGGATCCAGGATGTCCTCTTACTTGCCCGTATGATTCGGCGAGCCCTGGCGCGCAGTTGCTTGAAAGTTATCAAATTATCAAGCGTAGGGTGGCGCCGAAACACCCGAAGGGCAGCCCTCCGCGCACGGACCGCCGCGCGACATTCGTCGGTCCACCAGGGGACGGGTAAACGCTTCGGGTGGGAAGATGAACGAGGGGTAGCATCTGCAGCGGAAAGAACGACCGAAGTAAAATGATCTATCCGGTCAACATCGGCGAACGGAATAAAGAATCCAGTTCGCTCTGGGAATTTGCCAAGTAGATACACGTGGCGAAGGGAAAGTGTGTGAAAGCAAGCTGATAAGGCAAGGGAAATGATCGCTAGAAAAGGTATCAGAGACGACACTCCACTGCAAACGATGTGCGAGCTGTGCTGAGCAAACAGATAAGTGCAAATGAGAAAAAGCGCCTGTAGAATCGGAAACAAAAGTAAGTTCAACTGTGTTGAGAATAGAAAGATTGGTGGTAATTAAAAACCCAGCAAGATGGTTCCCCCTTGTGCAAGCCCGAGGTGAACCCCAGAGAGGGTGGTGCGCATTAAAGTCTCCCAGCAGGAGGTAAGGCGCTGGGATACTAGATGGGCAAATTCCGCAACAGCGAAGGGAGAACAAGACGGTATATATACGGAACAAAGTGTAAAAGAAAAGCCAGGTAAAATCAAAGTAACAGCAACAGCTTGCAGGGTAGTGGTAAGTACCAGAGGCTGGTAAAAAAGGTCGTCACGAAGGAGCATGGCACCCCCATATGCAGGAGTACCAGGTTCCGGTGGTAGGTAAAAGAGCACTGGAATAAAACCAGAAAATGAAAACCTGTTTTGCGGTCGAAGTTTCGACTCCTGTAAACAAAACGCTGGGAGAAAACAATTGGGTTAACAACTGTAGCTCGGCCCTATGAGCGCGTATGCCACGTGTATTCCACTGAAGAAGGGACATCCGGAGGGAAATGCGATAGGTGGATTAGAAGGATCACTTCACCGCAGGCGGTCGCCTCAACTTGCCCTTCTGGTTGCGCGTGGGACTAGGGCTTTGAGAAGTAGTGGACTCTTGTTCCATTGGCTCCTGGGAAGGAAGAGACTCAGTTTCACATGAGGCAGAGGATAATGCCGCAAAACGATTGCCAGTGGACACAGAAGCTCTCTGAACCCGACTACGCCCTCTAGCATCTTGAGAGCGCGACCGCCTAGGAGGCGAGGGAGAACTGGCTTTCAATGCAGAGCGTTCACTGATAGAGGCTGGAGGATCCTTAAGGAAATCGGTACTCTTTGGCTGTCTTTTGAATTTCCGGACTTCCGTAGTAACATGAATGGTCGTGGAGCTGGCTAATCTGGAAGATGGTACTGTAATGCTAGAAGGCGCGACTGCTATGGAGGCTAAAGGTGAAGTTTGAGTACCCATATCCCGCTTTGGTACCTGGTGTGAAACCACGGAGCTAAACGTACCAAACTTCAGGATTGAAGGCTATCGAGCAAGATGACGTTTGCGGGCTTCAGCGAAAGATAAACGCTCTTTCACTCGCAGCTCCTGAATGGCCTTCTCGTCCAGAAAGCAAGGACAGTCGCGAGAAGACGCCGGATGAACACCGCGGCAGTTTACACAGCAAGGGGCAGATGGACAAGCTCCGTTGTGGGCATTATTACTACAGTTGACACAAACTGGAATGGAATGCTTACAAGCAAATTTAGTGTGGCCATAGCGGTGACACTGAAAACAACGCATAGGGTGTGAAATATACGGCTGAACGGTAATTACTTCATAGCCCACCTTAATTTTCTGAGGAAGATCCAGCAGATCAAATGTGAGGAAAAGTGTACGGGTAGGACACCATCGGGCTTTACAGAGGTGACACCTGGTCCGACAGATAACCCTGAATCTCTTCTTCTGGCATACCATCCAACAAGTGGGTGGTAATGATACCCTTTGAGGAGTTTAGGGTGAGGTGCTTCTTGAAACGGACAGGATATCCGTGGAGGAGTTTGGCCTTTAACAACTTTTCAAACTGCGCTGCAGTGTATGTCTCAACAAGGCGCATACAGGACTTAACAGCACCGGCTATTTTATCAAGACCCGACTGAATTACAAACGGGTTCACCTTCAGAAAAGACTGAGCCTCTTCCAACCGGGTAATTAACAGGTAACGTGCAGATGACACTGCATGTACCTCTTTATCTTCTTGCACGTGTCGTCTTCATTTTGGATTTTGGTTTGCCATGAAAAGATAAGGTAAGTTTCATCCCCCAGTGCTCCCCACCCACCAAGGGGTCAACCCACTGGGATGACAGGGCTACACAGGGGATATAGCGGGCGCGCCGTCCCAGTCATCCTGAAGTTCGGTTAAATACCTAGTCCTGGCCGATTGGCTAGAGGTGGGTTAGTCCCTAGCCGCCCGTTTAGGTGAAGCAGAAACCAAAGCGGCGTATTGGAAATGCACATCTTCCCCGAAAAATGTAAAAAGAACAAACCAGGCTGACACGCATCCCTCAACCAACCAGGATAATCGTTTCCACCGACACGGGTCTCCACGCACGGCCGACATGTGGGTGGGCGTTTTGGCTGACTCCCTCACCACGAAGAGCAGCCCACACCGAGGGAATCAGGGTGGCTTGGGACCCCGGGTGCGCCAGATCTATACCCGCAGCTGCAGGCCCCTGGGGGTCCATAAAGGCGACAACACAGGTTATTATTAATCCCGACCAGCTGGCTGTACGTATCTCACGAACGTTAGGTACTCACACAATAAGTGACAACCTAGCACATGTTACATATACATCCTGCTACTTACTTCAGATATTCTTTTGTTACTTTTCACTAAACTAGTCCCCGTAACTTTTAAAAAATTGAGTCTTATTTATGGACGCTCTTTAACTACTATGGTTCTTAGCGTCCCATTCTATATTGGGCGTGAAACACCGGTAATTTTGCTCAGAGGCCTCTTTATCAGGCTTGAGGTTCTTTTACGTGCCGTAAATCTACGACACGGGACCACCGGCTTTACTTCCCTTCCGAAGGAAGCCGTCCTAACGATTTTTACGCCCGAAAAAATCCATCGCCCTCCGCCGGGTTTGAACCCGCGACCTTGGGAACTAGAGGCTAGCACGGTACCACTAGTCCACGGAGGACGACGTCCCTGTAACTATTCCACCTACACTTTAAATATATTATATAAACAACCACTTACAATTTATGCCTTCCTTAACTGCACTTATTAAATAAATCTCACTCAACTAAACATTCCATACAGAGCACATGAAGCCTACAAACAGAGTTCCATAATCTGATACTCCAAGACCAGAACATTTTTACTCTTAGTTTAATTTATTTAAGCAAATGAAATTTTGTGGAATAAGGAAGCCTAATATAGGGGAAATGTGAATTTAATTAATAATCCAGAGTTTTGGAAGTACTGCTTTATTGTACTTTAACTCATGTAAGCACATATTACCAAAAATCTATTTAAACTACAAGTTAATGTATTCAGTATCACATTTATGTCTTCTTTTAAACCAATCACATTTCTCAGAAGTTGAAACAGAAGAAAGCAACATGGTATTGCTCACAGCTTATATTTTTACTTTCTCTACTACGTATAGTAAGTAGGGGAAGTATTGTATTCCACCCAAAAATTCGATACCAAGATTTCACCGGAAATACATGTTGTGAGACCCCCTGAATCCAAAAAAAAAAACATGTCCGTGTGTGTGTCTGTGAACAGCATAACTCAGAAACGAACAGTCGGATAAACACCAAACTTGGTATTTAGGTTCAGTATCTTCCAGAGATGTGACACGAAGGTTTTCAAGAAAATCCCCCCACCCCAGATTAGCCTTTAAATGGAACATTTTTCGAAAATTTTAATTTTCTCAAAAATGCTTCTAATGATTTTGATTAAAATATCATACGTTTAAGATATTTTCATGACAAATGAAATGTATATCTTGAATTTTCTGGAATGTCTCCAAAAGTATTCTTCATTGTGAATGACTTTTGTATAACTGGTAAACCAAAACAGATAGACAAAATTTTATTACACAAAAAATGTAGATCGAGTTAAAATACACAATTTATGTCATATACAATTTTATTGTTGAGTGAAGCATTTTCGAGATATTACTTCTTATTTCTTTAAATTTTGCAATACTTATACTTTTTCTCAAATTTGTTATATTTTTTTTTGTCCTGGTAATGCAAAGAGAATGGAATATTCCACATAGCAACCAACTCTTAAAATATTTGACTATAGCTTAAAGCCTAGCAATTCCCCTTGCATCTACAAGAAAATTAGCAATAAGATTAACATGAAGCATATGGAGAATAAGCGTTTGTAAAAATAGTTTGAACAAGAGTAGAGAAAGTCATGCGAGTGTAACACATCAGATTTTTCTTATTGTATTTGCAGCATTGCTTTAACTGTTAACCTATTCCTTTCTTGTCCACTGAGCACTTGAGGGGAAATCTATCTCTACACTGGTCGTGTTATGACCAGGAATGATATTCCACAACTTTCAGCAACTCTGGATACAGCTCACTAGAAATGCAATTATCAATGCAGGTAACAGATTTCTTATGTGATAACAAATTTTCATAAATATCGTCCTTGGCCTCCCCCAGAAATTATTAAATTTGTTGAAGTTCAGTTCAAATATAGTAAAACTCGTGAACTTCCCTTTTTGGCCTAGACGTTTTCATTCCCCATAAAATTGTGGAGAGCCTGTGAAATGTGTGGCATATGAGAACCCTACTTACAAACCTGCCACTTGGCAACCAGGGCGCAATTCAGCAATATATAATTTACAATCCTTGAACTTTGTGGAAAAGAATTAAAAAGTATCATAAGTATATGGTCTCTCCTCAAAAACAATATAGTAAAGCCTCTCCCACAAATGTTGCACTTATGCGGTCTTTCATCCTGCTGGGGAGAATTATGTTTTTTTACAAAATCTACCATAGTAAAGCTTAGCTTACATATGCTACACTTATGTGGTCTTCCACCCTTGTGAAGGCAATTGTGCCTTTAAAATTGATCCACCGTAGTAAAGCTCTTCTTATAAATGTTACACTTACGTGGTTGTTTGCGCTCATGAATTAAATTATGCTTTTTCAGACCATATAATGTAGTAAAGTCCTTCCTACATATATTGCAGTTATGTGTTTTCCTTCCCTTGTGAATTAAATAGTGTCTTTTCAAATATTGCGCTCTTTTAAAACTCTTACCACAAATGCTGCACTTTTGAGGTGTTTCAGGCTCATGAAGGGAACTGTGTGCTTTCAAATTATCTTCTGTAGTAAACCCCTTCTCACAAACAATGCACTTATATGATTTTCTGCCCTCATGAATTAAATTATGTCTTCTCAAATGAACTGTTGTAGTAAAACTCTTATCACAGATGTTGCACTTATGTGGTCTTTTGCCCTCGTGTATGGAAATGTGTTTTTTAACATACTCTCTCCTAGTAAAGCTCTTCTCACAAATGTTGCACTTATATGCTCTTTTGCCCGCATGTACGGAACTGTGTATTTTAAAATACTTTATGTTTGTAAAGCTCTTCTCACAAATGTTGCACTTATATGGCCTTTGGCCCTCATGAAAGGAATTGTGATTTTTAAAACGATTTATCCCAGTGAAGATCTTATTACAAATGTTGCACTTATGTAGTTTTTTCCCATCATGAAGGGAATAGTGAGCTTTAAAATTATCTATCCTAGTGAAGCTCTTATCACAAATGTTACACTTATGTAGTCTTTCACCCTCATGAAGGACAATGTGTCTTTTTAAGCTAGCATTCCTAGTAAAGCTTATACTACAAATGTTGCATCTATGTGGTCCTTCACCCTCATGAAGGAAAATGTGCCTTTTTAAGCTACCCATCCTAAGAAAGCTTTTATCACAAATGTTGCACTTATGTAGTGTTTCGCCCTCATGAAGGACAATGTGTCTTTTTAAAGCACGTCTTGTAGCAAAGCTTTTATTACAAATGTTGCACCCATGTGGTATATTGCTCTCAGGAAGTGAATCATGTGACCTAGCAAAGCCTTTTACATAAATTTGGCATGGAGAACTTTTGGCCGCGTGAACAACCAAACTATGTTCTTCCAAATCTGATACTTGAGTGAAGAAACTGTTGACATGTAGGATAGGATCAGCTTCCCTACACAATCTGAAACATTACAAGCAAGATAATGCACATGATCAGGAGAGGCCCAAACTAATTAAATATTAAATTATATTATCAGTATACAAAGAATAGCATGGGTTGCGTCTGATTTTGTGTTCAACAATGTTTGATTTGCATGCTATTGCAATTATCCAGCAGCATTTAAACTGCATACCAAATATATATTATTTCAAATTTTATTATCTAATTAAAAGTTTTTTATTCTTATATATACAAGAACCTCATTTATCTGGAAGGATTTTTGTTAGCTTTTTCAACATGAAAACGTGTACATCCTTTCACATACACATATGAATGTATATAGTTATAATATCGAGGAAGTAGACTCTGCGGTAACATGTGAGGCTGAGTTTGATTCCCATTTTTCATGGTTTTCCCTTGTCGGTAGGCAAATCTTGGGATGGTTTCCTTCTCTTGTATCAGGTATGTTTCCAGGTACTAGACAAATGGCATAGATAATTGCTCCAAGGAAAGAGTACTGGCCATGGACACTAGAGGGCTATTCATTACCCTCTTTGGGCAGCGTCTTTAAGCAAGGAACTTGTGCGCATCTCTATGGCCTGCACCCTCCTGTGGTTCTTTCACTTCATCCATTCCTCCTTGGGGAGGTAGCTGCAATAGATCTCAGTAGGTCATAGTGCACAAGGTGCCCCCACCATTGCGGCTGCTTCGAACACCCTAACTTTTCACACCTTGCCGATTTATTGGCTATTTTTTCTTTAAATGCTGTTAAACTTAATGTGAACACAGTAATTTAAAATCCACAGCATTTAAATCTACTGCAGCACTCCTGTAAGGTCGATGAATGTCAACAGTCACTAACACATCTTGTCTTGTGCACGTTTTAAGGAGCTTCTGTGCATGTGCAAATGGTGTGATGTAATTACCTTATGGGGTCAAACACATGCAAGTTGTGCACACATGAAGAAGTGCACCAGTGGGTGGAACATTTATCTCACTGTGTATCTATACTGTCATTAATTTTACGCCAATACCACTAGGCAGTAGCACACAACAGCAGAAGTAAGAGTCAAAAGTTAGAGCAGAAGCAGGTAACGAGTTCAAGCATGTTAACTTCTCCATAACATCCATTATCTCAAATATAATTTAATTTATATATTACTTCGTTCTTGCCCTAACAAGGTGTACTTAATTAAGCACACAACATAAACTTTTGTGTATACTCACAAGCCACTACTTCATATATGGTTGTAACGTTGGCTCCACAGGTAGCGTAGAGATCACATGCTCTAAGTTGACAGTAAGTACTGTGTCATAGAACAACATAACTTAGCTTGTGAGATTATGTTTCAATAGTTTTCATAACTGTCCTGGTAGCATTTATACCTGTCTCGTCTCGTCTCTTCTGCTTCTGTAGTGATCCAAACTTCACTATCGAATATCAACATTGGTATTCATTTAATAGATTGTTTCCGGGTTACCTCTGGTTCGACCTAGTCTGGATAAACAGGGTTGTTGTGTACAACAGTGGCACCTATAAATTTCCTTTGTATACATATTGTAACGAAGCCGCATTGCTAGCTGACAGAGATGCACCGGAGTTTCCCGCTCATGTAAACAATTCTGGAAAGGCTTTCTAGCCGTAACGTGGTCATTCTGGATGTTTCTTCATTCTTTCTAGAACATTCAGCGACTGTATACAAGTGAGCACTCTCACGGTAGTGGGAGAGTAATTGAGTCAGTTGCTACTCGAGCGTGAAGTCAGTGGAGTTGTGGTAGCTGTTGAAAAACTCAAGTGAGTGAGTCAGTAAGCAATTCTCTGAGCAAAGTGCTACTGCGGAGTGACAGGTCTTGTGTTCAACTCCCGAGTGAAGTACCATCTGGCAGGAAGAGGTGAAGGGACCGAGAATTGAACTGGTTCACTTTGGACAAAGTGAAGGTGAACCACACAGTGACAGAGAACTGAGAAGATGACAATTAAGAAAACTGGACAAAGTCGCAATATAATAAAACATTTCTGCTTATTTTTTGTTTTGGAACAATAATTGGTACTAATGTGTATAGAGTTGCCAATCATCCCGATTTTCATGAACACTTCCCTCTTCTCACCTTGTATACTGGCGAGAACGCCATTTTCCCAATATTCACAAAAAATTAATTTAAATCAACTTGTGAATTCCAGTTACAAATTAAAGTCATGAAAAGACTGCAGGTATGTCATACTAAAATAAAACAGTTTTCAAAAGTCAGTGATCCACTATGCGAACACATCTGCTGTTATGTTACACCATAACGTCTATAACTTGGCCTCATTAGCTTACGTGTAGTGCGCTGAATAAATGAATCTTTTTATCCTCAATGGTGAATCAATAACAGTTATAAAAATGTTAAAGTATTTATTAAATGACATAAAATTTCTAAAGATACAAAATCAATGGAGAAATATTAATTATTTTCTGGTTGAACATTACTAGCCCACAGAGCAATGTCAGATAGGTAAATTAATTAATTAAACAAGGTAACTCAGGTTAATAAACAAATTCAGATTTTTGTGATTCTAATCTAACTTGTTTACTTCACTACATATTTACCAATAAACTAATATAACTTGAGGAAGGGAAGGTATACCATCAACTTTTGCCCATGTAATGTACAAACTTTGATCCTCAAAGACCAAACTGAAAATGTCTAACACAAAACTTTTCCTGCCGATTGTTTTTCCAAAGCTGTCAACCCTAAATGCATACGATGAGCTATTTGTGTGTTTTACGTCTTCACATAAGTATGATAAAACGGACTGCAATGAAGAAAATAGCCAACATGGTAACTTAATTACTTTCCTCATCTAAGTAGTTGGGAGTTCTAAGAGTGCAAAATTAAAACAATGATGCATCGCCTCTATTCAGTGTTTTAAAAGGTTTCACAGAATAAATATTTATAACATTCATGTTTCAGGTAATTTTTGTTATTTACAAATATTGTGATATTTAAAAAAAATACAAATTTCTACATTATAGCAGCTTCAGCTAACAGCACCCATAACACTAGTCTGCATTTTCAAACTTTTTGTCACATGATTCCTTAAAAGTAGGTGTTCTTGAATCAAGTTTTTATGCTGATTCCAGAAATAACTTCCATTTTTACTTTCTCTACTACGTATAGTAAGTAGAGGAAGTACTGTATTCCACCCAAAAATTCGATACCGAGATTTCACTGGAAATATATGTTTTGAGACCCCCTGAATAAAAAAAAAAGCATTTTTGGAAACATGTCCTTGTGTATATCTGTGTGTGTGTGTGAACAGCATAACTCAGAAACGAACAGTCGGATAAACACCAAACTTGGTATTTAGGTTCAGTATCTTCCAGAGATGCGACATGAAGATTTACAAGAAAATCCCCCCACCCCAGACTACCTTTACATGGAACATTTTTCGAACATTTTAATTTTCTCAAAAATGGCTCTAACGATTTTGATTAAAATTTCATATGTTTAAGATATTTTCATGACAAATAAAATGTATATCTCGAATTTTCTGGGAATATCTCCAAAAGTATTCTTCATTGTGAACGACTTTTGCATAACTGGTAAACCATAAGAGATAGACAAAATTTTACTACACAAAAAATGTATATCGGGTTAAAATACACAATTTATGTTATATACATTTTCTGTTGTTGAGTGAACCATTTTCGAGATATTGCTTGTTATTCCTTTAAATTTTCCAATACTTATACTTTTTCTCAAATTCGTTATTCTTCTTTTTTTTCTGTCCTGGTAATGCCAAGACAATGGAATACTCCACATAGCAACCAGCTCTTAAAATATTTGACTATCGCTTAAAGCCTACCAATTCCCCTTGCATCTACAAGAAAATTAGCAATAAGATTAACATGAAGCATATGGAGAATAAGCATTTGTAAAAATAGTTTGTACAAGAGTAGGGAAAGTCATGTGAGTGTAACACATCAGATTTTTTTCTATCACGTCAGGTTTTTACACAAAATATGAAGTAATGTTTTGACAATTTTACTAATGAGCGTAGAAAAGTATTCAAATGGCATTTCACACAAGGTAAGTTTTTATTCAAGAAACACTTTAAGAATACTCTCAAGAACTCCCCTAATTTATTTCAAGAAGCCAAAGTGTTTCATTTAAGTTTTTTGAAAGTTTCTCTTCTTTTGACTTCCTTGCACATCCTTGAAGATGACTGTCCCTCCTCAACATCCAACAGTAGTCGGCCATCATAGTTTCATTCCATCTCCCCATGACCTCCTCTCCATTTCCTTAATATCTTGGTGAAAACGTTCACCCTGCTCTTCACTATAATGTCCCAAATTTTCTGGAAAGTAGTCGATATGTGAATGCAGAAAATGCACCTTTACACTCATGTTACAACCCATGTTCTTGAAATTTTCCAACATTGCTTCGACAATGGCCTTGTAATTAGGATCTTTGTTATTGCCTAAGAAGTTTTCAGTAACTGATCGGAAGGTGGTCCATGCTTCTATTTCTCTCTCATTCATTTTCTTCTCAAAATCTTCATCCGTCATCAATTTCTTTATTTGAGGACCAACAAAAATTCCAGTCTTTGATTTGTCTTGTGTAATGAAGGGAAATTTCTTGGAAAGGTACTTGAAGCAGGGTCCATCCTGTGGTAGAGCCCTTATAAATTGCTTCATCAAACCCAATTTTATGTGTAATGGCGGAAGCAATATCTATATATCTCTATATTTTTGAAGTGAAATTGTGAAAAAACTGTATGTGATAGAAAAAAAACTAAAAGCAATTGTGAAATCATCATAAAAAAGTGAGTCAGAATTACTTATTAGTTTTCAGTCATCTGATATCATGCAGACTAGTGTTATTATTGGCTCAATTAGGGTTACCAGTGCTGGCCGCTTGTGGTGCAGTTGATTTCTCTGGCTCACGCAAGTGGCATGACTGTGGCTCTCGATTCAAGTTCTTTTTTGAGCTTGCAACCATGGATAGTTTGAAGAAGGTAATGTTCTTCAACTGTTATTTGGTTCACATAATAAATTACGTAAATTACTTTATCTGCCCCGCAATTTGTAGGAGTAGTTTTCTTTTACTGTTGTTGTTAGCTACACACTTGGAAGCTAACTTGAAGAGGTTAATTTGCTGCTGTTGTTGCGTAATAAATGTTTACGTAAACTTGAAGAATTGTTTTATGTAATAATAGTTGCTTTATGTAGTTTGTAATACACTTTGGGCGTTAGTTTGTATTTTATGCTTACTAATATTACTGTTTGAATTTGCCTCGACTGCGTCAGTCTTACTTTAGAGTCATGTGTCTTGGGTAGGGCGCGGTATGACAATTATTGTAGACATCACAGAATTAAACTTTTAAATTAACTTCTTTTATTTAAATTCTTGCACATATTTATACAGCACTACACTTTTAAAGAACTGTGAGAAACTTTTATACATTCACTTAGCGTGTATATCTGTTTTACTAATCAACTGTAGAGAACACATTTTCCCATCTACACACTACCAAGTTTCGCCAGCAACTGAGTAACCTCAACAGTCAAAACCCATAAGCTTCGGTATTGCAAGTCTCTGATTGGCTAATTCTAGTCCAATAGAATTTCTGCATTTAACTTAAAACTTTTCTTTGCTGTTGATTGGCTAATTTAAAACTGTCACTGAAACTACGTCATCGTTGCTCTAATCATGACCAGTACATTTCAAACTCTAAACACATTATTGCCACAATTACCTCATTATTACTCATTGTTAGCAACCTAAAACTTATTATTGTCACAGTTCTTGCATTATTAGAGTATGTAATGTATTCACATAACATTATTAAAATATGTTTACAATAAAAATAAGCATTTGCATTGACTGTTACATAGAATTTAAATAATTATTACATATATATTGTTTCAAGGCGGGCTGTTACTGTATTTACTTATTTTAAATTACAATTGAAATTATTCAGGTATTAAAATACTGCCTCAAGTTCAACTGCATGAGCTGAGCACAATGTTTGGTAAGCTTTCATACAACATAAACTCACCATCATCGTTATTCAGTGTGCCTTGCTGATTTCTTTACGTGGATGTGTTTGCTAAGTTTATGACTTTCTTTCAAGATTTACAGAGCATAAATTACGAGCAGAGTCAAAGGTGAAGTTTATTCAATAAAAATTACTATTATCAGGAAAAGTTTTAATTTATTTTACTGGCATGGGTTGTTGAATATTTCCTGTCAATAGTTTGGGCTTCAGGGGATGATTCCTGACTGGAAATGGAGCACAAAGGTTCATAGTTTGCATGGTTGATAGCACTGACGACGTTCTCTCATAACCTGCAGTGTGCATTGCTGTGATTTAAGTAACGTAGAAACACAATGGTCTGGTATTCATTTCAGGAACAAGCAGAGATGTGTTTGTATATGCCAAGCAGGTAGAAACAGTCGAGAGGCAGCACAAATATACTGAGCCACATACCCTGACAGATAACACCACCCACATCACACAACATTTGGTGCCATTTTGCGGCATTTGTATGAGCATAGTTCCTTTCAGACAGCCGCAGACTGTTTGTGGATATTCAGACCAACCCTGGTACAAGATATGGTATAGTTATCCTACATGACAACTGCTATTATCCCTATCATCTCCAATGTGTGTAGAGATTTCCATCGGCAGAGTTTCCTCCAGAGAAAGATTCTGTTGCTGATTTGTGCAACAGGCCATCACAATTATGGGATTTCTATCTTCAGTCCTTTTCACCAATGAAGTCACCTTTGGTTGAGATTGCATCATTATCGTCATTTGTGGGCTACAGAAAATCCTCACAGAACGGTTGAAGCGTATCAGCATGAAGAAAGTATTATTGTTCTTCAACTGTTGTTACGCAATATAAATACGTAAATTATTTTATCTGCCCCGCAATTGGGAGCTAACTTGTAGTAGTTGTTTTTCTTCTACTGTTGAAGTTTTACTGTTGTCAGCCACACGCTTGGAAGCTAGCTTGAAGAGGTTAATTTGCTGCTGTTGTTGTGTAATATATGTTTACGCAAACTTGAAGAATTGTTTTATGTAATTTTTTTAATACTCTTTGGGCATTGGTTTGAATTTTATGCTTACGTAATATTACTGTTTGAATTTGCCTCAGCTGCGTCAGTCTTACTTTAGAGTCATGTATCTTATGTAGGGCGCGGTATGACAATAATTGTAGACATCACAGAATTAAACTTTTAAAGAACTGTGAGAAATTTTTATACATTCACTTAGCGTGTATATCTGTTTTAACTATTCACCCATACAGAACACATTTTCCCATCTATACTCTACCAAGTCTCGCCAGCAACTGAGTAACCTCAACAGTCAAAACCCATAAGCTTCGGTATTGCAAGTCTCTGATTGGCTAATTCTAGTCCAATAGAATTTCTGCATTTAACTTAAAACTTTTCTTTGCTGTTGATTGGCTAATTTAAAACTGTTACAGCATTTATGTCATCATCGCTCTAATCATGACCAGTACATTTCAAACTCTAAACACATTATTGCCACAATTACCTCATTATTATTCATTGTTAGCAACTAAAAACTTATTATTCTCACAGTTCTTGCATTATGTTATGTATTCACATAACATTATTAAAATATGTTTACAATAAAAATAAGCATTTGCAATGACTGTTACATACAATTTAAATAATTATTATATACATATTGTTTCAAGACGGGCTGTTATTGAATTTACCTATTTTAAATTACAATTGAAATTATTCGGGTATTAAAATACTGCCTCAAGCATCAGTGTTTAGGCAGGAATTAATGGCTACCGCCTACTTGGACCAGATCATCTTACATAATGCCTCAACAGAGAAATATATCTGGACCTCCTGTAAAACACTCTAACTCCATTGATGGAGAAAGTGCCTTTAGCAATACGACAGGCAATTTGGCTGCAGCATGATGGAGCAGCATTAATGTTCACTGACAGCTCAACAATATGTTCCCCAGACGTTGGACAGGACACGGAGGCTCTGTTGAATGGCCTGGTTGATCACTGGACTTGAACCTCCTGGAGTTTTACTTGTGGGGGCATTGTGTACAGTGAGCCTGTTCAGTGTGTGCAAGCAGCCTGTGATAATATTCGGACGGAGTCTGGGACATCTGAACAAGTGAGGCAGGTGAACATGCACCGCATTCCATGGAGGCCACTTCGAAGATCTCTTGTAGCATGGATGGGATTCAGACTATGTACTGTGTGCCAAGACTCTCTGTTTGATGTTGTTGTTCAGTGCCATCTACTGTTGAAGCTATGCATTTACAGACCCAAAGCGATATAATCTTTACACTGCACAATTTCCAGCCAGGAATCACCCCCTGATGTTTGTCGGTGGACTTCAAAGTCACCCTAGATCTATACCTATCTATATATATAGTTTTTTACCTGTTATATTTTATAAATTGTGCCAGAACAGATTATTTACATACATTTTGAAATATACTGTTGGGTTTGCTTTGTTAACCGATGTAAAGGGGACTGAGTGGCATCTACAGAACTCTTGACCCATTCACCCACTTTCAAATGTGTACCAAAAAGAATGTAAACTTATATGCTCATAGATGTAAATTCATTAGTTCAGATTTATAGTGAGTGTACACTTACAATTCTTTACTATTTGTATTGCATTGTTTATGATACACATTATGTCTTTGTTTAAATAAACCCAGTATTTCTACACCTCGTATTTATTGTATAGCAACCAAAAGGGGAAGCACTACATCAATTGTGTTAGGTTTGCCGGAGCATCACTGATCTGTGCTTCCATGTGAGTAATGGGAATGTGAACATATCATATAAAATGAGCAGCAATAGCACAAGGTAGAGAGTGTGCTATGTTCGAAAAGAAATCCAATATTAAAGTACAGCGGAAAAATAAGCCTTAAGGTTACCTGAATCCAACAAGCATTTTTAGAATAAAACATCCAACTTAAAAAAAAAAAAGCTCAGCGTTCACTGTTCAGGTATTGTGAGCCCGAAAACTCCCTATTGTAAATCACCAGTGTCCAAAGCGTTCAGTGTCCTAAAACTACTATTGTACATCACCAGTGTCCAAAGTGTCCTATGCCTTAAAATTCCCTATTGTGCATCACTGTGTCAAAGTGTTCTGTGTGCTAAACCTTCCTATTGTGCATCACCACTGTCCGAAGTGACTGTGCCCTAAAATTCCCTATTGTAAATCACCAGTGTTCAAAGCGTTCAGTGTCCTAAAACTCCTATTGTATATCACCAGTGTCCAAAGCGTTGTGTCCTAAAACTCCTATTGTATATCACCAGTGTGCTAAGTGTTCTGTGTCCTAAAACTCCTATTGTATATCACCAGTGTGCTAAGTGTTTTGTGTCCTAAAACTCCTATTGTATATCACCAGTGTGCTAAGTGTTCTGTGTCCTAAAACTCCTATTGTATATCACCAGTGTGCTAAGTGTTCTGTGTCCTAAAACTCCTATTGTATATCACCAGTGTGCTAAGTGTTCTGTGTCCTAAAACTCCTATTGTATATCACCAGTGTGCTAAGTGTTTTGTGTCCTAAAACTCCTATTGTATATCACCAGTGTGCTAAGTGTTCTGTGTCCTAAAACTCCTATTGTATATCACCAGTGTGCTAAGTGTTCTGTGTCCTAAAACTCCTATTGTATATCACCAGTGTGCTAAGTGTTTTGTGTCCTAAAACTCCTATTGTATATCACCAGTGTGCTAAGTGTTTTGTGTCCTAAAACTCCTATTGTATATCACCAGTGTGCTAAGTGTTCTGTGTCCTAAAACTCCTATTGTATATCACCAGTGTGCTAAGTGTTCTGTGCCCTAAAATTCCCTATTGTACATCACTGTGTCAAAGTGTTCTGTGTGCTAAACCTTCCTATTGTACATCACTGTGTCAAAGTGTTCTGTGTGCTAAACCTTCCTATTGTACATCACTGTGTCAAAGTGTTCTGTGTGCTAAACCTTCCTATTGTACATCACCAGTGTCCAAAGGGTTCTGTGCCCTAAAATTCCCTATTGTACATCACTGTGTCAAAGTGTTCTGTGCCCTAAAATTCCCTATTGTACATCACTGTGTCAAAGTGTTCTGTGTGCTAAACCTTCCTATTGTACATCACCAGTGTCCAAAGTGTTCAGTGTCCTAAAACTCTCTACTGTACATCGCCAGTGCGCAAAGTGTTCTGTGCCCTAAAATTCCCTATTGTACATCACTGTGTCAAAGTGTTCTGTGTGCTAAACCTTCCTATTGTACATCACTGTGTCAAAGTGTTCTGTGTGCTAAACCTTCCTATTGTACATCACTGTGTCAAAGTGTTCTGTGTGCTAAACCTTCCTATTGTACATCACTGTGTCAAAGTGTTCTGTGCCCTAAAATTCCCTATTGTACATCACTGTGTCAAAGTGTTCTGTGTGCTAAACCTTCCTATTGTACATCACCAGTGTCCAAAGTGTTCAGTGTCCTAAAACTCCCTACTGTACATCGCCAGTGTGCAAAGTGTTCTGTGCCCTAAAATACCCTATTGTACATCACTGTGTCAAAGTGTTCTGTGCCCTAAAATTCCCTATTGTACATCACTGTGTCAAAGTGTTCTGTGCCCTAAAATTCCCTATTGTACATCACTGTGTCAAAGTGTTCTGTGCCCTAAAATTCCCTATTGTACATCACTGTGTCAAAGTGTTCTGTGTGCTAAACCTTCCTATTGTACATCACTGTGTCAAAGTGTTCTGTGCCCTAAAATTCCCTATTGTACATCACTGTGTCAAAGTGTTCTGTGCCCTAAAATTCCCTATTGTACATCACTGTGTCAAAGTGTTCTGTGTGCTAAACCTTCCTATTGTACATCACCAGTGTCCAAAGTGTTCAGTGTCCTAAAACTCTCTACTGTACATCGCCAGTGCGCAAAGTGTTCTGTGCCCTAAAATTCCCTATTGTACATCACTGTGTCAAAGTGTTCTGTGTGCTAAACCTTCCTATTGTACATCACTGTGTCAAAGTGTTCTGTGTGCTAAACCTTCCTATTGTACATCACTGTGTCAAAGTGTTCTGTGTGCTAAACCTTCCTATTGTACATCACTGTGTCAAAGTGTTCTGTGCCCTAAAATTCCCTATTGTACATCACTGCGTCAAAGTGTTCTGTGTGCTAAACCTTCCTATTGTACATCACCAGTGTCCAAAGTGTTCAGTGTCCTAAAACTCCCTACTGTACATCGCCAGTGTGCAAAGTGTTCTGTGCCCTAAAATTCCCTATTGTACATCACTGTGTCAAAGTGTTCTGTGCCCTAAAATTCCCTATTGTACATCACTGTGTCAAAGTGTTCTGTGCCCTAAAATTCCCTATTGTACATCACTGTGTCAAAGTGTTCTGTGCCCTAAAATTCCCTATTGTACATCACTGTGTCAAAGTGTTCTGTGCCCTAAAATTCCCTATTGTACATCACTGTGTCAAAGTGTTCTGTGCCCTAAAATTCCCTATTGTACATCACTGTGTCAAAGTGTTCTGTGTGCTAAACCTTCCTATTGTACATCACCAGTGTCCAAAGTGTTCAGTGTCCTAAAACTCTCTACTGTACATCGCCAGTGCGCAAAGTGTTCTGTGCCCTAAAATTCCCTATTGTACATCACTGTGTCAAAGTGTTCTGTGTGCTAAACCTTCCTATTGTACATCACTGTGTCAAAGTGTTCTGTGTGCTAAACCTTCCTATTGTACATCACTGTGTCAAAGTGTTCTGTGTGCTAAACCTTCCTATTGTACATCACTGTGTCAAAGTGTTCTGTGCCCTAAAATTCCCTATTGTACATCACTGTGTCAAAGTGTTCTGTGTGCTAAACCTTCCTATTGTACATCACCAGTGTCCAAAGTGTTCAGTGTCCTAAAACTCCCTACTGTACATCGCCAGTGTGCAAAGTGTTCTGTGCCCTAAAATTCCCTATTGTACATCACTGTGTCAAAGTGTTCTGTGCCCTAAAATTCCCTATTGTACATCACTGTGTCAAAGTGTTCTGTGCCCTAAAATTCCCTATTGTACATCACTGTGTCAAAGTGTTCTGTGCCCTAAAATTCCCTATTGTACATCACTGTGTCAAAGTGTTCTGTGCCCTAAAATTCCCTATTGTACATCACTGTGTCAAAGTGTTCTGTGCCCTAAAATTCCCTATTGTACATCACTGTGTCAAAGTGTTCTGTGCCCTAAAATTCCCTATTGTACATCACTGTGTCAAAGTGTTCTGTGCCCTAAAATTCCCTATTGTACATCACTGTGTCAAAGTGTTCTGTGCCCTAAAATTCCCTATTGTACATCACTGTGTCAAAGTGTTCTGTGCCCTAAAATTCCCTATTGTACATCACTGTGTCAAAGTGTTCTGTGTGCTAAACCTTCCTATTGTACATCACTGTGTCAAAGTGTTCTGTGCCCTAAAATTCCCTATTGTACATCACTGTGTCAAAGTGTTCTGTGCCCTAAAATTCCCTATTGTACATCACTGTGTCAAAGTGTTCTGTGTGCTAAACCTTCCTATTGTACATCACTGTGTCAAAGTGTTCTGTGTGCTAAACCTTCCTATTGTACATCACTGTGTCAAAGTGTTCTGTGTGCTAAACCTTCCTATTGTACATCACTGTGTCAAAGTGTTCTGTGTGCTAAACCTTCCTATTGTACATCACTGTGTCAAAGTGTTCTGTGTGCTAAAACTCCCTATTGTACATCACTGTGTCAAAGTGTTCTGTGTGCTAAACCTTCCTATTGTACATCACTGTGTCAAAGTGTTCTGTGTGCTAAACCTTCCTATTGTACATCACTGTGTCAAAGTGTTCTGTGTGCTAAAACTCCCTACTGTACATCACTGTGTCAAAGTGTTCTGTGTGCTAAAACTCCCTATTGTACATCACTGTGTCAAAGTGTTCTGTGTGCTAAACCTTCCTATTGTACATCACTGTGTCAAAGTGTTCTGTGTGCTAAACCTTCCTATTGTACATCACTGTGTCAAAGTGTTCTGTGTGCTAAACCTTCCTATTGTACATCACTGTGTCAAAGTGTTCTGTGTGCTAAACCTTCCTATTGTACATCACTGTGTCAAAGTGTTCTGTGTGCTAAACCTTCCTATTGTACACCACTGTGTCAAAGTGTTCTATGTGCTAAAACTCCCTATTGTACATCACTGTGTCAAAGTGTTCTGTGTGCTAAACCTTCCTATTGTACATCACTGTGTCAATGTGTTCTGTGTGCTAAAATTCCCTATTGTACATCACTGTGTCAAAGTGTTCTATGTGCTAAAACTCCCTATTGTACATCACTGTGTCAAAGTGTTCTGTGTGCTAAACCTTCCTATTGTACATCACTGTGTCAAAGTGTTCTGTGTCCTAAAACTCCCTACTGTACATCGCCAGTGTGCAAAGTGTTTTGTAACCTAGTGCTCCCTAGGTGCAGATGTATCATGCTCTTGAAATCAGGCGTTTTCCTTTTCTGTACCGTGGAATTGGTCGATGAAAGTAATCATTTTGCATTTAATTTTCCATAAGAACACTTGCCCAAAAAAATCTGATGTACAAACTACAATCTTGCAAGTATATAGCACAATTTGGAAGCTAAGTGAGTGGCTCATTTGTGACAATTGTGGCTCTTGACATGCCCAGTGACTTTGATTCAGCTTTCATCAGAACAGATATTGTTCCTCTTCTGTTTCAAAATGTGCCAGTAACAAGTTGCGGAAACGTATGCGGGTAGGATGATGTGTGTCCTGTAATTTAAGAACCTCATCATTTTGTAGGGATAGAGGTTCAAGTGTTTTCTCGGTGCTTTGTGTTAGGATCTGAGGTGCAACTGAATTTCTGTTGTTGACGACACAATGACATTCATGGTCTGTCATAATAGCTGTTTTCTCACCATCTTTTTATGCTATACAATCCTGTTTCCGTAAGCAAGCAATGCACCTATTGTAAACAAAACAGGGAAAATACAAAAGTATGACAGATTACTTATAACCTAAACGTTCAACAGGGAGATTTTATTATGTGACGACATAAAAGATAAACGTCTCTCTCCTCTTTCAGTTCTTCTGAGAGGTCCATTCATACTGGGGATATTTCTCTGGTTGATATTGTGTAGATACTCCACTTCAATGATTACCCATTACGAGGTAGGAGTCAATAATGAAGACTGACTATTCTCATACAAACAGTTTGCTATTATACAGCAATCAAAATGGACAGCTTAAATGGAAACAGTTCTCCAATCCTCTGTTAGAACTGGTTGTTTCTGTGGGGGTTGAACTGGTTTCTTTGACAGAGTGCCAGTATTTGTTAATCCATGTGAACCAGATAACTTTGACATAAACCTACTCCACATTTGTAACCTCTAAGGAGGTGAAAATTAAAATTAAATTGAGTTTTATTTATGAACACTCTTTAACTACCATGGTTCTTAGCGTCCCATTCCATATTGGGCGTGAAAGACCGGAAATTTTGCTCAGAGGCCTCTTTATCAGGCTTGAGGTTCTTTTATGTGCCGTAAATCTATAACACGGGACCACCGGCTTTACTTCTCTTCCGAAGGAAGCCATGCTAAGGATTTTTATGCCCGAAAAAATCCATCGCTCTCCGCCAGGTTTGAACCTGCGACCTTGGGAACTAGAGGCTAGCACGGTACTACCAGTCCAAGGAGTATGACCTCTAAGGTCATACTCATTGCATCAAAATAGTGAGGCTATTTACTGCAAGAGCAAACTACAGCATAACCAACACCCAGTATAAGGGTAAAAAACAAAATATCTTACTAGCAGTGTTACCTTTCTGATTCCTTCAAATGGAGTTGCTGCTCTCCATTACCTGTCAATGTGTCAACCTGTAAAAAGAAATGCTTGTATTTGCAGTTATCTATACTGAATGATTATATCAAAGGGATTTATTAAGAAATCCAAATCTAATACTTGTGTGTCAAATATGGAATGATATACCTTAGCAGACAAATTGAAAGTTTCTATACAAGACATGACTGAGTCCACACAGATTCAGTTGTTCTGGTTAAATTCTATAAACTATGTGAGCAATGTACATTTGTGTTAAAAGTAACAGAAAATCTTAGATTGAGTCAAGTTTTTCTCGTACTCTTTGTGCATTTATAACAGAGCATGCTTCTATACAAAACTATTGTAATACTTTTAAAGGTAGGTGCATAACTAACCAGAAACATTCATTTTGTGCCCAAAATCTGTTGGAAACAAAATGTGTACATAACATTTGAAAGGATTATAAAATGAGGTAATTGCCAAAAGAGATGCTTAGAGCGTGGTACGACATACGTATGTGGGAAACACAAAGAGAACATAAAATATAAACAGAAACACAAATCAGCAGTAGAAGGACATAAAGGAAATACATCTATAAGGACAGGTTTAACAACTTGCAAAGTGGTATATATTAACAAATACAAATCAACCAACTTTGACATGGATACAGATAATCACCTGATACTCATGTTTAGCGTTTCTACCAACAGAGGGACTAAACAATGCAAGGACGAACTAGCATCCAGTCAACAATGTGAGAGATATATCACACAGCATGTCTTACATATGTTTTTAGTAAACAATCAAGTTCACTTATAACTATGTATTTTAAAAGTAACAATATCCTGTTTAACAATAACACAGTCAATAATAATTACAAACCTGTTGGAGTGTAAGGCTTATTCAAGAGAAAACTTGAGTTTTATTTATGGACTTTTTTAATTAATATGGTCCTTAGCATTCCATTCTATATTGGACGTGAAAGACCGGAAATTTTGCTCAGAGGCCTGTTTATCAGGCTTGAGGTTCTTTTACGTGCTGTAAATCTATGACACAGGACCACTGGCTTTACTTCCCTTCCAAAGGAAGCCATGCTAAGGATTTTTATGCCCAAAAGAATCCATTGCCCTCTGCCGGGTTTGAACCCGTGACCTTGGGAACTAGAGGCTAGCATGGCAACCACTACACCATGGAGTACGACTTTATTCAAGAGGGAAATATAATTTGGCTTGCCATAAAAAATACATAGTAACTCAAAATACATATTTAAAGAAATAATGTTTACACTTCATTAAGAGAATAGTGGACTTGAATAAATTAATATATGGGATATTTCTATACTGTTCTGTCATGTGAAAATGTGTTTTAAGTGACTAATGACTGTGCCTACTTACTGCCAGTGCATATATTAACTATTTTAGCACCTATTGCACCAGGCTCCTAGTCGAAATTCTGTTAAAAAGTTTTTCATAGTGGCAACAATGTATTATACTGTTCTACTTTTAGTCTGACTATGGCACAACATGTGTCCATATATTACTATTATTATTATTATTATTATTATTATTATTATTATTATTATTATTATTATTAATCTAAATTATTCCTTTTGCAGTGATACAGCAGCACATACTGTGGGACAGCTTTATTATATTTTGTATTAATGCAATCTGCACAACATTGCTGCTTGTAGACTAGTTCATACTCAAACAACTAATTATCTTCTCACTATAAACTGCACTTCACTATTTTAAACAAAATATTATGCAACGAAAGGTGAAACAACAAATGCTTAAAATAAGCATTGACTATGAATTTGGTCCTCTTCTTTATTTGCTTCTTCATCTTCTTGTCCATAATTTCTTTGGTGAAGCCATTTTTATGTGCAATGAAAGGTGAAATATAAACAAATCAAGAAATTATTGACAGTTGAAAGAGAAACCTAAGCTTTTAAAAGCCCACAGAAATCAGATGAACTCTCCATTTTTGGAAAATTATTCATACATAAAGGCAAATAGAATTTATTAAATTTTGATATCCCATATGAAAATGACCTACATACAGTAGGTCCAGCCAGGAAACAGCATCTACAAACCTCAGGAGAAAGCACTGCCACGTTGATGAACATTTTTCAGTAAGTTGTGGTGTAGAAACTGAAGTTACAGTAATAAAAACCTCTATTTGTACAAGTAAATGTTAATTATCTTTCTTTAATACTGTGTAGGCAGGGCACGGCTTTAGCGCCAGCTGACATGAGGTTGGTTGGAGAGGGGGGGTAGGAAATGCTTTCAGCTTAACAAACTGTCTGGAACTTTTATCAGAAGGCATGTAAAAATCTACACAGTTTCCTCTTCTATTCTAGTCTTGTAAAAATTTTGAGAAGACGTCAATACACCTGCATTTTTTTACTCAGTTCTATTGTCGTATTTCCTCAGTGAATAGCAGTTGTCTATGTGAGAGTCCTGAACTTTTTACTAGCTATGTGCAGGCAATAAGTTGGTAAGCTCAAACATTTGATGTCACTGCTGGGACTTCAACCCCACATTTATCCCTGATGCATCATGGCCTGTACATGCATTAAACCTTACTTGAGAATGATTTAATGAATGTCTGGGCATAGCTGGAAGTTTTTAGAATGGACAACAATCAGTTGCGGTAAGCCAAAGCAATCCTTCCTAGCTTTAGATTGAAGTTCAGATAGTAACATGTGCAGCATCAACACTTCTGTCCAAGCAGGCCCTAAAGTTGGACCTTGAATGGGTACTGGATGCATTGGCAAGTGGTGGACCAACAGTGTCAGTTGACTACTGAAACACTCAGTCAGGTTTGTCTCAGTATAGCAAATAGGGTACCGCGAACCAACTCCCCAACCCCAAGGTGTTATGTGATCTGTGCCGATGGGGTGCATGCCACATAAGATGTGTCACTAATGGAGTCTTTGAGATACCTGACGACCTCCCAGAGTAGATAGTCTTACCCAGGCATGTGGGGCTCTGTGTGCTTAGACCTGAGTTATCTGTGGGAACTGCGTCTGATCCAAGTTCCATTAAATCAGAGGGCTCCTTATTAGGCAAGTCCTGAGAGTATTAATACCAAAAGTGAGGTGCCTGGGCCCTCAAAAGAGGACTTTGCCACCAAGACCAAGGTCTGCAACTCTTGGAGGTGGTGAAGCAGGTCCTGTACCTAAAACCAGATATCCATTTAGGGACACCACATTGGCTATAACCACAAGCGTGGAGGCTGGGCCAGCTGTAGGGTACTCAAAAGGAGGTGGGAACTGCAACTCCCGAAGATGTGGAGATGCAGGCCCTACCTCCTAGACATCCCAAAAGAGGACCTACAAATCTTAGGAGAACTGGACTACTTGGGAAATGCTTTATGTGGGGTAGGGATGATTTCGTTCATTCAGGCTAACAGTATTACTAGCTCGCAAGTTCTTTCAAGCAATGTAGTGAGGTATGAAATTGGTGTCACAACAATACAAGAACCCTACTTTTGGCAGGGCTATATTGTAGGGGAAAAAGTTGCAATTGTATGTTGTTAAATGTGTTTATTTCTACTTAGCCCATAACCCAGTTCTAAATATACGTAAAAATGTGAAGGAAGTTCTGAATAAGGAATTCCCCTACTCGGTATAGGTAGGAATAAACTGTAACTAAAACACGAAAATATCTGTTTTGCTATTTTATTTCTCCACAGAATTTGTTATAATATAAATGTTTGAGTTACCTAGTAATTACTACATAATTAGTGATATATAATGTATATTGACTCCTGTTTCAATTCTTGAAAAATATTGTAACCTTTACAAATTGACAGCATTCAAGTCTTGCTTTCCCCCACGTAAGAAAATGTCTTTATATTATAAAAAAAACGTTATAGCCATCTCTCCTTGTCTGCTTGCTGTGTCCACTTGGCACCTCAAATTAAATAAGTTTGAAAGTTACTCACCAAAGCTGTTATATAAATTTTGACTAAACCAAAAATAGTGCACCTTGACTCACATTCTGTGTTAACGTGCTACCAGATGGCGTGCTTCTGAACGTCTCTCGTCTTCTCTTCATGCCCTCCAGCCCGTCCAAACTGAACAGTTCTCCGTTGCAGTGCTGCCGCCTCACTATTGGCGACTTCATTTGCCAATGACATACTCTGACGCCCAAGCCATGTCGCCTTGAATGTCATTCTGCTAGTATAGACATAATTGAACTTGTGGAAGGGGAGAAAATGGCACAAAGTTTACTGAGATACTTTCAGTTTGTTTACTTGTGCAGGTTTATTTTCATTCCGAACCTCGCATGAGGAGATAAAAACATTTGTGAAGTTACGAATGAGTGAGTCAGTCAGTGAGATCTTCAGCTTAACTCCTGTGTCAGTGTAGGAAAGTTTCTCTTAGAGATTACTCGGTACAGAAGAAGCCATTTCTCTTCACCCTGGCATCAAATTGTAGCAATGGGTAAGTGTTGTCACATGTGATATGAGCGGTAATCAGAAACTAAGGTTACAAGACCAATATTTCTAGAGTTTCGGCCGTTATAGAGAAATTACTAGTGTGTGATAATTCTAATGCATGCGGTTGGCAACCGTGCAGAGTTTCAGCCACCCACCACCTACAGTGCTAGTTGTAGTTAAAAGCAAATGGTGATTCGATTTGAAAACTGGTCTCGTGAACAAATTCGCTCTGTTATTCGATTTCTGTGGGCAAAACATGTAACCACAGCTGCAATTCACTGGCAGCTGGTAGAGGTTTAGTGAGAGACTGTAATGTCTTGTCAGCATGTCACAGAATGGTGTAAAAAGTTTGCGGCCGGTAGCGAAAACATCACCGAGGATCGCAATGGCTGACCCAGCACGACATCAACAGATTTGAACACAGCTCACATGGACGAGCTGATTCAGAAGTTGCCATCATTGTCACAGGCTAAAATCAGAGAGGGAGTATTTGATGGACCACAGAGAAGGAAATTGATTTACCAGCTCTATGAATGAAATTGAAAAAGATGGATTCAGAGAGGTTGTTAAGAAATTTCCGGGCAATGTGAAAGACCTGCATTACAAAGAAATTGTCAGAAAGATGCTGGAAACTTTCAGAATGCTCGGCTGTAATATGAGTTTGAAACTTCATTTCGTCATGTCACATCTTGACTACTTCCCGTCGAATTTAGGAGCTGTCAGTGAAGAGCAAGATGAAAGGTTTCACCAGGACTTAAAGAAGTGTAACAACATTAACAGAGATGTTGGGACGTACATACGATGGCCGATTACTGCTGGTGTCTTACAAGCGACAAACCTACCAGAGAACACTCAAGAAAATCATCCGTGGGAAAAGAAAAAGGGGTACACAAGATAACTAATATGCACTCTCAAATTCAGGTACACTTTCATGTTATTATTATTCTTTATTTTCTTTAAAAGTAGTACTTGAGAGTGTAATATTTTTGCAAATTTTACAATTATAGTTTCATTGAACATGGTCATATTGCCAAAATGAGATGTGCTACGGAAAAATGGAATGCAGTTTTTAATTCTGCGCAATGAAAAGAGTAAAAGTCACCTATATTCAAATCTCACCACAGAAAAAAAGTTTCATTTGTAACCTAGTGTAGTATGGCAGCTTTTAAAGCCCTTGAGGATGTTGGACAGACTATGTATCAGCTGCCTGGTTCTGAGGCATGCTGGTATTAGAGAAAATGAGATGGTGGATGCTCCTGCAAGGAGAGGATCAGGCCTGAGCCCTTTTGCAGGGTGTCAAGTATGAAATAACCCAGCTTATGGCAAGGGCTTATCTTGAGAGCTGCAGTAAACAAACCACTGCCCATCATCCAATAGTGAGCAAGTTTCTCCTGAATTTGACTCGAGTTAAGCTCAGAAGGGTTGTGGGCCACAATACTCTGCGCAGACATCTATGGGCCTTACACCAGATTCTTTACGTAGGGAATGTGCGAGGGACTTTGAGACCTCAGCACATACGAGGATCGGCTGATAAGTCCCGGGCCTCTCAATGAAAACATTTAAAAAAATCTGATATGTTACACTCACATGACTTTCTCTACTCTTGTACAAACTATTTTTACAAACGCTTACTCTCCATCTACTTCGTGTTAATCGAGATAAACATTTGCAGACTATCTTATTGCTAATTTTCTTGTAGATGTAAGAGGAATATATATTTACAAGGGCAATATAGAAATACAGTAGCCTTTAAGCACATACATATCTCTTAATAGCTGGTTGCTAGGTGCAGCACCATTCCCTTTCCCATAGATTAATACTCTTTGCATATCCAAGACAAAAAAATGAATAACGAATTCCCATTTGAGAAAATAAGTATTGAAAAATTTAAGGGAATAACAAGCAATATCTCGAAAATGGTTCACTCAACAAAAGAAATGTATATGACATAAGTTGTGCATTTTAATGCGATCTATATTTTTTGTGTTGTAAAATTTTGTCTATCTCTTATGGTTTACCAGTTATGCAAAAGTCGTTCACAATGAAGAATACTTTTGGAGACATTCCCAGAAAATTCAAGATATACATTTTATTTGTCATAAAAATATCTTAAACATATGATATTTTAATCAAAATAGTTAGAGCCATTTTTGAGAAAATTAAAATTTTCGAAAAATCTTCCATGTAAAGGGTACTCTGGGGTGGGAGGATTTTCTCAAAAACCTTCGTGTTGCATCCTTGGAAGATACTGAACCTAAATACCACACGGAGAGCGGGAGAACCATGTTCAAATCCTGGCTGTGGCATTGAATTTTTCAGTTGACTCTATATTAAAAACCAAGTTTGGTGTTTATCCAACTGTTCGTTTCTGAGTTATGCTGTTCACAGACAGACACACACACGGACATGTTCCCAAAATTGCTTTTTTTGGATTCAGGGGATCTCAAAACATGTATTTCCGGTGAAATCTTGGTATCAAATTTTTGGGTGGAATACAATACTTCCCCTACTTACCATACATAGTAGAGAAAGTAAAATTTTTTTTTTATTTCTCAACATAATCTCCACAAAAGTTAATAAATTTGTCATACCAATGTTCTAATTTAATTAAACCATCTCTGTAGTGTGATTTATCAAGGTCCTCAAAATATCTGTTTACTGCAGACCTCCTTGTTGCTGTGAAATCTTCGTCCTGCAAGACATTTTTTGAGATTAGGGAACAGGTGCTAGATCTGGCGAATAGGGTGGATGTTTAAGCAAATCAAACTTTGATTCGCAAATTTTCACCATTGCAATGACTGAACGATGGGCCGGAGCATTGCCATGATGAAACAATTTTGTGTTTTTTTTTTGGCCAAATGAAGTCTTTTTTTCTTTTCACCTCATCACTCAAATGATGCAGTAAGCTTGCGTAGTAGTCACCAGTGATACTTTTACCCTTTTCCAAGTAATCAATAAAAATAATTCCCTGTGCATCCCAGAAAACACTCGCCATAACCTTGTTAGCTGACAAAATTGACTTTGCCTTTTTTGGAGTTGGTTCACCTGGCACAGTCCACTGTTTTGACTGTGATTTACTTTCTGGAGTGTAGTGATGTATACATGGTAATAAGCTGTCTCAAAAATTCATTGGGATTTTTACGGTAGAGCTCCACATTCTTAATAGAAACAGTTTTTCTATGCAACTTTTGATCAGGTGTCAACATCCACCTTGCACAGACCTTGTGAAAGCCCAAAACTTTACTTAAAATATTACGTGCACATTTGCTTGATACGTTTACAGCCTCTGCTATCTCAAACAACTTTAATCTGCGGCCTTCCAGTACTAAACGATGAATTTTTTCAATCATCTCTGGAGTTGTGACTTCCACAGGGCATCCAGAGCATGGTCATTACTAGTGCTCGTACGTCCCATTTTAAACTCTGCAACCCACCTTATAATCATTGAATATGAAGAGGCAGAGTCTTTCAATGTATGGTCCATTTCCTCCTTGATTTCTTTAGGCGTTAAGTCTTTCAAATGGAAGTACTTAATTACTGCTCGTTTTTCCAAATCCTCAATTTTCATGAAAACTCTATTGTCTTGTTTAAAATGCTGTCATTCAAAAACTAAACAATGTAACTATGGATTCAAGCTAGACTTGAGTAAAACTATACGATGGTACCATCTAACTAGCCTAGTGGCACCATCTGTGTGAGGCCCAGGACTTATCAGCCGATCCTCGTACAATGTAAATGTGAAGCCTTGGCTATGCTTGGGTGTGTATCCTTAGGGTCCTTCTTTTTGGAAGCTGAGGAGATAAGAAGGGCAGATACAAAGGACGTGGTCTGTTTCATACAGACCATGGAACTTGAATAATGCCAGAAATGAAGCACAATGGGCTCTTGAGCCGTGCATGAGGCCGCTCAGTTATCATCATCATCAACACTTGTGTGTATGTGCATGTAAGTGTTGCTATGCCATTCACTAGGATGGATCGCAAGTGACAGTATGTCTGTGCAATGACTTTAAAGTTGCTTTATGGAAGAAAGAATGCCTTGAAAGACTGCATCAGACATTTGGAGATCTTTGCTATCCATGACTTATTGATAGTTCATAGAGATAAGAAGAGGAAGCAATTACCTTGAAAAGAGCGACCAGTAACAGCAACAACAGATGAAAGCAGAGCTCATGTTACAGGAAAATCACCATTGCACATATTATCAGATTCAAAAAGGCCTGAATATTCGACTGGCAGCTATGAACACCATTCTTAAAGACAAACTTTACATTAGGAAGCTCTGCAGTCAAATCCTCCAAAATCTCACAAATGAGCAGAAACAATGGTGCCAGGAAATGACAGAAAACTTTGATGGGGGAACATCCAAAAACATGTTCAAACATTGTAAGAAATGATGAAGGCTGGATATACCAGTATGATCCAAAAACTAGGCGACATTCATAAGTCTGGATCCTTGTACGAGAGAATCCCCCAAACAAAAGTGTTGGCAAGTGAGAAGATGATCTGTTTGTTCTTCTCAGCTACTGGTCAAATTGTGACAATTTCGCTTAAGGGACACAACACTGTCAATGTGAGATGGTACACCAAAACAGGCCTGCCACAAGTCTTCAATGAACTGAGAGCAAAGCATCCTAGGACTGATCTGTGTGGAAATTTGTTGTAGCACAACACCACCTCTGCCCACACTGCACTTGAAACAACCCAAATTTTGCAGGAGTCGAACATTTGTTCCATCCTCTCTACAGTCCAGATATGGTCCCATGCAGATTTCTTTCTATTCCACAAAATAAAAGAAAAAATTTGAGATCAACAATTTGAATCACCTGGAGCCGCAGTAGCTGCTTATGAAGAAGGTACTTGCACTTTCTCCAAAGAATAGTGGTTTTCAGCAATTGGAAAGTGGTTTGAAAGGGTGACACGTGTATAGACTGCAATGATTAGATGTAAACTTTTAAAATTATATTGCAATCATTCTCAAAACCTTTACTGGGACCCTCATATTGCAAGATAGCTCAAGCGGTAAGGCTGTCTGTCAGCTGGGAGAGCAAAACATCCATGGTTCAAATCCCAGCCGTGACACTGCTGATTTGTAAATTATCCAATATACAATTTATACTCAATTATATTGTTTTCCAGCTTTAACTGTTTCCAATATGTTTTGTGTTGTAGGTTGGAATTTTCCAGCATTTGAAGCCACGCAATACGGAAATGTTTTGTTTCTCATTGAAATATAAAGTCCAGCTTGTTTTTAAACATTTGACAGTTGTGCTGGCACCTTGTGTGCTTCTATGGAGGTACAACAAAACATATATATTACCATGATTAACACAAGAAGAAAAAAAAAACCTTTACTTTTTTTTTAATAATTTGCAGAATAGATGTGAAATTAATAACAGTGGGCAGAAAGAGTCATGTGATTATAAAATCTGGTTTACAACAACCGAGAACGATAACCAGAAAAAGAACAAAAAAGTTGAAAATATGTATTTTAATGGGAGCGTTCACAATTGACAGGAAAGTTTCCCGGAAACGAGAAACAAAACTTGGGCAAGTTCTAACTTTTACATTCTCATTCCCAGGGACGGCATATTGGATGCATATTATAGTCTTCACTGTAAACATTATTCTAGGTGGCCGTGACATAAAACAGCCACTAGTGCTCTCTCTATTCGCAGGCTGGAAACATGAAACTGGAAGAAATTCTAGCATATGTGCATCCTAACCTCAGATCCATTGAGCATTGTTTCTTCTAGTGAACGGGCTATCTATAGTTTGTTTATATGCAACCATTGCTTCAAAAACTGGTAGATATTAACAAAGTACAAGAAGCAACTTTAATCTATACCATTAAATAAAGGAATGAAAGCTTGGTACAACAAGAGGAATCACAAATGTAGGGATCTGCAATTAGATAATGCTTACTCTGTCAAAACTTGACATTTGTTAACCTACATTATGATGGCTGAATTGGAAACAGGTGAGAAAATATCATTGGTCAGTTAAAATAAATGAAATACTAATGAGCAAAATTAACTTTTCACTTTGTGATTGATATTATCATTGATACGCATTCCCAATCTCATTAACAGGCTATTGTTAATCAACACCTTGTATGCTGCACTGCTTCCCATTCTTGTTTCTGTCTTGGTTCCGTTCTTGGCTATTGTGAACCAAATTTTTTTTTTTAATTTCTATTTATGGATGCTGTTTTTTAACTGCTGTGGTTCTTAGCGTCCCATTCTATATTGGGCGTGAAAGACCAAAACTTTTGCTCAGAGGCCTCTTTATCACGTTTGAGGTTCTTTTACGTGTCGTAAATCTATGACACGGGACCCACCAGCTTTACTTCCCTTCTGAAGGAAGCCATGCTAAGGATTTTTATGCCCGAAAAAATCCATCGCCTTCCTCTGGGTTTGAACCCGCGACCTCGGGAACTAGAGGCTAGCATGGTAACCATTACACCACGGAGGACAACAACCAAAATCTTGTATGCTGCATTGATTGCCATTCTCGTTTCCATGTTGGTTACCATCCTCGGCTATTGTGAACCAAAATCTTGTATGTTATATTCCTTCCCATTTTCGTTTGCATTTTCATTACCATTCTCAGCTATTGTGAACCAAAATCTTGTATGTTATATTCCTTCCCATTCTCGTTTGCATTTTCATTACCATTCTCGGCTATTGTGAACCAAAATCTTGTATGTTATATTCCTTCCCATTCTCGTTTGCATTTTCGTTACCGTTCTCGGCTATTGTGAACCAAAATCTTGTATGTTATATTCCTTCCCATTCTCGTTTGCATTTTCGTTACCGTTCTCAGCTATTGTGAACCAAAATCTTGTATGTTATATTCCTTCCCATTCTCGTTTGCATTTTGGTTACAGTTCTCAGCTATTGTGAACCAAAATCTTGTATGTTATATTCCTTCCCATTCTCGTTTGCATTTTCGTTACCATTCTCGGCTATTGTGAACCAAAATCTTGTATGTTATATTCCTTCCCATTCTCGTTTGCATTTTCATTACCATTCTCGGCTATTGTGAACCAAAATCTTGTATGTTATATTCCTTCCCATTCTCGTTTGCATTTTGGTTACAGTTCTCAGCTATTGTGAACCAAAATCTTGTATGTTATATTCCTTCCCATTCTCGTTTGCATTTTCATTACCATTCTCAGCTATTGTGAACCAAAATCTTGTATGTTATATTCCTTCCCATTCTCGTTTGCATTTTCGTTACCGTTCTCGGCTATTGTGAACCAAAATCTTGTATGTCATATTCCTTCCCATTCTCGTTTGCATTTTCGTTACCGTTCTCGGCTATTGTGAACCAAAATCTTGTATGTTATATTCCTTCCCATTCTCGTTTGCATTTTGGTTACAGTTCTCAAGCTATTGCGAACCACCATTAATATATCAGATTTTTCAAGTGACTCAATTTTACAACTTAGTGGTGTAAAACAACAATTATCAATATACAAATTAATGCCCAAAGGTAAATATTGAATTATTATTTTAAATGTCATTCAATTTCTTCATCTTATTTATTTTGTTGATAAAGCATGTATATACCTGTATGCTCACTTTCAGGGAAAAACTGATAGCTGTACTTATTCAGATGGGAAAACCTTCTCGACAGGTATTCCTATATGGCTTGTCAGTCAGTTAAGTTTATCTGGAGGGTAGGCTATGAGCTATATTATTGAAGTGAAACTTCCTTAGGCACAGTAGGGCAAATTGGCCTGGATCAGATGAAAAGTGAAACACATGAGTTGGCATTATCAAGGGACTCTAACTGAAGAAGAGAATCGATCTCTATCAAAATCTAAAATCAATAAATATTTTGATTGTTAACGACGCTGTCAATTGCCAGGATCATATCAGCGTCCCTGGTATGGCAGAATTTTGTCCTGCAGGAACTCCTTTATGTGTCTGAAAATCTACTGAGATGGGGCTATAGCTTTTAAGCACACTTAAAAATCATCGTTCTGGGCCGCATTTGAACCCATGACCTTGGTTCCAGAAGGCCAGCACCTAACAATTGAGCCACCCAGACCGACCTTATCTATATGTGGCCTATATAAGATGATAAACACAGAGACCTTTAAAAAGAAATGTCCATCCATGTCATAAATTGTGTTTGTGAATATTCAAAACCGGTTGCTATTTGCATATTCAAACTCCGGCCAGCACTGAACCCATGGCTGTCCAGTCCAATCCATAAGAAAGAGAGGGAGAATCATTTCTACTCTCTCCGTCGCATGCATGATAGACAATCTAGGTGCATGCACATGTACTGCATTAAAACGTAGCATAGGAACCAGTGAATGTTTGCACATGAGCTGAACGCGTAGTATTACTGTTGTATTAGTAAAGTTTCAAAGTGATTGTGTATCCACATAACCTTTTTTCCACAGTTATATTTCTTCAAATAAAAAAACCTAACGAACATCTTGTGATTTAATTCGTGTCAATTGGAAAATGGTCAGATGATTACGATGGTGGCCATCTACATATGAAACAATTAATGATATCTTTGAACTCATTCATTAAGTCTTATTGGCCTCCTCTTGAAGGTGCAGCATTGTTGGAAAAAGATATGGACAAAATGCCAGTGATTATGAGTGGTGATTTCAACAACTTCAACTCAGGCAAAGCTCAACCACTGATAAGTTTTTTGGTTGAAAACTTCAAGTTAAAATTGAACACTGACAAACTCAGTCTACAATCATGTCAGGCGCTACCATCAATGGAGTATTCTCTTGTTATTTAGAAAAATATTTAGTCTAAATTATTGGTGTCATACTTCAGGTACCATAAACCCATAATTTTCTTCTTACAGTGTCAATTAATGGGAATTGATGAATAAAGAGAGAATTTTTTCATTCAAATTCTACATAACCATTTCCTAATTGTCAACAAATGCTATAACCTAAGAAGTTTCACTTCTAATGCGCAAGAGTCTCACACATTCTTATTATATATTTAAAACATTTACAGACGAATAAAATGTATATGTTGAGTTTTGTGTGAAAAGCCCACAAAGTTGTCTTCATTCACAATGAATTTTGTATAACTGGTAAACCTACAAAAACCTAAACATAAAAAGTTATTGTAATATTGTACGAGGGTAATCCCAAAAGTAAGGTCTCCGAAGCGCTGGGATCGCAGGGAGTTTGTGTGGATGTTGGCCATACTGCTTTTTTCCTTCCTCCCTCCACTCTCTTCAGAAACCACCGCACATCACTTAGTGCCCTCAGTCTTGGCTTGGCAGCCAGTTATAATGGAGCTCCCGTTAGCCACTACCGCCAGGTGCAGTTATTTGCTTTTTGAGTGCAAAAGGGGTTACACCTGTCGAAATTCATCGACAGTTGATGGAAGTGTATGGAGAGTCTTGTATGGATGTCAAAAATGTCCGCAAGTGGTGTAGAGAATTTGCAAATGGTCGCACGGAAATTCATGATGAGGAAAGAAGCGGGAGACCATCCATTTCTGACGAAACAATCGCAAAGGTGAACAAATCGTGCTTCAAGATTGGCGGATCACTCTCGATGAGCTCTGCATTGTTGTTCCTGAGATTTCTCGAAGCACTATTCATCGGACTTTGATTGAAGAGTTGAAATTTCGGAAGGTGTGCGCAAGATGGGTCCCTAGAATGCTGACAGAAGATCACAAAAGGCAACGCGCTGAAACTTCCCATCAATTTCTTCAACGCTATGCAGATGAAAAGGACAACCTTTTGGATTCAATAATCACGGGTGATGAAACTTGGGCTTTCCACTGCACACCTGAGAGCAAACAACAATCACGTGAGTGGCGGCATTCTGGTTTACCCAAGACGCGAAAATTCAAGAGAACACAGTCTGCCGGTAAAGTCATGGCAACTGTGTTTTGGGATCGAAAGGGATATTGTTAGTCGACTTTATGGATCCTGGGACAACAATAAATGCTGACAGGTAGTGTCAGACATTAAAAAAACTCAGACAGGCAATTCAGAACCGTAGAAGAGGAATGTTGAGCAAGGGCATAAGCCTTCTCCATGACAATGCTCGCCCCCACACCGCCCGTCAAACCATGAATCTTCTGCAACAGTTTGGATGGGAAACCATCACCCATCCACCCTATAGTCCAGACTTAGCACCCAGTGACTACCACTTGTTTTCCAAGTTGAAAGAACACTTGGCTGGAAGGCGCTTCGGTGACGACGATGAAGTGAAAAATGAGGTCCATCACTTTTTCAAGAGCAAGGCGGCAAGCTGGTATGACATGGGCATACAAAAACTGCCACAGCGTCTACAAAAATGCATCGACCGAAATGGCGATTATGTGGAAAAATAGACAAATGTTAAAGCTTCAAAACTATGTACCATTTGTTGTCAATAAAAGTTTCTTTGTATTTTAAAAAAAATCTGATGTGTTACACTCACATGACTTTCTCTACTCTTGTACAATCTATTTTTACAAATGCCTTTTCTCCAAATGCTTCATGTTAATCGAGAAATCGAGATGTCAATCATATTGGTAATTTTCTTGTAGATGCGAGGGGAATATGGTAGCTTTTAAGCGATAGTCAAATATTTTAGCGCTGGTTGCTATGCGGCGAATTCCATTCTCTTTGCATGTCTAGGACATAAAAAAATGAATAACGAATTTGAGAAAAAGTATAAGTATTGGAAAATTTAAGGAAATAACAAGCAATATCTCGAAAACGGTTCACTCAACAAAAGAAATGTATATGACATAAGTTGTGTATTTCAACGCGATCTACATTTTTTGTGTAGTAAAATTTTGTCTATCTCTTATGGTTTACCAGTTATGCAAAAGTCGTTCACAATGAAGAATACTTTTGGAGACATTCCCAGAAAATTCGAGATATACATTTCATTTCTCATGACGTTATCTTAAACATATGATATTTTCATCAAAATCGTTAGAGCCATTTTTGAGAAAATTAAAATTTTCGAAAAATGTTCCATGTAAAGGGTAGTCTGGGGTGGGGGGATTTTCTTGAAAACCTTCGTGTCGCATCTCTGGAAGATACTGAACCTAAATACCAAATTTGGTGTTTATCCGACTGTTCGTTTTTGAGTTATGCTGTTCACAGACACACACACACACACACAGACACACACACACACACACAGACACACACACAGACACACACACGGACATGTTTCCAAAAATGCTTTTTTTGGATTCAGGAGGTCTCAAAACATGTATTTCCAGTGAAATCTCGGTATCGAATTTTTGGGTGGAATGCAATACTTCCCCTACTTACTATACGTAGTAGAGAAAGTAAAAAATGAATAACGAATTTGAGAAAAAGTATAAGTATTGGAAAATTTAAGGAAATAACAAGCAATATCTCGAAAACGCTTCACTCAACAAAAGAAATGTATATGACATAAGTTGTGTATTTTAACGCGATCTACATTTTTCGTGTAGTAACATTTTATCTATCTCTTATGGTTTACCAGTTATGCAAAAGTCGTTCACAATGAAGAATACTTTTGGAGACATTCCCAGAAAATTCGAGATATACATTTCATTTCTCATAACATTATCTTAAACATATGATATTTGCATCAAAATCGTTAGAGCCATTTTTGAGAAAATTAAAATTTTCGAAAAATGTTCCATGTAAAGGGTAGTCTGGGGCGGGGGGATTTTCTTGAAAACCTTCGTGTCGCATCTCTGGAAGATACTAAACATAAATACCAAGTTTGGTGCTTATCCGACTGTTCGTTTTTGAGTTATGCTGTTCACAGACACACAGACACACACACAGACACACACACGGACATGTTTCCAAAAATGCTTTTTTTGGATTCAGGAGGTCTCAAAACATGTATTTCCGGTGAAATCTCGGTATCGAATTTTTGGGTGGAATGCAATACTTCCCCTACTTACTATACGTAGTAGAGAAAGTAAAAATTGGAGACCTTACTTTTGGGATTACCCTCGTAACAGCCCTGCCTGCAGGTCTTACTTACCTTTAACTCCAAATCTTCTGATTTCACTTGAGCGACTAATGTTCTTAAACACCAAGGTTCTTCTTTTATTTCCATTTTGGTATCCATTTCTTGTGCATAATTTACAAAATCTGAATTAATAACAGCCACCTCTGAATCAGGAGTCTCTTGAACTAACTGTCCTTCCAGACACCAAGGTTCTTCCTTTATTTTCATTTTGCTACCCATTTCTTGTACCTCTGAATTCAGAGACTTTTCTGATTTTATATCAGGTGACGTTCTTTGAAACAAACTCTTTATTATCGGATAAACCTCAGCATAAAAACTGATATAACTAACTCATTGTTCAAATGAGATGCTAAAAGAAGGATCCTCAGGTTTCATTCGTTGATCTTTTATGTTGAGAATCTTCACTCCATGTTATTTGTCAAGTGTGCAGCAAAACCTATAGAAAAACAGAAACACATCGATATTTAATATGAAACTGTTACATCAAACTACAAGCAAGAATAAGCACTGCTGCAAAATAAATGCATTCCAAAAGTACTCAAACATGAGGGGTAAAAATAATTCAAGATTTGATCTTGGTTTTGCATACTTATTTTAGTACACAGGTGGTCCAACCAACCACTCAACCACATTACAGCTTACTACGCCTGTTTAGTCAGTCCCCACAACCTGTTAACCATTGCAGTGGCATGCAAGCACATCAAACACTTTCAGCAATTTTGGCAATGGCAAGAATTTAGAAATACTTACTCAGAGAGTTAAAAGACAGGTCCTTAATGAGCTGTACTTTGTTTTTCTAAACAGACTATTTACACATTCTGGTTCTGATTTTAATTTAACCCCGGTCTCTTTACTTTGAATATTTCAATATACATAACCCTGTAATTTGACTTTGTAGACCATTGGTTTCTTATCTCAAACTGATTGACTAGGAACCATCTACTGCCAGTAAAACTTCTGCTGTGTTATTTCTTTACACCCTGTATATGTGTGTGCGCGCGCGCACGCACGCACGCACACACACACATATTTAGCCTAGCCGTAAGTTCTCTTAATGTTTTTCTAGTGGTAACAATGTGTTTTATTATTTTTTCAGTTTGGCTACGACACATGGTATCCTCATGTATTCTGTGCTAAATGCACATAATTATTTAACAAAATGATGCCCTTTTGCCCTTATACAGACCCTAAGTCTATCCGGCCATTCATCAATAGCAGCATGCACTGTCTCCATGGCGAGGTCTGCCACTGCTGACTCCAGAGATAGTTCGTTTTTCTTACAAGCAATATTCTCAGGATCAAGAAAGGTTCAAACTCGAACGGAGGGCAATAGATTTTTTTTGGGCGTAAAAATCCTTAGCTTAGCTTCCTTTGATACGGAAGTAAAGCCAGTGATCCCATGTCATAGATTTACAGCACGTAAAAGAACCCCAAGTCTGATAAAGAGGCCTCTGAGCAAAATTTCCAGTCCTTCATGCCTAATATAGAATGGAATGCTAAGAACCGTAGTGGTTAAAGAGCATCTATAAATAAAACTCAAATTAATTTAAGAAACATTTCAGAGGTAGGATGTAATGATTAATGCCAGTGTTAGTTTCTCAGTCTTAATTACAACATAAACTTTCTCGTGGTGTTATTGTGTTAGGTAAAATAAAAGGCAATTCTGATACAAGGGGCAAAATTCATTAAGGTGTTTTTAACAGAAAAAACACAAATGAAACCAATGCAGGCGATTGTAAACATGCAACTGCAATACATCTATTTGTGAATTAAATTTGAAGTACAACGGACAAAGTTATGGAAAGCATCTTGCATGATGAGACACCACACGTACCAAGTCCTGCTTTTGAAGTAGAAACAAGTAACATCAGATATTAAAAATCTACAGAGTTTTAGTGATAATAATATTGATATCATCCCGGTATCCCGCCTTGCGGCCTGGAGCCGGGCCCTCAGCGTTGGTACACTCCCATGATGTCTCGGTGAGATGCATTCGATGGGTGTTGTATATGTTTTTAATACGGAGCAAAACAGACAATACTTGGCAAGGATGTAAAGAAATATATAAACCATGGCTTTTCTGCATTATTTTGGTCTTCACTGAAACGTTAACAAAATTAACGGTTAAGCGGCCCTCGTTTTTGGCGGGTGTTGGCGACTTTTAGAAGAAATTGCTGCCAACTGAATAATTCGAGTTTTAGACGGGCAGATCCCTCGGCTAAGCTTTGAGGCTGAGGGCCCTCAATCGTGTTTTCAGCTGTGTTGGAGTTGAAGACCAACGTAAGGCAGGTTACTAACGTTTTCAATGAAGACCAAAGTAAAACCACAATGTCCATTAGTGTTCATAATGTACTTTTACGCTATAAAATTAATGAAGATCAACATCTAGATGTCTATTGTGTGCATAGTGGAATCTGCCAGTTACTGCATATCAAACAATATCCCCGTCTCTAAATAAACATGGACTAAACTGGCTTTGTTAAAAAATAAATGACATAGTTAATTTGCTTTTAAGTTATCAACATCACTACTTTTGTCACATCCTAAAAGACATTACAGCCTCCAATTCTCCCATGAAAAGAAACCTTAACTTTACGAAGTGAGTGTGTATTAAGAGTTATGGTTATTATGCAGAACTACGGCCGCTCGAAAAAAACAACGAATTCCGGTGTTAATGGTAGATTCTTTTATGCTGATTACGTTTTTACCAATTTTGTTTGTCGGAAAGGTTCCGTAATGGTGTTACACGCTAATTTATTGCATGCGCGTAGCGACGCTAGCACGCGAGCGAAGCGAGCGTGCGTTCCTTAACGATGGTTATGATTACCTATTTATAAAACCTAAGCTTTGTGATTTTCGGGAGGTTAGGTTTAGTTTTTTTTATAAAAACTTAGGTTAATTAGCAGTCGTAGCTATCCTCAAAGCACGCTCGCTTCGCTCGCGTGCGTTCCTTAACGTTGGTTATGATAAGCTTAAGTTTCTGAATTCACGGAAGGTTAGCCTTAGGTTAGTTTTTTTATATAAGTTTAAGTTTCTGAATTCACGGAAGGTTAGCCTTAGGTTAGTTTTTTTTATATAAGCTTAAGTGCGACAATGAAACCCAGGTTTTAGGTACTACAAATTAATATTAACTATATGTTTACATCTCAAATGTGTCATAAAGCTTCTTTATCCATATCCTGCTCCTTCTAGCCAGCATTCTTAATAAATATCCGCAAATAAGCGTCGCTACGCGCATGCAATAAATTAACGTGTAACACCATTACGGAACCTTTCCGACAAACAAAATTGGTAAAAACGTAATCAGCATAAAAGAATCTACCATTAACACCGGAATTCGTTGTTTTTTTCGAGCGGCCGTAGTTCTGCATAATTACCAGAGTTATATTTACCACTCCATTTTCATCTCAAATAAATGCCAATGCTGTTTTCCCTCAGGTGCTTTGCTGTAATAACCTTTTTAACACAATCATTGTTCAAAACATTTCCACAGTACTTGTGTATGTCAAATTTGTTGTTGTAGTTGTTCATTGTCATTGTCGCCAACAGGTGAATATACATTTCCACTATGAGAATAGAGTACCACTCCAGTATAAAGTACCCTCTGGAAAAACCAGAGAACTTTGTTACAATATGGCCAAATAAATTGATATTTCTCGACGAGTTATGCATTTACAGAATATAAAAATTGATATTATAAATTTATTATAAATATACTATATTATATTTATAATATTATAAATTTAGACATGAACTCACCCATAACTCAAAGAGGTGATACATCAGGCCTCGGCTGTTTTCATAGAACTTCGACCGTATATACCATCGTTTGCAAAACCAGGGTAGTATTTGGAGAAGAGGTTAGGATTCAACCCCCGCAAAAAGAGAGTGTTATTTATTTATTTAAATGAATATCATACCAATATGGAAAAACTTCGTTAGATAGCAATAGGCCTACTGCCAGTAGCACATCTACAAGGAAAAGCGAAACTCAACATTGTTGATATAGATAGGTAAGGTGACCATGTGTCCTGGGTTTCTAAACCATCTCAGCGTTTTGTGCTGTAGGATGGAGTATCTTCTTTCTTGTGAGCTTTTTCGGTCTATAAAATGCCTTAAAGCAATTTTCTTCCCCCATAACGTCTATATACTACAGAGCAGGTTATGGAAACCCTCCTCCGAATTTTTACTTTCTCTACTACGAGGGGAAGTAAGTAGGGGAAGTATTGTAATCCACCCAAAAATTCGATACCGAGATTTCACCGGAAATATATGTTTTGAGACCCTCTGAATCCAAAAGGTGTGTCTGTGAACAGCATAACTCAGAAACGAACAGTCGGACAAATACCAAACTTGGTATTTAGGTTCAGTATCTTCCAGAGATGCGACACGAAGGTTTTCAAGAAAATCACCCCACCCCAGATTACCCTTTACATGGAGCATTTTTCGAAAATTTTAATTCTCTCAAAAACGGCTCTAACGATTCTCATTAAAATATCATATGTTTAAGATATTTTCATGACAAATAAAATGTATATCTCGAATTTTCTGGGAATGTCGCCAAAAGTATTCTTCATTGTGAACTTTTGCATAACTGGTAAACCATAAGAGATAGACAAAATTTTACTACACAAGAAATGTAGATAGCGTTATAATACACAATTTATGTCATATACATTTTCTTTGTTGAGTGAACCATTTTCGAGATATTGCTTGTTATTGCCTTAAATTTTCCATTACTTATACTTTTTTCTCAAATTCGTTATTTACTTTTTTTCCACCCAAAAATTCGATACCGAGATTTCACCGGAAATATATGTTTTGAAACCCATTGAATCCAAAAAAAGAATTTTTGGAAACATGTCCGTGCGTGTGTCTGTGAACAGCATAACTCAGAAACGAACAGTCGGATAAACACCAAACTTGGTATTTAGGTTCAGTATCTTCCAGAGATGTGACACGAAGATCTTCAAGAAAATCTCCCACCCCAGATTACCCTTTACATGGAACATTTTTCGAAAATTTTAATTTTCTCAAAAATGGCTCTAACGGTTTTGATTAAAATATCGTATGCTTAAGACATTTTCATGACAAATAAAATGTATATCTTGAATTTTCTGGGAATGTCTCCAAAAGCATTCTTCATTGTGAACGACTTTGCATAACTGGTAAACCATAAGGGATAGACAAAATCTTACTGCACAAAATTTTTCAATACTTATTTTCTCAAATGGGAATTCGTTATTCTTTTTTTGTCTTGGATAATCAAAGAGTATTAATCTGTGGCGAAGAGAATGGTGCTGCACCTAGTAACCAGCTATTAAGAGATATTTATATGCTTAAAGGCTACTGTATTTATATATTGCACTTACAAATACAAAACAAAGAATTAAATTGAGTTTTATTTATGAAAGCTCTTTAACTACTATGGTTCTTAGCGTCCCATTCTATATTGGGGTGAAACACCATTAATTTTGCTCAGAGGCCTCTTTATCAGGCTTGAGGTTCTTTTATGTGCCGTAAATCCACGACACGGGACCACCGGCTTTAGTTCCCTTCCGAAGGAAGCCGTACTAAGGATTTTTACGCCGGGTTTGAACCCGCGACCTTGGGAACTAGAGGCTAGCACGGTACCACTAGTCCACGGAGGACGACTAATACAAAACAAGGGGATTATAGTACGCCTTAAGCGATAGACAAATATTTTTAGAACTGGTCGCTATGTCTAAAATGTAATTCTCTTTGCATGTCAAAAGATCGTTTCTGCAAATGATTATCTCGATTAATATGAAATAGATGGAGAATAAGAGTTTGTAAAAATAGTTTGTACAAGAGTAGAGAAAGTCATGTGAGTGTAACACATCATGGGTTTTTTTGTCCTGGTAATGCAAAGAGAATGGAATACTCCACATAGCAACCAGCTCTTAAAATATTTGACTATCGCTTAAAGCTACCAATTCCCCTTGTATCTACAAGAAAATTAGCAATAAGATTAACGTCTCGATATCTCGATTAACATGAAGAATATGGAGAATAAGCGTTTGTAAAAATAGTTTGTACAAGAGTAGAGGAAGTCATGTTAGTGTAACACATCAGATTTTTTTTCTTAGTTACGGGCATGTATATACGTATGTTATATATTATAAGCTGGCACATCGGCTTTAGAATTGGGAATAAAACAGGTTCCCAGGGCAACGTCAATTTTCACCGATAGAGGCACACAACTAATTTCTAAAAATCTAGTACACATTCTTTATGCCATTAAAGTCTTGGCGACCCATTTCAAATATTGTTTATATATTTAGGTTCGTGGTACTATATAGCACTTGAATGGACCTTTATTGGTTGTAGATTCGAATTATACAATAACAACTTATTGTTGTTATAAAGTAGCTACAAGAGAAACCGGCTTAGGCACGACAGTTCAGTTCCCCTGCAACGATACATGCGCAGTCTTACGAGCAAAAACGGATACTGAATCGTACGATTTGTAACATAAATTTTATAGATACATGAGTATTATGAAGAATTCTACACCTTGATCATTTTCTACTCAATTAGTGTCTATGTTTGAGAAATTCGGTTGAAATCCCCGGTGTAGCACTGAAAATTACAAATTTGATTCATCTCCCTATACAGGATTGTGATTGGAAATATAAAATACAGAAACCAAATCACTGGAGCACCACGTAACATGCCTTTATCACAGTATTTTGATAGTATGTAATTACTTGCCACAACAATTAACAATGTACTCTTTAGATTTGAAGACACGTGTGAAACTTGGAAAATCAGCAATATAAGTACTGTTTTCTGGCTTTAGTTTATGCTATTACACGCAATATATTAATGTTTAGTAAATTCCGTACATTTAGCTCCCATGGTTAATTGAACCCCTTTTTATTACGTACATGTATAACGCTGGTTAAAAATGACAGATGAATTGTGTTTCGAAATCATTTTATCGCTTATTTTCTAGCCAATAGTATCCATGCAATTTAATCTTTTAATTGTTATAAACACTAAAAAAGTTTATTATTATTATTATTATTATTATTATTATTATTCACAATTAAAATTATTATTCATTTTAAAAATAGTTTCATTAAAACCAAACCCCCACTGTCTAAGAAATTTAAAAATTTGATACAGGCAACTATAAAAATGCATCAAAAGGGGATTTTCATAGATGTATAAAAAAATTTTTACTGCAGATTAAGTTAAGAGATATGTTAATTATACAAATGTATATCCTTTATGTTCGCACTGATTATGAAAAACGGTTTTCAGTTTACTCACAACTAACGTATTTTTCCACTAATATACAGGAAGAGTAGCAGGCAGTCAACATTACATTTATATTTACAATACGTACACAATTGGAACACCGTGGAGCTAAAAGTGAACATATAATAAAATTAGGATAAATAAATGTTTCCATACAGTCACCAATGTTTCCCCATTTAATGTAGTCGCTCCGCCTATTCTTATGCAACATAACTATCCAGAATATTTTTATAAAAATAGAGGCTTTCTTAGTTTCTGTTTTGAGAAATATATGGGAACATTTCTTAGTCAAGCTTTATTGCGATTTTCATTCTTTGGGCAGTGAAAATGTTTTAACTCTTTCAGTTTGTGTGTCATGATTTGATCGACAACCATACACATTACAATGTAGAAGCATTTTCATATGTTTCTGCCCATGAAAATTAAAAATATCAGGTACATTACCTTCCTGTATACACAATGTTGATGGCAAAAATAGATAATGGATCACAACACGGGGGGATATCACCTCAATATACACTGCATGAAAATATGTAATTTTACATATATAATGTAAAAGTAAACTCGCCCCAAATATCAGCTGTAAATACCAAACGAGAAATTAATGCTTCACTGTTTTTATTACTGTTAAAAACTGCCGGAAAAGCAGAATATTAATACCCATTTAAAACAGTGTTAATATACGAAAACTTATACGAATAAAATATATTGAAAACTAACACCACTATATTGTAATGACATCTTAAAACACGTTTACAGTAACTAAAAGTAACGCACAATATTTATACATTTAAGGTAAAACAACTACAATAGAGTAAGTGTATTAGCTACCACACCATTACAACACAAGCGTTGTTCAAACTAGTAGAGCCAGCTGATTTCAAAGAAGCGAAGCCTGTCTCTCTCTTTAGCTACGTGTTATAAAATACGACATAAATATACATACGGAGATCCAGCCTCTAAGTAACTTTCCCTTTCTCCGAGCTATAGGTATCCAAGTATATCGCAAATCACTGAACTGACCGGAAACTCGTGCATTGTTTTGAGTTTTCCAAAGAGGATACATTTCATTACATGCAACACCTTTCAGTTAAATAACAATTTCTGCAGTACATGTCTGTGTGTTAAGCTCTCTAAACTGAATTGCGTAATATTTGCATCTAGTCGATAATTGAATAAAAATGGTTTATTCTTGTGTACTTTACTGCAAGTCAAGGCAAGCAAAAGAATTTGACTTGTTATTCCATGCGTTTCCAAAGACAATGAACTAAAACTGAAATGGTGCATAGCAATTTTTCGCCATGGAGACAAGCTGGACTCCCTTTAGACGCCAGGGCCAAAGTTTATGGTCCGTAGCAGGCAATTCAAACAAACTGATTACACCAGCAAGCACATTTACAAAGTGTCTACTTCACTAAAGTTGTGCCAACAATACTTGAAGGTTTCCCGCCACGTAAAGAAAATGTTCAATGTTCAAGATGCGGAAACAAAAGAAAACAAGAACTGAAATGGGAAATATATTCGCACTTTCTTTCTCTTTCAAATCATCTTTTGCAAAATTGTCCTCCAATATATCAAATTTACGATTAATAGAGTGGACCAGGGGCGGGAAAAGTACCATTGCTTACTAGTTATGTTTTACAGATATGTTTATTCTTCAGTGAGCATGTAACACAAATTTCAAAGTATGCATATTTTATTGCAGTTATGGTATTAAAATTAGGAACTGTGAGGAAAAAATGTTGGTCCGGGTGGCTCATTGGTTAGGCGTTGGGGTTCAAACTTGGCCCAGACCGATGGCTTTTAAATGCGTTTAAAAACGAGAGCCCCATGTCAGTAGATTTACTGACACGTAAAAGAACTCCTGGGACGAACTCCCGACACACCGTCTGCGCTGATATGATTATGTCAATTGACAGCGTCGTTAACAAACAAGATTCTTTTTCTGAGCAAAATTTACAAGTTTCGACATCTACATGTCACTTATACATTGCTAACTCCAGAATTTTCGAATACGGTTAATAACGTCAAAATAAAACCGATTTCTCAATAACTTTCATGTTCTGCACACAATTCATGAGCAATATTTACAAGCCGATTTATGGTTCAAATATGTCACTTAATGTTGGGTCCACTATACATTACAGCACAGATAACTCACGAAGGTATTTTTTCTTTACGCTATTAGTAATCCTAGAGAAACATATATACACTCTCGATTTCATTTAAGTTGCGTAACGTAGCTACAATTTGTAATTCATCGTCACTTTGATAATTCTGTAATATGCAGAAATGACAGCTTTCCTGGCTTTAGGATATGAACGAGCGATCTAGCTGTAATTAGTACAAATACGTCCAACACAACACGCCTGCATCCCATCCTCAGCTGTTCGCTTCTTACCCATGCTCCCTCGCAACATAATTCAAAATATTCCTAGTGTTTCACTTCTGAATCCTCTTTAGTAATTTATATGGCTCTTCGCTTAGCTTGTAAAACTACGAAAACCCATATTCCGAAACCAGTTTATAGATTTCCTGTTTAGATATAATAAAGTTCATACCTCGATAACGACAAAATTGGAATTGACAGCGTTGTT